>CM037857.1:38919796-40150916 GCA_021292105.1 Anadara kagoshimensis
CTCTAGAATTTGATATATTTTTCATACAAACTGTAACAACATATGTGTGTTTATGTTTATCAACTTTTGGTGCTTTCAATACCTTTGCATTATTCCAAAAACTGGATCTTTTTAAAACAACAGCAGGTGTAATATCCCGTAATATTCTGATAGTGATATTCAGTTTTAACGTTTTCTTTATGTTTGGGATCGGTCTAAATGAATATCTAGTTTTATGTTTTGTAGCTGGTGTAATAACACACTATCTTGCTCTGTCGTATTTTCTTTGGATAACCATTTTTGTTATACACACAGTTTTTACCATCAAAACAGTTAAAACCTACAGAAAATCAAATCAAAACGATAAAACAAAAAGTCTCCACATGCGTATTTGTCTGTTGGGCTATATAGGTCCTATAATTGTGGTTTTACCATCTGTTGTGATTGATTCATGTAACTGTACAGATATTGAAATCGGGTACAGCGGCAGTATATGTTTTCCTACAACTTTCCCATTCAACCTGGTCGTGTTTATAGTCCCAACCGGTATCTGTATTCTGATTAATATTATTTGCTTGTTGTATTCCATTCTTGTTTTGTCAAAGCTAAATAATTTCATGATTCACGAAGGTTTACAAAAATCAAGAAGTTACGTAGTTGTTTTCTTCAGAATGTGCGGTGTTTCAGCCATTTCCTGGGTCCTTGGAATAATATCCGGAGTGTTCAGTAATATAGTAATTGAATTTTGTTTTATCATTCTATCTGGACTTCATGGTTTTATCATTTGCATTTGCCTCCTGTCTACAAAGGTTTTTCGTGATGCTTTTCAAACATACCGCAACAGGAACAATAGGCCTGGGACGGAGATAGAGATGATTGGTCCAGGGGTTATAGAAAACAATGCGAGTTCAAAATCAAATCAGGCATGAAATAGGTCTAATCTTCATGAATCTGTCCCACTGTCACAATCATCTCTTAACCTAGATTCCTTTTGCTTTAATCTATCAAAGGATGATTCTCAAAACGCCGAGCTATCCGCCTATAGGAGTATGTTATAGACGTATTTATAGTGAAAAAACCTAAAGGTACTATCATTTTGTAAAAGTTTATATGGTAAAAATCTCAGTAAAATATTGCATTATATGTTTAACACGTGTAATCCATTATCTTTGTTGTCTCCGTATAACTCTATACAAACATGGAACAAGTCAATGTATAGAGCACATGCCTCTCCATTAAAGATATTTTGAATGCAAAAACTACCTTATTTCATTGTTAGATATTGTATTTTGGATTATAAGTGGCCTTAGAATATAACTATCACGCCTGGTACGCGCATTTTTAAAAGGAAAATAAATCGTAGATAACCTCAACCGTAAATTGTCGAATTTTCAAAAAAAAACTCGTATTTCTTTAACAAACTCTGGCCTCTTTGCACTGCTCTATAACGTTGACTATCTTAATATCTTTTCATTTTTTAAAATTAATTCGTTATACAAGGTGTAAGCTTTTTCCCCCAACAAATGTATTTCTTTTTTTAAATTTTATTGATAAATCTTCACACTTGTGCAAGTAATTTCATAATTATACCCCTCTTTCATGCTTTTCAACCAAATGGTTTTCACTTTAACATTTTCCTACTTATATTACCCTTAAATGAAAGAAAATCTTATTAAAGAATGATTGTGAAACTTGGACTTGGAACATAATATTACAAACTTTTATGGAAACTCGAAATTCAGACTCAATGACACATATTTTACTGACGTGCTGTCACTAAATAATCAACGGTCGTGTGCCTGTATCAAACGTCGGATTAACATGCTAGGTGTGGTGTAGTTTTGATTGTCCTCCCAGTGTTGTAGGTTTCCATACCTTTGATTAGATCTGTAACATGCTAGGTGTGGTGTAGTTTTGATTGTCCTCCCAGTGTTGTAGGTTTCCATACTTTTGGATTAGATCTGTAACATGCTAGGTTTGGTGTAGTTTTGATTGTCCTCCCAGTGTTGTAGGTTTCCATACTTTTGGATTAGATCTGTGACATGCTAGGTGTGGTGTAGTTTTGATTGTTCTCCCAGTGTTGTAGGTTTCCATACCTTCGGATTAGATCTGTAACATGCTAGGTGTGGTGTAGTTTTGATTGTTCTCCCAGTGTTGTAGGTTTCCATACCTTTGGATTAGATCTGTAACATGCTAGGTGTGGTGTAGTTTTGATTGTCCCCCCAGTGTTGTAGGTTTCCATACCTTTGGATTAGATCTGTAACATGCTAGGTGTGGTGTAGTTTTGATTGTCCCCCCAGTGTTGTAGGTTTCCATACCTTTGGATTAGATCTGTAACATGCTAGGTGTGGTGTAGTTTTGCTTGTTCTCCCAGTGTTGTAGGTTTCCATACCTTCGGATTAGATCTGTAACATGCTAGGTGTGGTGTAGTTTTGATTGTCCTCCCAGTGTTGTAGGTTTCCATACTTTTGGATTAGATCTGTAACATGCTATGTGTGGTGTAGTTTTGATTGTTCTCCCAGTGTTGTAGGTTTCCATACTTTTGGATTAGATCTGTAACATGCTAGGTGTGGTGTAGTTTTGATTGTCCCCCAGTGTTGTAGGTTTCCATACCTTTGGATTAGATCTGTAACATGCTAGGTGTGGTGTAGTTTTGATTGTCCTCCCAGTGTTGTAGATTTCCATACCTTTGGATTAGATCTGTAACATGCTAGGTGTGGTGTAGTTTTGATTGTCCTTCCAGTGTTGTAGGTTTCCATACCTTTGGATTAGATCTGTAATATGTATATGGTGTCCCTTATATATGATGGCGAAAGCTTGGTTCAACTTAGTTACAGTAATTTCGTTGTCCATCTAGATTTACTTACACCTATATACTAGTAATATATATTTTCTTGGAATTGATAATCGATTTTAACGACATTTTATATCATTTATATGCATACAGGTGTCGAATAAGTTTTACACAAACTATACCATATCCGAAGTATGTTACTTGTTTCATGAGTAACTTTTAATTATTCAAGTTTTATTTCTATGACAACCAGCCAAACAATTAATGTCATGTTTTACAATTATATAAGCGACTGTTTATGTCGATTTCATCTGCAAATGTACATTACAATGACTACCTACCCTCGACCTCAGTGCCTCTAAAACATTCCTCAAAAAACACACCAAACTAGGCACATTTCAGACTGACACAGTATAAATTAATCTAGATGGAATGTATTATCGGGCATTGTGAAGTTGTCACAACGTTGAATTTTTATTTTATTATTTTTTATCTTTTATTTTATTTATGTATTTATTTATCTATTTTATTTATTCATCTATTTTGTAATAATTATGTCTTTAGACAATGTCAGTACCAAGAATGCTCATTCAGTGCCTCGGCGTAAACATAAATAATAATTGTAAATACGTGTATGTATATACTATCGTTTATTATGTTGCGGAATGTTTAAATGTCACTTATTCTATATCAATTTGGCATTATGAATGTTTTTGTTGTCCAGGTTTTTTTATATTTCTTCATGTCATATATTGAAAATTGTATTATAAAGTGTTGTAAAGTAAAATGAGAGACTGAATGAATATTTTAATAAAAACGCATTAATAAAAAACAAACATACTAATTTGTTTTTTTTTTCTTTTTTAATTATAAATAGTATAATATTTTAAAATACGTAACTCTATTTTTGCGTATTTTATATCCGTTAAACATTCCATTGAGTTTGACTTCCTCGTTATTTTTTTTCTCGCACTCAGGACAATATTTAATGTGCAAGGAGGTTTCTTTTACATGCCAAACCTGTCGTGATATGGAACATCGGGTTTTAATTAAGGTCACTTCCGAATACAATGCTTTATGTATGTTGTATCATCACCTGATGAACCACATATGTGGCTCAGTGAGTAAAGAATTAAATTGAATTGGCGTAAGAACAGTCACTTCATATTTTTATCTGTTTATAGTAATCGCAAAGCAGATATTGCCATCGCAGGGATTCATTTTTTTAAAAAAAAATAGTGGTTGATTTTGACCAAACAAATTAAAAAATGGTTAATGCAGTACATCACTGTCCGATTTTATACATGTAGGTGCATCCTTGCCGTCAATTCGTAACAAAGTTACTACGCGTGTCTTAAAAGAAAAAAATGGTATCAAACTGAGGCTTGTAAATATTCCATTTTATATATTTTTTAAACATCCTGGCCGCATGATGGCACAAACAAGACTCAAAATAATATTCAGTACTTTGGAAATCAATTTAATATATAATTATATGTGTCCATGTATGTAAACATTCGCCACCATTACGTGGAAAAAATCATAGAAGGGTAGTGCTAGTGGTTTTTTTAGGGTGGGGGGGTTGACTCGTGTTCTTCAAAATTACGGAGACGGACATCATACTCTACAAGTTCTTTTTCCTGCATCAGTTTTGTAAACATGTTAATATCAATGAAAGTATTATGAATCAAAGTACTGAAAGTACTGTCAGATTGACCCAAATTTCAAAATTGAGGATTCCACGATTCATGTTCTTTTCCTGTGACCTTGAATCAAGGTTGATCGTTAAAACTGATAAGAACATATGTATTACAAGAATCGTGTGGAATTAGGATGTTACCTAGCTCCTATAGTTACTATAAGGCTTGATGTTAGTTTTTCAAATATTTCTCACGATGGTGGTGCCGATGTTAACACAAGGAATGTAAAGCCCAAGTCTAACCTATGCTGCAAAGCAAGACCAAAACAAGATACTAAGCTATGGACATGATCTGCGAAGTACTGAAATTGCTTGCTTTTTTCAATTAGTTAGGGTTATGATAATGGTGATAACGCCTTGCTCAATATTATTTCACTTTCACTAAGATTTGGAAATTTTTAACCCGGTTAAACCAATGACCATCGATTAGAAAACAGGAAACCTTTTTCGGGCAAGATGCAGTCGAAATTAAAACCCATAATCTTTTTTTTCAATAGGAAATGGAAATTAGACCCCCCCCCCGAAAAAAAAAAAAGTACTGTATACATGTATTCCTGAAATTTGCACCAAAGCCAGAGATGGAATTGTGAATAACAGTTACAAATAATGGGGATATTTTGCTCATGGATACAGTAATATGATTGACTTATGGGCCCACTGTTCAAACGTTCGGCAACTGGATCAGATGTCTAGGCAGACAATGCAAATGATTTAATTTCAATATTGATATAAAACATGTTTTACGAAACTGATGCAGAAAAACATTATGTAGAGTATGATGGTAATACTTTTGAAGATTATTAGCCAAACAGGCAGTACTTTCAGTACGTTGATTCAAGTCTTGGTTAGACCCAGACCTGGGTTCGAACAGCTTAAAGTGAAAAAAATTGTTTAAAGAATAATGGAATCGCAAACTTACCACGTGAACCCCCATAACGTTTGTGCGGAGCAATTATTTCCATTGGATATGTTCCCGTAGAAAGGACAATTTTCAAGTAACGTTTTACTAAAGAGTCCCATACGTTAACATAACTTTAGACGTGTTGATCACGTGGGACAGCAGAGCAACCCCATTAGCTTTGTTTTACTTCAAGTTTCATGGACCCTTTACAGAATGAAATTTTCGTTTGTGGATAATGTAAACCGATATTATAAGTTGCAGAGTGCTGACGACGCATATGGTTTAGTCAGTCAGTATGTCTACGTTTTTTTCGAGCGATCGACCTACGGGCATATTCCTGATATGGCTTTAAGATTTTACCTGTATGAGGCCACTGTTATATAATATAGTGTTTTTGTCACTTAATCCGTGATAATATTTTAGTTTAAATCTGCAATAAAAAGTGGTTGAACAATGTATAAATACTAGAAATTACTTTAAATCGAAATTGACTTATTTTTTGGCGATTTACCGATGCCCCGGCAGAATTTTCATTCGTTGTTTCAGATTACAACGAAACCTACAATCATAATACTCTTACAATGTACCAGTATACAACAAGCACGTTGTTGAGACGGCATATTAGAAACGAGACTTTCACTTTGCTTTTTCTTGTTATATACAAATAGCGATGCTTATACAACTTGCTTAGACATTAACACTTTTGACGAAAAAAAATATTATTACTTATTTAATTTACAATTAGTTAAATACAATTTAGATACTATATTTGAAAATACAAAAATAAGGAAAATTCTAAAAACAAAATCCCGTGTAAAGTTTGGGATTCAAACCCATGCATAAAAAGAATAACATTGCGTGATATCTTAGCAGTCCAATGCTCTACCACTGAGCTACCCAAGCTCACGAACGTTTTGTATAAGCTATAATATATGAGTGACGGACAACGATACTGGTTTAATTTTTAAGTGTTTTTCATTTTTTACCATGATGGCAGGCATGCCCGTGAATAATCTTTAAGTCAGTGAAAACTAAATGAAATACTTTCTTTTTAATGTCGGTTTTGTTCACGGGCAGGTCTGCCATCATTATGAAATCGCCATGTATATGCAGTAAAATGTATGGAAATCGCCATTTTTGCTACACGCAAATCATAGAAAACATCAATCGTAAATAATCCAGTTTTGAATAACATCGTATTTCTTATTCAGTATGTACCTACCAAGTGTCAACATTATCTGTCAAGTATTAAGGGAGAAATAAGTGTTGAGTTAAAATATGTTTTCGGAGGGGGGCATTAATCTCTGATTAAATATAGATCTTGATGCCATTTTGAAATCATAAATAAGAAAAGGCATCATGACATCCACTCATATTACTCCTGTGAAGATTTGACAAGCCATCTCTGAGAAATGCTCCGGACAAGGGTTGAAGATTATGGGGCGTTCCCACTATCACGATGCGCGCCACGATTAAAATCGTGGTCTTAATCGTGGAGTAATCGTGATGATCCTATCAGATCTTATCAGATCTTGAGGCAGTCGTGGCAATCGTGTTAATCGTAGAAAATTTTTTGAACGGTTCAAAAATTTTCTACGATCAACACGATCAATTGTCAATCGGGATCATCGTATCAGATCGTATTGCATCGTAACAAAGCGCGACAGATCGCATCTAATCGTGCTTCCAAATTGTGGTGATCGGGATCCTGCCATCATCAAAGGTTGAGGGTTGTAGTGGTAACTCTGTAAAAGTTCAAGAAAGAATGAAGCCCATGGTCAGTCGGGCTGTATTTATACCCGTCGGGGTCCAGTCGTAGCTCAAATCGTGATCACCCTCAATCATGATCGTGAAAGACATCGTGACCACAATCGTATTATATATTGGAGCGCATTTGTTCTTGATGAACGTATCGGAACGTATCTGTACGTATCTGCACGTATCAGATCGTCCCAATTCGGGGAACTCGATCATGATGATCGTGTCAGATCGAGACCCAATCGTGGACTCAATCGAAACAGTCCTATCGGAACGTATGTGATCGCATCTGAACGGAAGATCAGATCATGACAGATCGTGACACCTGAAATTGACAAATCGTGAACATATCGCATCCGAGCGCAACAAATCGTATCAGAACGTATCGACTTGCATCGCCTCGTATCGAAACCTGAAATTTCAGAGAAATCAGCTACGAATGGTCAATCGTGGCGTTCGTAACGGATCGCACGACAGTGGAACGTAGCATAAGAAACTCTGGCCCCTTTGTACTGCTCTATGACGTTTACTTTATTAATATCTTTACATTTTTAAAATTAAGTCGTTATACAAGGTGAAAACTATTTTTCCCCAACACGTGTATTTTTGCACAATTTTCATAAAAAGATGCAACAAATATTTTAAAAATTCTTAAATGATCGATTCCTGCTTTATTTTTATAATTATTTATAAATCTTCACACTCGATAGGTAATTTCATAATTATACCCCTCTTTCATGCTTTTCAACAAAATGGGTTTCACTTGAATTTTTCTACTTAGATGACCCCTAATTCGGGCACAGTACTAGTATGAGAAATATGTCAAATATGAAGACAATTAATGTATCGCCGGCCATGCCTGTATGTTCCGACACTGGCCGCCATTACGATAACAAAGCAGCGTCACGACAACTAATTCCGAACTTATGTCAGTGACGTCATAAAATGGCACTATCAGACCGAGTTTTCATTCTTTTTGCGTCTAAATTTAAGCACGCCGGTCCTTTATCGGAACATTGTGGGCGTGGCCAGCGATCCGTCGATTGTGTAACGTAAACCTGTGGTTAATAACGTCTTCTCGCGGGTAAATTACATTCCTGCTCATATTTAATGTGGTTCGTATGTTAATACAGGAATTTCAAAAAGACTCAGTGTACTTTAAGTTGATACAAATGGTCATAAACGAAATTTGAGACAACCATCCCCTTGGTTACCGTTTTTTAACGTAGAGCATTGAATGGTACTTTGGCTTTGCAAACATGAATAGCATTTTGAAAAAAATCACATTTAAAACCTAACACTGGCTATAAAACAGAAGAAAACCATATATCATAGATTTATCCATGAAGGATTAAATCAATCTATGACGCTAATTGTCTGTATGGTGACGGATCATGTTACCCGATATCGTGATGGTCCCCGCTGTTATCAACAAATTAATTAATATCAAATGTGTCCGATACATACATGATATTCATGTACGTGATTTATAACAGAGGCGAGTTGTGTTGCCATGACGATATTATGACGAGCCCATGTGTCAATTTGAACAAGGGGAGATTTTTATACAAATCCTTACATACATAGGATGAAAATATAAGTTATCTCACAATATTCAACATTTTAGCAAAAATTTACTATTTCTTGTCCGAATGGATATAGTCGGTAAAACGCTACTGTATATCCATAAATTGAGTGCACATTGGTTTTATTGTTTTTTTCTCTCAATTGAAAATGTTACCATTAATTTATCAAAAACATTAATTTAAAACGCACTAACTTCATCAAATTATATTTGTACTGGTCCGAATGGAATGTTTACAAGCCCCCCCCCCCTCCCCTCATATAAAGACTTTAAACGTAGCTAAAACGTTTGTATTCCTTTAAAAATATAAATGAATAAACAAAATTTGGCTCAATGATGAATTGATATATTTCAACATTTTAACTTAAATTTTATAAGGTATTGTTTCCTGAAAAATGTAAAATGAACAATTGCCTGTTGTATCTGTGTTTTATAATACTTAGAGCTACGAAACGCCTGAAATTGGAATAAACATACTGATTTATATTAAATGGAATGGTGTTCCATTACATTGAATGAAGGAGACAATATATAAAAAACGACACAAAAAGGAAAGGAAGTTAATTTAAGTTGCCAAGAAACGATAAGACATTTTATAGATCGTGTTTTGCTGTCGTTATACAGCTTAAACGTCTCTGTATAATGTTTCCAATGTATTCTTGTATTTCAAGAACAATTATTTCCTCTTTGTTAGATTATGGGGGGTTTCTAGTTTCAGGGCTTGTAGAATAAGACGAATAAGCAACCAGATAAGGTTAAAAATCGCCCATCTTCATCAAGCAGCAGGCTTATCTTGGAGAGAAAATGAGCAAAATAATCTGAAACATGATTGTAGGATTGTTCACCATACGGATTCCAAAGAAAAATATACTGAAGACACCATCATCAAAATGTTGGAGTTTTTGATAGATAACATATTTGTTGTGTTTGGTAATATAGTTTTTCAGCAAACAATCGATATACCAATGGGTACAAACTGTGCACCATTGCTTGCTGATTTGTTTCTTTATTCTAACGAAGCAGAATTTATGCAGAACCTTGTTAAATCTGGAGAGAAGACTGTCGCCAAATCGTTCAACTCAACATACAGATATATAGATGACGTTCTGTCTCTTAACAATCCTGAATTTGGAGACTATGTAAATGTCATCTATCCTAGTGAGCTTGAAATAAAAGACACGACTGATTCCTCAAGTTCTGCTTCATATTAGACTTATACCTGAATTATGACGCACACGAAAGTATACATTTGAAACTTTATGACAAACGTGATGATTTTAATTTTTCTATTGTCAATTTTCCTTTTTTATGCAGCAATATACCTACTTCTCCTGCTTATGGTTTATTTGTTTCCCAATTAATACGCTATGGTAGAGCTTGTTCCCACTACGGGGACTTTGTACAACGAAGTAGGCTGCTTGCAAATAAATTGTTGACTCAGGGATATTGCAAGCCTAGGCTTATCAAGGCCCTCAAAAAGTTTTATGACCGTCATCACACTATTGTTGATAAGTTTGATGTTTCTGTGTCCAGGATTGCCCTGGATATGTTTGACGTCTCATAGTTCCATGTTCCTTTCACACAATTTTGATTTAACACGTCTCGGGTGTAGCTAGCAAAACAGGAGGTGCTTACCCTTCACTCGGCCTCACTTCCCTGGTGGAAGTTCACGTGTCTAACCTAACTTGTCAGTACCAAAGTTTTTGCTTTGCTTCTGGATTGTGATTCGGACATGGATAAGTATGTTTGTTTTTTATTACAAAGGCACCATGAAAAAATATACAGGAAATATCAAGAAACAGGAAATGTCAAAGATAATCTTTGTAGATATTGAGACGAGAATTATTCGTTTGATATCTTTTTGATAGTGAGAGAGACATATTCTGTGAGGAATTACTATTTCCAACTCAGCCACGTTAACGTTGATATTTGGATATATGGTTGAAGTCACATCATCTATTTATACATATGCAAAAGCTCAGTTGAGTAAGAAGACGTTTCCTGTCTATCTGTCAGATACTAACTATCGTCTAAAGAGAACATCATGCTCATTTATGAAAAAATGATAATAGATTCTTCGATTTCTTGAAAGCCTTCGTGGAGTTTCCCAAGACATTTGTCATCAACATTTTCAATTTTGAATTTCGGAAAGTAAAATATGGGTCAAATACAATAAAAACAAACACATAATCCTTGTCGAAATCACAATCCAGAAGCAAAGTAAATGCTTTGAAACTGACAAGTTAGTATAGACACGCGACCTTCCACCATGGAAGTGAGGCCGGGTGCTCCGGAAGGGTAAGCACTTCCTATTTAGCTAGCTACACCCGCAACGTGTATAATCAAAATTGTGTTAAAGGAACATGGAACTATGGGACGTCAAATATCTAGGGCAATCCTGGACCTTATCAAGAATACTGTGATGACGGCCATAAAACTTTTTGAGGGCCTTGATAAACCTAGACTTGCAATATCCCTGAGTCAACAATTTATTTGCAAGCAATCTGCTTCGTTGTACAAAGTCCCTGCAGTGGGGACAAGCTCTACCATAGCGTATTAATTGGAGAACAAATACACCATAAACAGGAGAAGCAGGTATATTGCTGCATAGAAAACGAAATTTGACAATAGAAAAATTGATGCCATCACGTTTGTCATAAAGTTTCAAATGTAGCCTTTCGTGGGCGTCATTAATTAATAATGTTTATCTCATCAAACGTGATCAAATAAATCATGAATTAACACCAAAAAGTATGAGTATGTCATCGGTTATTGATTAAAAATGATTCTATCGTTAACTTAACATGGGTAGAAAGATAATTCAGGAACCGAGGAAAATATAACACAATATATGAAACTACTGTCGAAAAAACACTCATAATTATCATATATTTATCATATTCGATGCATACAACTGTTGGATTTCTCTTTAAATACATTTGAGAAAGATGTTTCAGATGTTTAATGCAAATATCTCCAATAACTTTAGGTATATGAAACAAATAGAAGTAATGACTCATTTGGTAAACATACATATGATTTTCAATTTATTTCCGTGTAATCTTCAAATTGATCTGAAAGTAATAAACAAAAATATAACACCTTTCCTTTTAAAATCTTTTAGTTAAAAGCCAAATGACTTGCTTTTTTTAATTTCAAAGTACTGAAATAAACAACTTCTACACAATTTGTAAACACACACAAATTAATTGGGTTTCAGTATAAAATAGATCTCGAATCTTAGAAACAATAGAAAATCTAGAAAGACAGGGATAAACCAAATGACACAAGTTTATCCTATTAAACATGTTACATCCTTTTATTGCAAATGATAAATAATTTTGGTAAAGAAATTGTTAGTCATAAACTTGGGAAACCACTGCGGTAGCTAAGTTGGTAGAGTGCTCGCTCCGTAAATGGGAGGTCGTGGGTTCAATCTCCAGTCGGGTCTGACCCAAGACTTGAAAGTGGGTAGTGACTGTTCGCCAAGCACTCGGCATTACGTAATAAAAGTCACGGTTCTTTCGGATGGGAACTTAAAATAAACGAGGTCCCGTGTCACGGTGGGCTTGGCACGCTAAAGAACCCTGCTGTATAATGCCATCAGTGCAACGCACATGCAAAATTTCTGCACCTTCGCCTATAGTTGGCGACGTCTCGATATAAGTGAAAAATTCTTGACTTGGACGTTAAACACCATTACTCACTCACTAACTCAAACTTGGGAATTCTACTTATCCTACTTTACAGGTTTTTTTCACTTCTGGCACAGTGATAAAATCATACGGCGTTTAGCGGTAAAAATGGAAGTAACTCTTACATCACGAAAGTCTAGATACTGTCATGGCGATAACGCGACACAGAATATGAAATCGAAGTTGAAAAGTCTTAACTGTTGCCGGTTTGAACGGTGATTTAAATGTTGTAGATGTTACACCTGCCGTCCAGTGTATATAAATCATAGAGCCGTATAACTTGATAAAAATTGTATAATTACATATTATACCAGTTTTATATTTACACACTAGACGGCTGTTTCGGAATATAATTCCTCATCAGTAGTGCTTGGACCAAAATTATGAAACCAAAATGATTTTGAAGATGTTGAAAAGCTACCCAAAGGACCAAAATATATTTTACCAAATTAAGCTAATTAAGGAAATACTTTGCATGAGGGAGTATACCTTGGTTTTTGAGAAATTTCAAATTTCAACTTGCAGGAAATTTAGACAAATGTATAGCTTATATTATACATTTGTACCCCTGTAAACTATATATAGTCCATGAATAACCAACGCATGTCTGTTGTTCTGTCTATCTTCTATGAGTATCCATGTAGGATAGGGACATCTCACACCAGGGGTTAAATATTTCAGTCAGAGAGGAAGCTTGTCGAGTCTGACAGAAAAAATCAATACCAGGCGAGATTTGCCTACCCTACATTAAACTTGATTATTTTTCTTCCATTTTGATGACGTTCTTTGTCATCAAATATAAGTAGCATCTACACTGACGCAATCTTTGTAAATCTACTTTTATCTTTTAACGTTTTACATAAAATAAATACATGTATGACAATCAGATAAAATGTACCTGTTTTGGTTAATATACAATGTATAAACTAGACAAGAAAGTTATTAATTCTAATCTCCCAAAATAAACATTTAAAACGCAATGAAAAAGAAATGAAATTTTTGAGAACCATGTGTCATTTTCCGGCAAGACGACGTGCCTGCACGTGTTGGTGAATATACGCACGTAGAGGTGAAGATTATAAGAATCCTTATAAATATCCATGTAGGATAGGGAAATCTCACCCGAGGGCTTCAATATTTCAGTAAGAGACATTTAAATGACAATAAGTTGGCTTCAAATTCGATTTGGACGGACAGACAGACAGACAGCTGCAGACAGAGTGATTCCTATATACCCCCTAATCTTCGTTTGCAGGGGGTATAAATATTTGTCCATCAAAACTCTCACATTTTGTTGATGTTATCTTCAGTGTATTTGGAATGTGTACGACAAGTGAATAATTTGTTTTTTATTTTCTATCAATTTAGAATACAGAATACTAGTGTAAAGTGTAAAACAAATCAAAGTGTTTTACACGAGATAAAGTAATAGAAGCAAGTAATTCTAATAATTCTTTAGATTTATTTTTAGAATCCACATTTGGTTGATGCTAGATGTGGAATACGCTTTATCTGAATAAGACTGAAGACTGTTGTAGTAGAATTACTGATAATGACTAAGTAGTACATTCAGAATTGGATTTTGTATGACATACATTACCGAAATAGGAAAGGAAATTTTTAATGTAATTCAATAAGGTCATGGACTATATATGCTGATCACAGTAAATATAAAATAATTTGTTAGGCACATGAAAGATAACCCGTATAGAGCTTTTAGTAATACATCATGGTAACAGGAACCTCAGACAGAAAAATAGCACTACCGTGCTGCTGTACGGCGTGGTTGGAAAAATGATGCAGGAGTAGGACTATGAATATAACCGAAAATCCCCCGGGGGGGGGACGATGGATGCATAGTTAGACGGATGGTGTTTTTAAAAAAGAAAATAAATGTACCAAACCATGTTTTTTTCAGTAAAAAAAGAACAGAATATAATAATTCCAAAAGTATATGAAAAAGACGATCAGTGAAGTATAACTACTTTATAATAATAACAACGCGATTAAACACAAGGATCGTGTACATCTGCTTTAATGGCTGAACCTCGTGTACCACTCTAGAAGTCATATATTGATGACGTAGTTATTACATCACATGATACATACATGTACAATACAGATATCTGCCCCTTGACCGTAATACACTATTTCTTAAGATATATAAACCTTCTACCAATATTAATGTCCTATACACGAATTTCAAAACAAGCAATTTTAACACACAATCAGAATGAAAAAGAAAACTTTTAACTGCAAAACTTGCCTAAAAATTAAGGTCAAATTGTTCATGTTCAACTCTTTCATTTAAATTGAACTTAACATAAAGAGAAAAGAGAATATCGTAAAGAAAATAAACTTCAAATAAACTTCAAAATGTTCTATTCCATAAAACAGTCATTAAAACGGCTAGGAAGTTTTCTCTCTCTAGCTTGTCTTTTCACTAGTGATACTGGTTTTTCGGTTGTTCATCGTGATTTGACCCGTTCTGTATTCCGTCGTTAACATCTATTGTATCACTTTTTTGTGTTCTAATATTCCTATTAAACATTAACTCGGCCGGACATTTGCCTGTAACATTATGAGGTGTTGTGCCATACGCAAAGAGATAGGTCCTCAGTTCTCGTTTCCAATCGTTTGATTCCGCCTGAGCAATTCGTATTCGCTTCATTAGTGATCGGTTTTGTCTCTCTACTTCTCCATTACCAGCTGGATGTAGAGGTGTTGTACATCTATAAAATGTTCCAATACATTAAACACTTTTGACCTAAACTGAGGTCCATTAAATCGGTGACCCATGTCTCGAAAACATTGTTTCTAATGCATCGATCATCTTTCCACTTGAAATATTTTTAGTAATTTAAATTTCATAATAACGGCTATAATAATCAATAGCAACAAACAGTAACACATAATGACCAGATACTAAAGGACCTAGTAAATCTATACTTAGGTGCTGCCATGAACCCAAAGGTAATGGAGTGGGTTTTAATGGTTCAGGCTGGATTGAACGGACTAATTGGCAACCATGACAAGAACTAACATATTTTCCACATCTGTATCCAGTCTTGGCCACCATACCTTAGTCCGTTGTCGTCGCTTAATTAGTACCTACAGTACCCAAGTGACCCTTGTGAGCTTATTCTATACATTTGTGGGATAACTAGCCTTGTCCCCCTTAATAAACACGAACCTGTCCAACATAACTGGTCTCTGACAGGAAAATAACTGACGCATGATTTCCCCAATCGTGCACTAGACAATAACGATCTGACCTCCTGAATCTCAGGATCTGACTGTGAACAACTTTCAACCTCCGACATTTTAATTGCTTTGAAACGAACCCTACATATTCGTCACTTTGCTTTATAAACCGTTTAATACTATCATTAGTTTCACTATCTGACTTTTCTGACAGTGACAATGGGTCAGCTATATTTGACTTGCCTGGTGAATACATAATTTGAAATATATGGCATCAACTTAAATAACCATCTTTCAATGTGAGCATTTGGTCTAGACTTAGGCCCGTAAGGAAATTCCAAAGGCTTATTTCTGTATATTCCTCCTTTGTTAGGAGAACTGCAGTAACTAGATAAAGCAATGGAAAAACTAGTAAGCTACTAGACTAAAGAAGTTTTTATTAAAGTGTGTGTTTTTTTGACGGGAAATAGCTCTCCAATCATTTTGTAAATTGGCTTATAGCAAATGTTAATGTAAATATAGTAGAATATATGTTCACACAGTGAATACTATAACTGACTACTGCCGGTTTGCCACCGTGACATGTAAAGCATAACACAAGCCATAACTGACATATTAAGAACTCCATGCATCTTAGGCAGGATTGCAATTAGTGCACTTATAAATGGCTATCTAGTTGTTTCCCATTCTGCAGCCAGGTCTGAGCGGATTAAGTGAAAATGATCATCAGCTACTAGCTTGCCATAATGGACATTGGACACTTGAGACGACGGCCATTTGGTTAAAATTCACCATGATAGTATGTATACATGCATTTGATATGAACCTTTGTTACTGCTAATGTATCAGTACCGACATACTTTCAAATGTTATGGGGTTTCCCAACTGCCGTTTTCTCGTGTCTATAGATTTGATTTTTGCCTCCAGTAGTCGTTAATGGCTTTATATATTATGCCATTGATTGCCACGAGTGCTTTCCAGGGGGATTTTTACAGAATTTCGAAAGCTAATTATTGGTAAATTGTATTTTTGTAAGGTATCCTGAACAAGACCAACTGTGAGAGTTGACACTAAGCTAGTTGGTTTTTTTTTTTTTTTTTTTTTATTTATTAATTATTTTTGGGGATTTTTAATGGATTGTTAATCTCCGACTTCATCAATAGCATTACACTGGGATTTGCAACTACATGCCTCTGTTTTGTTTGTTTCATGTTGAACAATATCAGCCTCAGTGAGATTAACACAGACATAGTGAAACCAAAGCATTCACAGGTTGCATTCAACTGACTCGTCAGCACAATACTGGCTACAGACTGGACATGTACTTTCATTTGTGTGAAACAGTGATGTGTCTTGTATTTGCTTTAATTCTACTTAGGGATATTGCAAGCCTAGACTTATAAAACCCCTCAAAAAGTTTTATGTCCGTCATCACAGTATTGTTGAAAAGTTTGATGTCTCTGTGTCCACGATTGTCCTGGGTATATTTGACGACCTATAGTTCTAGGTTTTATTCACACAATTTTGATTACACACGTGGCGAGTGCAGCTAGCTAAACAGGAGGTGCTTACCCTTCCGGAGCACTAGGTCTCCCCTGGTGGAAGTTTACGTGTCTAACCTGGCTTGTCAGTTCCAAAGTTTTTACTTTGCTTTGGATCGTGATTTGGACATGGATTAGTATGTTTGTTTTTGATTGTATTTGTGCGTTAATTGTTTTATTGTTGTTCTGTTGAGATTTAATGTAGTTCTCAAAAGCTGTTCTTGTTTGCTTGTTTGCGTTGGTGAAGTTTAAATCACATGGAGGACATTTAGAAAGTCTTTTGTAAAAATTAGGGTTAAGTGGGCAATATTTACAAGAACATTTTGTTTTGTATGATAACTGTTTATTCTATATACGGTTTTGTTGGTCTTTTTCGAATGGGACTCCCTTACTACTAAAACACTGCAGTCGTCTTTCTTTTTTGTGGAGGTATGTGGTACGCTATTAGTATGTAGAGTTCCTTCCCGACATTTTTTGAAATCCTTATACATAACCGCTGCGGTACTCAGTTGGTAGAGTGCCCGCTCCGTAAGTGAGAGGTCGAGGTTCGAGCCCCGACTGGATCTGACCGAAGACTTGAAAGTGGGTAGTGAATGTTTTTCCTCAATCACTGACATTACGGAATGAAAGTCACGGTTCTTTCGGATGGGAACTTAAAATAAACGAGGTGGCTGTCACGGTGGGGATGGCACGATAAAGAACCCTGCTGTATAAAGCCATTAGCGCAGGCCAAATTTCTACACCTTAAGTAGCCTATAGATGGCGATGTCTTGATATGAGCGAAATATTCTTGACTGGGACGTTAACCACTATTACTCAACTCAATTCGTATACATAACCGCCGAAAATTCTAATACTAGAGTATCCATTTTGAGAGGACTTTTACATTGTCCCTATTGCTTGCAGTGATTTTTGTGTTCTTGCTTTGATACGATTAATTCTATTATGCATATTAGTGTTTGTTTCTATGTTTGATCACCAGATGTCAGAACAATTTCTTTGTAATATTCCTTATACTGTCAGAATTACCAACATGTCTTTCGTTTGTGCCCCTTGAGTGGAAAAAGACGGTAGACGATAAAGGGTAGCTACGACAAACTTTTTGTGATGACAAATTGAAATGATGCTGGTTATGTAAAACATAAAATAAAAAATAACCTGATAAAAGCTGGTTAAAGCATGTTAAAAACATTTATTGCTAACAACTAAATGCTAATGCTAATTAAATCTGGCTAAAATTGTCGGGATATGCTGAAAAGCAGGTGTCAAAGTAATTTTTTTCAAAATTTGAAATGAAGTTCATACCAAATTGCAATCTGCTACGTTAAAAAATAATGGACTTAGACTCAAAATTGTTGTTCTTGTGCCTTAGCCAATTATGTAGTATAATGCATATTGTTGAAACATACTTAATTTTGTTTTTCTAATTTAAGATGTATAGAATTGGTGTTTACCGGTATGAGCACAAACTTGGAAAAGTTCACTTAACTTATCTATATTAGTGCCATGAAAATGAATGCATCTAGAGCGTCTTCATAAGTATATGCAAAAAAACAAGTGTTAATGTGAATCTTTTATAATATAATGAAGTCTAAATTGAATCATTTTCATGTCTCAGGTTCCTTTGATAACAGTCTATGCCAAAATTGAGTGATGCGTTACCAAATATTTGTGACAGGCGCTTGTGATTAAATATAGTAATGTGTTACCAAATATTTGTGACAGACACTTTTGATTAAATATTGTGATGCGTTAACAAATATTCACGACATAATGAATAAGAGACTCTTAACTCTTTGACGACTTCACCAGAAATATTCCAGGAGCCCCCGATTATAGCATTTAAAAGCGGCAATAATTAAAGTGACATTTTAATTCATAAAGAGCATAACAACATGTTTTATAATATCAAAAATCAATGCACACCTTGTGGTAAAAGATGCGCTCTGTGTAGCAATATTAAAACAATTATATTTTTAAGCTCAGATGACAAAACATATACAATTCGGGGAGATAATAATTGTAAATCTAGGGGGTTATTTACTGCATAGAATGCAAAAAAATGTTGCAAAAGAATTTATGTTGGTCGTTCTGTCGAGTCTTTATATCGAAGAATGTTTATTAAACTTGTCAATGGTTAGAACAAAAAATCTGACAAAGTAGGAGCACATTTTTATTCCAAAGATCATTCACGATCTGATATACAGATCAACCTGCCTTGAAGGCCACCTTTATATAAGGACCACCTGCTTATAAAGGCCAGTAGAATTTATCCCAATATTGTTCTTTTTTCATATAATTTTGAACCTGTATACAAAGGTCACCTGTCTATAAAAGCCGCTTTTACCTATTCCTTTGGTGATCTTTATAGACAGGTTTGACTGTAACTGTATAAGGAATAGAAAAGTTTTACGGCGATAGCAGTGTTATAATGTTTATCTTACAGCATTACTGTTAGAAACATACCACAAATACAAAGAATCATTCTTGATCAAGGAATTAAAAACACTATCTCCGGAATGTTTTAATACTCGAATTAACATATCATGCTTTTATATATATATATCTATATATATCCGACGGAACTTGCTCGACAATCTTGCATCTCTTTTGGAAATAGGGTATGTGTTCTTGATTGCAAAATAATTATTCGTAAAAATACCTAAATAACTATTAAAAAATTCATTATTGAAAACAAAAAATTAATTCTCAAAACATTTTTTATTAATAAACTGAATAAAACACCGATACATTTACAGGAAGTATACGACTAATAGACCATTTATTCAACCAAGTAATGTAGGCTGCAATAGGACCACAAACTGTGGCGTGATTAATTACAACAGATTTATGCCAAAACTATAATGTACCACCTTTTGCTAGTATTTTATTTTTCAAAAATACATTAATCTCAAAATCACTTTAATGTGTGGCCATGAATAGTAATGAAGTGTCAAAAAGCACAGAATAAGATTATCATATCTGTTTGATTTTGAATTCACGTTGTCTCCATCGACGTCCGGACCAATCATCTCTATTTCTGTTCCTGACTTAGTTGTCTTGTTCCTGTATGCTTGTAAAGCATCACGGAACACTTTTGTAGAAAGAAGACATATGCATATTATAAAACCATGAAGTCCAGATAGAATAATAAAAACAAAATTCAATTACAATATTACTGAACACTCCAGATATTATTCCAAGAACCCAGAATGGCAGAAACACAGCACATTCTCAAGAAAACAACTACATAGCTTCTAGATTTTCGCAAACCTTCGTGAATCATGAAATTATTTAGCTTTGCAACACGATGATTGAATACAACAAACATATGAGATTGATGGCAATACATAGGCCTGTGGGACTATAAATACAACAAGGTTCGATGGGAATACTGTTGGAAAGCATATGCTTCCAGTGTAACCTATTTCAATATCTACACAATTACACATATCTATAAAAACGGATGGCAAGACCACAAGCAAAGGAATTGAATATCCTGTCAGACAGAGGCGTATGGGCAGATATTTCGTTCTATTATTTGCATTAGGTTGTTTCAGTTTTTTAACCGTTTTGATTGTGTATATTGTATGGAAAACAAAAATGGTAATCCAAAGGAAATATGTGAGTGCTAGGTAGTGTGTTACAAAACCTACAATCAGACATGGAATAGGTGAATCATTTACAAATATCCCTATCATGAAGAATATGTTAAAAAAGAACGTTACTATCAGGACATTATGTGATATTACCCCAGCTAATGTTTTAAAATTTTAATTTTTGGAACAATACAAATGTATTAAAAGCTGCTAAAGAAGACAAACTTAAGCAGAATATACGTTACAACAGTCTGTATAAAGAATATGTCATATATCAATGTTCATCTTGTAAATAGAGTGGGTCTGATTGTTTCTCTGTGTCTCTAAAATCACACTGTTGATTAATTAGTTCTACGGCAGTTAATTGAAAGTCATTGTCATAAAGCACCGCTGTATGTATATGACAGCTCAAAGGTATACAAGAACTTCCATTTAATGCTGTTGAATTCACCAATGTTTTCGAGGTATGATGTGTGGTACTCGGCATATCGTGCTTGCATATCCCAGATATAGCTATCATTTCTATTTTTAACATTTGTTTTGTCTGTCCAAAAGTGTTTCGTTTCGCTTCTATTCATAAAAGTGGTGTTTTCAGAATAAAACATTTCAAATGCGTTTATTTTCTTTTTGGCCCTTTTAATATCCGATAACGTAAGAAGTTGGGAGATCGTCCCATGTAAAGTTATCTTACAAGATTCTTTATCTTCATGTCATTAGTCAAAGGATTTTTTAATTGTCCAATCATGATATTTGTTAAATAAAATGGAACATCTTCTCTGGAAATCCAGAAGAAAAAACAATAGCAGACGATATGTAACGCTGGTATCGTTTTTGATGTTACAATTACTATGAAATATTTTTGTTAAATTAATGGGGTAGTTTTCAATCATAACCGAATCATCCGAGGCATTTGTAACACAATTCCCCCTGAAAAATAAAAATTAAATGTATTTAATTAAGATTTGTAGCTGAATACAAGCAAAGGACACATAAAATGCAAAACCTCATGTAACCATGACAATCTTAAACAGTGACTGAAGTAAATGAATATAAAGCGGAACTTAAAACGTAATAACAATAAAGGCAAAATCAAGATATTATGGAATAAAAGCTACAAAATATAATCAAATTGTGATCTATGTGTCATCCTAAACTATATAAACCATGATATATATAGTTTGTATTGACGGGAATTGGCCTAAAATAGTCCCGGTTAAAATACCGTGGTAATGATGACGTTGTATCACATACGTTTGAATTGCAGAATACCTTTATGCAAAAATATGGTTGACATATTGCTATGATTTAAAACAATCGTTAAGATAGGAATTGAAAATCATGAGCATTAACAATGTTATACCGAACATTTCTGTGATATGGCGTCCAAGGGTCTTAGAATCAGTGAATCAAATGAAATAAGTATGGTGCACGAAACCTGTTCAATTTATAATGAAACTTATCACCGTCGTGATTTCCCTCTTCGTTCACGCATCAATTCCGTTCAAAACAATTTTGCTTGTTAGATATATGGCCCAGTGTACGAGTAGAAACACTCTTTGCATGATATATGAAATTGTTTGACGTAAAACTAACGACGTTTTATAAGGGCTTTTGAATTGACATAAGCAGCATAACGATTGTAGAACAAGTAAAATATATGGCCTATTATATTTCCATCACTTCTGTGTACCAGATTAAACATAGCAAAGGTATTTCTCGCATATTTGTCAGACATTAGGTAAAAAAAGAAAAATATTTTTTTACCTCGGTTACTTCTAATGTCATCTGAAAATTTGTTATGTGATAGATAGAATAAATCCCTCCTCTCAACGTGAGATAGGTATCAAATGTGATGTTCCCGTTTGAACTGTCAACATAATAATATTATTATACGCCTACTCAACGTTAGAATTAAAACAAAAGCCACCATGTTTAAAAAGTTTCGTCAGCGAGTTTTAAATACAGATGACAAGTCCTAGATCACATCGATGATTCTTCATTACCACAATTTATATTCATCATTTTGCTAGCTAATCCTTACTTAAATTTATGACTAACTAAATGCAACATTCTTTTCATTTCATTTAGAAAAATACATAACGTTAAGTGCATGACATATTAAACCAGGTTTAAATTTATACCACTAGACAGACGTTTCTGAATACAATTCCTCATCCGTAGTACTTAGCCAAATTATGAAACCAAAACTTTATTGCAGATACTTAAAAGGAACCCAAATGAGAGAGAAATAACATATTTTACCAAATTTAGCTAAGAAAATACTTTGCATGAGGTTAAATACCTTAGTGAAATAAAATATAATGATTTGTGTAAGTACTTCTAGCAATCGCTTGTCATCACGACACATTAAAGATCACCGGCCACCAAAAACCGATTGTTTTAGTTTAAGAGCAAAAACATTATTCCATATATGAGAAATAACCTTAAATGTCCTAAACTTTTATAATATTGCACGCAACTCAATGTTATTCGTTAAGTGGTAACAAAGACACAAGTGAGTGCACTGATTCATTTATAGCTACATGTATGTAGCTCACAGAAACAACCTGATTATTATCTATTGATACAATAGTATCTGACCAATATTGATATTGATCTCATGGAACTCTAATAGACGAATTTTGTAGTAGAGTGGTCGCCATTTTTTTAGACAATCTGTATCATTTATCTATCTATTGTAACCAAATTTTTTAATAGTCGTTTTTTTTCAAAAAGTAATCGGGAAATCAATAAAGTTTTTAAATTTATAAAATTGCCAATTTGATATACTTTGATTTGGAATATTTTATAAGATTTTTGTACCCATAACAACAATGTGACAATATACTTTATACACCTTATTTCAGAAAGAATTAATAGACTCAATTTCTAACGCCTACCAAAATGGCTGCTACTTTACCTGTAAAGTTGGCAGTTTGGCGTCACATGGGAACTATCTATAGCAACCGTTGTCAAGTACAGTACCGTTAAGCAGAAGCGGAATTCCGTATGTCATAGTAACTATTCCTTAAAGGTCACCGGTCACCAAATTTATCAGTTTTTTTTTTAAAGTTGTCAATATTGACGTGTCTGAAAGCTTAACACACCATATATTTACCTGTAATACACTTAAATCTTACCTGAACGAATGCTTATAGTGGGTAATTTCCGAACAGCTAGTAACTTTCCGGCGACCTAATTCATGACGTACATGATGTTAAGCTGTTGAGGATTGACAAATTACTTTTATATCTATCCATATGTGACCTGTGGGTTTGAATGATATTTTGAAGGGTTTTAAAGTTTGGTTTCAAGTCAAAATGATATATTTATGAAGTTTGGATTCAACAATACCACAATGAACAATAAAAAAATCCACAAATTTCAGACAATTGCTAATTAAAACCAGATGTAAACAAGTCCTTCATGCAGCTTTCTTATCGTTTTAAATGTATTCAGGCTATTTTTCGTATAAATAACACTGGATAAGGCAGTGAAATAGAGATTTACCTTTAAATATAATTCAAATTATTATGAATGAATTTAATGGAAAAAGCATATATTTTATTCACTTTTAATTTTCATCTTAAGTCAGTTAGTTCACTAGTTCATATGTTCAAGATAGACGTGTATGTCTCTTGTTGAAATCAACTGCTAATTAAACTTTAGTTAATTTGATTTATTCGAGCACATCTTTTAAATCCATCAAAAATGACAAATAACATCTTTTAGGTATGATATATATTTGCCATCATATACACGTGTCATTAATTTTGCAAATTGCAAGGTAAACGCTGTTGATTACAGGTGATAGATGTCTAACCATGAGTTTCCCAATAAAACATATTGATAATCTCTTAATTACTGATAGTTGAGGAGTGTAAAGTTCCACTCGAGTTTTGATTATTTCGTTAGTCGAGCATAGATTCCACTGGTACCACAGTTTGATACGAAATATTTTCACTCCATAAAAATAAGGCGTAATCAAGTTGTTTTATTATTATTATATCACAATTTTTTAAAAAATTGTTTCATGGTAACATTGAAATTAAATTTAAGCAAAAATCAAACATGAAGATTTAACAAAATGAGAATTAGAAATCTGATCAGTACTATAAACAATATTGAATGAAACAGTTCGCACGGACATAAAATTATTATCATCATTATTATTATTATTATTATTATTATTATTATTAAGTACTGTAAATAAGGAAAAGGATCCTATTTGTTTTAATTACAATCAGAAATTGTTTACAAACGTTTTTATATTCATATAATTCATATAATACGGGGATTAATTGTTTAATTTGAGAGGCATTATGAGTTATTTTTTAAGCATGCATTTATGTATTTCGATATTTTTATTGGACGAAAACCTGTTCTAATGATTAATTACATGTGTAAATAATATTAATAACAATAATAATACATTCATTTCAATCTAAAAGGAACTTAAATTGGATCAATTTCTAAAATCAAAATGAAAGGAAATCATTTGAGGAAAATTGTTAGTGTAGCTGTACTAGAGAGATGAAAAATATTTAAAGAAAGAAATTTAAAAGAAAGAAAAAACTACAGACTGGGTCATCCTTTTCTCGGACTTTTAAGTTCAGTATTATATAAACATTTCAGATTTTTGTTTATACAATATATTCTATATGAAGAAGTCATTTACCTATCATTGCAAAATCAGTAAACAAGCAGTTCTAATGGTTAATCAGAGAATGAATGAATAATATAAATAATAACGCATTTGAGTGAATAGGCATATAAAATTGAAAATCATTAAATCATCAAAGTTATAACTGTTGATCAAGGAATAAATAAATAAATAATAAAATAACATATTTGAGTGAATAGGCATATCAAATTGAAGATCATTAAATCATCAAAACTATAACTGTTTTATCAAGAAATAAATAAATAAATAAATAAATAAATAAATAAATAAATATACCTTTTTGCATAAAACAGTACAGTTTGTAGCACAATAACATAAATACTTATTTTGATAGCGGCAGAATACAACAAAATTATTAACTTAATATACAATAAATATACTCACATAATATTTGTGTTATCTTATCTAGTAGCATAACACGATTGTGCAAAACATAACAACAGATTAGAACTAATAACATAATACAATGTGTTAAAGTTTGCCAATGATTATTGGCAGTAAATATTTCAAGCTTAAATTTCTGTATGCGGGACAAGCTGAAAGGAAATGATATTTATCTTCTAACACGTGCAATTACAACAACTACAAAGTCTTTGATTTCTAGGAATGTTTCTGTATCTACATTTTCAATATGTGGTTTAAAAACCAGATTATGATAAATAATTAGAACAAGGTTCTCTAATCATTGGCCCACTTTAACCAAAATTTATTATCCCGGTATTACATGAACATGGAAATTCTGAATTCTAATTAAAATCAGTAGGATCCTCTTCCTTATTAGCAGTAAGTTTAATAATAGAAATAATATTAATAATATAATATAATTTATATTATTATTATTATTATTATTATCATTATGTTTATGTCAGTGCGAACTGTCACAACATATAACTTCATTACGGCTAATTTTAATGGATGAAAAATAATTAGTATCAAATCAATAACAAACATACTATCCCATATCCGATTCACAATCCAGAAGCAAAGTAAAAACTTTGGAACTGACAAGTTAGGTTATACACGTGAACTTCCACCAGGGAAGTGAGGCCGGGTGTTCGAACTGTGATACAGTGGGATCTAAGCCCGACTCACGAATTTATCAAAAACTCGAGTGAAACTTTACACCCCCTCGCATTCCAGTAATAAAGAGATTATCATTATGCTACATTGGAAACATCCTGTTTAGCATCTATCACCTGTATCAACAGCGTTAGCCTGCAATTTGCTAAATTATTATTGACACCTCTGTGTATATGGTGACAAATACATGTATATGATACCCGATACATGTTATTTATCTATTGATGGATTCTGAAAAGATGTGTTCGAATAATACGAATAGATTAAATTTTAATTAGATTAGTGAATTGAAGAAGAGACATACAAGTCTATGTTTGAACGTATGAACTGGTAAACTGAGTGATTTACAGAATTAAATTAATTTTGAAAATTAAAAGTAAATATATGGTTTTTTTCATTTGAATGATTTCATTCATAGTAATTTTAAATTAAAAGGCGAAATCACTCATTTCCCTGACTTATCTCGTGATATTTATGCGAAAAATAACCTGATTTTATGTGGGGTTGAAACTGGTATAATGAGTGGTCAAAACAAGAAAGCAGCATGAAGGACACCTGGCTTGTTTGAAATTTGTGGAATTTTTCTTATTATTATTCATTGTGGTATTGTTGATTCCACACTTCACAAAATATATCATTTTGACTTGAAACCAAACTTTAAAACTCATAACTGATCAAAAAGAAATTTTGAAAGAAATTGGAAGTTTTTATAGTAATCTGTACTCTGAAAACCGTAATATTTTAGATGTAAATTTAAACGACTATCTCAACAATTGTGACTATTCAAAATTAACCAAAAGCGAATCTGATCGTTTAGAAGGTGTTATTACTGAAAAAGAAGCTTTATATACATTAAAGAATATGAAAAATGATAAAAGTCCTGGCTCTGATGGTTTTACTGTTGAATTTTTTAAAGTATTTTGGAATGACATTGGGCCATTTATTATTCGATCTTTAAAATATGGGTATAAAAATGGACAACTTTCAGTAACACAAAGGGAGGGAATAATAACATGTATACCAAAAGAAGGAAAATCTAAACACTTATTGAAAAATTGGCGCCCAATTACTCTTCTTAATACGGTATATAAAATAGGCTCAGGGTTTATAGCGAACAGAATTAAACCGACTTTAAAAAATATAATTGGTAAAGAACAAACGGGTTTCATTCCAGGGAGATATATTGGAGAAAATACTAGACTAATATACGATATAATGCAATATACTGAATACAATGATATTCCTGGGTTATTATTATTAGTTGACTTCGAAAAGGCTTTCGATTCAATCTCTTGGTCCTTTTTAGACAAAGTATTAACTCTTTTTAATTTTGGAATTTCTATAAGAAAATGGATTTCTAGTTTCTATAAAGATATTAAATATGCAGTTACACAAGGGGGGAATTTAACAAACTTCTTTCAAATTAAAAGAGGCTGTAGACAAGGGGACCCTTTGTCACCATATATCTTTTTACTATGTGTTGAGATTTTAGCAATAAAAATTCGAAATAATGTGAAAATAAAAGGAATTAGAACAAATCTTACTGAATCTAAAATATCTCTATTTGCAGATGATACTTGTCTTATATTGGACGGATCTGAACTTTCGTTACGACAAGCTTTATGCGAACTTGATGTTTTTGCAAACATTTCGGGTCTTAAAATAAATTATGACAAAACTCAAATTATTTGGATAGGAAATAAAAAATACAGTGAAGAGAAACTATGTATAGACTATGACTTACACTGGGGCAATACTCGTTTTACATTACTTGGTATTATATTTGATGTAGATATAGATAAAATTACCAAAATTAACTTCGAACAGAAATTAAATACAGTACGGATGTTAATAAAGTCATGGAAAAAACGAAATCTCACTCCGATTGGAAAAATCACAGTGATAAAAACACTCCTCATCTCACAATTAAACCATTTATTTATTTCATTACCAAATCCAAACCAGAAAATTATTACTGAACTTAATACAATTTTATATCACTTCATATGGGATAGTCCTACTGGTAGAGTCAAAAGAGATGTTTTAATAAAAGAGTACGAAGAGGAGGGTTAAAAATGGTTCATTTGATTTCTTATATAAATGCTCTTAAAACTACTTGGATAAGGAGGCTGCTACATGAAGAAAGCAGTTGGAAAGAAATTCTGAATTCTCAAATAGATATCCACAAATTACTTAGTGTTGGGGAGGACTTTATAACTGAAAATATTGAAAAGATAAAAAACAATTTTTGGATTGACGTCTTTAAAGCATGGTTATTGTTAATTAAAACATGTCACACATTAAAAACTTACAAGCAACCTTCTGAAAACTTCCTTTGGTACAATAGTTACATAAAAAAGGGAAATAAATCCATGTTTTTTAGAAAATTATACGAGAAAGGTGTTAAATTTGTTAACGACTTACTCGATATAGATGGAAATTTTTTAGACCTCAAAAGTTTTAACAGTTGTTTTAATTGTAATATAAATTTTGTAGACTTTAATGGTATAATTTCATCGGTGAAATGTATGTTGAAAAAGAATAATCAAGGGCCTGTTTCTAAAGTTGAAAATCCATTTATTCCGGTGAATTTAAAAGTATTTTTTATCAGTAAGAAAGGTTCAATAGACATGTACAAAATCTTGAAGCAAAATAATATGATACCAACCGCAAGGTTAAAATGGCAAGAAATCTTTGAAGATTTAAATACAGAAACGTGGAAAGAAATCTATAAATTTAATTTTTTCAACAACATCAAGTACAAAACTGCAATAGTTTCAATACAGAATTGTTAATAATATAATCGGTACTAACGCCTTTTTGTTTAAGAATAATTTAAGAAATGACCCAAAATGTACTTTTTGTAAACAAAGTAATGAAACTGTTATACATCTCTTCTGGGAATGTGAATATGTGCAAAAATTTTTAGAAGAACTAGATACCTGGTTTTTACAAAACAGCATACTATTAGATTTTACAAAACTTCATTTTATATTAGGAGACTTTAGTTTAAATAACAGAATAAAAAATTTGATTATAGTCCATATAAAATATTATATTTATAAAACTAGATGTCTTGGCAAATCCTGTAAATAGATTCATTTAAGTATATTTTGGCTGATGTGTACAATATTGAAAAAAATATCGCTACAAGCAGAAATAATCTAGAAAAAAATTATGAAAGAATGGCAACAATTCACAATATTGTAATAACTTAAATTTATATCTATTTATTATATCTTGACATCGATGTTACATTGTACTGAATGAATTAAAACTATTCAACCACCAATTGTGATATTTACGTAAAT
Organism: Anadara kagoshimensis; assembly: GCA_021292105.1. Classification (NCBI taxonomy): domain Eukaryota; kingdom Metazoa; phylum Mollusca; class Bivalvia; order Arcoida; family Arcidae; genus Anadara; species Anadara kagoshimensis. Next base: position 38,949,627 of record CM037857.1, read on the forward strand.
ACTCTCTCTCTCTCTCCCCTCTCTCTCTCTCTCTCTCTGTTAATATTGTTCTATGGATTTATATGTTTGAGTGACTTACAGGTCCTTTGGGCCGGGTGCTACTTTATGTTATTGATTATACTTTACTATTGTATTTAATGCACATGTCACTATAATAAATTACTTACTTACTTACTTACATTCTCTCTCTCTCTCTCTCTCTCTCTCTCTCTCTCTCTCTCTCTCTCTCTCTCTCTCTCTCTCAAAAACACATTCATTATGTAAGTTTATATTGTATTATATATGTATAGATGTTAGAGTATTGTTAAAATATGATGAATGTGAATAAAAAAATAAATATAAAAAAAAAACTTTAAAACCCTTCAAAATGTCACACAAATCCACATGTCACATATGAATACGTAGGTATATAAGTAATAATATGTTAGGCATCAGCAGCTTAAAGGTCACCGGTCACCAAAAACCAATTTTTTGTTGTACTATTTTCCCAAGAGATTACATCATAAAAAGTCGATTTAGCCACAAATATAATTTTTTTAATCATTTCTGTCCTTTTCTACAGCGTAAATTAAAGTCCTGAAACTGTTGAAAAACTGTGTTATCTCCCTTTGGTAGTGAAAGGGCACAAAAACCGGAAGTGACGCAGAAGGTGTTATCCCAGCTATTTAGTAAATGAAGCTTGTATAGTGAACTGCATTTATTTCCCAGATTTATCGGAAATAACTTCTAGTGTTTTTAATTATTTATTTATGTTTTAGTATTGGGTATTTCAGTTTCCTTTAGCAGAAAAAAATAAATAAAAAATAAACATAATAATAAGAAATAAATAAAGAAAAAAACTATATTTGTGTTTGCTCTAAGTATGATATACTATTTACTAATACTTTTAAAAAGCATAATTTTACATTATTTATTTATTTATTTGTTTATTTATTTATTTATTTATTTTATCACAACGAAATAATAATCAATCAATCAATCAATCAATCTTTATTTCTTCTTATACAGAGATTTTTGAATAAACATTTTACAAAAATATGATTAATAAATAAATAATAACATATGTACAAAGTTATAATACAATTATGTAACCATAATTAAGTATATTGTGGTTTAGGTGTTAACGGTATGGACTGACAGAGCGGCATTTTACGCGAGCTGTCTATAATAAGCTGCGGAGATTGCTTGTAGGAACTGATAGCATAGTCGAACAAACTTATGGTGTTCCTCTTCATTGTGAATAGAAACTGACCTAAGTCCTAATAAGACGCAGTAGAATGTTTTATCAGTGTATCTATTCAATTCGATGTTGGGATTTATACTGAAATAGTCTGTAATGGAGTTCCAGAACTGCTCTCTTATTACATCAACACTACAACAATGAGATGCTATATGAACATACAAGTTACTAAATACACAGTTACACACACAGCATTGGTAATATGTATACTAAGGTGTTAAAACCCACAGTTAAGCTATGTAGCGAGCCAAGTCTAACTCGGACTTATTGGTAGGAAAAGTCCATACAGATGCTACAGATCCTTTATCATGTATTTGTCTGAAGACTCGAAAGTCTGGATCAGACGAGGTTCTATCTTCCCATGTGCTTTGTTCCTTAATAGAAATTGCACTGTTAACTATGGCTGTCCAGTGTCTCTTCTCTGGAAACATATCTCCATGAATATAACCTATAATGAAACTTGTTAGTGAATATCTGTTAAGGATGTTGAAAATATCGGGAATAAAACCACATTACTTGCAGTCTAAGTTGATACAAAACAGATAAAGTCTCAGTGTATGAAAAGTTTTTTGGGGGTAAATCACTGTTTAAACTGCACAATTTCTGAAGAAATAATAGCTTTCGTTTATTTACCTCTGATGATAACCTAGGTCAATTTCCGTTTTTTATTTAAAATATTCTTCACATTAATTTTTATTAATATTTAATATCATTTTAATTATCTTTACATATCTCTGATTAATTAATTCATTCATTAATTAAGTTATTTATTTATTTTTATCTATTTATCATAAGGAATAATAAAAAGTACCCAATTTTTTGGGTTTTTTTATTTTAAAAACAACATTGAAATCACTGATTTATTCTTCTTATGATTATTTACCCATGTAATGAATAAAAATAAACACGTTTTCGGGTAGAATCTGGGCCCAAGACCTGTAGTTTTTTGTACAACGAAAATATCAAAATAAAAGTTTAAAGAAATAATTTCTTAATAATTACTTTAATCACAGACATATAAAGCGTTTTATATGTCTCTGTTTTAATGGGATGAAAAGAAGGTCATCAAAATGTGATACCAGTGGGATTATGTTCAACTAACTAAGGACTCAAAACTCGAGTGAAACTTTCTTTCATTTATTCACAATAAATTAATATCGTTCAATGTGTGATTTAAACCTTCTCACATACCAGTAATTAAGAGATTATCAATATGCTACATTGGGAAACATCCTGTTCAGATCAGAAGTAGACATCTACCACCTGTAATTAACAGAGTTTAATTTACAATATGCAACATTAATTGACACGTGCGTATATCTTAATGATATACCCGGTAAATGTTATTTGTCATTTTTGATGGATTCTGAAAATCGAATAAATTAATGTTAAATTAGATTAGTTAATTTGAACAAGACATACGTCTCTGTTTGAACGTGTGAATTGGTGAACTGATTGAATAACGGAATTAAATTAATTTTGAAAATTAAAATTGCTAAAAATGTATATATTTGACTGAATTCATTCATAATAATTTTAAATGTCTTCAATGATTATACCGCTCTTATTTCCCTGACTAATCTCGTAATGTTTAATCTGAATACATTCAAAACAATTAAAAGCTGCATGAAGGACTTGTGTAAATCTGGCTTTAATTTGTTCTGAATTGTGGAAAAAGCATGTTCATCGGTCATTGTGATTTTATTATATCCAAACTTCACAAAATATATCATTTTGACTTGATATCAAACTTTAAAACCCTTCAAAACACCACACAAACCCACAAATATGTAATATATGGATAAATATATAGGTAATGTGTCTGTCCTCAGCAGCTTAACACCATGTACGTCATCAATTAGGTCGCCGGAAAGTTACGAGTGTTGTCGGAAACTACCGAGTATTAGCAGTTCGTTTAGGTAAGGTTTTAGTGTATTACAAGTAAATGTAAGGCGTGGAAAACCGTCAGACACATCAATATTGACTATTCTTCCCATAGGAATGCAAAATACAAAATTGATAAATTTGGTGACCGGTGACCTTTAACCCAATGTACGTCATGAATTAGGTCGTCGTAAAGTTACGAGCTGTATCGGAATTACCGAGCATTAGCATTTCGTTCAGGTAGGATTTTAGTGTATTCCTTGTAAAAGTATGGTGTGAAACTTTCAGACACGTCAATGCTGACAACTTCAAAATAAAAAAATGATACATTTGGTGACTGGTGACCTTAAAGAAATGGTTACTATGACATACGGATTCCCGGTTCTGCTTAACGGTTCTGTTCTTGACAACGGTTGCTATTGATAGTTCCCATCTGACGCAAAACTGTCAACATTACAGGTAAAGTAGCAGCCATTTTGCTAAGTCTTATTAATTCTTTTTAAAATAGGGTGTATAAAATATATTGTCACATTGTTGTTATGGGTACAAAAATCTTATAAAATATACCAAATAAAAGTAAACCATTGAGGATTTCATAAATTTAAAAACTTTATTATATCCAGATTAATTTTTAAAAAACAACAATTCAAAAATTAGCAAATTTGGTTAAAATAAACAGATAATCAAAAACAAACATACTAATCTATTTCCGAATCAAAATCCAGAAGCAAAGTAAAAATTTTGGAACTGACAAGTTAGGTTAGACACGTGAACTTCCACCAGGGAAGTGAAGCCGGGTGCTCCGGAAGGGTAAGCACCTCCTGTGTAGCTAGCTACACCCGTCACGCGTGTAATCAAAATTGTGTGAAAGGAACATGGAACTATGAAACGTCAAATATATCCAAGGCAATCCTGGACACAGAAACATCAAACTAATCAACAATACTGTGATGACGGCCATAAAACTTTTTGAGGGCCTTGATAAGCCTAGGCTTGCAATATCCCCGAGTCAACAATTTATTTGCAAGCAACCTACTTCGTTGTACAAAGTCCCCGTAGTGGGAACAAGCTCTACCATAGCGTATTTATTGGGAAACAAATACACCATAAGCAGGAGAAGCAGGTATATTGCTGCATAAAAAAGGAAAGTTGACAATAGAAAAATTGAAATCATCACGTTTGTCATAAAGTTTCAAATGTAACCTTTCTTGTGCGTCATAATTCAGGTATAAGTCTAAATATGAAGCAGAACTTGAGGAATCAGTCATGTCTTTTATTTCAAGCTCACTAGGATAGATGACATTTACATAGTCTCCAAATTTAGGATTGTTAAGATAAATAATACAGATTGTCTATCAAAATGGCGACCACTCTACTGAAAAATTGGTCTGCTAGAGGTCCACGAGAACTATCTAATAGATAGTCCGATAGTATTGCATCAATAGCCAAATATACATCCGCTCAATCACTTGTTTTTGTTACCACTGAACAAACAACATTATATTGAGTGTATGATATTATGCAAATTTAGGTCATCAATGGTAATTCCTCATATGTGTGTTGAGATATTGTTTTTTAATTAACTCGTTGACCCCTCGTTTTGTTTTATCAATACATTTTGTATATTCAGGAGAAACATACGCATAAATCGTTTTTTTTCAACTACTGTAAACCGTGTTTTTTTAGCGGCAGTTTTATTTTAGCGCAATTGGCGATAAGAGTGTCAGCGCTAAAATAAAACTGCCGCTAAAATTACAACAACAACAAAAGTCACTGTACATCGCTGATGTGACTATGAATGGGTATGGACGCACGTTAAATGGTTATATACTCAGTGTTAAAATAATAATAGTTCTGAATGACACTGGTATAGCTTCCATCAATATACCCACATATGATAAGTAATTAGGGATTAATTACTCAGACCCGGTAGACTGACCACCGACAAACGGATAAATTAGGTCACACTGGCATAGCTGTTAATTACTGGCCATAATTTGTATGTGATACGTACAATCTGACAAGTCTCCTGTTCAGGTAATTAATTTTAATTTACCAGTAGTTGGCTTCAAACATTAAAGTATTAACAATTATATCAACAAATTAAACCCGTTATGCGAAAATTGTTTATTTTTTCTGTGATGTCGGCAACATAATATAAATCCTAATTATTGACCTCTATAATGATCTAAGCGGCTGTTATCAGGGATACATCGACAGTGTGTCGAAACATTTGTATTTTAAAAAAACAGTTGGTATTTAAATGAATAAAAACAAAATATAAATATTTATTCAGTAAAAAGTCTAATCAACGAGAGGGCCAAATTATGATGAAAGCTTCCTGCAGACATCTGTCTGTCTAGTGACTTCCTGGGTCAGTTACGGAGATTTTCTTTCAGTAAAAGTCAAACAAATTAAAACACAATTACATAGTTATTTTTATTATTTTCTTTTGACCTGGCATCCTCTTCTCAAATTTTATTTTTTGGGCTAAAAGTTGTGGATTTTTGGCGAGAAAATACTGTAATATAAAGAGGTATTAAACACTTCAGACTGGAACTGATTACGCTAAAATTAAACTGCGCTAATATGTTTACCAGTCAACAATCGCTAAAATAAGTATGCGCCAATATAAAGCGGTTTACAGTATGTTATTCTAATTTTTATTGTTCGGAAATTTCACTTTTTCCTATCGATATATTTCACTGTATTGGTTTAAATAATGTATTTATTAAGAACTATAATTAACTCTAAAAATATGGAATGAAGTTTTTTCCTTATTTAAGTGTTTTAGGTATTTTTTAAGCAGCTCGATGACCCCCTTTAAAGGTTTTTCTTCTAAAATTATCAAATCTCCAATACATGCTTTATGCGGTTTTGTAAATGGAACTTTCTTAAGACAGGAAATACAATTTGACGCGTACGGTGACCTAAATGTTACATCTGTGTTTTATCAGCCCTAACTAATATGACTAGGTTTATTGGTCGTTTTCATTTTAATATTTATTTATTTATTTATTTATTTATTTATATTTATTTATTTATTTATTTATTTATTTATTTGATACATAATTTGATCATAATGATTTAAGGTTATATACTTATGCAAAATGCATTATTATTATTATTATTCGCATTATTGATCTGCTATTGAAAGTAAAATGTTTCTTTTATTCATATTTTAATGGGTTAAAAAGACGCAAATCTATAATTTAATAAATATATGTATGAAAAACATACAAATAATATCATAACGATAGGACGTGACAACCACAACACTCCCGATTGAAGACATGTTAGTGTTCAACGTTATAGTGGCGATAATTTTACAATATTCTGGAAAATAATTACGTTTTTGCCTGTTTTGTTAAAGATTATACAAGATTATTACCTTTGGAAAAAATATCATATTGGTCATTTATTAATATCAGATTATTTATAGCGAAAAATCAATGTAAGCAAGAGTACAAATGTATTCATTTACATTTTATAGGCTACTATCCTTTTGTGTCATTTGCCCTTTACCATGGAATAATTTGTGAAATCGGAAAAATTATCTCTCTCTCTCTCTCTCTCTCATCTGCTAAGAAAGTATACGACTTTATGAAAACGCATCAAAAACATGAAGGTATGTGTGTTTATAATATGATCTGATGCACAAATTCACTTACGTATCCGGGAGTTTTTCTCAATATGCTTTCTTTGGCATCTTCAGAAATAGTTTTCTTTTTCTCAGTTTCCGTTTTTCTTTTTTTCATGTCGAAAATAACGGTTAGAGGGTAGACATCTGTATTCCCGCGGGACAATCCGTTTATCAGAGAGTCACTAATACATTTATATTCCCTGATGTCTTCTATTTCAGCCAAACAGTGGTAATTATGATAAATCTTTGATGTATTGTTTTTAAAAATAACTTCAACTGGATTCAAATATCTACTGCACGAATTAGAATCTGTCGGCGGTGTTAGGTGCTGGTTTGTATAACAAAGTCGATACTGAGAATCTTTTGGAGGTGTAAATGTAATTTTACAACTTTTCCCTCGAAGCAATGTTAAATCAGTGTTACCAATATGTGTTTTATTGTTCAACAAATCTGCCAAATGGTTACCACATTCATCACTGTAACTCCGGATCGTGACTGTCCAAGACATAACAGAGTCCGATCCGTGACACTTTGCACAAAATTCGTTTCCATAAACGATACCATTGACATCGGTTACAGGGATATCATTTTCGCCAGTTGAAGAATTGCATTTTTCAGCAATAGAATGATCCAAGTATGTATCGGGACATTTGGCAACAATGTAATAACCCATTACATTTCTCCTAAATCCGTAAATGACATTGTGTCTACATTGAAGAAATTCCTTGAAAGGGGACAATCCGGTTACACTGGTAATGTCACCTGCTTTATAATTTAAACAGCAATCATTCAGATACCTGCACTGCTCATCACAGAAACAATGAGAAAGCCATGTTGTTAATGGATTTGCCACGCAATTTTGCCCATTAATACAAGGATCACCGTTTAAACCTGTTTTTCCCGACTTTTGCAATCCGTGAGTCTGTCTCTTATTTAGTGCGCTCCCACGAGTAAATATTTTCAGCATCGGTAGCTTTGCATTTTTCTTTGTAGAAAGCCTCTGTGTACTATCAGCATTTGTGTTGTCGTTAGCACAATGGAAAATTTTGACTAGCATCAAAACTATGTAGATTCTCAAAAACCAAAAAATCGCCATAGCGCCTAACCAGTCTTATGTATATCATATGTTTGTTTATTAACATATATTCAATCCGTATAAGGAAACACGCCTCAGCTTCTCCTTTACTCCACACCTATATCCGTAACCATGGGCAACTACTGTTTCATCATTGTTACTGTATCAAAAAGCATGACGTGTCGATTATTACAGTTCGTATTTATGACAGCTAATTATTTTCCATCAATACATATTATTTCTCGTTATTTAAAACCGTTAACAATGGCAATGTACAAAAGTACCTTTTTTTTTTTTTTTTTTTTTTTTTTTTTTTGAAATGGAAATTTCAAAACTTTTACTCCTTGGTCTAGTAATATTTTATTTATTTATTTATTGAAAATATAATTAGTTATTTAAAATGAATTGATCTATTTATATTTTTTCATTTATTTATTTTTGTTGTTGTTTTGTTATGTTTTATATATTTTGATTCCTTTACAAATCTGAGATGTTTCTCGGTAAAAGCGAATTGCAAATGTATCTATCAAGGAATTTTAATTTTCAAATGCTGAAAAAGTAATTCTCAAGTACTTCAGATTACAAACGTTAAATATATAACAAATAGATTTAAAGTTGGAAATTACGATAAATTTTCTACAAATTAATACTATTATAATAATTATATGAAGTGAAAACTTTCCTATGATGTCATTTTTGTCTTTGTATGTGTATTAACTGTAATATCGTCAGTTGTTACCTGTAAGTGTCCAATATATTGACGCAACTGCACAATTTTATAATAAGGGATAGTTCATTTATATTGATTAATTATACAGTGACAGGTAAACTAATTATCCATAAAAACAACTAATTATAAAGTGTGACATACGAACGAAAAAGACCAGACCAAACTAATAGGCTAACCAAATAGAATCTGATTGAAATAATGGCACTGGAATAACAAATTGTAACTTTCTTTTATAGTTCATTTCAAGTATCCAAGAGTTTAAATTAATTTAGATTGGGTCAAAATGTATTTTCGTTATCTGATTATATAAAAAAACTAGAAAAACTGTGAGCCACAAGCTCACAAAAATACCCCCTGCTCCCAAAATCCATCGGATCAAATTTTTAAATAGGAGGTGCACATCTACATTCTATCACAAAGATTGTGTGAACGTTTCATGAAAATCCATTGAAAGGTTTAGGAGGAGTTGCGGATAAGAGATAGGTACCTTAAGGTGTAACGGAAGGACGGGCACCCCTATCACTATATACCCCCCACTTTTTAAGCGACTGGGGTATAATAAAGCAGACTAAATGGTTTGTCACTTTTCAAGCTCAACTCGAAAACTATAATTTTTATTTTTCTCACCACTTTTCTGCATGATTATTACTCTTCACTATACACACTTTGAAATAACTAACACCGACCCAATTGTATCCCTGTTGACCAAAATTATTTTCACCTCCATCTGTTCATTATTCATTGGAGGTTTATATCTATTTTATTTACACAAAGAAATGCAGTGTTTCAAATTAGGAAGAAGCCTCAAGTTGACCATTCTGTGTGAGAGAGACAATGACAATCTAGAAATACAGTAAAAACTTAAAAACTAACAAGTTAGTTTAAACACGTGAACTTCCACCACGGAAGTGAGGCCGGGTGCTCCGGAACGGTAAGTACCTCCCGCGTTAATATTTATTCTTTTCTCTTACAGATTGCGATATTTTAAGCTTGTCTAGTTAATGACTCAGGTGTTTAAAAACACATAATTATCATTCAGCTGCAGATGCCTTTAATAGTTTAGAAACTGTGTAGGCCATCATCAAAATATTGCTGATATATATGCTACCTCTGTATCCAAAGTTAACCTTGATATATTTGACGTTCCATAGACCCCTTGTGCGTTTATGCTCAAGTAGACGAGTATAGCCAGCTTAACCGGAGCACCCGGTCTCACTTCCCTCGTTTATATTTGCATGTTAAACTCAATTTGCCAGTTTTCAAAGTGATAACTTTGCTTTAGGATTGTGATTTTGGCATAGATATATCTGTTGTTTTTATAGAAATAAAACGTTGAAATACATATCACCCCATTAATAGTTGGCGCCGTTACTAACTATCTGATAATTAAAACTTTCTTTCTTTTAATTTCAACTACCTAGAATGGTTACAACATATAACAAGAAACACAAACACCATACACTTGCTAAAATACATTTCTTAACATAACATATATATTGTCAACATAGGAATGGATTGATTGATTGATTAATTGATTGATTGATTCAAAGGAGTTTTTCATCCCAGTCAAAAATGACCAATATTTCACATATATCGAGACGTCACAAGCTAAAAATAAAGCAGCAGACATTTTAGTGCTTGTCGAAAAACAGCTTTTTAAAGCCTTTGTCAGACCCCGGCAGTGTTTCTAAAAGCACGACCTCCAAAATACCGAGCGAGCGGTATATGACATATAGAAATAGAAATATCTCTACCTTGGTCAGACCCCGGCAAGGTTTCGAAAGCACGACATCCAACATACTCAGCGAGCGGTCTATGACATATAGAAATAGAAATATCTCTACCTTGGTCAGACCCCGGCACTGTTTCTAAAAGCACGACCTCCAACATACGCAGAGAGAGGTATATGACATATAGAAATATCTCTACCTTGGTCAGACCCCCGCCAAGGTTTCTAAACGCACGACCTCCAACATACTCAGCGAGCGGTCTATGATATATAGAAATATCTCTGCCATTATTGGCATATACGTGTCTGCAATACACTATAACCAACATGTTAAATCTATTTAAATCACTTGTCTTGTGCCATTTCAAATGATGTGTTATTTATCAGAAGTCATTCAGTTGCACTTTCCTTTTTTTTATTTTCTTGTACGTTTTCCACTATTACTTGCTACAAAATTCACTTTGGTTCTGTACAATGTTGCATCCGTCGAGACATCATAATGACTGACAAGAGGAAAATCACCAATGTCTGGAGGTGATTATTATCGATTTACGTTATTAGTTGATGTTTTGGTACACCAAACATTTATCAAAATCATAAACAAATATACTAATCCATTTCCGAATCTCAATCCAGAAGCAAAGTAAAAACTTTGGAACTGACAATTAAGGTTAGACACCTGAACTTCTACCGTGGAAGTGAGGTCGAGTGTTCTGGAAGGGTAAACACCCCCGTTTAGCTAGCTACACCCACCACGTGTGTAATCAAAATTGTGTGAAAGGAACATAGAACTATGGGACGTCAAATATATCTAGGGCAAATTTGGACACAGAGGCATCAAACTTATAAACAATACTGTGATGACGTCCATAAAACTTTTTGAGAAACTTAAAAAGCCTAGGCCTGTAATATCCAAGAGTCAACAATTTTTTTGCAAACAGCCTACTTCGGTGAACAAAGTCCCCGTAGTGGGAACAAGTTCTACCCTAGCCTATTAATTGCGAAACAAACACAACATAAGCAGGAGAGGCAAGTATATTGCTGTTATAGAAAAGGAAAGTTGACAAAAAAAAAATTGAAGTCATCACGTTTGTCATAATGTTTAAAATGTTGACTTTCGTGGACGTCATAATTTATTATAATGAATTTACTGTATCAAAACGACAAGTACAAATATATAAACATATGTTTGGGACTTTCAAAAAAATCATGAAATTATGCCTCATCTGAACAACAAGTTACATCAACACATCTTTATATATTTATAACCGAATACGTAATGTTACAACACTCAAATATTCAGATGAGACAAGAACAAACTTGAATAGTCATTACCAGTCGACTGGATCGGAGCAAATATTGTTACCACAAATATTAGAACAGCATTTCTGTCTTCCTCGGCAGTCATAATCATTTTCACATCTAGGATTTAGGCTTGGTCTACAGATAGTCGAATGTGAAGGTCGTCTAGGTCCACCAAATGAGACTGCACATCGTCCTGGTTTTTCAGTTTTACGCTGACAAACGTTATAGTTACATCCATTCTTGCAGCAAATTTCACCACGTCTGCAATCGGAGTTTCTGTGACATAAATCACGTCCTTTGGCACATATTGGGCTGATATGGAGACGGGGTGTGGAACATGATTGGACAGTTCTGGCTGCCCGATATATTTTTGCTCCACATGAATCTCTACAACATGTACGCCCTTTACTGCAATCGGAATCACTGTGACACTGATGTCTTATGGGCAAGAATCTGGGACAGATACCTGGTGCGGATTCACAAAATGGTATCAACACTGACCTTGAACGGCAAACTCTTGTTCCACAACTGCCTATACAGCAATATTGGTTTCTTTTGCAATCTAAATCGACATCACATTGGTGTGTAGGAAGACGTTTATGTAAGCATACAACTGGCTTGCTAATTGGACATCTTTTGGTTGGTATTGTTAGTGTTTGTCGTTTGCTGATACGGTTTCCACAATCGTCTTTACAACAGGTTTCACATGGTCTACGGCAATCTTGATTACTGTCACATTCATGACGCAGTGCAATTTTTGGACATGGCACTGGTCGCGAATTAACATTGCAGTAACCAACAGGATGGACAGGTGGTTTTGTTGGTGCTCTGCAGACACGGTTACCACAATCATCCTTACAGCATATTTCAAAACGTACCCGGCAGTCTAGGCTACGGTCACACTCATGACGGAGTGTTATCAGCGGACATGGGACTGGTCTCCGAATTGCGTTACAATACCCGATAGGAATAAACGGTGGTCTCGGTGGTATTATATGACGTGAACTGCAAATACGGTTGCCACAATCATCTATACAACATTTGTCCGAAATTTCACGACAATATTGATTCCTGTCACATTCATGGCGAAGTGGGATTGCTGGACATTGTACAGGTGCCCAGTTCGAGTTACAATATCCAATTATTGGAGTAACCGGTGGTTTGGGTGGAAATGATGAACCTCAGACCTCAGTCTTGATATACATAAGCTATAACTCAAGATCATAACCCGAACAAAGAGAAAAGATTCAATATAATAATAAGACTGACGAGAATTGGTCGACTATGCTGATGTTTAAACATTCCAAAACCTTTACATGTTAAACATTTTAACCAACGCATAACTATACTTATAGGCAAACAAGATTGACCTGTCTGCTTGACCTTAATTTGAATATTTATTGTGGACGAGTGCATTGATATATAGGGAGACACGCGTTTAATTCGTCTACAGGAGGACAAATACTAAAACGAACTCCGTTAATGCAGAAACTGCGAATCCTAATACTACCCAGAAAATAGATGGATTCTCCTATATGAATATTTCCGATGAAAGGTCAAACAGACAGGTTAATGTTCTTTACCTATACATGTACGTACGACAAATATGTTTTGTTATATTTACTGTTAACATACCGTTAAATGTCAGTATTACCCACACCCTGCATCACTGCCAATACAAATGTTGCTTTACTATTAAATACGCATGATTACATGTAGGTCTTACTTATATTACTTATATTAAGTAATTAATTCATTAGGAGATTAATTCATATTTAAGTTCACATGTATATGTATTCCTTTGTAACTTGACATTCCTTAACACACATTTTAAAACCAATATTTGTACGATTACTGAGTGAATTACCGACTATGGATATACCATAGTTGATTGCTACACTCTGACACATTCCTTCTATTCCAATTATAAAAAAAATCAGTGTTTGTACGAGATACAAAAAGAAATGAATAAAAAAAATTAACATTGTTTTGTAATTTAAATTCCACAGAAATCAAAGTATATTTTATTTTTTTTCATAAATTCCAACCATTTGAGTTTCTCAATTCTCTATAACTTAAATCAGATCCATGAGCTTTAAAAGGATGCTTGTTTGAAAATAACCTTCACCGGGTACTAGAGCTTGGAAAAATTCACAAAATTAATTTAATGTCAATTTCATGAATTTTCATGAGTTTTTCTTAAAGTAAGTAGAAAAGGGAATTTCGTTGTCTTTTATAGATTTCAAATTCAACGGAAAGATTTTTAAATTGAAATCTACTGTATTTGTAGATTTCAAATTCAACGGAAAATTGAAATCTACTGTATAATCATGTTTCACATGGTTCTTAAAGATTTTACCATGCTGTTCACCTGATGTTTTTACCTTTTATAAGTATTTTGAAAGTTATTGTAAGAAACTACAACAAATTGTGCATTTAAAAATTCATGGAAATTGATCAAAAAATAATTTTTTGAAAATTTAAAAAAAATACATGGTTTTATATGAAACAAAGAAGAAGTTACAGTGTCCGAATACCTCTTGTATACATATCTCACAAACAGTGATAGTTTTGATTAGGTTCCCTGATAACCTGTCCTTATCTAACCAGCGGAGACAGCTGTATTACTAGTATAGATTTTTTTAGTTTCCTGAATCACGAGAATGGAAGAATAATTGATTATTAGATGACAATATATATTGTTTCATAAATAAAAAATCAGGAAGTTTGTTTGAAAAAATTAATTCAAAAACAATAACCGTGCTAGCTGTTGTTCTGCAACCATTATCAAGAATATGTTCTAAGAATTTCAAGAACGATAACTCTGCATTCCAAAGCTATATCAGGTACTAAACTAACTGGACGGTTTATCTATGAGGTTCCCAGGTAAGCTGTTAGTGTTTATACGTCAATAGGTGATGCTACCATCAGTAACATGTATATTGTAAAGACCACTTTCTGACATGTGTAATATCCTAAGATATGAGTGGATTGACAAATAGTGATCAAGAGTTTGAATCTCATTTCCAATCATATTACATTTACTGAAAATTAATCATGAATGCTAAAAATACAGAGATATCATGAGATAAAAAAAAATAGTTAATTACTTAATCACTGAAATAAATAATATATAAAATAAATACATAAATAGTCTATAAAGTAATTAAAATAAATATTTATTGATAAAGAATCACGAATTCGATTTGTAAATGAATTAAATATATGATAAAAATGCAGTATCATGGGATAAAAAAAGTCAAATACTTAGTCTCTGATATAAATACTATAACAAATACATGAATAGTCTACAAAGAACTTAAAATACATGTAAATATTTAATGAAAATGAATCCGCAGCTGTAAAAAATAAATAAATAAATAAATTTATTAAAAGAGAGAGAGAAGGAAAGAGATGTTTGATCCTTTATACACTTTATCAGCTTGGGGGGGGGGCAGTCCGGAGGGAAATTAGCTTATCCGTTAGGCGATAGCGTACACTGAGAGAGAGAGAGAGAGAGAGAGAGAGAGATGCTTGATCCTTGAGCACTTGTCGACCTAAAGCTGGTGGAAATTCCGAAGTGAAATTAGCTTCTCAGTGCACACTTAAAGTTTTTTTTCGCGAGGTATATAAAGGCGGAGAATAAGCCAACAATAGCACATTTATCTATATTGGCAAATTCCGAGAGATTGATTTATTTTAGAGGTGCTGAATGTGTATTGTCTAACTTTTATGAATTTGATTTTGTTTATGAAGATGAAGATTTTAAGTTAATGAAATTTTATGGATTCTTAATTTATTAAACTTTGATAAATACAAAATTTGCTAATTGATAATTTATTAAAATTATCTAAATACAACTTTTTAAAAATATTTATAAAACATTTATTTGAATTAAATACACCATTGTTAAATTTCATAATACTGAATGAAAAAAATATTTATGGAATTAAAATAAATTTATAACTTTTTTTAATTCTTTATAATAAAGTTATTATTGCCAAACTTGAAATTAGATAATTTTAACCACAAAATAATTGCTCCGGGCTAACATTGATCAGTTGTAAATAAAATCTATATATCGTGAATTATAAGGCAATCTATATTACCCCGGAGCAATATACATGTATGGCCTCCTCAGCAGCTATACATGTATATTACAATTTGACCTGTCACACAGGTAAATATTATGACAGCTACGTCACAGAAAATGAAAAAAATTCAACTTTTGTATTTCAAACCACAAATTACTCAAGTAAACATCAACTTTTTTTATTCTGAAAACTGATTTACAAACTTTGAAATGTTTGTTAAATAACCAAAACAGAAAAAATATTTTTTGAAAATTGGAACTATTTTTAATAATTTTTTAAAAGAACGTCGGTATTGTAATTCCCTATATATTCAATGTAAAACATAACCATGACTTCAAAGTTAAAATTACTCAAATAAACATAAAGTTATTTTGTTTTTGAAAATTATTTCTGAAAGGTAATTTTCTATATTTTAAAAAGATAATAGGAAAAATATTCTGTTATGAATAATAAAAAAGTTATGATCGTTTTTGTAACAACATGCAACATTTTCAACCTTAATCCTATATACAGCCACAGGTGAAAATCTTATAAGCTGTGTAGACTGACATCAGCGTCCCTAGTGGCCGCCCAAACATATTGTCAGTATTGGAATAGATTCTTCGATTTCTTGAAAGCCTTCGATAGAGTTTCCTAACACATTTGCATCAACGTTTTAAATTCTTCATTTTGAATTTCGGAGAGAAAATATGGGTCAAATAGAATCAAAACAAACACACTAATCCATGTCGAATTCACATTGAAAAATTGATGCCATCACGTTTGTCATTAAGTTTTAAATGTAGCCTTTCGTGGGCGTCATTAATTAATAATCTTTATCTCATCAAAAGTGATCAAATAAAACACGAATTAACACCACAAAGTATAAGTATGTCAACGGTTATTGATTAAAAATGATTCTATCATTAACTTAAATGAGTAGAAAGAAAATTTAGGAACCGAGGAAAATATAACACAATATATGAAACTACTGTTGAAAATACACTCCTAATTATTATATATTTATCATTCGATGCATACAACTATTGGATTCCTCTTTAAATACATTTGAGAAAAATGTTTCAGATGCTTAATGCAAATATCTCCAATACCTTTCAGTATATGAAACTAACATAAGTAATGACTCATTTGGTAAACATACATATAATTTGCAATTTATTTCCTTGTAATTTCAAATTGATCTGAAATCAATGAAAGTAATAAACAAAAATATAACACTTTTCCTTTTTAAAATCTTTTAGTTAAAAGACAAATGACTTGGTTTTTTTTTAATTTCAAAGTACTAAAATAAACAGTTTCTACACAATTTGTAAACACACACAAATTAATTATCGAATCTTAGCAACAATAAAAAAATCTAGAAAGGCAGGGATAAACCAAATGACACAAGTTTTTCCTGTCAAACATTTTACATCCTTTTATATCAAATGATAAATAATTTTGGTAAGAAACTGTTAGTCTTAAACTTGGGAATTCTACTTGTCCTACTTTACAGTTTTTTTTCACTTCTCGCACAGTGATAAAATTATACGACGTTTAGTTACGAAAGTCTAGATACTGTAAAATACTAAACAGACATGGCGATAACGCGACACAGAATATGAAATCGAAGTTGAAAAGTCTTAACTGTTGCCGATTTGAATGGTGATATAAATGTTGTAGATGTTACACCTGCCGTCCAGTGTATATAAATCATAGAACCGTATAACTTGATAAAAATTGTATAATTACATATCATACCAGTTTTATATTTACAGCACTAGACGGCCGTTTCGGAATATAATTCCTCATTAGTAGTGCTTGGACCAAAATTATGAAACCAAATTATTTTGAAGATGTTGAAAAGCTACCCAAAGGACCAAAATATATTTTACCAAATTAAGCTAAGGAAATACTTTGCATGAGGGAGTATACCTTGGTTTTTGAGAAATTTCAAATTTTAACTTGCAGAAAATTTAGACAAATGTATAGCTTATATTATACATTTGTACCCCTGTAAACTATATATAGTCCATGAATAACCAACGCATGTCTGTTGTTCTGTCTATCTTCTATGAGTATCCATGTAGGATAGGGACATCTCACACCAGGGGTTAAATATTTCAGTCAGAGAGGAAGCTTGTCGAGTCTGACAGAAAAAATCAATACCAGGCGAGATTTGCCTACCCTACATTAAACTTGATTATTTTTCTTCCATTTTGATGACGTTCTTTGGCATCAAATATAAGTAGCATCTACACCGACGCAATCTTTGTAAATCTACTTTTATCTTTTAACGTTTTACATAAAATAAATACATGTATGACAATCAGATAAAACGTACCTGTTTTGGTTTATATACAATGTATAAACTAGACAAGAAAGTTATTAATTCTAATCTCCCAAAATAAACATTTAAAACGCAATGAAAAAAATCAAATTTTTTGAGAACCATGTGTCATTTTCCGGCAAGACGACGTTGAAGATTATAACAATCCTTATCAGTATCCATGTAGGATAGGGAAATCTCACCCGAGGGGTTCAATATTTCAGTGAGAGACATTTAAATGACAATAAGTTGGCTTCAAATTCGATTTGGACGGACAGACAGAAAGACAGCTGCAGACAGAGTGATTCCTATAAACCCCTAATCTTCGTTTGCAGGGAGTATAAATATTTGTCCATCAAAACTCTCACATTTTGTTGATGTTATCTTCAGTGTATTTGGAATGTGTACGACAAGTGAATAATTTGTTTTTGATTTTCTATCAATTTAGAACACAGGATACTAGTGTAAAGTGTAAAACAAATCAAAGCATTTTTACACGAGATAAAGTAATAGAAGCAAGTAATTCTAATCATTCTTTAGATTTTTTTTAGAATCCACATTTGGTTGATGCCAGATGTGGAATACGCTTTATCTGAATAAGACTGAAGACTGTTGTATTAGAATACTGAAAATGACTAAATAGTACATTCAGACTGATTGGATTTTGTATGACATACAAAACAAGTTTATATTACCGAAATAGGAAAGAAAATTTTTAATGTAATTAAAAAAAGTCATGAACTATACAGTATATATTCTGATCACAGTAAATATAAAATAATTTGTTAGGCACATGAAAGATAACCCGTATGTACGAGTTTTGAGTAATACATCTTGGTAAAAGGAACCTCAGACAGAAACATAGCACTGCCGTGCTGGTGTACGGCGTAGTTGGGAAAATGATGCAGGAGTAGGACTATGAATATAACCGAAAATCCCCCGGGGGAAGGGGTCGATGGATGCATAGTTAGACGGATGATTTTTTTCAAAAAGAAAAAAAATGTACCAAACCATGTATTGCTCAGTAAAACACGACAGAATATAATAATTCAAACAATATATGAAAAAGACGATCAGTAAAGTATAACTACTTTATAATAACAACGCGATTAAACACAAGTATCGTGTACATCTGCTTTAATGGCTGAACCTCGTGTACCACTCTAGAAGTCATATATTGATGACGTAGTTGTTACATCACATGATACATACATGTACAATACAGTTACCTGCCCCTTGACAGTAATGCACTATATTTTTCCTCTTAAGATATATAAACCTTCTACCAATATTAATGTCCTGTACACGAATTTCAAAACAAGCAATTTTAGCACACAATCAGAATGAAAAAGAAAACTTTTAACTGCAAAACTTGCTTAAAAATTAAGGTTAAATAGTTCATGTTCAACTCTTTTATTTAAATTGAACTTAACATAAAGGGAAAAGAACATCGTAAAGAAAATAAACTTCAAAATGTTCTATCCCATAAAACAGTCATTAAAACGGCTAGGAAGTTTTCTCTCTCTAGCTGGTCTTTTCACTAGTGATTCTGGTTTTTCGGTTGTTCGTCGTGATTTGACCCGTTCTGTATATAATCACCAGATACTAAAGGACCTAGTAAATCTATACTTAGATTATGCCATGAACCCAAAGGTAATGGAGTGGGTTTTAGTGGTTCAGGCTGGGGCATTGAACGGACTAATTGACAACCATGACAAGAACTAACATATTTTCCGCATCTTTATCCAGTCTCGGCCACCATACCTTAGTCCGTAGTCGTCGCTTAGTACCTACAATCCCCAAGTGGCCCTTGTGAGCTAATTCTATACATTTGTGGGATAACTAGCCTTGTCCCCCTTAATAAACACGAACCTGTCCAACATAACTGGTCTCTGACAGGAAAATAACTGACGCATGATTTCCCCAATCATGCACTAGACAATAATGATCTGACCTCCTGAATCTCAGGATCTGACTGTGAACAACTTTCAACCTCCGACATTTGAATTGTTTTGGGAGTTGCCTCGCTTGAAACGAACCCTACATATTCGTCACTTTGCTTTATAAACCGTTTAATACTATCATTAGTTTCACTATCTGCCTTTTCTAACAGTGACAATGGGTCAGCTATATTTGACTTGCCTGGTGAATACATAATTTTGAAATATATGGCATCAACTTAAATAACCATCTTTCAATGTGAGCATTTGGTCTAGACTTAGGCTCGTAAGGAAATTCCAAAGGCTTATTTCTGTACATTCCTCCTCTGTTAGGAGAACTGCAGTAACTACATAAAGCAATGGAAAAACTAGTAAGCTACTAGTAAAAGAAGTTTTTATTAAAGTGTGTGTTTTTTGACGAGGAATAGCTCTCCAATCATTTTGTAACTTGCCTTATAGCAAATGTTAATGTAAATATAGTAGAATATATGTTCACACAGTGAATACTATAACTGACTACTGCCGGTTTGCCACCGTGACAACATGTAAAGCATAACACAATGACTGACATATTAATAACTTCATGCATATTAGGCAGGATTGCAATTAGTGCACTTATAAATGGCTATCTAGTTGTTTCCCATTCTGCAGCCACGTCTGAGCGGATTAGGTGAAAATGGTCATCAGCTACTAGCTTGCCATAATGGACATTGGACACTTGAGACGACGGCCATTTGGTTAAAATTCACCATGATAGTATGTATACATGCATTTGATATGAACCTTTGTTACTGCTAATGTATCAGTACCGACATACTTTCAAATGTTATGGGGTTTCCCAACTGCCGTTTTCTCGATGTCTATAGATACTTCAAGGATGATTTGATTTTTGCCTCCAGTAGTCGTTAATGGCTTTATATATTATGCCATTGATTGCCACGAGTGCTTTCCAGTGGATTTTTACAGAATTTCGAATTCTAATTATTGGTAGATTGTATTTTCGTAAGGTATCATGAACAAGACCAACTGTGAGAGTTGACACTAAGCTAGTTCGTTTTTTATTATTATTATTAATAATTATTTTTGGGGATTTTTAACGGATTGTTAATCTCCGACATCATCAATAGCATTACACCGAAATTTGCAACTACATGCCTCCGTTGTGTTTGTTTCATGTTGAACAATGTCAGCCTCAGTGAGATTAACACAGACATAGTGAAACCAAAGCATTCACAGGTTGCATTCAACTGACTCGTCAGCACAATACTGGCTACAGACTGGACATGTGCTTTCATTTGTGTGAGACAGTGATGTGTCTTGTATTTGCTTTAATTCTACTTAGGGATATTGCAAGCCTAGACTTATAAAAGCCCTCAAAAAGTTTTATGTACGTCATCACAGTATTGTTGAAAAGTCTCTGTGTCCAGGATTGTCCTGGATATATTTGAAGACCCATAGCTCTAGGTTCCTTTCACACAATTTTGATTACACACATGGCGAGTGCAGCTAGCTAAACAGGAGGTGCTTACCCTTCCGGAGCACTAGGTCTCCCCTGGTGGAAGTTTACGTGTCTAACCTGGCTTGTCAGTTCCAAAGTTTTTACTTTGCTTTTGGATCGTGATTTGGACTTGGATTAGTATGTTTGTTTTTGATTGTATTTGTGCGTTAATTGTTTTATTGTTGTTCTGTTGAGATTTAATGTAGTTCTTAAAAGCTGTTCTTGTTTGGTTGTTTGCGTTGGCGAAGTTTAAATCACATTAAGGACATTTAGAAAATCTGGAAGAACCTTAGTAAAAATTAGGTTAAGTGGGCAATATTTACAAGAACATTTTGTTTTGTATGATAACTGTTTATTCTATATACGGTTTTG
The DNA here is from genome assembly GCA_021292105.1 of Anadara kagoshimensis. Lineage (NCBI taxonomy): Eukaryota > Metazoa > Mollusca > Bivalvia > Arcoida > Arcidae > Anadara > Anadara kagoshimensis. The sequence goes on from CM037857.1 coordinate 38,971,445, forward strand.
TTGGTCTTTTCGAATGGGACTCCCTTACTACTAAAACACTGCTGTCGTCTTTCTTTTTTGTGGAGGTATGTGGTACGCTATTAGTATGTAGAGTTCCTTCCCCGACATTTTTTGAAATCCTTATACATAACCGCTGCGGTAGCTCAGTTGGTAGAGTGCCCGCTCCGTAAGTGAGAGGTCGGAGGTTCGAGCCCCGACTGGATCTGACCGAAGACTTGAAAGTGGGTAGTGAATGTTCTTTCCTCAATCACTGGACATTACGGAATGAAAGTCACGGTTCTTTCGGATGGGAACTTAAAATAAACGAGGTGGCTTGTCACGGTGGGGATGGCACGATAAAGAACCCTGCTGTATAAAGCCATCAGCGCAGGCCAAATTGTTACACCTTAAGTAGCCTATAGATGGCGATGTCTCGATATGAGCGAAATATTCTTGACTGGGACGTTAACCACTATTACTCAACTCAATTCGTATACATAACCGCCGAAAATTCTAATACTAGAGTATCCATTTTGAGAGGGACTTTTACATTGTCCCTATTGCTTGCAGTGATTTTTGTGTTCTGCTGCTTTGATACGATTAATTCTATTATGCATATTAGTGTTTGTTTCTATGTTTGATCACCAGATGTCAGAACAATTTCTTTGTAATATTCCTTATACTGTCAGAATTACCAACATGTCTTTCGTTTGTGCCCCTTGAGTGGAAAAAGACGGTAGACGATAAAGGGTAGCTACGACAAACTTTTTGTGATGACAAATTGAAATGATGGCTGGTTATGTAAAACATAAAATAAAAAATAACCTGATAAAAGCTGGTTAAAGCATGTTAAAAACATTTTATTGCTAACAACTAAATGCTAATGCTAATTAAATCTGGCTAAAATTGTCGGGATATGCTGAAAAGCAGGTGTCAAAGTAATTTTTTTCAAAATTTGAAATGAAGTTCATACCAAATTGCAATCTGCTACGTTAAAAAATAATGGACTCAAAATTGGATTGTTCTTGTGCCTTAGCCAATTATGTAGTATAATGCATATTGTTGAAACATACTTAATTTTGTTTTTCTAATTTAAGATGTATAGAATTGGTGTTTACCGGTATGAGCACAAACTTGGAAAAGTTCACTTAACTTATCTATATTAGTGCCATGAAAATGAATGCATCTAGAGCGTCTTGATAAGTTTATGCAAATAAACAAGTGTTAATGTGAATCTTTTATAATATAATGGAGTCTAAATTGAATCATTTTCATGTCTCAGGTTCCTTTGATAACAGTCTATGCCAAAATTGAGTGATGCGTTACCAAATATTTGTGACAGGCGCTTGTGATTAAATATAGTAATGTGTTACCAAATATTTGTGACAGACACTTTTGATTAAATATTGTGATGCGTTAACAAATATTGACGACATAATGAATAAGAGACTCTTAACTCTTTGACGACTTCACCAGACATGAAAGAAATATTCCAGGAGCCCCCGATTATAGCATTTAAAAGCGGCAATAATTAAAGTGACATTTTAATTCATAAAGAGCATAACAACATGTTTTATAATATCAAAAATCAATGCACACCTTGTGGTAAAAGATGCGCTCTGTGTAGCAATATTAAAACAATTATATTTTTAAGCTCAGATGACAAAACATATACAATTCGGGGAGATAATAATTGTAAATCTAGGGGGTTATTTACTGCATAGAATGCAAAAAAATGTTGCAAAAGAATTTATGTTGGTCGTTCTGTCGAGTCTTTATATCGAAGAATGTTATTAAACTTGTCAATGGTTAGAACAAAAAATCTGACAAAGTAGGAGCACATTTTTATTCCAAAGATCATTCACGATCTGATATACAGATCAACCTGCCTTGAAGGCCACCTTTATATAAGGACCACCTGCTTATAAAGGCCAGTAGAATTTATCCCAATATTGTTCTTTTTTCATATAATTTTGAACCTGTATACAAAGGTCACCTGTCTATAAAAGCCGCTTTTACCTATTCCTTTGGGTGATCTTTATAGACAGGTTTGACTGTAACTGTATAAGGAATAGAAAAGTTTTACGGCGATAGCAGTGTTATAAGATGTTTATCTTACAGCATTACTGTTAATGAAACATACCACAAATACAAAGAATCATTCTTGATCGAGGAATTAAAAACACTATCTCCGGAATGTTTTAATACTCGAATTAACATATAATCATGCTTTTATATATATATCTATATATATCCGACGGAACTTGCTCGGACAATCTTGCATCTCTTTTGGAAATAGGGTATGGTGTTCTTGATTGCAAAATAATTATTCGTAAAAATACCTAAATAACTAATTAAAAAATTCATTATTGAAAACAAAAAATTAATTCTCAAAACATTTTTTATTAATAAACTGAATAAAACACCGATACATTTACAGGAAGTATACGACTAATAGACCATTTATTCAACCAAGTAATGTAGTGCCGCAATAGGACCACAAAAGTTTGGCGTGATTAATTACAACAGATTTATGCCAAAACTAGTAATGTACCACCTTTTGCTAGTATTTTATTTTTCAAAAATACATAAATCTCAAAATCACTTTAATGTGTGGCCATGAATAGTAATGAAGTGTCAAAAAGCACAGAATAAGATGATCATATCTGGTTTGATTTTGAATTCACGTTGTCTCCATCGACGTCCGGACCAATCATCTCTATTTCTGTTCCTGACTTAGTTTTCTTGTTCCTGTATGCTTGTAAAGCATCATGGAACACTTTTGTAGAAAGAAGACATATGCATATTATAAAACCATGAAGTCCAGATAGAATAATAAAACAAAATTCAATTACAATATTACTGAACACTCCAGATATTATTCCAAGAATCCAGGAAATGGCAGAAACACAGCACATTCTCAAGAAAACAACTACATAGCTTCTAGATTTTCGCAAACCTTCGTGAATCATGAAATTATTTAGCTTTGACAACACGATGATTGAATGCAACAAACATATGACATTGATGGCAATACATAGGCCTGTGGGGACTATAAATACAACAAGGTTCGATGGGAATACTGTTGGAAAGCATATGCTTCCAGTGTAACCTATTTCAATATCTACACAATTACACATATCTATAAAAACGGATGGCAAGACCACAAGCAAAGGAATTGAATATCCTGTCAGACAGAGACGTATGGGCAGATATTTCGTTCTATTATTTGCATTAGGTTGTTTCAGTTTTTTAACCGTTTTGATTGTGTATATTGTATGGAAAACAAAAATGGTAATCCAAAGGAAATATGTGAGTGCTAGGTAGTGTGTTACAAAACCTACAATCAGACATGGAATAGGTGAATCATTTACAAATATCCCTATCATGAAGAATATGTTAAAAAAGAACGTTACTATCAGGACATTATGTGATATTACCCCAGCTAATGTTTTAAAATTTCTAATTTTTGGAACAATACAAATGTATTAAAAGCTGCTAAAGAAGACAAACTTAAGCAGATATACGTTACAACAGTCTGTATAAAGAATATGTCATATATCAATGGTTCATCTTGTAAATAGAGTGGGTCTGATTGTTTCTCTGTGTCTCTAAAATCACACTGTTGATTAATTAGTTCTACGGCAGTTAATTGAAAGTCATTGTCATAAAGCACCGCTGTATGTATATGACAGCTCAAAGGTATACAAGAACTTCCATTTAATGCTGTTGAATTCACCAATGTTTCGAGGTATGATGTGTGGTACTCGGCATATCGTGCTTGCATATCCCAGATGTAGGTATCATTTCTATTTTTAACATTTGTTTTGTCTGTCCAAAAGTGTTTCGTTTCGCTTCTATTCATAAAAGTGGTGTTTTCAGAATAAAACATTTCAAATGCGTTTATTTTCTTTTTGGCCCTTTTAATATCCGATAACGTAAGAAGTTGGGAGATCGTCCCATGTAAAGTTATCTTTACAAGATTCTTTATCTCCATGTCATTAGTCAAAGGATTTTTTAATTGTCCAATCATGATATTTGTTAAATAAAAATGGAACATCTTCTCTGGAAATCCAGAAAGAAAAAACAATAGCAGACGATATGTAACGCTGGTATCGTTTTTGATGTTACAATTACTATGAAATATTTTTGTTAAATTAATGGGGTAGTTTTCAATCATAACCGAATCATCCGAGGCATTTCTAACACACAATTCCCCCTGAAAAATAAAAATTAAATGGTATGTAATTAAGATTTGAAGCTGAATACAAGCAAAGGACACATAAAATGCAAAACCTCATGTAACCATGACAATCTTAAACAGTGACTGAAGTAAATGAATATAAAGCGGAACTTAAAACGTAATAACAAATAAAGGCAAAATCAAGATATTATGGAATAAAAGCTACAAAATATAATCAAATTGTGATCTATGTGTCATCCCAAACTATAAAACCATGATATTTATAGTTTGTATTGACGGGAATTGGCCTAAAATAGTCCCGGTTAAAATACTGTGGTAATGATGAACGTTGTATCACATACGTTTGTATTGCAGAATACCTTTATGCAAAAATATGGTTGACAGTATTGCTATGATTTAAAACAATCGTTAAGATAGGAAATTGAAAATCAGATGAGCATTGAACAATGTTATACCGAACATTTCTGTGATATGGCGTCCAAAGATATGGCCTATTATATTTCCATCACTTCTGTGTACCAGATTAAACATAGCAAAAGTATTTCTCGCATATTTATCAGACATTAGGTAAAAAAAAGAAAAATATTTTTTTACCTCGGTTACTTCTAATGTCATCTGAAAATATGTTATGTGATAGATAGAATAAATCCCTTCTCTCAACGTGAGATAGGTATCAAATGTGATGTTCCCGTTTGAACTGTCAACATAATAGAATTATTATACGCCTACTCAACGTTAGAATTAAAACAAAAGCCACCATGTTTAAAAAGTTTTGTCAGCGAGTTTAAATACAGATGTCAAGTCCTAGATCACATCGATGATTCTTCATTACCACAATTTATATTCATCATTTTGCTAGCTAATCCTTACTTAAAGTTTATGACTAACTAAATGCAACATTCTTTCATTTTATTTAGAAAAATACATAACGTTAAGTGCATGACATATTAAACCAGGTTTAAATTTATACCACTAGACAGACGTTTCTGAATACAATTCCACATCCGTAGTGCTTAGCCAAAATTATGAAACCAAAACTTTATTGCAGATACTTAAAAGGAACCCAAATGAGAGAGAAATAACATATTTTACCAAATTTAGCTAAGAAAATACTTTGCATGAGGTAAAATACCTTAGTTAAATAAAATATAATGATTTGTGTAAGATACTTCTAGCAATCGCTTGTCATCACGACATATTAAAGGTCACTGGCCACCAAAAACCGATTGTTTTAGTTTAAGAGCAAAAACATTATTCCATATATGAGAAATAACCTTAAATGTCCTAAACTTTTATAATATCATGCACTCAACTCAATGTTATTCGTTAAGTGGTAACAAAGACACAAGTGAGTGCACTGATTCATTTATAGCTACATGTATGTAGCTCACAGAAACAACCTGATTATTATCTATTGATACAATAGTATCTGACCAATAGATTGATCTCATGGAACTCTAATAGACGAATTTTGTAGTAGAGTGGTCGCCATTTTTTTAGACAATCTGTATCATTTATCTATCTTTTGTAACCAATTTTTTTAATAGTCGTTTTTTCAAAAAGTAATCGGGAAATCAATAAAGTTTTTAAATTTATAAAATTGCCAATTTGATATACTTTGATTTGGAATATTTTATAAGATTTTTGTACCCATAACAACAATGTGACAATATACTTTATACACCTTATTTCAGAAAGAATTAATAAGACTCAATTTCTAACGCCTACCTGTAAAGTTGGCAGTTTGGCGTCACATGGGAACTATCTATAGCAACCGTTGTCAAGTACAGTACCGTTAAGCAGAACCGGAATTCCGTATGTCATAGTAACTATTCCTTAAAGGTCACCGGTCACCAAATTTATCAGTTTTTTTTAAAGTTGTCAATATTGACGTGTCTGAAAGTTTAACACACCATATATTTACCTGTAATACACTTAAATCTTACCTGAACGAATGCTTATAGTGGGTAATTTCCGAAACAGCTAGTAACTTTCCGGCGACCTAATTCATGACGTACATGATGTTAAGCTGTTGAGGATTGACAAATTACCTTTATATCTATCCACATGTGACCTGTGGGTTTGAGTGATATTTTGAAGGGTTTTAAAGTTTGGTTTCAAGTCAATATGATATATTTTATGAAGTTTGGATTCAACAATACCACAATGAACAATAAAAAAATCCACAAATTTCAGACAATTGCAAATTAAAGCCAGATGTAAACAAGTCCTTCATGCAGCTGTCTTATCGTTTTGAATGTATTCAGGCTATTTTTCGTATAAATATCACTGGATAAGGCTGTGAAATAAGTTAGATTTACCTTTAAATATAATTCAAATTATTATGAATGAATTTAATGGAAGAAGCATATATTTTAATCACTTTAAATTTTCATCTTTAAGTCAGTTAGTTCACTAGTTCATATGTTCAAAGATAGACGTGTATGTCTCTTGTTGAAATCAACTGCTAATTAAACTTTAGTTAATTCGATTTATTCGAGCACATCTTTTTTCCATCAAAAATGACAAATAACATCTTTTAGGTATCATATATATTTGTCATCATATACACACGTGTCAATTAATTTTGCAAATTGCAAGGTAAACGCTGTTGATTACAGGTGATAGATGTCTAACCATGATGTTTCCCAATAAACATATTGATAATCTCTTAAGTACTGATAGTTGAGGAAGTGTAAAGTTCCACTCGAGTTTTGATTATTTCGTTAGTCGAGCATAGATTCCACTGGTACCACAGTTTGATACGAAATATTTTCACTCCATAAAAATAAGGCGTAATCAAGTTGTTATTATTATTATTATTTATTATTATTATTATTATATCACAATTTTTTTAAAAATCGTTTCATGGTAACATTGAAATTAAATTTAAGCAAAAATCAAACATGAAAATTTAACAAAATGAGAATTAGAATCTGATCAGTACTATAAACAAATATTGAATAAAACAGTTCGCACGGACATAAAAATTATTATCATTATTATTATTATTATTATTATTATTATTATTATTATTAAACGTACTGTAAATAAGGAAAAGGATCCTATTGGTTTTAATTATAATTCAGAAATTGTTTACAAACGTTTTCATATTCATATAATTCATATAATACGGGGATGAATTGTTTAATTTGAGAGCCATTATGAAGGTTTTTTTTAAGCATGCATTTATGTATTTCGATATTTTTATTGGACGAAAACCTGTTCTAATGATTAATTACATGTGTAAATAATATTAATAACAATAATAATACATTCATTTCAATCTAAAAAGGAACTTAAATTGGGTCAATTTCTAAAATCAAAATGAAAGGAAATCAATTTGAGGAAAATTGGTAGTGTAGCTGTACTAGAGAGATGAAAAATATTTAAAGAAAAGAAATTTAAAAGAAAGAAAAAACTACAGACTGGGTCATCCTTTTCTCGGACTTTTAAGTTCAGTATTATATAAACATTTCAGATTTTTGTTTATACAATATATTCTATATGAAGAAGTCAATTTACCTATCATTGCAAAATCAGTAAACAAGCAGTTCTAATGGTTAATCAGAGAATGAATGAATAAATAAATAATACAATAACGCATTTGAGTGAATAGGCATATAAAATTGAAAATCATTAATCATCAAAGTTATAACTGTTGATCAAGGAATAAATAAATAAATAAATAAAATAACATATTTGAGTGAATAGGCATATCAAATTGAAGATCATTAAATCATCAAAACTATAACTGTTTATCAAGAAATAAATAAATAAATAAATAAATAAATAAATAAATAAATAAAATACCCTTTATTGCATAAAACAGTACAGCTTGTAGCACAATAACATAAATACTTATTTTGATAGCGGCAGAATACAACAAAATTATTAACTTAATATACAATAAATATACTACACATAATATTTTGTTATCTTAATCTAGTAGCATAACACGTATTGTGCAAAACATAACAACAGAATTAGAACTAATAACATAATACAATGTGTTAAAGTTTGCCAATGATTATTGGCAGTAAATATTTCAAGCTTAATTTCTGTATGCGGGACAAGCTGAAAGGAAATGATATTTATCTTCTAACACGTGCAATTACAACAACTACAAAGTCTTTGATTTCTAGGAATGTTTCTGTATCTACCATTTTCAATATTGTGGTTTAAAGAACCAGATTAGTGATAAATAATTAGAACAAGGTTCTATAATCATTGGCCCACTTTAACAAAATTATATTATCCCGGTATTACATGAACATGGAAATTCTGAATTCTAATTACAATCAGTAGGATCCTCTTCCTTATTAGCAGTAAGTTTAATAATAATAGAAATAATATTAATAATAATAATAATAATAATAATTATTATTATTATTATTATTATCATTATGTTTATGTCAGTGCGAACTGTCACAAACATAATAACTTCATTACGGCTAATTTTAATGGGATGAAAATAATTAGTATTAAATCAAAAACAAACATACTAATCCATATCCGATTCACAATCCAGAAGCAAAGTAAAAACTTTGGAACTGACAAGTTAGGTTATACACGTGAACTTCCACCAGGGAAGTGAGGCCGGGTGTTCCGAACTGTGATACCAGTGGGATCTAAGCCCGACTCACGAATTTATCAAAACTCGAGTGAAACTTTACACCCCCTTGCATTCCAGTAATAAAGAGATTATCATTATGCTACATTGGAAACATCCTGTTTAGACATCTATCACCTGTAATCAACAGCGTTTAGCCTGCAATTTGCTAAATTTATTATTGACACCTCTGTGTATATGATGACAAATACATGTATATATCATACCCGATACATGTTATTTATCATATTTGATGGATTCTGAAAAGATGTGTTCGAATAATACGAATAGATTAAATTTTTTAGATTAGTTGAATTGAAGAAGAGACATACAAGTCTATGTTTGAACGTATGAACTGGTAAACTGAGTGATTTACAGAATTAAATTAATTTTGAAAATTAAAAGTAAAATATATGGTTTTTTTTCATTTGAATGATTTCATTCATAGTAATTTTAAATTAAAAGGCGAAATCACTCATTTCCCTGACTTATCTCGTGATATTTATGCGAAAAATAACCTGATTTTATGTGGGGTTGAAACTGGTATAATGAGTGGTCAAAACAAGAAAGCAGTATAAAGAAAACCTGGCTTGTTTGAAATTTTTGGAATTTTTCTTATTATTATTCATTGTGGTATTGTTGATTCCACACTTCACAAAATATATCATTTTGACTTGAAACCAAACTTTAAAACTCATAACTGATCAAAAAGAAATTTTGAAAGAAATTGGAAGTTTTTATAGTAATCTGTACTCTGAAAACCGTAATATTTTAGATGTAAATTTAAACGACTATCTCAACAATTGTGACTATTCAAAATTAACCAAAAGCGAATCTGATCGTTTAGAAGGTGTTATTACTGAAAAAGAAGCTTTATATACATTAAAGAATATGAAAAATGATAAAAGTCCTGGCTCTGATGGTTTTACTGTTGAATTTTTTAAAGTATTTTGGAATGACATTGGGCCCTTTATTATTCGATCTTTAAAATATGGGTATAAAAATGGACAACTTTCAGTAACACAAAGGGAGGGAATAATAACATGTATACCAAAAGAGGAAATCTAAACACTTATTGAAAAATTGGCGCCCAATTACTCTTCTTAATACGGTATATAAATAGGCTCAGGGGTTATAGCGAACAGAATTAAACCGACTTTAAATAATATAATTGGTAAAGAACAAACGGGTTTCATTCCAGGGAGATATATTGGAGAAAATACTAGACTAATATACGATATAATGCAATATACTGAATACAATGATATTCCTGGGTTATTATTATTAGTTGACTTCGAAAAGGCTTTCGATTCAATCTCTTGGTCCTTTTTAGACAAAGTATTAACTCTTTTTAATTTTGGAATTTCTATAAGAAAATGGATTTCTAGTTTCTATAAAGATATTAAATATGCAGTTACACAAGGGGGGAATTTAACAAACTTCTTTCAAATTAAAAGAGGCTTTAGACAAGGGGACCCTTTGTCACCATATATCTTTTTACTATGTGTTGAGATTTTAGCAATAAAAATTCGAAATAATGTGAAAATAAAAGGAATTAGAACAAATCTTACTGAATCTAAAATATCTCTATTTGCAGATGATACTTGTCTTATATTGGACGGATCTGAACTTTCGTTACGACAAGCTTTATGCGAACTTGATGTTTTTGCAAACATTTCGGTCTTAAAATAAATTATGACAAAACTCAAATTATTTGGATAGGAAATAAAAAATACAGTGAAGAGAAACTATGTATAGACTATGACTTACACTGGGGCAATACTCGTTTTACATTACTTGGTATTATATTTGATGTAGATATAGATAAAATTACCAAAATTAACTTCGAACAGAAATTAAATACAGTACGGATGTTAATAAAGTCATGGAAAAAACGAAATCTCACTCCGATTGGAAAAATCACAGTGATAAAAACACTCCTCATCTCACAATTAAACCATTGTTTTATTTCATTACCAAATCCAAACCAGAAAATTATTACTGAACTTAATACAATTTTTATCACTTCATATGGGATAGTCCTACTGGTAGAGTCAAAAGAGATGTTTTAATAAAGAGTACGAAGAGGGAGGGTTAAAAATGGTTCATTTGATTTCTTATATAAATGCTCTTAAAACTACTTGGATAAGGAGGCTGCTACATGAAGAAAGCAGTTGGAAAGAAACTCTGAATTCTCAAATAGATATCCACAAATTACTTAGTGTTGGGGAGGACTTTATAACTGAAAATATTGAAAAGATAAAAAACAATTTTTGGATGACGTCTTTAAAGCATGGTTATTGTTAATTAAAACATGTCACACATTAAAACTTACAAGCAACCTTCTGAAACTTCCTTTGGTACAATAGTTACATAAAAAAGGGGAATAAATCCATGTTTTTAGAAAATTATACGAGAAAGGTGTTAAATTTGTTAACGACTTACTCGATATAGATGGAAATTTTTTAGACCTCAAAGTTTTAACAGTTGTTTTAATTGTAATATAAATTTTGTAGACTTTAATGGTATAATTTCATCGGTGAAATGTATGTTGAAAAAGAATAATCAAGGGCCTGTTTCTAAAGTTGAAAATCCATTTATTCCGGTGAATTTAAAAGTATTTTTTATCAGTAAGAAGGTTCAATAGACATGTACAAAATCTTGAAGCAAAATAATATGATACCAACCGCAAGGTTAAAATGGCAAGAAATCTTTGAAGATTTAAATACAGAAACGTGGAAAGAAATCTATAAATTTAATTTTTTCAACAACATCAAGTACAAAACTGCAATAGTTTCAATACAGAATTGTTAATAATATAATCGGTACTAACGCCTTTTTGTTTAAGAATAATTTAAGAAATGACCCAAAATGTACTTTTTGTAAACAAAGTAATGAAACTGTTATACATCTCTTCTGGGAATGTGAATATGTGCAAAATTTTTAGAAGAACTAGATACCTGGTTTTTACAAAACAGCATACTATTAGATTTTACAAAACTTCATTTTATATTAGGAGACTTTAGTTTAAATAACAGAATAAAAAATTTGATTATAGTCCATATAAAATATTATATTTATAAAACTAGATGTCTTGGCAAATCCCTGTAAATAGATTCATTTAAGTATATTTTGGCTGATGTGTACAATATTGAAAAAAATATCGCTACAAGCAGAAATAATCTAGAAAAAAATTATGAAAGAATGGCAACAATTCCACAATATTGTAATAACTTAAATTTATATCTATTTATTATATCTTGACATCGATGTTACATTGTACTGAATGAATTTAAAACTATTCAACCACCAATTGTGATATTTACGTAAATACTCTCTCTCTCTCTCTCCTCTCTCTCTCTCTCTCTCTCTCTCTCTCTCTCTGTTAATATTGTTCTATGGATTTATATGTTTGAGTGACTTACAGGTCCTTTGGGCCGGGTGCTACTTTATGTTATTGATTATACTTTACTATTGTATTTAATGCACATGTCACTATAATAAATTACTTACTTACTTACTTACTTACATTCTCTCTCTCTCTCTCTCTCTCTCTCTCTCAAAAACACATTCATTATGTAAGTTTATATTGTATTATATATGTATAGATGTTAGAGTATTGTTAAAATATGATGAATGTGAATAAAAAAATAAATATAAAAAAAAAACTTTAAAACCCTTCAAAATGTCACACAAATCCACATGTCACATATGAATACGTAGGTATATAAGTAATAATATGTTAGGCATCAGCAGCTTAAAGGTCACCGGTCACCAAAAACCAATTTTTTGTTGTACTATTTTCCCAAGAGATTACATCATAAAAAGTCGATTTAGCCACAAATATAATTTTTTTAATCATTTCTGTCCTTTTCTACAGCGTAAATTAAAGTCCTGAAACTGTTGAAAAACTGTGTTATCTCCCTTTGGTAGTGAAAGGGCACAAAAACCGGAAGTGACGCAGAAGGTGTTATCAATGAAGCTTGTATAGTGAACTGCATTTATTTCCCAGATTTATCGGAAATAACTTCTAGTGTTTTTAATTATTTATTTATGTTTAGTATTGGGTATTTCAGTTTCCTTTAGCAGAAAAAAATAAATAAAAAATAAACATAATAATAAGAAATAAATAAAGAAAAAAACTATATTTGTGTTTGCTCTAAGTATGATATACTATTTACTAATACTTTTAAAAAGCATAATTTTACATTATTTATTTATTTATTTGTTTATTTATTTATTTATTTATTTTATCACAACGAAATAATAATCAATCAATCAATCAATCTTTATTTCTTCTTATACAGAGATTTTTGAATAAACATTTTACAAAAATATGATTAATAAATAAATAATAACATATGTACAAAGTTATAATACAATTATGTAACCATAATTAAGTATATTGTGGTTTAGGTGTTAACGGTATGGACTGACAGAGCGGCATTTTACGCGAGCTGTCTATAATAAGCTGCGGAGATTGCTTGTAGGAACTGATAGCATAGTCGAACAAACTTATGGTGTTCCTCTTCATTGTGAATAGAAACTGGCCTAAGTCCTAATAAGACGCAGTAGAATGTTTTATCAGTGTATCTATTCAATTCGATGTTGGGATTTATACCGAAATAGTCTGTAATGGAGTTCCAGAACTGCTCTCTTATTACATCAACACTACAACAATGAGATGCTATATGAACATACAAGTTACTAAATACACAGTTACACACACAGCATTGGTAATATGTATACTAAGGTGTTAAAACCCACAGTTAAGCTATGTAGCGAGCCAAGTCTAACTCGGACTTATTGGTAGGAAAAGTCCATACAGATGCTACAGATCCTTTATCATGTATTTGTCTGAAGACTCGAAAGTCTGGATCAGACGACGTTCTATCTTCCCATGTGCTTTGTTCCTTAATAGAAATTGCACTGTTAACTATGGCTGTCCAGTGTCTCTTCTCTGGAAACATATCTCCATGAATATAATCTATAATGAAACTTGTTAGTGAATATCTGTTAAGGATGTTGAAAATATCGGGAATAAAACCACATTACTTGCAGTCTAAGTTGATACAAAACAGATAAAGTCTCAGTGTATGAAAAGTTTTTTGGGGGTAAATCACTGTTTAAACTGCACAATTTCTGAAGAAATAATAGCTTTCGTTTATTAACCTCTGATGATAACCTAGGTAATTTCCGTTTTTTATTTAAATATTCTTCACATTAATTTTTATTAATATTTAATATCATTTTAATTATCTTTACATATCTCTGATTAATTAATTCATTCATTAATTAAGTTATTTATTTATTTTTATCTATTTATCATAAGGAATAATAAAAAGTACCCAATTTTTTGGGTTTTTTTTATTTTAAAAACAACATTGAAATCACTGATTTATTCTTCTTATGATTATTTACCCATGTAATGAATAAAAATAAACACGTTTTCGGGTAGAATCTGGGCCCAAGACCTGTAGTTTTTTGTACAACGAAAATATCAAAATAAAAGTTTAAAGAAATAATTTCTTAATAATTACTTTAATCACAGACATATAAAGCGTTTTATATGTCTCTGTTTTAATGGGATGAAAAGAAGGTCATCAAAATGTGATACCAGTGGGATTATGTTCAACTAACTAAGGACTCAAAACTCGAGTGAAACTTTCTTTCATTTATTCACAATAAATTAATATCGTTCAATGTGTGATTTACACCTTCTCACATACCAGTAATTAAGAGATTATCAATATGCTACATTGGGAAACATCCTGTTCAGATCAGAAGTAGACATCTACCACCTGTAATTAACAGAGTTTAATTTACAATATGCAACATTAATTGACACGTGCGTATATCTTAATGATATACCCGGTAAATGTTATTTGTCATTTTTGATGGATTCTGAAAATCGAATAAACTAATGTTAAATTAGAATTCATTCATAATAATTTTAAATGTCTTCAATGATTATACCGCTCTTATTTCCCTGACTAATCTCGTAATGTTTAATCTGAATACATTCAAAACAATTAAAAGCTGCATGAAGGACTTGTGTAAATCTGGCTTTAATTTGTTCTGAATTTTGTGGAAAAAGCATGTTCATCGGTCATTGTGATTTTATTATATCCAAACTTCACAAAATATATCATTTTGACTTGATATCAAACTTTAAAACCCTTCAAAACACCACACAAACCCACAAATATGTAATATATGGATAAATATATAGGTAATGTGTCTGTCCTCAGCAGCTTAACACCATGTACGTCATCAATTAGGTAGCCGGAAAGTTACGAGTGTTGTCGGAAACTACCGAGTATTAGCAGTTCGTTTAGGTAAGGTTTTAGTGTATTACAAGTAAATGTAAGGCGTGGAAAACCGTCAGACACATCAATATTGACTATTCTTCCCATAGGAATGCAAAATACAAAATTGATAAATTTGGTGACCGGTGACCTTTAACCCAATGTACGTCATGAATTAGGTCGTCGTAAAGTTACGAGCTGTATCGGAATTACCGAGCATTAGCATTTCGTTCAGGTAGGATTTTAGTGTATTCCTTGTAAAAGTATGGTGTGAAACTTTCAGACACGTCAATGCTGACAACTTCAAAATAAAAAATGATATATTTGGTGACTGGTGACCTTAAAGAAATGGTTACTATGACATACGGATTCCCGGTTCTGCTTAACGGTTCTGTTCTTGACAACGGTTGCTATTGATAATTCCCATCTGACGCAAAACTGTCAACATTACAGGTAAAGTAGCAGCCATTTTGCTAAGTCTTATTATTTCTTTTTAAAATAGGGTGTATAAAATATTGTCACATTGTTGTTATGGGTACAAAAATCTTATAAAATATACCAAATAAAAGTAAACCATTGAGGATTTCATAAATTTAAAAACTTTATTATATCCAGATTAATTTTTAAAAAACACAATTCAAAAATTAGCAAATTTGGTTAAAATAAACAGATAATCATAAACAAACATACTAATCTATTTCCGAATCAAAT
Organism: Anadara kagoshimensis; assembly: GCA_021292105.1. Classification (NCBI taxonomy): domain Eukaryota; kingdom Metazoa; phylum Mollusca; class Bivalvia; order Arcoida; family Arcidae; genus Anadara; species Anadara kagoshimensis. The sequence goes on from CM037857.1 coordinate 38,987,259, forward strand.
CCAGAAGCAAAGTAAAAATTTTGGAACTGACAAGTTAGGTTAGACACGTGAACTTCCACCAGGGAAGTGAAGCCGGGTGCTCCGGAAGGGTAAGCACCTCCTGTGTAGCTAGCTACACCCGTCACGCGTGTAATCAAAATTGTGTGAAAGGAACATGGAACTATGAAACGTCAAATATATCCAAGGCAATCCTGGACACAGAAACATCAAACTAATCAACAATACTGTGATGACGGCCATAAAACTTTTTGAGGGCCTTGATAAGCCTAGGCTTGCAATATCCCCGAGTCAACAATTTATTTGCAAGCAACCTACTTCGTTGTACAAAGTCCCCGTAGTGGGAACAAGCTCTACCATAGCGCATTTATTGGGAAACAAATACACCATAAGCAGGAGAAGCAGGTATATTGCTGCATAAAAAAGGAAAGTTGACAATAGAAAAATTGAAATCATCACGTTTGTCATAAAGTTTCAAATGTAACCTTTCTTGTGCGTCATAATTCAGGTATAAGTCTAAATATGAAGCAGAACTTGAGGAATCAGTCATGTCTTTTATTTCAAGCTCACTAGGATAGATGACATTTACATAGTCTCCAAATTTAGGATTGTTAAGATAAATAATACAGATTGTCTATCAAAATGGCGACCACTCTACTGAAAAATTGGTCTGCTAGAGGTCCACGAGAACTATCTAATAGATAGTCCGATAGTATTGCATCAATAGCCAAATATACATCCGCTCAATCACTTGTTTTTGTTACCACTGAACAAACAACATTATATTGAGTGTATGATATTATGCAAATTTAGGTCATCAATGGTAATTCCTCATATGTGTGTTGAGATATTGTTTTTTAATTAACTCGTTGACCCCTCGTTTTGTTTTATCAATACATTTTGTATATTCAGGAGAAACATACGCATAAATCGTTTTTTTTTCAACTACTGTAAACCGTGTTTTTTAGCGGCAGTTTTATTTTAGCGCAATTGGCGATAAGAGTGTCAGCGCTAAAATAAAACTGCCGCTAAAATTACAACAACAACAAAAGTCACTGTACATCGCTGATGTGACTATGAATGGGTATGGACGCACGTTAAATGGTTATATACTCAGTGTTAAAATAATAATAGTTCTGAATGACACTGGTATAGCTTCCATCAATATACCCACATATGATAAGTAATTAGGGATTAATTACTCAGACCCGGTAGACTGACCACCGACAAACGGATAAATTAGGTCACACTGGCATAGCTGTTAATTACTGGCCATAATTTGTATGTGATACGTACAATCTGACAAGTCTCCTGTTCAGGTAATTAATTTTAATTTACCAGTAGTTGGCTTCAAACATTAAAGTATTAACAATTATATCAACAAATTAAACCCGTTATGCGAAAATTGTTTATTTTTTCTGTGATGTCGGCAACATAATATAAATCCTAATTATTGACCTCTATAATGATCTAAGCGGCTGTTATCAGGGATACATCGACAGTGTGTCGAAACATTTGTATTTTAAAAAAACAGTTGGTATTTAAATGAATAAAAACAAAATATAAATATTTATTCAGTAAAAAGTCTAATCAACGAGAGGGCCAAATTATGATGAAAGCTTCCTGCAGACATCTGTCTGTCTAGTGACTTCCTGGGTCAGTTACGGAGATTTTCTTTCAGTAAAAGTCAAACAAATTAAAACACAATTACATAGTTATTTTTATTATTTTCTTTTGACCTGGCATCCTCTTCTCAAATTTTATTTTTTGGGCTAAAAGTTGTGGATTTTTGGCGAGAAAATACTGTAATATAAAGAGGTATTAAACACTTCAGACTGGAACTGATTACGCTAAAATTAAACTGCGCTAATATGTTTACCGGTCAACAATCGCTAAAATAAGTATGCGCCAATATAAAGCGGTTTACAGTATGTTATTCTAATTTTTATTGTTCGGAAATTTCACTTTTTCCTATCGATATATTTCACTGTATTGGTTTAAATAATGTATTTATTAAGAACTATAATTAACTCTAAAAATATGGAATGAAGTTTTTTCCTTATTTAAGTGTTTTAGGTATTTTTTAAGCAGCTCGATGACCCCCTTTAAAGGTTTTTCTTCTAAAATTATCAAATCTCCAATACATGCTTTATGCGGTTTTGTAAATGGAACTTTCTTAAGACAGGAAATACAATTTGACGCGTACGGTGACCTAAATGTTACATCTGTGTTTTATCAGCCCTAACTATATGACTAGGTTTATTGGTCGTTTTCATTTTAATATTTATTTATTTATTTATTTATTTATTTATTTATTTGATACATAATTTGATCATAATGATTTAAGGTTATATACTTATGCAAAATGCATTATTATTATTATTATTCGCATTATTGATCTGCTATTGAAAGTAAAATGTTTCTTTTATTCATATTTTAATGGGTTAAAAAGACGCAAATCTATAATTTAATAAATATATGTATGAAAAACATACAAATAATATCATAACGATAGGACGTGACAACCACAACACTCCCGATTGAAGACATGTTAGTGTTCAACGTTATATTGGCGATAATTTTACAATATTCTGGAAAATAATTACGTTTTTGCCTGTTTTGTTAATAGATTATACAAGATTATTACCTTTGGAAAAAATATCATATTGGTCATTTATTAATATCAGATTATTTATAGCGAAAAATCAATGTAAGCAAGAGTACAAATGTATTCATTTACATTTTATAGGCTACTATCCTTTTGTGTCATTTGCCCTTTACCATGGAATAATTTGTGAAATCGGAAAAATTATCTCTCTCACTCTCTCTCTCATCTGCTAAGAAAGTATACGACTTTATGAAAACGCATCAAAAACATGAAGGTATGTGTGTTTATAATATGATCTGATGCACAAATTCACTTACGTATCCGGGAGTTTTTCTCAATATGCTTTCTTTGGCATCTTCAGAAATAGTTTTCTTTTTCTCAGTTTCCGTTTTTCTTTTTTTCATGTCGAAAATAACGGTTAGAGGGTAGACATCTGTATTCCCGCGGGACAATCCGTTTATCAGAGAGTCACTAATACATTTATATTCCCTGATGTCTTCTATTTCAGCCAAACAGTGGTAATTATGATAAATCTTTGATGTATTGTTTTTAAAAATAACTTCAACTGGATTCAAATATCTACTGCACGAATTAGAATCTGTCGGCGGTGTTAGGTGCTGGTTTGTATAACAAAGTCGATACTGAGAATCTTTTGGAGGTGTAAATGTAATTTTACAACTTTTCCCTCGAAGCAATGTTAAATCAGTGTTACCAATATGTGTTTTATTGTTCAACAAATCTGCCAAATGGTTACCACATTCATCACTGTAACTCCGGATCGTGACTGTCCAAGACATAACAGAGTCCGATCCGTGACACTTTGCACAAAATTCGTTTCCATAAACGATACCATTGACATCGGTTACAGGGATATCATTTTCGCCAGTTGAAGAATTGCATTTTTCAGCAATAGAATGATCCAAGTATGTATCGGGACATTTGGCAACAATGTAATAACCCATTACATTTCTCCTAAATCCGTAAATGACATTGTGTCTACATTGAAGAAATTCCTTGAAAGGGGACAATCCGGTTACACTGGTAATGTCACCTGCTTTATAATTTAAACAGCAATCATTCAGATACCTGCACTGCTCATCACAGAAACAATGAGAAAGCCATGTTGTTAATGGATTTGCCACGCAATTTTGCCCATTAATACAAGGATCACCGTTTAAACCTGTTTTTCCCGACTTTTGCAATCCGTGAGTCTGTCTCTTATTTAGTGCGCTCCCACGAGTAAATATTTTCAGCATCGGTAGCTTTGCATTTTTCTTTGTAGAAAGCCTCTGTGTACTATCAGCATTTGTGTTGTCGTTAGCACAATGGAAAATTTTGACTAGCATCAAAACTATGTAGATTCTCAAAAACCAAAAAATCGCCATAGCGCCTAACTAGTCTTATGTATATCATATGTTTGTTTATTAACATATATTCAATCCGTATAAGGAAACACGCCTCAGCTTCTCCTTTACTCCACACCTATATCCGTAACCATGGGCAACTACTGTTTCATCATTGTTACTGTATCAAAAAGCATGACGTGTCGATTATTACAGTTCGTATTTATGACAGCTAATTATTTTCCATCAATACATATTATTTCTCGTTATTTAAAACCGTTAACAATGGCAATGTACAAAAGTACCAAAAAAAAATGTAAAAGTTTTTTTTTTTTTTTTTTTTTTTTTTTTTTTTGAAATGGAAATTTCAAAACTTTTACTCCTTGGTCTAGTAATATTTTATTTATTTATTTATTGAAAATATAATTAGTTATTTAAAATGAATTTATCTATTTATATTTTTTCATTTATTTATTTTTGTTGTTGTTTTGTTATGTTTTATATATTTTGATTCCTTTACAAATCTGAGATGTTTCTCGGTAAAAGCGAATTGCAAATGTATCTATCAAGGAATTTTAATTTTCAAATGCTGAAAAAGTAATTCTCAAGTACTTCAGATTACAAACGTTAAATATATAACAAATAGATTTAAAGTCACCGTTGGAAATTACGATAAATTTTCTACAAATTAATACTATTATAATAATTATATGAAGTGAAAACTTTCCTATGATGTCATTTTTGTCTTTGTATGTGTATTAACTGTAATATCGTCAGTTGTTACCTGTAAGTGTCCAATATATTGACGCAACTGCACAATTTTATAATAAGGGATAGTTCATTTATATTGATTAATTATACAGTGACAGGTAAACTAATTATCCATAAAAACAACTAATTATAAAGTGTGACATACGAACGAAAAAGACCAGACCAAACTAATCGGCTAACCAAATAGAATCTGATTGAAATAATGGCACTGGAATAACAAATTGTAACTTTCTTTTATAGTTCATTTCAAGTATCCAAGAGTTTAAATTAATTTAGATTGGGTCAAAATGTATTTTCGTTATCTGATTATATAAAAACTAGAAAAACTGTGAGCCACAAGCTCACAAAAATACCCCCTGCTCCCAAAAATCCATCGGATCAAATTTTTAAATAGGAGGTGCACATCTACATTCTATCACAAAGATTGTGTGAACGTTTCATGAAAATCCATTGAAAGGTTTAGGAGGAGTTGCGGATAAGAGATAGGTACCTTAAGGTGTAACGGAAGGACGGGCACCCCTATCACTATATACCCCCCACTTTTTAAGCGACGGGGTATAATAAAGCAGACTAAATGGTTTGTCACTTTTCAAGCTCAACTCGAAAACTATAATTTTTATTTTTCTCACCACTTTTCTGCATGATTATTACTCTTCACTATACACACTTTGAAATAACTAACACCGACCCAATTGTATCCCTGTTGACCAAAATTATTTTCACCTCCATCTGTTCATTATTCATTGGAGGTTTATATCTATTTTATTTACACAAAGAAATGCAGTGTTTCAAATTAGGAAGAAGCCTCAAGTTGACCATTCTGTGTGAGAGAGACAATGACAATCTAGAAATACAGTAAAAACTTAAAAACTAACAAGTTAGTTTAAACACGTGAACTTCCACCACGGAAGTGAGGCCGGGTGCTCCGGAACGGTAAGTACCTCCCGCGTTAATATTTATTCTTTTCTCTTACAGATTGCGATATTTTAAGCTTGTCTAGTTAATGACTCAGGTGTTTAAAAACACATAATTATCATTCAGCTGCAGATGCCTTTAATAGTTTAGAAACTGTGTAGGCCATCATCAAAATATTGCTGATATATATGCTACCTCTGTATCCAAAGTTAACCTTGATATATTTGACGTTCCATAGACCCCTTGTGCGTTTATGCTCAAGTAGACGAGTATAGCCAGCTTAACCGGAGCACCCGGTCTCACTTCCCTCGTTTATATTTGCATGTTAAACTCAATTTGCCAGTTTTCAAAGTGATAACTTTGCTTTAGGATTGTGATTTTGGCATAGATATATCTGTTTTTTTTTATAGAAATAAAACGTTGAAATACATATCACCCCATTAATAGTTGGCGCCGTTACTAACTATCTGATAATTAAAACTTTCTTTCTTTTAATTTCAACTACCTAGAATGGTTACAACATATAACAAGAAACACAAACACCATACACTTGCTAAAATACATTTCTTACATAACATATATATTGTCAACATAGGAATGGATTGATTGATTGATTAATTGATTGATTGATTCAAAGGAGTTTTTCATCCCAGTCAAAAATGACCAATATTTCACATATATCGAGACGTCACAAGCTAAAAATAAAGCAGCAGACATTTTAGTGCTTGTCGAAAAACAGCTTTTTAAAGCCTTTGTCAGACCCCGGCAGTGTTTCTAAAAGCACGACCTCCAAAATACCGAGCGAGCGGTATATGACATATAGAAATAGAAATATCTCTACCTTGGTCAGACCCCGGCAAGGTTTCGAAAGCACGACATCCAACATACTCAGCGAGCGGTCTATGACATATAGAAATAGAAATATCTCTACCTTGGTCAGACCCCGGCACTGTTTCTAAAAGCACGACCTCCAACATACGCAGAGAGAGGTATATGACATATAGAAATATCTCTACCTTGGTCAGACCCCCGCCAAGGTTTCTAAACGCACGACCTCCAACATACTCAGCGAGCGGTCTATGATATATAGAAATATCTCTGCCATTATTGGCATATACGTGTCTGCAATACACTATAACCAACATGTTAAATCTATTTAAATCACTTGTCTTGTGCCATTTCAAATGATGTGTTATTTATCAGAAGTCATTCAGTTGCACTTTCCTTTTTTTTTTTTCTTGTACGTTTTCCACTATTACTTGCTACAAAATTCACTTTGGTTCTGTACAATGTTGCATCCGTCGAGACATCATAATGACTGACAAGAGGAAAACCACCAATGTCTGGATGTGATTATTATCGATTTACGTTATTAGTTGATGTTTTGGTACACCAAACATTTATCAAAATCATAAACAAATATACTAATCCATTTCCGAATCTCAATCCAGAAGCAAAGTAAAAACTTTGGAACTGACAATTAAGGTTAGACACCTGAACTTCTACCGTGGAAGTGAGGTCGAGTGTTCTGGAAGGGTAAACACCCCCCGTTTAGCTAGCTACACCCACCACGTGTGTAATCAAAATTGTGTGAAAGGAACATAGAACTATGGGACGTCAAATATATCTAGGGCAAATCTGGACACAGAGGCATCAAACTTATAAACAATACTGTGATGACGTCCATAAAACTTTTTGAGAAACTTAAAAAGCCTAGGCCTGTAATATCCAAGAGTCAACAATTTTTTTGCAAACAGCCTACTTCGGTGAACAAAGTCCCCGTAGTGGGAACAAGTTCTACCCTAGCCTATTAATTGCGAAACAAACACAACATAAGCAGGAGAGGCAAGTATATTGCTGTTATAGAAAAGGAAAGTTGACAATAAAAAAAATTGAAGTCATCACGTTTGTCATAATGTTTAAAATGTTGACTTTCGTGGACGTCATAATTTATTATAATGAATTTACTGTATCAAAACGACAAGTACAAATATATAAACATATGTTTGGGACTTTCAAAAAAAATCATGAAATTATGCCTCATCTGAACAACAAGTTACATCAACACATCTTTATATATTTATAACCGAATACGTAATGTTACAACACTCAAATATTCAGATGAGACAAGAACAAACTTGAATAGTCATTACCAGTCGACTGGATCGGAGCAAATATTGTTACCACAAATATTAGAACAGCATTTCTGTCTTCCTCGGCAGTCATAATCATTTTCACATCTAGGATTTAGGCTTGGTCTACAGATAGTCGAATGTGAAGGTCGTCTAGGTCCACCAAATGAGACTGCACATCGTCCTGGTTTTTCAGTTTTACGCTGACAAACGTTATAGTTACATCCATTCTTGCAGCAAATTTCACCACGTCTGCAATCGGAGTTTCTGTGACATAAATCACGTCCTTTGGCACATATTGGGCTGATATGGAGACGGGGTGTGGAACATGATTGGACAGTTCTGGCTGCCCGATATATTTTTGCTCCACATGAATCTCTACAACATGTACGCCCTTTACTGCAATCGGAATCACTGTGACACTGATGTCTTATGGGCAAGAATCTGGGACAGATACCTGGTGCGGATTCACAAAATGGTATCAACACTGACCTTGAACGGCAAACTCTTGTTCCACAACTGCCTATACAGCAATATTGGTTTCTTTTGCAATCTAAATCGACATCATTGGTGTGCAGGAAGACGTTTATGTAAGCATACAACTGGCTTGCTAATTGGACATCTTTTGGTTGGTATTGTTAGTGTTTGTCGTTTGCTGATACGGTTTCCACAATCGTCTTTACAACAGGTTTCACATGGTCTACGGCAATCTTGATTACTGTCACATTCATGACGCAGTGCAATTTTTGGACATGGCACTGGTCGCCAATTAACATTGCAGTAACCAACAGGATGGACAGGTGGTTTTGTTGGTGCTCTGCAGACACTGTTACCACAATCATCCTTACAGCATATTTCAAAACGTACCCGGCAGTCTAGGCTACGGTCACACTCATGACGGAGTGTTATCAGCGGACATGGGACTGGTCTCCGAATTGCGTTACAATACCCGATAGGAATAAACGGTGGTCTCGGTGGTATTATATGACGTGAACTGCAAATACGGTTGCCACAATCATCTATACAACATTTGTCCGAAATTTCACGACAATATTGATTCCTGTCACATTCATGGCGAAGTGGGATTGCTGGACATTGTACAGGTGCCCAGTTCGGGTTACAATATCCAATTATTGGAGTAACCGGTGGTTTGGGTGGAAATGATGAACCTCAGACCTCAGTCTTGATATACATAAGCTATAACTCAAGATCATAACCCGAACAAAGAGAAAAGATTCAATATAATAATAAGACTGACGAGAATTGGTCGACTATGCTGATGTTTAAACATTCCAAAACCTTTATATGTTAAACATTTTAACCAACGCATAACTATACTTATAGGCAAACAAGATTGACCTGTCTGCTTGACCTTAAATTTGAATATTTATTGTGGACGAGTGCATTGATATATAGGGAGACACGCGTTTGATTCGTCTACAGGAGGACAAATACTAAAACGAACTCCGTTAATGCAGAAACTGTGAATTCTAATACTACCCATGTAATGGATAGATTCTCCTATATGAATATTTCCGATGAAAGGTCAAACAGACAGGTTAATGTTCTTTACCTATACATGTACGTACGACAAATATGTTTTGTTATATTTACTGTTAACATACCGTTAAATGTCAGTATTACCCACACCCTGCATCACTGCCAATACAAATGTTGCTTTACTATTAAATACGCATGATTACATGTAGGTCTTACTTATATTACTTATATTAAGTAATTAATTCATTAGGAGATTAATTCATATTTAAGTTCACATGTATATGTATTCCTTTGTAACTTGACATTCCTTAACACACATTTTAAAACCAATATTTGTACGATTACTGAGTGAATTACCGACTATGGATATACCATAGTTGATTGCTACACTCTGACACATTCCTTCTATTCCAATTATAAAAAAATCAGTGTTTGTACGAGATACAAAAAGAAATGAATAAAAAAAATTAACATTGTTTTGTAATTTAAATTTTAAATTCCACAGAAATCAAAGTATATTTTATTTTTTTTCATAAATTCCAACCATTTGAGTTTCTCAATTCTGTATAACTTAAATCAGATCCATGAGCTTTAAAAGGATGCTTGTTTGAAAATAACCTTCACCGGGTACTAGAGCTTGGAAAAATTCACAAAATTAATTTGATGTCAATTTCATGAATTTTCACTGTTAAATGTAATATTTGTGTAAGTTTTTCTTAAAAATAAGTAGAAAAGGGAATTTCGTTGTCTTTTATAGATTTCAAATTCAACGGAAAATTGAAATCTACTGTATAATCATGTTTCACATGGTTCTTAAAGATTTCACCATGCTGTTCACCTGATGTTTTTACCTTTTATAAGTATTTTGAAAGTTATTGGAAGAAACTACAACAAATTGTGCATTTAAAAATTCATGGAAATTTATTAAAAAAATATTTTTTGAAAATTTAAAAAAATACATGGTTTTATATGAAACAAAGAAGAAGTTACAGTGTCCGAATACCTCTTGTATACATATCTCACAAACAGTGATAGTTTTGATTAGGTTCCCTGATAACCTGTCCTTATCTAACCAGCGGAGACAGCTGTATTACTAGTATAGATTTTTTTTTTAGTTTCCTTAATCACGAGAATGGAAGAATAATTGATTATTAGATGACAATATATATTGTTTCATAAATAAAAAATTATCAGGAAGTTTGTTTGAAAAAATTAATTCAAAAACAATAACCGTGCTAGCTGTTGTTCTGCAACCATTATCAAGAATATGTTCTAAGAATTTCAAGAACGGTAACTCTGCATTCCAAAGCTATATCAGGTACTAAACTAACTGGACGGTTTATCTATGAGGTTCCCAGGTAAACTATTAGTGTTTATACGTCAATAGGTGATGCTACCATCAGTAACATCTATATTGTAAAGACCACTTTCTGACATGTGTAATATCCTAAGATATGAGTGGATTGACAAATAGTGATCTAGAGTTTGAATCTCATTTCCAATCATATTTTATTTACTGAAAATTAATCATGAATGCTAAAAATACAGAGATATCATGAAATAAAAAAATTAGTTAATTACTTAATCACTGAAATAAATAATATATAAAATAAATACATAAATAGTCTATAAAGTAATTAAAATAAATAAATATTTATTGATAAAGAATCACGAATTCGATTTGTAAATGAATGAAATATATGATAAAAATGCAGTATCATGGGATAAAAAAGTCAAATACTTAGTCTCTGATATAAATACTATAACAAATACATGAATAGTCTACAAAGAACCTAAAATACATGTAAATATTTAATGAAAATGAATCCGCAGTTGTAAAAAATAAATAAATAAATAAATTTATTAAAAGAGAGAGAGAAGGAAAGAGATGTTTGATCCTTTATACACTTTATCAGCTTGGGGGGCAGTCCGGAGAGAAATTAGCTTATCCGTTAGGCGATAGCGTACACTGAGAGAGAGAGAGAGAGAGAGAGAGAGAGAGAGAGAGAGAGAGAGATGCTTGATCCTTTGAGCACTTGTCGACCTGAAGCTGGTGGAAATTCCGAAGTGAAATTAGCTTCTCAGTGCACACTTAAAGTTTTTTTCGCGAGGTATATAAAGGCGGAGAATAAGCCAACAATAGCACATTTATCTATATTGGCAAATTCCGAGAGATTGATTTATTTTAGAGGTGCTGAATGTGTATTGTCTAACTTTTATGAATTTGATTTTGTTTATGAAGATGTAGATTTTAAGTTAATGAAATTTTATGGATTCTTAATTTATTAAACTTTGATGAATACAAAATTTGCTAATTGATAATTTATTAAAATTATCTAAATAAAACTTTTTAAAAATATTTATAAAACATTTATTTGAATTAAATACACCATTGTTAAATTTCATAATACTGAATGAAAAAAATATTTATGGAATTAAAATAAATTTATAACTTTTTTTAATTCTTCATAATAAAGTTATTATTGCCAAACTTGAAATTAGATAATTTTAACCACAAAATAATTGCTCCGGGCTAACATTGATCAGTTGTAAATAAAATCTATATATCGTGAATTATAAGGCAATCTATATTAGCCCGGAGCAATATACATGTATGGCCTCCTCAGCAGCTATACATGTATATTACAATTTGACCTGTCACACAGGTAAATATTATGACAGCTACGTCACAGAAAATGAAAAAAATTCAACTTTTGTATTTCAAACCTCAAATTACTCAAGTAAACATCAACTTATTTTTATTCTGAAAACTGATTTAGAAACTTTGAAATGTTTGTTAAATAACCAAAACAGGAAAAATATTTTTTGAAAATTGGAACTATTTTTAATAATTTTTTAAAAGAACGTCGGTATTGTAATTCCCTATATATTCAATGTAAAACATAACAATGACTTCAAAGTTAAAATTACTCAAGTAAACATAAAGTTTTTTTGTTTTTGAAAATTATTTCTGAAAGGTAATTTTCTATATTTTAAAAAGATAACAGGAAAAATATTCTGTTATGAATAATAAAAAAGTTATGATCGTTTTTGTAACAACATGCAACATTTTCAACGTTAATCCTATATACAGCCACAGGTGAAAATCTTATAAGCTGTGTAGACTGACATCAGTGCCCCTAGTGGCCGCCCAAACATATTGTCAGTAATGGAATAGATTCTTCGATTTCTTAAAGCCTTTGATAGAGTTTCCTAACACATTTGTCATCAACGTTTTAAATTTCTTCATTTTGAATTTTGGAGAGTAAAATATGGGTCAAATAGAATCAAAAACAAACACACTAATCTATGTCGAATTCACATTGAAAAATTGATGCCAACACGTTTGTCATTAAGTTTTAAATGTAGCCTTTCGTGGGCGTCATTAATTAATAATCTTTATCTCATCAAAAGTGATCAAATAAAACATGAATTAACACCACAAAGTATAAGTATGTCAACGGTTATTGATTAAAAATGATTCTATCGTTAACTTAATATGAGTAGAAAGAAAATTTAGGAACCGAGGAAAATATAACACAATGTATGAAACTACTGTTGAAAATACACTCCTAATTATTATATATTTATCATATTCGATGCATACAACTATTGGATTCCTCTTTAAATACATTTGAGAAAAATGTTTCAGATGCTTAATGCAAATATCTCCAATAACTTTTAGTATATGAAACTAACATAAGTAATGACTCATTTGGTAAACATACATATAATTTGCAATTTATTTCCTTGTAATTTCAAATTGATCTGAAATCAATGAAAGTAATAAACAAAAATATAACACTTTTCCTTTTAAAATCTTTTAGTTAAAAGACAAATGACTTGATTTTTTTTTAATTTCAAAGTACTAAAATAAACAGTTTCTACACAATTTGTAAACACACACAAATTAATTATCGAATCTTAGAAACAATAAAAAATCTTGAAAGGCAGGGATAAACCAAATGACACAAGTTTTCCTGTCAAACATTTTACATCCTTTTATATCAAATGATAAATAATTTTGGTAAGAAACTGTTAGTCTTAAACTTGGGAATTCTACTTGTCCTACTTTACAGGTTTTTTTTCACTTCTCGCACAGTGATAAAATTATACGACGTTTAGTGATAAAATGAAACTAACTCTTACATCACGAAAGTCTAGATACTGTAAAATACTAAACAGAAATGGCGATAACGCGACATAGAATATGAAATCGAAGTTGAAAAGTCTTAACTGCTGCCGATTTGAATGGTGATATAAATGTTGTAGATGTTACACCTGCCGTCCAGTGTATATAAATCATAGAGCCGTATAACTTGATAAAAATTGTATAATTACATATTATACCAGTTTTTTATTTACAGCACTAGACGGCCGTTTCGGAATATAATTCCTCATCAGTAGTGCTTGGACCAAAATTATGAAACCAAAATTATTTTGAAGACGTTGAAAAGCTACCCAAAGGACCAAAATATATTTTACCAAATTAAGCTAAGGAAATACTTTGCATGAGGGAGTATACCTTGGTTTTTGGGAAATTTCAAATTTTAACTTGCAGGAAATTTAGACAAATGTATAGCTTATATTATACATTTGTACCCCTGTAAACTATATATAGTCCATGAATAACGAACGCATGTCTGTTGTTCTGTCTATCTTCTATGAGTATCCATGTAGGATAGGGACATCTCACACCAGGGGTTAAATATTTCAGTCAGAGAGGAAGCTTGTCGAGTCTGACAGAAAAATTCAATACCAGGCGAGATTTGCCTACCCTACATTAAACTTGATTATTTTTCTTCCATTTTGATGACGTTCTTTGGCATCAAATATAAGTAGCATCTACACCGACGCAATCTTTGTAAATCTACTTTTATCTTTTAACGTTTTACATAAAATAAATACATGTATGACAATCAGATAAAACGTACCTGTTTTGGTTTATATACAATGTATAAACTAGACAAGAAAGTTATTAATTCTAATCTCCCAAAATAAACATTTAAAACGCAATGAAAAAAATCAAATTTTTTGAGAACCATGTGTCATTTTCCGGCAAGACGACGTTGAAGATTATAACAATCCTGATGAGTATCCATGTAGGATAGGGAAATCTCACCCGAGGGGTTCAATATTTCAGTGAGAGACATTTAAATGACAATAAGTTGGCTTCAAATTCGATTTGAACGGCCAGACAGAAAGACAGCTGCAGACAGAGTGATTCCTATAAACCCCTAATCTTCGTTTGCAGGGAGTATAAATATTTGTCCATCAAAACTCTCACATTTTGTTGATGTTATCTTCAGTGTATTTGGAATGTGTACGACAAGTGAATAATTTGTTTTTGATTTTCTATCAATTTAGAACACAGGATACTAGTGTAAAGTGTAAAACAAATCAAAGCATTTTTACACGAGATAAAGTAATAGAAGCAAGTAATTCTAATCATTCTTTAGATTTTTTTTAGAATCCACATTTGGTTGATGCCAGATGTGGAATACGCTTTATCTGAATAAGACTGAAGACTGTTGTATTAGAATACTGATAATGACTAAATAGTACATTCAGACTGATTGGATTTTGTATGACATACAAAACAAGTTTATATTACCGAAATAGGAAAGAAAATTTTTAATGTAATTAAAAAAAGTCATGAACTATACAGTATATATTCTGATCACAGTAAATATAAAATAATTTGTTAGGCACATGAAAGATAACCCGTATGTACGAGTTTTTAGTAATACATCTTGGTAAAAGGAACCTCAGACAGAAACATAGCACTGCCGTGCTGGTGTACGGCGTAGTTGGGAAAATGATGCAGGAGTAGGACTATGAATATAACCGAAAATCCCCCGGGGGAAGGGGTCGATGGGTGCATAGTTAGACGGATGATTTTTTTGAAAAAGAAAAAAAAATGTACCAAACCATGTATTGCTCAGTAAAACACGACAGGATATAATAATTCAAACAATATATGAAAAAGACGATCAGTACAGTATAACTACTTTATAATAACAACGCGATTAAACACAAGTATCGTGTACATCTGCTTTAATGGCTGAACCTCGTGTACCACTCTAGAAGTCATATATTGATGACGTAGTTGTTACATCACATGATACATACATGTACAATACAGTTACCTGCCCCTTGACAGTAATGCACTATATTTTTCCTTTCTTAAGATATATAAACCTTCTACCAATATTAATGTCCTGTACACGAATTTCAAAACAAGCAATTTTAGCACACAATCAGAATGAAAAAGAAAACTTTTAACTGCAAAACTTGCTTAAAAATTAAGGTCAAATAGTTCATGTTCAACTCTTTTATTTAAATTGAACTTAACATAAAGGGAAAAGAGAACATCGTAAAGAAAATAAACTTCAAAATGTTGTATCCCATAAAACAGTCATTAAAACGGCTAGGAAGTTTTCTCTCTCTAGCTGGTCTTTTCACTAGTGATTCTGGTTTTTGGTTGTTCGTCGTGATTTAACCCGTTCTGTATATAATGACCAGATACTAAAGGACCTAGTAAATCTATACTTAGATTCTGCCATGAACCCAAAGGTAATGGAGTGGGTTTTAGTGGTTCAGGCTGGGGCATTGAACGGACTAATTGACAACCATGACAAGAACTAACATATTTTCCGCATCTTTATCCAGTCTCGGCCACCATACCTTAGTCCGTAGTCGTCGCTTAGTACCTACAATCCCCAAGTGGCCCTTGTGAGCTAATTCTATACATTTGTGGGATAACTAGCCTTGTCCCCCTTAATAAACACGAACCTGTCCAACATAACTGGTCTCTGACAGGAAAATAACTGACGCATGATTTCCCTAATCATGCACTAGACAATAATGATCTGACCTCCTGAATCTCAGGATCTGACTGTGAACAACTTTCAACCTCCGACATTTGAATTGTTTTGGGAGTTGCCTCGCTTGAAACGAACCCTACATATTCGTCACTTTGCTTTATAAACCGTTTAATACTATCATTAGTTTCACTATCTGCCTTTTCTAACAGTGACAATGGGTCAGCTATATTTGACTTGCCTGGTGAATACATAATTTTGAAATATATGGCATCAACTTAAATAACCATCTTTCAATGTGAGCATTTGGTCTAGACTTAGGCCCGTAAGGAAATTTCAAAGGCTTATTTCTGTACATTCCTCCTCTGTTAGGAGAACTGTAGTAACTACATAAAGCAATGGAAAAACTAGTAAGCTACTAGTAAAAGTAGTTTTTATTAAAGTGTGTGTTTTTTGACGAGGAATAGCTCTCCAATCATTTTGTAACTTGCCTTATAGCAAATGTTAATGTAAATATAGTAGAATATATGTTCACACAGTGAATACTATAACTGACTACTGCCGGTTTGCCACCGTGACAACTTAATATTTGAGCGTGCAACATGTAAAGCATAACACAATGACTGACATATTAATAACTTCATGCATATTAGGCAGGATTGCAATTAGTGCACTTATAAATGGCTATCTAGTTGTTTCCCATTCTGCAGCCACGTCTGAGCGGATTAAGTGAAAATGATCATCAGCTACTAGCTTGCCATAATGGACATTGGACACTTGAGACGACGTCCATTTGGTTAAAATTCACCATGATAGTATGTATACATGCATTTGATATGAACCTTTGTTACTGCTAATGTATCAGTACCGACATACTTTCAAATGTTATGGGGTTTCCCAACTGCCGTTTTCTCGATGTCTATAGATACTTCAACGATGATTTGATTTTTGCCTCCAGTAGTCGTTAATGGCTTTATATATTATGCCATTGATTGCCACGAGTGCTTTCCAGTGGATTTTTACAGAATTTCGAATTCTAATTATCGGTAGATTGTATTTTCGTAAGGTATCATGAACAAGACCAACTGTGAGAGTTGACACTAAGCTAGTTCGTTTTTTTTATTATTATTAATAATAATTATTTTTGGGGATTTTTAACGGATTGTTAATCTCCGACATATCAATAGCATTACACCGAAATTTGCAACTACATGCCTCCGTTGTGTTTGTTTCATGTTGAACAATGTCAGCCTCAGTGAGATTAACACAGACATAGTGAAACCAAAGCATTCACAGGTTGCATTCAACTGACTCGTCAGCACAATACTGGCTACAGACTGGACATGTGCTTTCATTTGTGTGAGACAGTGATGTGTCTTGTATTTGCTTTAATTCTACTTAGGGATATTGCAAGCCTAGACTTATAAAAGCCCTCAAAAAGTTTTATGTACGTCATCACAGTATTGTTGAAAAGTCTCTGTGTCCAGGATTGTCCTGGATATATTTGAAGACCCATAGCTCTAGGTTCCTTTCACACAATTTTGATTACACACATGGCGAGTGCAGCTAGCTAAACAGGAGGTGCTTACCCTTCCGGAGCACTAGGTCTCCCCTGGTGGAAGTTTACGTGTCTAACCTGGCTTGTCAGTTCCAAAGTTTTTACTTTGCTTTTGGATCGTGATTTGGACTTGGATTAGTATGTTTGTTTTTGATTGTATTTGTGCGTTAATTGTTTTATTGTTGTTCTGTTGAGATTTAATGTAGTTCTCAAAAGCTGTTCTTGTTTGGTTGTTTGCGTTGGCGAAGTTTAAATCACATTAAGGACATTTAGAAAATCTGGAAGAACCTTAGTAAAAATTAGGGTTAAGTGGGCAATATTTACAAGAACATTTTGTTTTGTATGATAACTGTTTATTCTATATACGGTTTTGTTGGTCTTTTTCGAATGGGACTCCCTTACTACTAAAACACTGCTGTCGTCTTTCTTTTTTGTGGAGGTATGTGGTACGCTATTAGTATGTAGAGTTCCTTCCCCGACATTTTTTGAAATCCTTATACATAACCGCTGCGGTAGCTCAGTTGGTAGAGTGCCCGCTCCGTGAGAGGTCGGAGGTTCGAGCCCCGACTGGATCTGACCGAAGACTTGAAAGTGGGTAGTGAATGTTCTTTCGTCAATCACTGGACATTACGGAATGAAAGTCACGGTTCTTTCGGATGGAAACTTAAAATAAACGAGGTGGCTTGTCACGGTGGGGATGGCACGATAAAGAACCCTGCTGTATAAAGCCATCAGCGCAGGCCAAATTTTTACACCTTAAGTAGCCTATAGATGGCGATGTCTTGATATGAGCGAAATATTCTTGACTGGGACGTTAACCACTATTACTCAACTCAATTCGTATACATAACCGCCGAAAATTCTAATACTAGAGTATCCATTTTGAGAGGGACTTTTACATTGTCCCTATTGCTTGCAGTGATTTTTGTGTTCTGCTGCTTTGATACGATTAATTCTATTATGCATATTAGTGTTTGTTTCTATGTTTGATCACCAGATGTCAGAACAATTTCTTTGTAATATTCCTTATACTGTCAGAATTACCAACATGTCTTTCGTTTGTGCCCCTTGAGTGGAAAAAGACGGTAGACGATAAAGGGTAGCTACGACAAACTTTTTGTGATGACAAATTGAAATGATGGCTGGTTATGTAAAACATAAAATAAAAAATAACCTGATAAAAGCTGGTTAAAGCATGTTAAAAACATTTTATTGCTAACAACTAAATGCTAATGCTAATTTTTTTCAAAATTTGAAATGAAGTTCATACCAAATTGCAATCTGCTACGTTAAAAAATAATGGACTTAGACTCAAAATTGGATTGTTCTTGTGCCTTAGCCAATTATGTAGTATAATGCATATTGTTGAAACATACTTAATTTTGTTTTTCTAATTTAAGATGTATAGAATTGGTGTTTACCGGTATGAGCACAAACTTGGAAAAGTTCACTTTACTTATCTATATTAGTGCCATGAAAATGAATGCATCTAGAGCGTCTTGATAAGTATATGGAAAAAAACAAGTGTTAATGTGAATCTTTTATAATATAATGAAGTCTAAATTGAATCATTTTCATGTCTCAGGTTCCTTTGATAACAGTTTATGCCAAAATTAAGTGATGCGTTACCAAATATTTGTGACAGGCGCTTGTGATTAAATATAGTGATGTGTTACCAAATACTGGCACAATACTGGCTACAGACTGGACATGTGCTTTCATTTGTGTGAGACAGTGATGTGTCTTGTATTTGCTTTAATTCTACTTAGGGATATTGCAAGCCTAGACTTATAAAAGCCCTCAAAAAGTTTTATGTACGTCATCACAGTATTGTTGAAAAGTCTCTGTGTCCAGGATTGTCCTGGATATATTTGAAGACCCATAGCTCTAGGTTCCTTTCACACAATTTTGATTACACACATGGCGAGTGCAGCTAGCTAAACAGGAGGTGCTTACCCTTCCG
Source organism: Anadara kagoshimensis (assembly GCA_021292105.1). Lineage (NCBI taxonomy): Eukaryota > Metazoa > Mollusca > Bivalvia > Arcoida > Arcidae > Anadara > Anadara kagoshimensis. Next base: position 39,006,870 of record CM037857.1, read on the forward strand.
GAGCACTAGGTCTCCCCTGGTGGAAGTTTACGTGTCTAACCTGGCTTGTCAGTTCCAAAGTTTTTACTTTGCTTTTGGATCGTGATTTGGACTTGGATTAGTATGTTTGTTTTTGATTGTATTTGTGCGTTAATTGTTTTATTGTTGTTCTGTTGAGATTTAATGTAGTTCTCAAAAGCTGTTCTTGTTTGCTTGTTTGCGTTGGCGAAGTTTAAATCACATTAAGGACATTTAGAAAATCTGGAAGAACCTTAGTAAAAATTAGGGTTAAGTGGGCAATATTTACAAGAACATTTTGTTTTGTATGATAACTGTTTATTCTATATACGGTTTTTTTGGTCTTTTTCGAATGGGACTCCCTTACTACTAAAACACTGCTGTCGTCTTTCTTTTTTGTGGAGGTATGTGGTACGCTATTAGTATGTAGAGTTCCTTCCCCGACATTTTTTGAAATCCTTATACATAACCGCTGCGGTAGCTCAGTTGGTAGAGTGCCCGCTCCGTGAGAGGTCGGAGGTTCGAGCCCCGACTGGATCTGACCGAAGACTTGAAAGTGGGTAGTGAATGTTCTTTCGTCAATCACTGGACATTACGGAATGAAAGTCACGGTTCTTTCGGGTGGGAACTTAAAATAAACGAGGTGGCTTGTCACGGTGGGGATGGCACGATAAAGAACCCTGCTGTATAAAGCCATCAGCGCAGGCCAAATTTTTACACCTTAAGTAGCCTATAGATGGCGATGTCTTGATATGAGCGAAATATTCTTGACTGGGACGTTAACCACTATTACTCAACTCAATTCGTATACATAACCGCCGAAAATTCTAATACTAGAGTATCCATTTTGAGAGGGACTTTTACATTGTCCCTATTGCTTGCAGTGATTTTTGTGTTCTGCTGCTTTGATACGATTAATTCTATTATGCATATTAGTGTTTGTTTCTATGTTTGATCACCAGATGTCAGAACAATTTCTTTGTAATATTCCTTATACTGTCAGAATTACCAACATGTCTTTCGTTTGTGCCCCTTGAGTGGAAAAAGACGGTAGACGATAAAGGGTAGCTACGACAAACTTTTTGTGATGACAAATTGAAATGATGGCTGGTTATGTAAAACATAAAATAAAAAATAACCTGATAAAAGCTGGTTAAAGCATGTTAAAAACATTTTATTGCTAACAACTAAATGCTAATGCTAATTAAATCTGGCTAAAATTGTCGGGATATGCTGAAAAGCAGGTGTCAAAGTAATTTTTTTCAAAATTTGAAATGAAGTTCATACCAAATTGCAATCTGCTACGTTAAAAAATAATGGACTTAGACTCAAAATTGGATTGTTCTTGTGCCTTAGCCAATTATGTAGTATAATGCATATTGTTGAAACATACTTAATTTTGTTTTTCTAATTTAAGATGTATAGAATTGGTGTTTACCGGTATGAGCACAAACTTGGAAAAGTTCACTTTACTTATCTATATTAGTGCCATGAAAATGAATGCATCTAGAGCGTCTTGATAAGTATATGCAAAAAAACAAGTGTTAATGTGAATTTTTTATAATATAATGAAGTCTAAATTGAATCATTTTCATGTCTCAGGTTCCTTTGATAACAGTTTATGCCAAAATTAAGTGATGCGTTACCAAATATTTGTGACAGGCGCTTGTGATTAAATATAGTGATGTGTTACCAAATACTGGCACAATACTGGCTACAGACTGGACATGTGCTTTCATTTGTGTGAGACAGTGATGTGTCTTGTATTTGCTTTAATTCTACTTAGGGATATTGCAAGCCTAGACTTATAAAAGCCCTCAAAAAGTTTTATGTACGTCATCACAGTATTGTTGAAAAGTCTCTGTGTCCAGGATTGTCCTGGATATATTTGAAGACCCATAGCTCTAGGTTCCTTTCACACAATTTTGATTACACACATGGCGAGTGCAGCTAGCTAAACAGGAGGTGCTTACCCTTCCGGAGCACTAGGTCTCCCCTGGTGGAAGTTTACGTGTCTAACCTGGCTTGTCAGTTCCAAAGTTTTTACTTTGCTTTTGGATCGTGATTTGGACTTGGATTAGTATGTTTGTTTTTGATTGTATTTGTGCGTTAATTGTTTTATTGTTGTTCTGTTGAGATTTAATGTAGTTCTCAAAAGCTGTTCTTGTTTGCTTGTTTGCGTTGGCGAAGTTTAAATCACATTAAGGACATTTAGAAAATCTGGAAGAACCTTAGTAAAAATTAGGGTTAAGTGGGCAATATTTACAAGAACATTTTGTTTTGTATGATAACTGTTTATTCTATATACGGTTTTTTTGGTCTTTTTCGAATGGACTCCCTTACTACTAAAACACTGCTGTCGTCTTTCTTTTTTGTGGAGGTATGTGGTACGCTATTAGTATGTAGAGTTCCTTCCCCGACATTTTTTGAAATCCTTATACATAACCGCTGCGGTAGCTCAGTTGGTAGAGTGCCCGCTCCGTGAGAGGTCGGAGGTTCGAGCCCCGACTGGATCTGACCGAAGACTTGAAAGTGGGTAGTGAATGTTCTTTCGTCAATCACTGGACATTACGGAATGAAAGTCACGGTTCTTTCGGATGGGAACTTAAAATAAACGAGGTGGCTTGTCACGGTGGGGATGGCACGATAAAGAACCCTGCTGTATAAAGCCATCAGCGCAGGCCAAATTTTTACACCTTAAGTAGCCTATAGATGGCGATGTCTTGATATGAGCGAAATATTCTTGACTGGGACGTTAACCACTATTACTCAACTCAATTCGTATACATAACCGCCGAAAATTCTAATACTAGAGTATCCATTTTGAGAGGGACTTTTACATTGTCCCTATTGCTTGCAGTGATTTTTGTGTTCTGCTGCTTTGATACGATTAATTCTATTATGCATATTAGTGTTTGTTTCTATGTTTGATCACCAGATGTCAGAACAATTTCTTTGTAATATTCCTTATACTGTCAGAATTACCAACATGTCTTTCGTTTGTGCCCCTTGAGTGGAAAAAGACGGTAGACGATAAAGGGTAGCTACGACAAACTTTTTGTGATGACAAATTGAAATGATGGCTGGTTATGTAAAACATAAAATAAAAAATAACCTGATAAAAGCTAGTTAAAGCATGTTAAAAACATTTTATTGCTAACAACTAAATGATAATGCTAATTAAATCTGGCTAAAATTGTCGGGATATGCTGAAAAGCAGGTGTCAAAGTAATTTTTTCAAAATTTGAAATGAAGTTCATACCAAATTGCAATCTGCTACGTTAAAAAATAATGGACTTAGACTCAAAATTGGATTGTTCTTGTGCCTTAGCCAATTATGTAGTATAATGCATATTGTTGAAACATACTTAATTTTGTTTTTCTAATTTAAGATGTATAGAATTGGTGTTTACCGGTATGAGCACAAACTTGGAAAAGTTCACTTTACTTATTTATATTAGTGCCATGAAAATGAATGCATCTAGAGCGTCTTGATAAGTATATGCAAAAAAACAAGTGTTAATGTGAATCTTTTATAATATAATGAAGTCTAAATTGAATCATTTTCATGTCTCAGGTTCCTTTGATAACAGTTTATGCCAAAATTAAGTGATGCGTTACCAAATATTTGTGACAGGCGCTTGTGATTAAATATAGTGATGTGTTACCAAATATTTGTGACAGACACTTTTGATTAAATATTGTGATGCGTTAACAAATATTCACGACATAATGAATAAGAGACTCTAAACTCTTTGACGACTTCACCAGACATGAAAGAAATATTCCAGGAGCCCCCGATTATAGCATTTAAAAGCGACAATAATTAAAGTGACATTTTAATTCATAAAAACCATAACAACATGTTTTATAATATCAAAAATCAATGCACACCTTGTGGTAAAAGATGCGCTCTGTGTAGCAATATTAAAACAATTATATTTTCAAGCTCAGATGACAAAACATATACAATTCGGGGAGATAATAATTGTAAATCTAGGGGGTTATTTACTGCATAGAATGCAAAAAAATGTTGCAAAAGAATTTATGTTGGTCAGTCTGTCGAGTCTTTATATCGAAGAATGTTATTAAACTTGTCAATGGTTAGAAAAAAAAATCTGACAAAGTAGCAGCAATTTTTTATTCCAAAGATCATTTACGATCTGATATACAGATCAACCTGCCTTAAAGGCCACCTTTATATAAGGACCACCTGCTTATAAAGGCCAGTAGAATTTATCCCAATATTGTTCTTTATTCATATAATTTAAACCTGTATATAAAGGTCACCTGCCTATAAAAGCCGCTTTTACTTATTCCTTTGGGTGACCTTTATAGACAGGTTTGACTGTAACTGTATAAGGAATAGAAAAGTTATACGGCGATAGCAGTGTTATAAGATGTTTATCTTACAGCATTACTGTTGATGAAACATACCACAAATACAAAGAATCATTCTTGATCAAGGAATTAAAAACACTATCTCCGGAATGTTCTAATACTACGCGAATTAACATATAATCATGCTTTTATATATATCTATATATATCCGACGGATCTTGCTCGGACAATCTTGCATTTCTTTTGGAAATAGGGTATGGTGTTCTTGATTGCAAAATAATTAATCGTAAAAATACCTAAATAACTAATTAAAAACTTCATTATTGAAACAAAAAATTAATTCTCAAAACAGTTTTATTAATAAACTAAATAAAAACACCGATACATTTACAGGAGGTATACGACTAATAGACCATTTATTCAAGTAATGTAGTGCCGCAATAGGACCACAAAACTGTGGCGTGATTAATTACAACAGATCCATGCCAAAACTAGTAATGCACCACCTTTTGCAAGTATTTTATTTTTCAAAAATACATAAATCTCAAAATCACTTTAATGTGTGGCCATGAATAGTAATGAAGTGTCAAAAAGCACAGAATAAGATGATCATATCTGGTTTGATTTTGAATTCACGTTGTCTCCATCGACGTACGGACCAATCATTTCTATTTCTGTTCCTGACTTGGTTTTCTTGTTCCTGTATGCTTGTAAAGCATCATGGAACACTTTTGTAGAAAGAAGACATATGCATATTATAAAACCATGAAGTCCAGATAGAATAATAAAACAAAATTCAATTACAATATTACTGAACACTCCAGATATTATTCCAAGAATCCAGGAAATGGCAGAAACACAGCATATTCTCAAGAAAACAACTACATAGCTTCTAGATTTTCGCAAACCTTCGTGAATCATGAAATTATTTAGCTTTGACAACACGATGATTGAATACAACAAACATATGACATTGATGGCAATACAGAGGCCTGTGGGGACTATAAATACAACAAGGTTCGATGGGAATACTGTTGGAAAGCATATGCTTCCAGTGTAACCTATTTCAATATCTACACAATTGCACATATCTATAAAAACGGACGGCAAGACCACAAGCAAAGGAATTGAATATCCTGTCAGACAAAGGCGTATGGACAGATATTTCGTTCTATTGTTTGCATTAGGTTGTTTCAGTTTTTTAACCGTTTTGATTGTGTATATTGTATGGAAAACAAAAATGGTAATCCAAAGGAAATATGTGAGTGCTAGGTAGTGTGTTACAAAACCTACAATCAGACATGGAATAGGTGAATCATTTACAAATGTCCCTATCATGAAGAATATGTTAAAAAAGAACGTTACTATCAGAACATTATGTGATATCACCTCAGCTAATGTTTTAAAAATTTCTAATTTTTGGAACAATACAAATGTATTAAAAGCTGCTAAAGAAGACAAACTTAAGCAGATATACGTTACAACAGTCTGTATAAAGAATATGTCATATGTCAATGGTTCATCTTGTAAATAGAGTGGGTCTGATTGTTTCTCTGTGTCTCTAAAATCACACTGTTGATTAATTAGTTCTACGGCAGTTAATTGAAAGCCATTGTCATAAAGCACCGCTGTATGTATATGACAGCTCAAAGGTATACAAGAACTTCCATTTAATGCTGTTGAATTCACCAATGTTTCGAGGTATGATGTGTGGTACTCGGCATATCGTGCTTGCGTATCCCAGATGTAGCTATCATTTCTATTTTTTACATTTGTTTTGTCTGTCCAAAAGTGTTTCGTTTCGCTTCTATTCATAAAAGTGGTGTTTTCAGAATAAAACATTTCAAATGCGTTTATTTTCTTTTTGGCTCTTTTAATATCCGATAACGTAAGAAGTTGGGAGATCGTCCCATGTAAAGTTATCTTTACAAGATTCTTTATCTCCATGTCATTGGTCAAAGGATTTTTTAATTGTCCAATCATGATATTTTTTGAATAAAAATGGAACATCTCCTCTGGAAATCCAGAAAGAAAAAACAATAGCAGACGATATGTAACGCTGGTATCGTTTTTTATGTTACAATTACTATGAAATATTTTTGTTAAATTAATGGGGTAGTTTTCAATCATAACCGAATCATCCGAGGCATTTGTAACACACAATTCTCCCTGAAAAATAAAAATTAAATGGTATGTAATTAAGATTTGTAGCTGAATACAAGCAAGGGACACATAAAATGCAAAACCTCATGTAACCATGACAATCTTAAACAGTGACTGAAGTAAATGAATATAAAGCGGAACTTAAAACGTAATAAAAATAAAGGCAAAATCAAGATATTATGGAATAAAAGCTACAAAATATAATCAAATTGTCATCTATGTGTCATCCCAAACTATATAAACCATGATATATATAGTTTGTATTGACGGGAATTGGCCTAAAATAGTCCCGGTTAAAATACCGTGGTAATGATGAACGTTGTATCACATACGTTTGAATTGCAGAATACCTTTATGCAAAAATATGGTTGACAGTATTGCTATGATTTAAAACAATCGTTAAGATAGGAAATTGAAAATCAGATGAGCATTAAACAATGTTATACCGAACATTTCTGTGATGTGGCGTCCAAGGGTCTTAGAATCAGTGAATAAAAATGAAATAAGTATGGTGCACGAAACGTGTTCAATTTATAATGAAACACTGTCGTGATTTCCCTCTTTGTTCACGCATAAATTCCGTTCAAAACAATTTTGCTTGTTAGATATATGGCCCAGTGTACGAGTAGAAACACTCTTTGCATAATATATGAAAATTGTTTGACGTAAAACTAACGACGTTATTATAAGGGCTTTTGAAATTGAACATAAGCAGCATAACGATTGTAGAACAAGTAAAATATGGCCTATTATATTTCCATCACTTCTGTGTACCAGATTAAACATAGCAAAGGTATTTCTCGCATATTTATCAGACATTAGGTGAAAAAAAGAAAAATATTTTTTTTACCTCGGTTACTTCTAATGTCATCTGAAAATATGTTATGTGATAGATAGAATAAATCCCTCTTCTCAACGTGAGATAGGTATCAAATGTGATGTTCCCGTTTGAACTGTCAACATAATAGAATTATTATACGCCTACTCAACGTTAGAATTAAAACAAAAGCCTTACATAAAATTTATGACTAACTAAATGCAACATTCTTTCATTTCATTTAGAAAAACACATAACGTTAAGTGCATGACATATTAAACCAGGTTTAAATTTATACCACTAGACAGACGTTTCTGAATACAATTCCTCATCCGTAGTGCTTGGCCAAAATTATGAAACCAAAACTTTATTGCAGATATTTAAAAGGAACCCAAATGAGAGAGAAATAACATATTTTACCAAATTTAGCTAAGAAAATACTTTGCATGAGGTAATATACCTTAGTTATTGAAGAAATTTTTTATTTTATACTATATAGTATGTAGGCATTTTAAAAAAATATCAATTGGGTAGTCGTATATCAATGCTCTCAATTTAACAATTGACGCGCGTTATGATTAGTTTGCCTTGCATATCAATTGCGTTTATATCGACTATGAACCACATTTATAAACATTTCAATTGTTATATTTACATTTAAAACTATTTTCTTTTCTTGTTCTTGATTCAAAATCATTTTAGAAAGTTTTAATTCCGCGTTTTGTCAACAACGATTTTCGATTAACGGAACAGCTGATGAAACATCAGATCCAACTGATCAGCTGTGCAGCTTGGCGCCAGAAATTCTAGGAGAAAATAGTGCGTGGAAAAAACAACAAATTGCATACAAAATTTCTACTAAATTGTTCAATTTTTTATTAAATACATTTATCTCGGTAATAAATAATCACAATTATGCAAACAATCAACAAAAAGTTCCGGTTTTGTGTATTTCATATTGTGTATTCATACGCCGATTGTTGTGAATGGCATTCCCGTGACGTCATTAAAATGTAAATATAATATCAATAATATCAATATATTAATATAAATAATATCGAAAACTAGAAGTTAGAGGTTTAGAGATTTTTGCTAAGTTAAATAAAATATAATGATTTGTGTAAGGTACTTATAGCAATCGCTTGTCATCACGACACATTAAAGGTCACAGGCCACCAAAAACCGATTGTTTTAGTTTGAGCAAAATCATTATTCCATATATGAGAAATAACCTTAAATGTCCTAAACTTTTATAATATCATGCACTCAACTCAATGTTATTCGTTAAGTGGTTACAAAGACACAAGTGTGTGCACTGATTCATTTATAGCTACATGTATATAGCTTGCTGAAACAACCTGATTATTATCTATGGATACAATAGTATCTGACCAATAGATTGATCTCATGGAACTCTAATAGACGAATTTTGTAGTAGAGTGGTCGCAAATTTGTTAGACAATCTGTATCATTTATTCTATCTATTGTAACCAAATTTTTAAATAGTTTTTTTCAAAAAGTAATCGGGAAATCAATAAAGTTTTTAAATTTACTTTAGAAAGAATTAATAAGACTCAATTTCTAACGCCTACCAAAATGGCTAATACTTTACCTGTAAAGTTGACAGTTTGGCGTCACATGGGAACTATCTATAGCAACCGTTGTCAAATAGAGTACCGGAATTCCGTATTTCGTAGTAACTATTCCTTAAAGGTCACCGGTCACCAAATTTACCAGTTTTTTATTTTGAAGTTGCCAATATTGACGTATCTGAAAGTTTAACACACCATAAATTTACCTGTAATACACTAAAATTTTACCTGAACGAATGCTAATAGTGGTTAATTTCCGAAACAGCTAGTAACTTTCCGGCGACCTAATTCATGACGTACATGGTGTTAAGCTGCCGAGGAATGACAAATTACGTTTATATCTATCCATATGTGACTTGTAGGTTTGAGTGATATTTTGAAGGGTTTTAAAGTTTGGTTTCAAGTCAAAATGATATATTTTATGAAGTTTGGATTCAACAATACCACAATGAACAATAAGAAATCCACAAAATTCAGACAATTGCAAATTAAAGCCAGATGTAAACAAGTCCTTCATGCAGCTTTCTTATCGTTTTGAATGTATTCAGGCTATTTTTCGTATAAATATCACTGGAAAAGGCAGTGAAAAAAGAGAGATTTACCCTTTGAAGATAATTCAAATGAAATCATTATGAATGAATTTAATGGAAAAAGCATATATTTTAATCACTTTTAATTTTCATCTTCAAGTCAGTTAGTTCACCAGTTTATATGTTCAAACATAGACGTGTATGTTTCTTGTTTAAATCAAATGCTAATTAAACTTTAGTTTATTCGATTTATTCGAGAGCATCTTTTTAAAATCCATCAAAAATGACAAATAACATCTTTTAGGTATCATATATATTTGTCATCATATACACACGTGTCAATTAATTATGCAAATTGCAAGGTAAACGTTGTTGATTACAGGTGATAGATGTCTAACCATGATGTTTCCCAATAAAACATATTGATTATCTCTTAATTACTGAAAGTTGAGGAAGTGTAAAGTTCCACTCGAGTTTTGATTATTTCGTTAGTCGAGCATAGATCCCACTGGTACCACAGTTTGATACGAAATATTTTCACTCCATAAAAATAAGTCGTAATCAAGTTATTATTATTATTATTATTATTATCATATCACAATTTTTTAAAATCGTTTCATGAATCTAATCATGGTAACATTGAAATTAAATTTAAGCAAAAATCAAACATGAAGATTGAACAAAATGAGAATTAGAAATCTGATCAGTACTATAAACAAATATTGAATAAAACAGTTCGCACGGACATAAAAATTATTATTATTATTATTATTATTATTATTATTAAACGTACTGTAAATAAGGAAGAGGATCCTATTGGTTTTAATTGCAATTCAGAAATTGTTTACAAACGTTTTCGTATTCATATAATTCATATAATACTGGGATGAATTGTTTAATTTGAGAGGCATTAAGAAGTTATTTTTTAAACATGCATTTATGTATTTCGATATTTTTATTGTACGAAAACCTGTTCTAATGATTAATTACATGTGTAAATAATAATAATACATTCATTTCAATCTAAAAAGTAACTTAAAATGGGTCAATTTCTAAAATCAAAATGAAAGGAAATCAATTTGAGGTCAATTGGTAATATCGTTGTGATAGAGAGATAAAAAATATTTAAAGAGAAGAAATTTAAAAGAAAAAACTACAGACTGGGTCATCCTTTTCTCGGACTTTTAAGTTTAGTATTATATAAACATTTCAGATTTTTGTTTATACAATATAGTCTATATGAAGAAGTCAATGTACCTATCATTGCAAAATCAGTAAATAAGCAGTTCTAATGATTACTCAGAGAATAAATGAATAAATAAATAAATAAAATAACGCATTTGAGTGAATAGCCATATAAAATTGAAGATCATTAAATCATCAAAACTATAACTGTTTATCAAGGAATAAAAAGATAAATAAATACATAAATAAATATATTCTTTATTGCATAAAACAGTACAGCCTGTCGCACAATAACATAAATACATATTTTGATAGCGGCAGAATACAACAACATTATTAACCTAATATACAATAAATATACTACACATAACATTTGTGTTATCTTAATCTAGTAGAATAACACGTATTGTGCTAAACATAACAACAGAGTTAGAACTAATAAGATAATACAATTCTGTTAAAGTTTGCCAATGATGATTGTACCTTGGCAGTAAATATTTCAAGCTTAAATTTCTGTATGCGGGACAAGCTATAAGGAAATGATATTTATCTTCTAACACGTGCAATTACAACAACTACAAAGTCTTTGATTTCTAGGAATGTTTTTGTATCTATCATTTTCAATATTGTGGTTTAAAGAACCAGATTAGTGATAAATAATTCGAACAAGGTTCTATAATCATTGGCCCACTTTAACAAAATTATATTATCCCAGTATAACATGAACATGGAAATTCTGAATTCTAATTAAAATCAGTAGGATCCTCTTCCTTATTAGCAGTAAGTTTAATAATAATAAAAATAATATTAATAATAATTATTATTATTATTATTATTATTATTATTATTATGATCATTATGTTTATGTCAGTGCGAACTGTCACAAACATAATAACTTCATTACGGCTAATTTTAATGGGATGAAAATAATTAGTATCAAATCAAAAACAAACATATTAATCCATATCCGATTCACAATCCAGAAGCAAAGTAAAAACTTTGGAACTGACAAGTTAGGTTATACACGTGAACTTCCACCAGGGAAGTGAGGCTGGGTGTTCTGAACTGTGATACCAGTGGGATCTAAGCCCGACTAACGAATTTATCAAAACTCGAGTGAAACTTTTCACCCCCTCGCATTCCAGTAATTAAGAGATTATCAGTATGCTACATTGGAACCATCCTTTTTAGACATCTATCACCTGTTATCAACAGCGTTTACCCTGCAATTTGCTAAATTTATTATTGACACCTCTGTGTATATGATGACAAATACATGTATATATGATATCCGATACATGTTATTTGTCATATTTGATGGATTCTGAAAAGATGTGTTCGAAAATTCCGTATCCGAATAGATTAAATTTTAATTAGATTAGTTGAATTGAACAAGAGACATACAAGTCTATGTTTGAACGTATGAACTGGTAAACTAAGTGACTTACAGAATTAAATTAATTTTGAAAATTAAAAGTAAAATATATGTTTTTTTTTTCATTTGAATGATTTCATTCATAATAATTTTAATTTAAAAGGCGAAATCACTCATTTCATTTCACCCATATACTATTTACTAATACTTTCAAAAAAACATAATTTTACATTATTTATTTATTTATTTTATCATAACGAATTAATAATCAATCAATCAATCAATCAATCAATCAATCAATCAATCAATCAATCAATCTTTATTTCCTCTTATTCAGAAATTTTTGAATAAACATTTTACAAAAATATAATTAATAAATCAATAATAACATGTATACAAAGTTATAATACAATTATGTAACCATAATTAAGTATATTGTGGTTTAGGTGTTAACGGTATGGACTGACAGAGCGGCTTTTTACGCGAGCTGCCTATAATAAGTTGCGGAGATCGCTTGTAGGAACTGATAGCATAGTCCAACAAACTTATGGTGTTCCTCTTCATTTTGAATAGAAACTGGCCTAATAAGACACAGTAGAATCTTTCATCAGTGTATCTATTCAATTCGATGTTGAGATTTATACCAAAATAGTCTGTAATGGAGTTCCAGAACTGCTCTCTTATTACATCAACACTACAACAATGAGATGCTATATAAACATACAAGTTACTAAATACACAGTTTCACACACAGCATTGGTAATATGTATACTTAGGTGTTAAAACCCACAGTTTAGCTATGTAACGAGCCAAGTCTAACTCGGACTTATTGGTAGGAAAAGTCCATACAGATGCTACAGATCCTTTATTATGTATTTTTCTGAAGACTCGAAAGTCTGGATCAGACTAGGTTCTATCTTCCCATGTGCTTTGTTCCTTAATAGAAATTGCACTGTTATTTATGGCTTTCCAGTGTCTCTTCTCTAGAAACATATCTCCATGAATATAATCTATAATGAAACTTGTTAGTGAATATCTGTTAAGGATGTTGAAAATATCGGGAATAAAACCACGCTGCTTGCAGTGTAAGTTGATACAAAACAGATAAAGTCTGTGTATGAAAATTTTTTTTTTTTGGGAGGGGGGTTAGATCACTGTTTAAACTGCACAATTTCTGAAGAAATAATACCTTTCGTTTATCTACCTCTGATAATAACCTAGGTTAATTTACGTTTTTTATTTAAAATATTGTTCACATTAATTTATATTAATATTTAATATCATTTTAATTATCTTTACATATCTCTGATTGATTGATTAATTAATTAATTAATTAAATAATTAATTAATTAATTATTTAAGTTATTTATTTATTTATTTATTTATTTTCATCTATTTATCATAAGGAATAATAAAAAGTACCCATTTTTTTATTTTAAAAACAAGATTAAAATCAATGATTTATTCTTCTTATTATTACTTACCCATGTAATGAATAAAAATAAACACGTTTTCGGGTAGAATCTGGGTCCAAGACCTGTAGTGTTTTGTACAACGAAAATATCAAAATAAAAGTTTAAAAAATAATTTGTCCCTCAAATTAAATATTTCATCCCAGTATTACTTTAATCAGAGACATAAAAAGCGTTTTATATGTCTCTGTTTAATGGGATGAAAACATCGTCATCAAAATGTCATACCAGTGGGATTATGCTCAACTAAGGACTCAAAACTCGAGTGAAACTTTCTTTCATTTATCCACAATAAATTAATATCGTTCAACGTGTGATTTACATCTCCTCACATACCAGTAATTAAGAGATTATCAATTTGCTACATTTGGAAACATCCTGTTCAGAAGTAGACATCTACCACCTGTAATTAACAGAGTTTACTTTACAATATGCAACATTAATTGACACGTGCGTATATCTTAATGATATACCCGGTAAATGTTATTTGTCATTTTTGATGGGTTCTGAAAATCGAATAAATTAAAGTTAGATTAGATTAGTTAATTTGAACAAGACATACGTCTCTGTTTGAACGTGTGAATTGGTGAACTGATTGAATAACGGAATTAAATTAATTTTGAAAATTAAATTGTTTAAAATGTATATATTTGACTGAATTCATTCATAATAATTTGAAATGTCTTCAATGATTATACCGCTCTCATTTCCCTGACTAATCTCGTAATGTTTAATCTGAATACATTCAAAACAATTAAAAAGCTTCATGAAGGACTTGTTTAAATCTGGCTTCAATTTGTTCTGAATGTTGTGGAAAAAGCATGTTCATCGGTCATTGTGATTTTATTATATCCAAACTTCACAAAATATATCATTTTGACTTGATATCAAACTTTAAAACCCTTCAAACACCAAACAACCCCACATGTAATATATGGAAAATTATATAGGTAATGTGTCTTTCCTCAGCAGCTTAACACCATGTACGTCATCAATTAGGTCGCCGGAAAGTTACTAGCTGTTTCGGAAACTACCGAGTAATAGCAGTTCGTTTAGGTAAGGTTTTAGTGTATTACAGGTAAATGTAAGGCGTGGGAAACCGTCAGACGGTCATTGTGATTTTATTATATCCAAACTTCACAAAATATATCATTTTGACTTGAAATCAAACTTTAAAAGCCTTCAAAACACCACACAAACCCACATGTAATATATGGATACATGTAATATATGTGTCTTTCCGCAACAGCTTAACACCATGTACGTCATCAATTAGGTCGCCGGAAGGTTACGAGCGTTGTCGGAAACTACCGAGTATAAGCAGTTCGTTTAGGTAAGGTTTTAGTGTATTACAGGTAAATGTAAGGCGTGGAAAAGCGTCAATATTGACACATCAATATTGACTATTTTACCCATAGGAATGCAAAATAGAAAATTAATAAATTTGGTGACCGGTGACCTTTAACCCAATGTACGTCATGAATTAGGTCGCCGTAAAGTTACGAGCTGTGTCGGAATTACCGAGTATTAGCATTTCGTTCAGGTAGGATTTTCGTGTATTCCTTGTGAATGTATGGTGTGAAACTTTCAGACACGTCAATATTGACAACTTCAAAATAAAAAATTGATACATGTGTTGACTGGTGACCTTAAGAAATGGTTACTATGACATACGGATTTCCGGTTCTGCTTAACGGTTCTGTCCTTGACAACGGTTGCTATTGATAGTTCCCTTGTGACGCAAAACTGTCAACTTTACAGGTAAAGTAGCAGCCATTTTGCTAAGTCTTATTAATTCTTTCTAAAATAGGGTGTATGAAATATATTGTCACAGTGTTGTTATGGGTACAAAAATCTTATAAAATATACCAAATCAAAGTAAACCATTGGGGATTTCATAAATTTAAAAACTTTATTGATATTCAGATTAATTTTTAAAAAACAACAATTTAAAAATTAACAAATTTGGTTAAAATAAACAGATGAATGATACAGATTGTCTATCAAAATGGCGACCACTCTACTGAAAAATTCGTCTGCTAGAGGTCCACGAGAACTATCTAATAGATAGTCCGATGGTATTGCATCAATAGCCAAATACATGTAACTATAAATACATCCGTGGAATCTCTACTGAACAAACAACATTATATTGAGTGTATGATAGTATGCAAATTTAGGTCATCAATGGTAATTCCTCATATGTGTGTTGAGATATTGTTTTTTTAATTAACTCGTTGATCCCTCGTTTTGTTTTATCAATACATTTTGTATATTCAGGAGAAACATACGCATAAATTGTTTTTTCAACTATGTTATTCTAATTTTTATTGTTCGGAAATTTCACTTTTCCCTATCGATATATTTCACTGTATTGGTTTAAATAATGTATTTATTAAGAACTTTAATTAATTTTAAAAATATGGAATGAAGTTTTTTCCTTATTTAAGTGTTCTAGGAATTTTTAAGCACCTCGATGACCCCCTTTAATGGTTTTCTTCTTCTAAAATTTATTTATTTATTTATTTATTTGATACATAATTTGATAATGATGATTTGAGGTAATATACTTATGCAAAATGAAAATTTTAAAGAAAACATCATAAATACGGTACATCAATCCTAAAATGTCAACTTCACTTTGAAGGCGTTTATTGATTGAAGCTGAAATAAGAGACGTTATTTAAATATCGCACGGAAATTCTCAGAAGGAAGTAAAAAGTAAGAGATGTTGCATGACTGAAATAGGAGGTGTTATTTAGATGACGCGTGGAAATAAAAGTGTTTTAATGGCTCACGGAATTTCTCAGACTGACATATTGTGTGTTTTTAATGACGCACGGAATTTATTAGAATGAAATAAGTGAAATAAGGGATATTACTTCAATAATAAACGAAATATTTTAGACTAAAATAAGGGATGCTTAGTTAGTCGTGTTATTTAAATTATGCACGAAATGCCGCAGTCACACTGAAAAGGGGTGTAATTTCTTAATTTCTCGGACTGAAATAAAGGGTGTTATTTGAATGACGCACAAAAGCTCACAGATACGTTTTTTCGAACTTTTTTGGATTTTAATCGGCTTTTCCGACCAAATATACGAAATTATTAAAAAAATCAATTAATATGACCTTTTACCTCCACTCAAGCAATGTTTTGTCTCAACATTTATTAGTTCAATATCTCGCATATGCAACTTTTGTCAATGTATGCCTAACTTTGACTTGGCTGTCATCTTGCATTATTATCATTATTATTATTATTATTATTCGCATTATTGATCTGCTATTGAAAGTCAAATGTTTCTTTTATTCATATTTTAAGGGGTTAGAAAGACGCAAATCTATAATTTAATAAATATATGTATGGAAAACATACAAATAATATAATAACGATAGGACGTGACAACCACAACACTCCCGATTGAAGACATGTTGGTGTTCAACGTTATATTGGCGATAAGTTTACAATATTCTGGAAAATAATTACGTTTTTGCCTGTTTTGTTAATAAATTATATAAGATTATTACCTTTGGAAAAATATCATATTGGTCATTTATTAATATCAGATTATTTATAGCGAAAAATCAATGTAAGCAAGAGTACATATGTATTCATTTACATTTTATAGGCTACTATCCTTTTGTGTCATTTGCCCTTTACCATGGAATAATTTGTGAAATCGGAAAAATAATCTCTCTCTCTCTCTCTCTCTCTCTCTCTCTCTCTCTCTCTCTCATCTGCTAAGTAATTATACGACTTTATGAAAACGCATCAAAAAAACATGAAGGTATGTGTGTTTATAATATGATCTGATGCACAAATTCACTTACGTATCCGGGAGTTTTTCTCAAAATGCTTTCTTTGGCATCTTCAGAAATAGTTTTCTTTTTCTCAGTTTCCGTTTTTCTTTTTTTCATGTCGAAAATAACGGTTAGAGGGTAGACATCTGTATTCCCGCGGGACAATCCGTTTATCAGAGAGTCACTAATACATTTGTATTCCCTGATGTCTTCTATTTCAGCCAAACAGTGGTAATTATGATAAATCTTTGATGTATTGTTTTTAAAAATAACATCAACTGGATTCAAATATCTACTGCACGAATTAGAATCTGTCGTCGGTGTTAGGTGCTGGTTTGTATAACAAATTCGATACTGAGAATCTTTTGGAGGTGTAAATGTAATTTTACAACTTTTCCCTCGAAGCAATGTTAAATCAGTGTTACCAATATGTGTTTTATTGTTCAACAAATCTGCCAAATGGTTACCACATTCATCCCTGTAACTCCGGACCGTGACTGTCCAAGACATAACAGAGTCCGATCCGTGACACTTTGCACAAAATTCGTTTCCATAAACAATACCATTGACATCGGTTACAGGGATATCATTTTCGCTAGTTGAAGAATTGCATTTTTCGGCAATAGAATGATCCAAGTATGTATCGGGACATTTGGCTACAACGTAAATGCCCATTACATTTCTCCTAAATTCGTGAATGACATTATGTCTACATTGAAGAAATTTTTTGAAATGGGACAATCCGGTTACACTGGTAATGTCATCTGCATTATAATTTAAACAGCAATCATTCAGATACCTGCACTGCTCATCACAGAAACAATGAGGAAGCCATGTTGTTAATGGATTTGCCACGCAATTTTGTCCATTAATACAAGGATCACCGTTTAAACCTGTTTTTTCCGACTTTTGCGATCCGTGACTCTGTCTCCCATTTAGTGCGCTTCCACGAGTAAAACTTTTCACCATCGGTAGCTTTGCATTGTTCTTTAAAGAAAGCCTCTGTGTACTATCAGCATTTGTGTTGTCGTAAGCACAATGGAAAATTTTGACTAGCATCAAAACTATGAAGATTCTCAGAAACCAAAAAATCGCCATAGCGCCTAACCAGTCTTATGTACATCATATGTTTGTTTATTTTATATATATTCAATCCGTATAAGGAAACACGCCTCAGCTTCTTCTTTACTCCACCCCTATATCCGTAACCATGGGCAACTACTGTTTCATATTGTTACTGTATCAAAAAGCATGACGTGACGATTATTATAAAACAGTATGTATTTATCACAGCTTATTAATTTCCTATTAATACATATTATTTCTCGTTATTTGAAACCGTTAACAATGGCAATGTACAATAAGAAGTTCCAGAAAAAATGTAAAAGTTTTTTTTTTTTTTTTTTTTTTTTTTTGAAATGGAAATTTCAAAACTTTTACTCCTTGGTCTAGTAATATTTTATTTATTTATTTATTTATTTATTAAAAATATATTTAGTTATTTAAAATGAATTTATCTATTTATATTTTTTCATTTATTTATTTTTGTTGTTGTTTTATTATGTTTTATATATTTTGATTGCTTTACCAATCTGAGATGTTTCTCTGGTAAAAGCGAATTGCAAAAGTATCTATCAAGGAATTTTAATTTTAAAATGCTGAAAATAAATTCTCAAGTACTTCAGATTACAAACGTTAAATTATACGATAAATTTTCTACAAATTAATACTTTTAAAATAATTATATGAAGTGAAAACATTGCTGTGATACCATTTTTGTCTTTGTATGTGTATTAACTATAATATCGTCAGTTGTACATGTTAGTGTCCAATATATTGACGCAACTGCACAATTTTATAAAAAGGGATAGTTCATCTATATTGACTGATTATACAGTGACAGGTGAACTAATTATCCATAAAAAACAACTAAAGTGTGACATATGAACAAAACTGACCAGACTAAACTAATCGGCTAACCAAATAGAATCTGATTGAAATAATGGCACTGGAATAACAAATTGTAACTTTCTTTTATAGTTCATTTCAAGTATTCAAGACTTTAATTTAATTCAGATTGGGTCAAAATCTATCTTCGTTATTTGATTACATTAAAAAATACATTAGACTAAATAGTTTGTCACTTTTCAAGCTTAACTCGAAAACTATAATTTTTTATTTTTCTCACCACTTTTCTGCATGATGAATACTCTTCACTATACACACTTTGAAATAACTAACAACGACCCAATTGTAATCCCTGTTGATCAAAATTATTTCCACCTCCATCTGTTCATTATTCATTGGAGGTTTATATCTATTTTATTTACACAAAGAAATGCAGTGTTTCAAATAAGGACGAAGCCTCAAGTTGTCCATTCTGTGTGAGAGAGACAACGACAATCTTGAAATACAGTAAAAACTTAAAAACTGACAAGTTACTTTAAACACGTGAACTTCCACCACGGAAGTGAGGCCGGGTGCTCCGGAACGGTAAGTACCTCCCGCGTTAATATTTATTCTTTTCTCTTACAGATTGCGATATTTTAAGCTTGTCTAGTTAATGACTTTAAAAACACATAATTATCATTCAGCTGCAGATGCCTTTAATAGTTAGAAACTGTGTAGGCCATCATCAATATTGCTGATATATATGCTACCTCTGTATCCAAAGTTACCCTTGATATATTTGACGTTACATAGACCCCTTGTGCGTTTATGCTCAAGTAGACGAGTATAGCCAGCTTAACCGGAGCACCCGGTCTCACTTCCCTCGTTTATATTTGCATGTTAAACTCAATATACCAGTTTTCAAAGTGTTAACTTTGCTTTAGGATTGTGATTTTGGCAAAGATATATCTGTTGTTTTTATAGAAATAAAACGTTGAAATACATATCACCCCATTAATAGTTGGCGCCGTTACTAACTATCTGATAATTAAAACTTACTTTCTTGTAATTTCAACTACCTAGAATGGTTACAACATATAACTAGAAACACGAACACCATACACTCCTTAACATAACATATATATTGTCAACATAAGAATGGAATGATTGATTGATTAATTTGATTAATTGATTGATTAATTCAAAGGAGTTTTTCGTCCCAGTCAAAAATGATCAATATTTCACATATATCGAGACGTCACAAGCTAAAAATAAAGTAGCAGACAATTATTGCTTGGCGAAAAACAGCCGCTAGCTTTTTAAAGCCTTGGTCAGACCCCGGCAATGTTTCTAAAAGCACGACCTCCAACATACGCAGCGAGCGGTCTATGACATATAGAAATAGAAATATCTCTACCGTGTTCAGACACCGGCAAGGTTTCTAAAAGCACGACCTCCAACATACGCAGCGAGCGGTATATGACATAAAGAAATAGAAATATCTCTATCTTGTTCAGACCCCGGCAAGGTTTCTAAAAGCACGACCTCCAACATACGCAGCGAGAGGTATCTATAGAATAGAAATACTCTACCTTGTTCAGACCCCGGCAAGGTTTCTAAAAGCACGACCTCCAACATACGCAGCGAGCGGTATATGACATATAGAAATAGAAATATCTCTACCTTGTTCAGACCCCGGCAAGGCTTCTAAAAGCACGACCTCCAACATACGCAGCTAGCGGTATATGACATATAGAAATAGAAATATCTCTACCTTGGTCAGACCCCGGCAAGGTTTCTAAAAGCACGACCTCCAACATACGCAGCTAGCGGTCTATTACATATAGAAATAGAAAATTCTCTACCTTGTCAGACCCCGGCAAGGTTTCTAACAGCACGACCTCCAACATACGCAGCTAGCGGTCTATTACATATAGAAATAGAAATATCTCTACCTTGTTCAGACCCCAGCAAGGTTTCTAACAGCACGACCTCCAACATACGCAGCTAGCGGTCTATTACATATAGAAATAGAAATATCTCTACCTTTTCAGACCCCGGCAAGGTTTCGAAAGCACGACCTCCAACATACGGAGCGAGCGGCCTATGGCATATAGAAATATCTCTGCCATTATTGGCATATACGTGTCTGCAATACAGTATAACCAACATGTTGAATCTATTTAAATCACTTGTCTAGTGCCATTTCAAATTATGTGTTATTTATCAGTAGTCATTCAGTTGCACTTTCCTTTTTTTATTTTCTTGTACGTTTTCCACTATTGCTTGCTACAAAATTCACTTTAGTTCTGTACAATGCATCCGTCGAGACATCATAATGACTGGCAAGAGAAAAATCACCAATGTCTGGAGGTGATTATTACGATTCACATTATTAGTTGATGTTTTGGTACACCAAACATTTATCAAAATCATAAACAAACATACTAATCCATTTCCGAATCTCAATCCAGAAGCAAAGTAAAAACTTTGGAACTGACAATTAAGGTTAGACACCTGAACTTCTACCGGGGAAGTGAGGTCGAGTGTTCTGGAAGGGTAAACACCCCCCGTTTAGCTAGCTACACCCATCACGTGTGTAATCAAAATTGTGTGAAAGGAACATAGAACTATGGGACGTCAAATATATCTAGGGCAAATCTGGACACAGATGCATCAAACTTATAAACAATACTGTGATGACGTCCATAAAACTTTTTGAGAAACTTAAAAAGCCTAGGCCTGTAATATTCAAGAGTCAACAATTTATTTGCAAACAGCCTACTTCGTTGAACAAAGTCCCCGTAGTGGGAACAAGTTCTACCATAGCCTATTAATTGCGAAACAAACACAACATAAGCAGGAGAGGCAAGTATATTGCTGTTATAGAAAAGGAAAATTGACAATAGAAAAATTGAAGTCATCACGTTTGTCATAATGTTTCAAATGCAAACTTTCGTGGACGTCATAATTTATTATTTCAATAATGAAATTAAACACCATTAATTATGATAATAAAAATTTCTTTATTATAATGGATTTACTGTATCAAAATAACAAGTACAAATATATAAACATATGTTTGGGACTTTAAAAAAATCACATTATGCCTCATCTGAACAACAAGTTACATCAACACATCTTTATATATTTATAACCGAATACGTAATGTTACAATATTCGCATATTCAGATCAGACAAGAGTTTAACAAACTTGAATAGTCATTACCAGTCGACTGGATCGGAGCAAATATTGTTACCACAAATATTAGAACAGCATTTTTGTCTTCCTCGGCAGTCATTATCATTTTCACATCTAGGATTTAGGCTTGGTCTACAGATGGTCAAATGTGAAGGTCGTCTAGGTCCACCAAATGAGACTGGGCATCGTCCTGGTTTTTCAGTTTTACGCTGACAAACGTTATAGTTGCATCCATTCTTGCAGCAAATTTCGCCACGTCTGCAATCGGAGTTTCTGTGACATAAATCACGTCCTTTGGCACATATTGGGCTGATATGGAGACGGGGTCTGAAACATAATGGGACAGTGCTGGCTGCCCGACATATTTGTGCTCCACATGAATCTCTACAACATGTACGCCCTTTACTGCAATCGGAATCACTGTGACACTGATGTCTTATGGGTAAGAATCTGGGACAGATACCTGGTACGGATTCACAAAATGGTATCAACACTGACCTTGAACGGCAAACTCTTGTTCCACAACTGCCTATACAGCAATATTGGTTTCTTTTGCAATCTAAATCGACATCACATTGGTGTTTAGGAAGACGTTTATGTAAGCATACAACAGGCTTGCTAATTGGACATCTTTTGGTTGGTATTGTTAGTGTTTGTCGTTTGCAGATACGGTTACCACAGTCGTCTTTACAACAGGTTTCAAATGGTCTACGACAATCTTGATTACTGTCACATTCATGACGCAGTGGAATTTTTCGACATGGCAGTGTTTGCCAATTTGCATTGCAGTTACCAACAGGATGGACAGGTGGTTTTGTTGGTGCTCTGCAGACACGGTTACCACAATCATCCTTACAGCATATCTCAAAACGTCCCCGGCAGTCTAGACTACGGTCACACTCATGACGGAGTGCTATCAGTGGACATTGGACTGGTCTTCGAATTGCGTTACAAAATCCGATAGGAATAACCGGTGGTCTCGGTGGTATTATATGACGTGAACTGCAAATACGGTTGCCGCAATCATCTTTACAACATTTGTCCAAAATTCCACGACAATCTTGATTCCTGTCACATTCGTGGCGAAGTGGGATTGATGGACATTGTACACGTGCCCAGTTCGGGTTACAATATCCAATTATTGGAGTAACCGGTGGTTTGGGTGGAAATTTAATAGGATTGTACACAGCTGACACTGAAATAGACAAAAGATATGGTATGAGGATCAATGCATAAAATTACAGATCTTGCATAAAAGAACGCTACAAGACTTCAATGATGAACCTCAGACCTCAGTCTTGGTATACATAAGCTATAACTCAAAATCATAACCCGAACAAAGAGAAAAGATTCAATATATTAATAAGACTGATGAGAATTGGTCGACTATGCTGATGTTTAAACATTCCAACATCTTTAAATGTTAAACATTTTAATCAACTTAAAATTTTTTGTAATATGTGTTAAAAAATGAAAATAAAAAAAAAAAAAAAATTTTAATCAACGCATAACTATACTTATAGGCAAACAACATTGACCTGTCCGCTTGACCTTTAATTTGAATATTTATTGTGGACAAGTGCTTTTATATATAGGGAGACACGCGTTTATTTTGTCTACAGGAGGACAAATACTAAAACGAACTCCGTTAATGCAGAAACTGTGAATTCTAATACTACCCATGTAATGGATAGATTCTCCTATATGAATATTCCCGATGAAAGGTCAAACAGACAGGTTAATGTTCTTTACATATACATGTACGTACAAAAAATATGAATTAATCTCCTAATGAATTTATTACTTAATATAATTAATGTCATATACCATTTTTTTAATTTAATCATAAAATACATTCAAAAAATGGTATATGACAATATTGTTTTAATGTATTTTATGATTAAATTCAAAAAATGGTATATGACAGTAATATAAATAAGACCTACATGTAATCATGCGTATTAAATAGTAAAGTAACGTTTGTATTGGGAGTGGTGCAGGGAGTGGATAATAACGACATTTAACGGTATGTTAACAGTAAATAAAACAAAATAGTTTTTACTCTTTAAGGGATGACTCGATGTAAATAGCGAGTTCCAGTGGCTTAAAAATATATGTTTTTTTAAGACATCATGAGCCCGTGCTATCACTCTAAAATTTTCCCTCGTTTTCACATACTCTATAATTCTGATTAAACCCATCAACCTAAGCAATTATGAAAAACAGATCGAACCCAGCTGGAAACTGAGATGAAATGTAACGTGCAAAAACATTCTGTCACAACTAAACCCCTGGTTAATCTAATAAACCTACCTGTGCCAATCAGCAGGACTGTAACATATCCAGCCGCGACCATTTCGTAAAATATATCCTTCTGAAAATTGAATTAAATTAAATTAAATTAAATTAAATTAAATTAAATTAAATTAAATTAAATTAATGTTTTCAATTTACTTAATTAATAAACCTGTATGCCTTAAATGTTGCCTCAATGTAAAAGTCATCAACATGGAGGTTTGACAATGATTCCTCTTTACAGTGACATGTACTTTTGTCGCCTCTGTATTGTTTAATTATACCCCCCCCCCGCTTAAAAAGTGGGGGGTATAAAGTGATAGGGGTGTCCGTCCGTGTGTCCTTCCGTCCTTCCGTTACACCTTAGGGTACCTATCTCTTATCCGCAACTCCTCCTAAACCCTTCAATGGATTTTCATGAAACTTTTACACAATATTTGTGATATAATGTAGATGTGCACCTCCTATTTAAAAATTTGATCCGATGGAATTTTTTTATGTGGGGGGAGCGGGCGGTATTTTTTGTGAGCTTGTGGCTCACAGTTTTTCTAGTTATTAACTTTGAAACTAACAAATTAAGTAAAATACGTAAACTTCTACCAGGGAAATGAGACCGAGTGCTCTAGAGCGGTAACCGCATTCTGTTTAACTAGCTACACCCGCAAATGTGTAAATAATCTTAACTATCAATGTCAGTTGACAGCGACGTCAGTTGATATTATTTGGCTAGTGTTGCGACTTTTAATCGTAAACAACCACCCCACACAGATTCTCTGCTATGCTATTTAAAATCTTAGTTTGAATATAAACTACCTATACGTAAGGTGACTTTTTTATTTATACGATCCAGTCAAATTTCCAGTTGAAATAGACATAAAACTGATATACACAGAAGATAAACGCAACGTATTATTTATGTTTTACTTAACAATAAAACAAACTTTCAATGTCTTGTTTTATTGGAGATGTCCCGTGGTTGGTTACCATTGTATAATATAATACTTTATCGTACCTTGTTAAATTACAAAATAAAAAACTAGCATACCCTTGCAAGCTGAACTTGGGTTTATTTGTAGCTAATATAATACAATAGGAAATAAACATACAGTCCATGTCCAAATCACAACTCAAAAAGAAAAAGAAAATGTGAGAACTGGAAATCTAGTTAAATCAGGATAGTGAGACCGGGTGCTCTGGAAGATTAAACAACTCCTGACTAGCTAGCTACACCTACCACTGCTAAATAATGATATTTTGATTACAGAAAAGACACTTACCTTAATGCTTGAAGTATTTTAACTGTTTTGTTGTCTCTTAACTAACTTTTATTTTCTTTTATATTCATACAAAACCGGATTTCTTAAAACACAAACAAAATAAATCTGATTTGTTTACGTCATACCAATCCTTACAGAAATCCACCAATAAAATTATTTACATTGTGTACGTAATCAAAACCGTGACTTAAATATTATATTTGATGTTGAAGGTTTGACAGATCCAGGTGACTTAATTGATTACAGAGTACAGAGAAAACAGGACAAATGTGACAAAACCGCCGTACATCTTATGATGTTATTTATTATTCTGCAAGACTGATTACAGAGTACAGAGAAAACAGGACAAATGTGACAAAACCGCCGTACATCTTATGATGTTATTTATTATTCTGCAAGATCTTGTTGTTTAATGCGGTTAATATGATATAATATGTCGTCGTCTCGCGATATTTCTTTCTTTTCTTTTCTCTTTTTTGTAATCATAATTCAGTGCATACAAGTTTAATTTTATGGTATATTTGACTTATTTTGGGAATAAAATAATTTTTCATTTTCGTTGTTATTCTCAGAATATTTTTCACAACCTTTTCATTCTCAACGATTTTATATCCACACTTTTTAGTGCGTACTGATTAATTTTAAATTAATTTTAAATGGTTTTTGTCTTGCAATAAGTATATCAAATACAAACATACAAAACCATGCCTAAATTCCAATCCCAAAGCAAAGGAAAAACAGTCAAATCTGGCAAAAAAGTTAAAAACTCGAACTTCCATTAGTAAGAACGTGTGCTCAGGAAGGGTAAGCATCCCCCTGTTTAGCCACATGTACACCCATCACGTGTATAATACAGGAAATCTGTCCAACTTCACCTATAGCTGGTGACGTCTCGATATAAGTGAACTATTCTTGTGTAATATACTTTTCAATTACTCAATCAATTAGATTATGTACAATGTACAATTATATCTTAATAAGTTTATCGTTTCTGCCATAACAACAACGGTTTGGTACGTGTTGGTGTTCAGAAATGTAAACTTTATATTTTATCCTTAACCTGCAGTTCTAGGGGAAATCTAGGCATTGTTTTGAAGGCATTTGTGTCATATTATAACCTTCGCCATGACTTACTAGATAAACAGCTGCAACCAAACCGAGGTTTTTAATTATATTTATTCGATTTTGCTACACGTTCCGTTCAATCTTTAGAATGTTTTCTTTCTTTTTGTTATTATTATTTTTTTTAAATTTATTATTCTAATTTATTTATTTATTTTGTTCGCTCTTTAATTTTACAGAAACTTCTTAAATAATTTAGTTTACTAAAATGTATACATTCTATCTAACATAAAGAGAGACTCTCGCGGTATACAGTTGTCACATACAATTTTTAATGTATATTATGATTAAATTTAAAAAAAAAGATATATGACACAGTTAATAATATCAGTGAAGATAAAACACTTTCTCATATGGCGTTAGTGTTATTTTGGGAATTCTTAGGAAGGGATTTGAAAACGTTTGTCGCTTTCTAAAAGAACTTATGTAATTTTGATTTTTTAAGTGTGATACTTGATGACATCACAGATACAACTTACGCTATCGTTCACCAATATAGCTTCTGTCTGTTAAAATGACTCGGGTATCACATTTATTCCTTAACTTGCAGTTGATATTATTTTAATTTTAGCAAAGTTTGATAATCTGGTTTGGTAGTACGACAAAATTGTGATACTGGTGTTATAAGTATAAAATGGTCATTGAAATGACACCAAGTGTTGTTGAATATCCTGAAAAGTTGCATGGTTATAATAAAATTTCAAATTTGTTAGATTTATTAAATATAAAATCTGAAATATCGTGACAATGGATTATGATTTCTGTCGTGTTTAACAATTTAAAAGCGCCTTTGTGTACATCAGTTTTCATGGATTAAATTAGTGGGTTTTTGGTTTTATGTATATTGATACTCTGCTGCTAATGGTTGAATGGTTCTGTAATTCTTTGGTGTTATATATGCTTCAACATGTCAACAAAGGAAATTGTCACGTCTGTGGAGACCCTCATCATAAATGATCGTCGAATTAGGATTGATGACATAGCTAGGGAGTGTGACATTTCACATAGAAGTGTATACACGGTTATCCACGAGCATCTTGGGATGTCAAAAATATCCGCAAGATGGGTCCCCAGAAACCTTAATGTGCAGGATCGCTTCCAAAGACTCCAGTCAAGTCGGGAGCTTCTTGGCATTTCTCAAGATAACCCGGAGAATTTCCATTTACGTTTAATAACTGGTGATGAAACATGGATTCATCATTGGGACCCAGAAACCAAAACAGAGTCTAAGCAAATGGAAGCACCCTGGCTCACCCCCACAAAAGAAATTTAAAACCCAATCATCGGCTGGCAAAGTCATGGCCACTGTGTTTTGGGATTCTAAGGGGGTTCTGTTAATCAATTATAAACCTGCTGGAATCTCTTTCACTGAGGCTTTCTATGCTGATCTAATAAAGCAGCTGAAAGCTGCTATAAAATTAAAAAGGAGGGGAGAGTTGAGCCGAGGGGTATTGCTTCTTCACGACAATGCTCCTGTGCACAAGTCAAGGATTGCACAAGCAGCAATTCGTGAATGCATGTTCGAACAACTAAATCACCCACCCTATAGTCCCGATTTGGCACCCAGTGATTATTTCCTATTTAGAAATTTGAAATCCCATTTACAGGGACTCAGATTCCTGATGATGATGGACTAAAGGCTGCCACAGAGGCATAATTTCAGGACCAAACCGAAGACTTCTATTTCAAAGGTATAGACAGTATTAAAGAAAAGTGGGCTAAGTGCATTGTGGTAAATGGGGACTATATTGATAAAAAATAATAAAATGTATGGTTTGTTACGGCAATATATACCCCGTTCTATGAACTTTTTACCTCCCCTCGTATGTACATGGTATATTATGCCCTATCAATCAGCATTTATTAGATGTATATAGCATGATGTTAACAACAATGGTTTTTACAGCCAGGTCCAGATGGCATTTGTCATATCATAATTACAAATGAATATTTCCCAGTTACAAACTGATTACTTTTTTCTATAATTAAGGAGATCATTTGAGATTTGATAACATATGAGATATGTTTTTTGCTAACAGACAAATTATCATCTATTTAGTATCGTAATCAGTTTCATATTTATGATTGTTCAGCTGTTCTAGTGAGAACAAAGGCAATACACGTAATTATCACGGAACTTTATATTAAAATGTAACTAAACAACTGTTTTTGACAAATATACCCGTATTTAATCAACAATTAACCTTTTAGCATTTCGATTCCGCAGGTGTTGATATTAATGGGCATGATATATTATTTTATTATAATCGTGCAGGCATGAGCCAAAATATGTGATTTTTTGTGATTCTTTTGAAGGATCATACAGAACATTGACATAAGGGTAAGTATGCCCTGTCGTGATCATGTGACAAGCGTGAGTCAGAGATTTCTGTGTGCGTAGCAATTACATTATGTATAATTAGAAACCATTCCAGGTACAACATTCAATTTTTTGAACATTTATTGTTATTAATTATTCTTTTCTACAACTCAAAATGCTGGAATGCCTTGTTTTCTTGGTACATGGACAATGATGCCATGAAATATTTACAACCTGGGCAGGGTTGGCCATAGCTTTGTTGACTTAGTGAAAATTATGTCCATTTGCTGTAAACATTTAGCCTATCTTAACACTTCTATCTTTTATACATTTGATTGAAACTTTTAAACAGAGACTATATATATCGAGATTAAAACAATTAAAGGTTACAGATTCAAACCTATAGTTCATTCTATAGTATAATAGGCACAAAATTGTACGTTGTTCAAAATCTATGGTGCTAGATGCCATTAAATATACATGTGATATACAACTATATCAAACATTGCTGGATTGTAAAATGTGTTATATGGACACGGTCGAAAGCTGAGAACCCGAAACTTTAATAACATACTTCCATAATAAAAAAATTAACGTCATTCCTATAGTAACTCAAATTTTCTACTTCTCATCTGAAACTACTGTGCCATGTTTGACCAAACTTCACAAGAAAGGCTATTTGGTGAGCGAGTTTTAAGTTTTTTACTTTTTGTCTAGCTTAAGAAACCATACAGTCATGATCTTTTCCGGAACCGAACGAAATAGGGTTTTCACTTCTGAAAAGAGATTTGCAACGTTTGCAGACATAACAGATGTAACTGGCATTCGAACATAGCCTTAACAACCATACAAAAACTCCTTAGCAACCATATATATATTTCGATTCAATGATATCTGGACATAACTGACCATATGCTAAATGACCATATCTTTATAACCAAGTAAAAACATAAGCATGAGCGTACACATTTTGAATATATATTGATGATGTTTTGGGTAAAATATTTTAAAACCAGAAGGTTAAGAGGCTGTATATCAATAAGTCAAATTTTGATGCATTTTTTTTGACTGCAAATTCAAATTTTGCAATGCAATTTATGTCCATATATATATATATTTACATAGTAAACCTCAGTAATTCACATTTTAGAAAAAATTAAATGTTTATTTCATCACGCAGTAATTCAGTTTTTTATATTCATTATATTAATATATATATTAATTATGAGTTCATGTTGTAGCAATCATATACATGTTTATGCCACATGAGCATTAAGGCCCATAAGCCTCTTATTTAGGTCTCCGGTGTGTAAACCTGTAGTGACCACGGCAAAGTCCGTAACTGCATAACACTCAACAATAAAAAGCCCTTAGTTGTATAATAATGATGATTGTCGAAGTTTAACGTCTACATATGGCCTGTCGGAAATTGTGCAGACCGACCGTTGATTTAAGAAATTGTGCGCTAAACGTGGTAAGGAATGGAAAAAAGGGAAAAGAGTAGATCAAGGACCAAGAAAAGTACCCAGAGAAAACAGCCAAGTGTGCAAAAGAAGTCACTAGGAAGTTGTTGGTAAGGGAAGGGTTCTTTGATAGAAGTAATGTAGGCAGCTAAAGTATATTATCTAATTTTCGGATTTAAAAAAAAATAAAAATGTTGGTGTTATTTGATACCTTTGCTAAATTTTGTGATTTGTAATGAGTTGCTAAAATTGGAATCATGCTGACATAAACGCCTCTCTGTATGTATACGTACATATGGGGATCTTTTGAGTGCTACCGTTAGGCTGATAGAACCTGCGGCTTAACATCCGAGAGACGCAATTTGTACATTGTTAAACTATCCTATTAAAAGTATACATGATACTTGATATGTAAACAAACATAATTATGCTTAATAACCGATGATTCTATAATAATTTACGTCAGGCGATGTGAGAGATGCACTTTGCCTATTTTTACACCCTAGGCCCTTAAATTAATGACATTCTCAGCGGTTGTCAACAATCGTCTTGAATCGACATTATGTAATTATTCAAGCGTGTTAATTACCTTGACGAGCTTACGGACTCCACATATTAAGCCGCCATGTTGACAAGTTGTACGTAAATGTATTATGTAAATTAGCTTTTTTTATTATTATTATTTCGTCTCCAAACATTACCCAACCAATGAAATCAAAGGCAATGTTATTCATTTCTTTTTTGCTATTATTAATGAACTTTAAATAATATAATTGGTAAATTTAACCTCATAAAAGGACATGTTTTTGTCTTTATGTGGTATGATTCATCGTTTTTTATATCAATTTAATGACATTTTGTAGTTTTTAATTGTATTTTTTAGATATTTTATGGTCAAGTTAACCTCTGATAGATTTATTTCCTTGTTAAGATGGTATATATAAAAGTATTTTGGAACATTAATTACTTCAAGATTATCATTAATAACCAAACAATATCATTTTATAGATATAGTGTTCGGGATTCGTTATTAGGCAAAGCATACAGGTAATGTGAATTGATAATAATAATAATAATAATAATAATAATTAAATAATATAATAATATAATTATAATTATAATTATTATTATTCAGTGCTTATGATTCAATTTAATTGTGCAATCATATGTTATTAGTATTTTTGATATTTGTACTTGCTTTCAAAAGTACCTAAATGTATTATATTTTCTCAAATTGCAACTTGCCTATTTTTCAAAAATTGCAAAAAATAAATAAATAAATAAATAAATTTACATAAGAAAAATGTATGATATGTGTACATTCTACAGACTTATTTGTATTTACCACGCCCACTATCCTAGTTCTAAATAAATCATATCATGGAGTGTTCAAATATGTTAAATATATACGGAACTTGAGGACTGTTTGTATTGAATAAGTTTTCTTAATTGATGATACAATTTTCAGATTTAAAGATTGATGTTCACAGTATGATTTGAATCGTTTTCCGACGAATTCCGAATTATGAAAAGTCGGGGAATCTATATAAAAAGCCATATAATTTTTTTTGTCCCTTTATAGTGTTGTGTATTTTTGTGGTCTATTTCTAGCTAACGTACGCAAAGGAGTAATATAGGGTTCATCTGGAAGCGAAATTGTTTGTTAATTTCATGTTTTCATACACAAACTTGTTTTTAAACATTTAAGTTGCGATTAGATATGATACTTCATAAAAAAACATAAATTCATTTCACATATTCTGCTGCAGGATTTGTAAATATTTAGTAAGTAATATAATTTATATATTTTTTTCTGAATGAGTTTTTATGCATTTAAAGGAAACAATAAATCTTATCATGATCAAACTACCAATCAAAACAGGTTATTTTTTATTTTTGTTACCGTATATACATGTCCCGGATTCGAGTAAAACTCATCGGCTTGATGAAATAATGCGGATATTCATTGTTTTCTCAGCTATGTTCCGGATTCGTGAACAAAACCTCACTGACAATGAGGAGATGAATGCATATCAAGTTATAACAATATCGTAATGTTACAAGCAGCGACATTTGTTTCTGTAATAAATGCCGCTGTTACAAGTTGAAGCACCCAGGACTACTTGAAACCAGCGCAGTTATTCGCAATTAATGCTGCGTTTTATTTACTTGGCGACAAGCTTGTTAATCGTGTCTCTATGTACAAGACCTAAAACTGAGTTTATTGATTGTTGGGCCATTTGGTGAGCCCTTAAACCCAGTGTGTGGTATCACGAAAAAAGACATCTTTCTCTAATTGTCATAACTAAACATTCTATAATTGGTGACTTCTCTATCTCTATCTAAGTGAAATATTATTGTTTGAACCCAAATTTATAATTGTCACTCATCTCATAACAGACTATCAAACTGCATTTTTTTCAAAACACAGTGCTCCAAAGCATGTAATACTGCAATAGTCTGAAATGGTACTTATATGACTTGATCTGTATTGTTCGGAAGAAAAAATGTGAAAAAGTTATTTATTTATTTTTTCAGAAGAAAAATGTTACGCCTTTGCACAGTAATTCTACTAGTATGTTCAGGTAAGTGTTTGTAAAGTGTTTATATACTGTTTATAGCTTTATTTGGTTAAAACGCGAATCAGCACTTAGATATAGCACTGTCCTTAAGCAACTTACCGCTCGCACTAGCTTATGATCAGTGTCTATATAGTAAGACATTTTATATCTGGTGTTTTCAACATGTTTTTATTATTACCAGCCTTTTGAAAAAAGAGGGGGTTAATTAAATTTGAACTTGCGTCAACCCAAAACACTTTTTGTCCGGGGTTATTCTCCAAAGCCTATGAAGTACTATTTTACGTAACTTCAACCTTGATGGAAAATGACCGTATCATTTGATAAGACCATATTTGATGTTTTTTTCAAGTTCGTGATCTGACTAGTGCTCTTTAAAAGTGTAAAACATAATGAGCCACAATGGTCGTAACATTTGTTTATCTTGTAACACCCCCCTTTTTGTTGTGTGATCTTTGCTACTCTACCGGGATGTTGTACACGTGAATTACAAGTTTATCACAAATAAACCTGTATATTACCCCATCCAAAGTATAACGTTTTATAACCAGTTGTCTCATCATGTTTATCGTTTTTCTCTTTGGTTGTTATTTATTTATTAATATATTTATTGTTTCTTTGTTTGTTTCCCTAAAAGATTACCAAAACTTTATTTCTATGACTTTATCGCAATGGCTTTTAAACTTCAGTTATGTAATATGAAGGTCTTTAATAGGAAAACCTACACAAACATCCCATCATTAATTAAATGTGTTATATGTAAATTAATACATTACTGGTAAAAAATATAAAAACCAAATCACATTAAAACCAACTTAGAGTAATTATTCATGCATCATTAGCGAGTAACTAATACACTAATGGTGATAGAAAACACACACACACACACACACACACACACACACACACACAACATATATATATATATATATAACAGATCCTATACAATAAGCGTTGATATTTATACAATGAATTATTTTGCAATAAGTATTTTGTACACGTACTTTATGCAATAAAGTTTATGTTCTGTTCTGTTCTGTTCTATATAGGTAAGCAACATTGACCTGTCCGTTTGACCTTTCATTAGGAATATTCATATAGGAGGGTTCACTCAATACATAGGTAGTGTTAGGATTCACAGTTAATACATGTACACATTGCACATCATATAAACGAAATATACACGCGTGATCCCTATTACTTAAATTTACTCACCCATTACGAATATTTAAATCAAGAGTCAAGGGGATAGGTCAATGTTGTTTGCCTATACAATAATATTATATCTTTCTAGAAAAAGAATAGCATGACACCACAATGCAAAGCACGTGACTCTTTTTAACAAGTAAATAATTATAGAAAATCCCATAAGGGTTTAATTCGCTAGAGAAAATGTATTTTTCTTTGAAATTTGATCCTGGTTGAGGTTTTTTCATTATTATATATATATTTACAAATAGTGACCCTATAGCCTCCTTGTTGGTTGCCGGTAATTAACGCTGTATACCAGCAATCTACCAATCTTAGAGAGACATGTGATCAATATCAAGCTCTAATGAACCAGCGAGATTTATTTATATATTCTTAGCACACACACAAATATATATATTTGTACCCTGTATACAATTGAATTTGAATCCACAATTATTCAAATCTCGTTCCTATTTGATACCTATCAAACTCGCTGATGTGACAGGTTTATCTTTTTTGAATGTTAAAACTAATAATAAATTCTATTTATAAACCATCTTCGTTTTAGCTGACTTGTAAGTGAAACATGGTTACACATGTATTTTTGTATAACGCCTTATAACACACTGTTAGCAAGACAGAAAACCCTATTTTAAAAGACACCTTGTTCTATCACTGGTCGTTTCATAAGAACCTAATGAAATTATGTATTAACTAGTGTAACGAATGAAGGGAAAATCTTCGAATTTAACCGGTAGAAGTTAAACATGCAAACATTCCAACATTTACCCTTAAAGTGAGTAGTTAAATCGTTGTAATAACAATATTTTTTTTTATATTTCAGCGTTTGCTCAATATCATCCCAGACACCGGAGACCATTTCCTCTATTCAGACCAATCGGAGAATGCCCAGGAAACCGACGGGATATTGCATGTACGGCCATTGTCCGATTAGATGAATGTACTATTCGTCGACCATGTGCACCGGGAGAAATATGCTGTAGAAGCGAATGTGGAAATAATGTTTGTCGTGCTGATGGATTCATACCTACCCCGCCCATATTTCCAGAACCACACCCACATTTACGAAGATGCCCTAGAACCGGACCAAGAATCGATTGCAGAGTTGCTTTCTTCCTCAACCAATGTGATCGTAATAGTGACTGCAGACGTGGTTATTGCTGTATTAACGAGTGTGGTGCAAGACTATGCAGAGACAATATTCTACCAAGCGTACCCTCTTGCCCGGCTATACCAAGGGATCGTAGTTTATGCCAAATTGGAATCAGAGACAGATGTCATAACAATAGTGACTGTCGCAGACGACAAGTATGCTGTAGAGATAGATGTGGATATAACGTCTGCCGTCGCCGATCATTCATACCTCCACACATCCCGTATCTACAATAAGATGGCTACAAAAATCATCAGAGTCCCGCTGTTTTGTTTGCTTTCTCAATTTTTCAATAAATCTTAAATGCTAATTTTCTTGTCTTTTTTCATTCATACTAAACCTCTCGACATTTTCCAAGTTCTACATGATCCTTCTAGTAAGATAGAAGTGAATTAAGGCTCCATTAGTAAATATCTATATAACAGAACACTCAACGGCTATTGTTTTGTAAGCCTTAACATTTTACAGCTAGGTGTGTTTGGCCACATATTCTCCATCTCACTCTAAAGGTGAACAAAACATTAAAATTATTTTTTAAAAACACTACAAAAAATACTACATTTCGATGTGTCGAAGCTTTGTGTTACATGTCACAAAACTTGACTCTAATTCTGAAATTTTAAAATAAACCATCTACAGTTAGCGACAATCTGATACAAGTGATCTGGGCGTTAAACCCATTCAACCAATAAATTAATCAATCAATTTTATTATAACCAATGAACTATGGAAGATATTATAAATGAACACTATGTACATGTGACACTGATGAAGGTAATGTCAAAAACAAACATACTTATTTATGTCCGAATCACAATCCAGAAGCAAAGTAAAAACTTTGGAACTGACAAGTGAAGGGTAAGCACCTCCTGTTTAGCTAGCTACACACGTCAATGGGGGGGGGGGGGTGTTACCATCGCCTTTTTAAGACGCCTGTATAAGATAAACACATATAAAAAGTGTGATGGTTGTGGGCAATTGCCGAACACTATGATTTTGCTACTAGATAGTAACTTGTTCATTGTTGCGAGTTTTATAATCAGCTTTTTGTTTTACTTATCTGGTCTTGTTAGACTTTTTCTGACATAAACTTGTGTTATTTTGACGTTTTGGTACTATTGGTTACTGCAAAGTACGCGCATTTTGGTTACATGCTTTGTTTACTTTTAACTATTTCCAATATAGTTAAATGTTTGTCATGTTTATTTTAGGTATGTGTCGTTATATTTTACACATCTATTATGTCAAACCTAACACTTATTAAGTGTGATGAAACTGAATATTTTATCATAAAATGATTTAACGTAAAAACATGACTGGATAGTAATATGAACCTGACAAAATCCGAAACACGCGAGTCTTGGTGTCAGAATTTGTTAACAAAATATCAAACAGGATCAAATACAAACTAAGCAATTACCACTACTTAATAAAACTCCGACGAGTTCATGACAAAATACTAAAACTTTTAAGTATTTAAGTACTATCGAAGATATCATACCTTTACTAATTACTATTATAGAAAAAACAACACTGACCTGTCCGTTTGACCTTTAGTTTAAATATTTATCGTGAATAAGTTAATTAATATATAGGGAACGCACTTGCTTATTTCGTCTACATTACGAGTAACACTAAACACGAATACTGTTGACAGCGAACCCTTACACTAGCCGTGTAATTGGTGGATTCTCCTGTAAGAATATTCCCAAATAAAGTTCAAACGGACGTCAATGTTATTTAACAATACAAGTAAATTGTTGAGTCAGGGATATTGATAGTCCAGGCTGTTCAGATCGCAAATATCGTTGATAAGTATGATATCTCTGGATATAGCCCCATAGTTCCATTGTTCTTTCATTCTCAATTTCAATTTTTTTACTTTGCTTTCGGATCGTAATTTAGACATGGATTTGTATATTTGCTTTTAATTCAAATTATTTTACAACCAATGCTTTGTAAATACGGTCATTTAACTTTTTTTTACCGAACTGTGAACAACCACACCCTGCATGTCTATAATTTAGAAATGACATTCTATTTAAGTGTATTCATTCAGTATTATGAATTAGAGTCAGGAAAAGCATCTTAAATGAACTGCTTCGAGGCTCATGTTAAATATGCTATTCCTGACCCTCATTCGAAATGAATACACTCAAATCTAATGTTATTTCTTATATTTATAATCATAAAAACATATTGTTAGCATGACAGAAATGTAAAATTATCACTACAATAATTTATTTTATCCAAGATTCCTGCAAAATATGGGGTTGATGGAACAATCTTTTTTCCAAATAAGGATAGAAACGTCGGAATTAGGTTAGAATTCTGACCAATCAAAAAATACGTCACGTAACAGAATGATATTCTGTGACGTAATCGGATAGTTAAACGTTACGTCATTAGAGGTTATGACCCACACCGTATTCATGAGCAATTGAATGCAAGTGCATCTAAAGAATTTAATTCTTATTGTAAATATTAATAAATAACACCCAAATCATATTAATACATGTAATTTAATTTTTAAAAAAATCATAAAGCTGCCACACGTTGTAATCATAAGTGTATAAACTTCAACTTCTAGTTGAAAAAGAGTAAGTTGTAAGATGACGTAATACAAGGGCAGTTGGTAAACAGAATACAAAGAAGGGTAGATTTATAAACAAATAAGATAATTTATACAGAACCTCACCGGAATACAATAAAAAACTAGATGACAAAATAGTATTTCCTTTAGCAAAATGCTTGATTTACGAAATTGACCATTTCTAAATGACCTCAAGGATATTTAATGATGAAAATTACTGAACATATGCATATGTTAATGAATAGCCGATTGATCATAAAAGATACAAAATTAACACCTTATATCTTACAGACCATCTGTAATATTTTGATATAGAAATTATTAAGTTGGACGTCCGAATGAGAAAAATACAAATAAATAAACATTATTTACATCACAATATAATTAGTTGTTACTAAGCTACCAAACTCTAACCAAAAAATTACTGCCTACTAAAACCAAATTCTTTTTATTCCATCTGGAAGAATGCAATAGATATAAACGAGACGTTATGATATATAATATACAAGAATATGATCATTAAAATAAAAATAGACGTTTTGATAAAAGTAGTGAAGAGGGTGAATTAAAAATGAATGGTTGAAAATGGTACATCAATGCTATGTGAACAACTTAAATGAGAAAAAATTATGTAAAAAGTTTATCAAAAACTAAAATACAAAAATATTTTGCGTTGAGAAAGTTTACATCATCTAGATTATAGAACAAAAATCTACAAAATCTACTCTTTTTTTCGAAAAAGTATTTAAATCACGATTATTATAAAAACGTGCAATAATATCAACCATTCAAACAATCTTCAAAATCTTTTATAATACCATAATAACGGAAATCAAATCCATGTTTTTCTCAAAGATGCATGAAAAGGGGATATTATTTGTATACAATGTAATTAATGATGACGCAAAATGTCAGAGTACAGTGTATGGGAGTTTGAAAATATTATTGTGGTGCAATTTTATACTACACAAAAACAGAACTATATAATCATAAATTCAAAAAATTGTAAACATACTAACATATTATATCAAATTATTTCTAACAATCACATAATGTATATATATATTAGACATTAAATGTAGTTTATGTTATATCAAAAACAAACATAACAGCCCATGTCCAATACACAATCCCAAAAGCAAAAGCAAAGCAAGAACTTTAAAACCTGGCAAATTAAGTTAGGTGTTATATTAAAATGTTGACTGTTATATACTGTATAACTACTTAGGTTTCAGAAAGAAAGTAAATATAAAACATGATTTTCCCAGTTGTCTTAAAATACAAAAAGAAAAATCAGCCTTATTATGTGAATTAGCTAAATATTATGAAGGAATGGTCCGAAAGGAAAATAATTTGTACTTTGTACACGAGCTCCGTAAAAAAATCACTACCGTGTGTGTTCAAAAACAATCAATGGTAATGTAATCTAAACGTGCAGAAAGTCTATTATATAATCTATATTTCTTTTTTAAAAACTATCATCTACTGAATTTAGTAAATAATCAAAGCACCGAAGGTGCCCAGCGAACAGAGAGCGAGAACAAAATGCAAGCGTCTTTTACAATTGCTAATTACCTATCATCATGAAGGATGTTATAACTGTGCCAGTTTTTAAGTACAAGTCAAGATTGCACTGAGTCTCATTTTTCCAATAAGTATTATTCTTCACAAGTTTTTTTTCACAGAAGTGTTTTCAAAGTAGGCATATATTCTGCACTGCTGAAAAGTTGTCGGATCACTCCAAATTGAGGATTCTTTGTAGCAAACATGCTACGAAGTTTCAAGCAACTTCATTTATCAGTTTCAGCGAAGATTTTTTGAGATTTTGAGAAGTTTACAGACAAATGGCAGGCACATACAAAGTCATGATAAAAGCTCACATAGCCTATGGCCAGGTGAGCTTATTAAGGCCATATGTTCAAAAAGTAAGAATACCTATGAATGTTACCACTGCAAACATGCTAACCCTCACGATATAAACAGCGGCCTCGACCACATCCCCCACCTCGTTTCTCCCGGTTTAAAACAAAGTCTTCTGAAATTGACCTTAGTGGCATATCAATATTTATTGTCAATATTATTTCTCTTTTTGAATTTGTTCAGCTGATAGACGCTTAATCACGGCAACAAAACACTTGAACAAGAATACAGGATCAACAATATTTTTTTTTTCAAAATACGTTTTTTTCGCTTTTTTCAACATTCAAACACTTTATATTTTCATACCTTGGTCATACAACACTAGATAGTTTTTCTTAGTAAAAACCCAATAAGATTATTCTCAGAAGTGTAGAGTATAGTTCCCTGATCTTTAATCGAGTTTCATAAAGATATACCACTTTATTTCAAGTAAATGTCACCTGTATAAGTGAGAAATCGGCACCTTTTTTCATTATCGGAACAGTACTGTACAAAACGGCAATAAAATGACAATCCGGACCCGAAAAATTCCGGGGAAAATCGCAAAGTAGAATCCACTTAGTGTGTTCGCTACCACGACCAAGTCCCAAAATGAAGGGCCGCTTAATTGGGGCGGTTCGAAATTCACTGCCAAACATTAAGATTTGCTATCTTTCTTTCAGCATCGATCATTTAATATGAATATAGAGGCACTTCCCGTTTTACACACTCAGTGACGTACGAAGTTATCTACCAAGACTGCGTAGATTATTAATTTGTCGGTTGGGTTGAGTTTATTCTTTATATCCTGCAGAGCAATTTATCGCAAGAAAAGCTTTGCCACAAATACATTTTATCCTAACATGTGGCTGCTGTCAAAGATTTCGGTATTGTGCGTGAGAGTAACGTATTGCGGCGCAAATCACCCTTCAAGCCAAACATTCACTATTAGACCAAAATGAAATTTTCAGGAAAACAGAGAGACTGGAATAGAAAGCCTCACATAAATGTTTTACACCGATATACATGTAGTTATATTATAAGCACGAAGCTTTCTGGTATGGTACCATTCTGATTATGGACAACGAGCAGCCTTCAAGGCAAGCGACAATTCAACACCGCGGCTCACACAAAAAAGAAAAGTTGCAAAGAAAATTGCTTTAATGATTGCTGCTGCTTAAAAAGCAAATTATATACATTATGAGCTTGCAAATACCAAATTAAAAGTTCAAATCTAGAAAATCACTTATGAGGTCACTCTGGGCAGTTACGATAGTTTTCATTATTTGCAATTCGTTAACAAAAAAGGTAGCAATCAAACGCATCTGACAAGTATCATGTCGATGATACCAAATGTGAAAGTCTAGCAATTTATCAAGATTTCTCCAAGATTCCAAGATTTGAAGCATTTCTCAACTGAAGAAAATCAAACAACGATCACTCACGGTTCGTTTTTAAAATTAAAAAAAAAAAAAAAACAAATAACGTCAGGATTTTCCAACTACATGTACAGCTCAAGTGGATACGTGAATTTCAACCGCGGCCGCGGTGTCAAAAGGGATTAATTTTCCACCGCGGTCCACCGTGATCTAAAGACATTCACCGCAACTGAATAAATGACGGATTAAAAATATTCCTGCCGCGGTGGACAGTAAAATCGTCCGCCGGCAGGAAAAATCTCCACCGCGATGTTGATTGAAAATGAATTACACTTTAACCATTGATGGATTATCACGTTATCTAAGTACATGTACAGTCTAACTTAGTTTATTCAAACTTCGATTTTTCAAATGCCTACGGTTATTCGAATTTCCCGTCATTCATTATAATTTTTATTTATTAAAAAAAATCGAATACCACAGATTATTCGAACCTGAATTTTAGACCTAAATATGTTTTAATGATACTAAACCACCCACCCCAATAAAAAAATTAAAGTTGTTTTTTCCCCACAATATGAAGTTTTAAAAAATTACCAGTGTGCACGTATTTTTTCGGCGTGTATGTTTTCATCACCTCATTAACCAAGTGTCACTGATTGTAATTTCACACAGAGTGGCATGTACTAGCCCTTCCAAGCTCTCGTTTTAAAACTTTTTTCCAAAGCTTGCCGACAAAAACGATTAGACGGTTGAACGCACACTACCATTTTCAATAAACCACCCCGCAACTTGTCTATCATAATCTGAAACCTAAGCACGCGCACACCGATACTGCGGTATTCAACAAAGTGACGTGTATTAGCCTTTCAAGCTTTTGTTCAAAGCTTGCCGACAAGGACGAGTAGACGGTTGCACGGACAATAGATACTTTCAATTAACCACCCCGCAACAGATTTGTCTGTGTATTATATATGTACTATATAAAAGACATTTTTTTTTTTTTGGTGTTTTTTTTTTAGAATGTCACATGTAATTAAACACTAGCTATTTGGAAATTCAATTAAAAACGACATTAAAAACTGATGTCGTGGTAAGCGCGGCGCTCTAAAAAACCATCCCAGTAATTACCGTGCGCACTGCAAAGATAAATAATTCTGTCATTTCACCTATAGCTGGTTTTGTCTCGATAAATGTGATAGATTCTTGACTGAACGTAAAACCCCATTCAATCAACCAATCATCTCTGCTTGTCGAGGTCTCAGTGGCCGAATTTTCCAAAGTGATCCTCTACCTTTCGCCGCCAAGGTTCGAATCGACGGGCAGTTTGTCAGTTTATATTTCTACTTCTACTTCTATCAGTCTGCGGCCGCCATCAATCGCTGATGATACTGCCACTTTGTGTGTGCGCATTACAAATTTGACTAAGGTAAAACAAAGTGCTGGCTAAGATTTTCCTTAAATGAAATCTGACAAATTTACTATACACATCCAGCTATTGAGGGAAAATGTCCAATTCAAGAAGAAATCGTTGTGAAACTTGCGTCTTGTCACTGTTTGCCAGCATTGATACCTTGTTCACGTGTGTGTGTGTGTGTGTCGAGGATCTTTAACTGTAAGGGTAACGTTTGGAAAACACAAATTATTATAATACACTGATGACCGCGGTGGACGATCCGGTGGACTAGTCCTTACAATATTTTACCACCGGCAAAATCGTGCCCCACACATCGCGGTGGTCAGATAATTCCCACCTGAATCCAGAAGAAATTTTGCGGTCACGCAGTGGCGGATTTAGGGGAGGGGTTGCGGGGGTTGCAACCCCCCCCCCTTTGAAAAATTTAAAGAGAGAGAGAGAGTGAGATATTGACTGATTAAAATTATTTTCTTGGCCCCCATCGGGGCTCTGCCCTAGACCCATCGTCTCTGGAAGCTCGCGCCTTTGGCGCTCGCATCTAGCATTGATATAATTC
Source organism: Anadara kagoshimensis (assembly GCA_021292105.1). Taxonomy (NCBI): domain Eukaryota; kingdom Metazoa; phylum Mollusca; class Bivalvia; order Arcoida; family Arcidae; genus Anadara; species Anadara kagoshimensis. The sequence goes on from CM037857.1 coordinate 39,050,503, forward strand.
TCGCCCCTCCCTTTAAAAAATCCTGTATAGATCTCAACCCCCCCCCCCCTTTCAAAAAATCCTGGATAGTTCTCAACCCCCCCCCTTTCAAAAAATCCTGTATCCGCCCCTGTCACGGATTAAAAAACACCGCGGCGGTGGAAACTCACGTATCCACTTGAGCTGTACTGTACAGTGTAAAACCACTAAGTATTCTCGCACTTTGGTGTATATTCCGGAATGAAGTCTATGTACAGGTGCACGATTAAAACCGCCTGAAAAGTCTTTTTTCAGGGCCGATTTTCATATGAATAGACTGAAAACGAGCATGAAATAAAAAACGATATTCAGCTCTTTGACTACACCTACGTCTGATGAACTTAAAACTAACACTGCTTCATTCAAAGTAGTTCGCCCTGTACGCTATCACCACGTGGAACATGGTTTTAATTGCGATTTTAAATTAGTAACTTTATTTTAAGTTTTAACGCTATCAACAGAGAATCCATTTTATTCGTCTCGTGACGGCGGTTCGCCCATAGTGGTGGAAACTACAGAACGGTCAAAGCAAGCTAACGATAGGATTTACACAGAGGCGATTGGTTGAAATCAATTTTTTTTTAAAGATGCATTTTATGAATAAATAAAGATTAAATATATAAATATGAAAAAAATAATGTGGAATTTTTTATCAAATGTTCATGACAGCAGAGTAAAACGAAATATTTAACCAATCAAATAACGGCTTATAAACGTGTCCGGTACTCGCTGTATGTTTAATGATCAGAGTTTATGAATGAATACCTCATTCATAAATCGGTTACGGTGTATTTTCAGAATTCATACGCTAGTAATCGGAGAACTACTATTATGTAGACATTGCCAACTAGTTTTAAACAATGATGCATATTCATTTTCATATTCCATACAGCATATTGTATACATCGATTATTTGCACACTTATACCAATGTTCTCATAAATGACGCTCAATACCCGCACTACATTATTATAGTTTGCGCAAGGTTTGTCAATTAGCGGTTGTTCAGCCTGTCCGGATTTTACAAACGGCTCTCGCGACAGTACTCCCAGAGATTACTCTCTGTTCGTAAAAATAGCATTACAAAAATATATGACCAATAGCTAAAGTTTATTTTATTTTTAAAAAACAATTGTATCTAAAATTTTAATATTTTAAATTTCGTATAAAATTCAATGATTTGAAGTTCTACACAGATTGTAAATAACTTAAAAGCTGATATACAATTATGATAACTAAATGATGTTTAGTACCTAGATTAGGTACATAAAAGATAAAGTTTGACCTTTTCTGTCTATCCGTGATACCGACAGTTTACATGTTATTTATTTCATTTGACTTGTTTTAAAAAAGTGTTATATCAAATAAATAGGTGAACATATTATCCGAATTAATAAAATGTATAAACGCTGTGAGATTTGTTGAGCCATTCACGTGATTACAATTCCTTAATTTCAAACAAAAAATCCTGAGATATGCGTAATCGTTTAAGGTATTGTCGAGATGAACATGGTAAAATAATTTTTTCTTTCTATTTATCTCATTTCAGCATCTTACAAATAATTGGATTTTGTCCTTTATGTGTACAAGCACTACTGTTGAGAATAGTTTTTGAAAAAGGTCGTCTAGTGCTGCAAAATTAAAACAGGTTTAGTTATAATCAATACTGATCCGAAGCCAACAACTTAGTTTGATGGAAAAGACTGTATAGATTGGCAGTCTAAGAGTAGACAGTTCTAGTCTCAATCGCAACAAGACATGTAAATACAACATGTAATATATACAGAAATAAAATCTAAAAAGACAAATGAATCATTTTTTTTACTTTAAAAAAAAAAACAAACATATATTAATAAATCATTTGATATAAAATTACAAACGGATTTTAAATAATAAATTTAAAAATTGATTTACATGTAGAAATTTGAATTCAAGTATTGAAGTATATTTACAAATCATTTTCATTAATTAGACCTTCGTTAAACTTGTATTGTAGAGGAAATATTTCGTAGTCCAAAATACTACAAAAATGAAATTTAAGCGGTTAAAGATGCAATAATAAAGACTAAATGAGGTTTAAAGTTCCAATTTTACTTTTGGCTGCAACTTAGGTGAAAAGTCAATTTTAACCAGTCCAAAAATTGCTGAAGTTGGTTTATTGAAAAGACTTTTTTTTTACTGTATTTAAGACACCTTAGATGTAGTTTCATTGTATTTAAGACACTTTAGATGTAGTTTTATTGTATTTAAGACACCGTAGATGTAGTTTTATTGTATTTAAGACATCTTAGATGTACTTTTACTGCATTTAAGACACCTTAGATGCAGTTTTACTGCATTTAAGACACCTAAGTTGTAGTTTTATTGTATTTAAGAGACATTAGATGTAGTTTTACTGCAATTAAGACACCTTAGATGTAGTTTTATTGTATTTAAGACATCTTAGATGTAGTTTTACTGCATTTAAGAAACCTTAGATGTAGTTTTATTGTATTTAAGACACCTTAGATGTAGTTTTACTGCATTTAAGACACCTTATGTGTAGTTTTATTGTATTTAAGACACCTTTGATGTAGTTTTATTGTATTTAAGACATCTTAGATGTAGTTTTATTGTATTTAGGACACCTTAGATGTAGTTTTATTGTTTTTAAGACACCTTAGATGTAGTTTTATTGCATTTAAGACACCTTATGTAGTTTTATTGTATTTAAGACACCTTAGATGTAGTTTTTCTGCATTTAAGACACCTTTTGTGTAGTTTTATTGTATTTAAGAGACATTAGATGTAGTTTTATTGCATTTAAGACACCTTAGATGTAGTTTTTCTGCATTTAAGACACCTTTTGTGTAGTTTTATTGTATTTAAGAGACATTAGATGTAGTTTTATTGCATTTAAGACATCTTAGATGTAGTTTTATTGTATTTAAGACACCTTAGATGTAGTTTTTCTGCATTTAAGACACCTTTTGTGTAGTTTTATTGCATTTAAGAGACATTAGATGTAGTTTTATCGATTTAAGACACCTTAGATGTAGTTTTATTGTATTTAAGACACCTTAGATGTAGTTTTACTGCAATTAAGACACCTTAGATGTAGTTTTATTGTATTTAAGACATCTAAGATGTAGTTTTATTGTATTTAAGACACCTTAGATGTAGTTTTACTGCATTTAAGACACCTTTTGTGTAGGTTTATTGTATTTAAGAGACATTAGATGTAGTTTTATTGCATTTAAGACACCTTAGATGTAGTTTTATTGTATTTAAGACATCTTAGATGTAGTTTTATTGTATTTAGGACATCTTAGATGTAGTTTTATTGTATTTAAGACACCTTAGATGTAGTTTTACTGCATTGAAGACACCTTAGATGTAGTTTTATTGTATTTAAGACATCTAAGATGTAGTTTTACTGCAATTAAGACACCTTAGATGTAGTTTTATTGTATTTAAGACATCTTAGATGTAGTTTTACTGCATTTAAGACACCTTAGATGTAGTTTTATTGTATTTAAGACACCTTAGATGTAGTTTTACTGCATTTAAGACACCTTATGTGTAGTTTTATTGCATTTTAGAGACATTAGATGTAGTTTTATTGCATTAAAGACACCTTTGATGTAGTTTTATTGTATTTAAGACATCTTAGATGTAGTTTTACTGCATTTAGGACACCTTAGATGTAGTTTTATTGTTTTTAAGACACCTTAGATGTAGTTTTATTGCATTTAAGACACCTTATGTAGTTTTATTGTATTTAAGACACCTTAGATGTAGTTTTACTGCATTTAAGACACCTTTTGTGTAGTTTTATTGTATTTAAGAGACATTAGATGTAGTTTTATTGCATTTAAGACATCTTAGATGTAGTTTTATTGTATTTAAGACATCTTAGATGTACTTTCACTGCATTTAAGACACCTTAGATACAGTTTTACTGCATTTAAGACACCTAAGTTGTAGTTTTACTGCAATTAAGACACCTTAGATGTAGTTTTATTGTATTTAAGACATCTTAGATGTAGTTTTACTGCATTTAAGACACCTTAGATGTAGTTTTATTGTATTTAAGACACCTTAGATGTAGTTTTACTGCATTTAAGACACCTTATGTGTAGTTTTACTGCATTTAAGACACCTAAGTTGTAGTTTTATTGTATTTAAGTAACATTATGTGTAGTGTTATTGTATTTAAGACATCTTAGATGTAGTTTTACTGCATTTAAGACACCTAAGTTGTAGTTTTACTGCAATTAAGACACCTAAGATGTAGTTTTATTGCATTTAAGACACCTTATGTAGTTTTATTGTATTTAAGACACCTTAGATGTAGTTTTACTGCATTTAAGACACCTTTTGTGTAGTTTTATTGTATTTAAGAGACATTAGATGTAGTTTTATTGCATTTAAGACATCTTAGATGTAGTTTTATTGTATTTAAGACATCTTAGATGTACTTTCACTGCATTTAAGACACCTTAGATACAGTTTTACTGCATTTAAGACACCTAAGTTGTAGTTTTACTGCAATTAAGACACCTTAGATGTAGTTTTATTGTATTTAAGACATCTTAGATGTAGTTTTACTGCATTTAAGACACCTTAGATGTAGTTTTATTGTATTTAAGACACCTTAGATGTAGTTTTACTGCATTTAAGACACCTTATGTGTAGTTTTATTGCATTTAAGAGACATTAGATGTAGTTTTATCGATTTAAGACACCTTAGATGTAGTTTTATTGTATTTAAGACATCTTAGATGTAGTTTTACTGCAATTAAGACACCTTAGATGTAGTTTTATTGTATTTAAGACATCTAAGATGTAGTTTTACTGCATTTAAGACACCTTTTGTGTAGGTTTATTGTATTTAAGAGACATTAGATGTAGTTTTATTGCATTTAAGACACCTTAGATGTAGTTTTATTGTATTTAAGACATCTTAGATGTAGTTTTATTGTATTTAGGACATCTTAGATGTAGTTTTATTGTATTTAAGACACCTTAGATGTAGTTTTACTGCATTGAAGACACATTAGATGTAGTTTTATTGTATTTAAGACACCTGAGATGTAGTTTTATTGTATTTAAGTAACATTATGTGTAGTGTTATTGTATTTAAGGCACCTTAGATGTAGTTTTATTGTATTTCAGACACATTAGATGTAGTTTATTGTATTTAAGACACCTTAGATGTAGTTTTACTGCATTTAAAACACCTTAGTTGTAGTTTTATTGTATTTAAGACACCTTAGATGTAGTTTTATTGTATTTAAGACACCTTGTGTGTAGTTTTATTGTATTAAAGACACCTTAGATGTAGTTTTGTTGTATTTAAAACATCTTAGATGTAGTTTTACTGCATTTAAGACACCTTAGATGTAGTTTTATTGTATTTAAGGCACCTTAGATGTAGGTTGACTGCATTTAAGGCACATTAGATGTAGTTTTATAGTATTTAAGACACCTTAGATGTAGTTTTACTGCATTGAAGACACATTAGATGTAGTTTTATTGTATTTAAGACACCTGAGATGTAGTTTTATTGTATTTAAGTAACATTATGTGTAGTGTTATTGTATTTAAGGCACCTTAGATGTAGTTTTATTGTATTTCAGACACATTAGATGTAGTTTATTGTATTTAAGACACCTTAGATGTAGTTTTACTGCATTTAAAACACCTTAGTTGTAGTTTTATTGTATTTAAGACATCTTAGATGTAGTTTTATTGTATTTAAGACACCTTATGTGTAGTTTTATTGTATTTAAAACACCTTAGTTGTAGTTTTATTGTATTTAAAACACCTTAGATGTAGTTTTATTGTATTTAAGACATCTTAGATGTAGTTTTATTGTATTTAGGACACCTTAGATGTAGTTTTATTGTATTTAAGACACCTTAGATGTAGTTTTATTGTATTTAAGACACCTTTTGTGTAGTTTTATTGTATTAAAGACACCTTAGATGTAGTTTTGTTGTATTTAAAACATCTTAGATGTAGTTTTACTGCATTTAAGACACCTTAGATGTAGTTTTATTGTATTTAAGGCACCTTAGATGTAGTTTTATTGCATTTAAGACACCTTGTGTGTAGTTTTATTGTATTTAAGACATCTGAGATGTAGTTTTATTGCATTTAAGGCACATTAGATGTAGTTTTATAGTATTTAAGACACCTTAGATGTAGTTTTACTGCATTCATTTAAGACGCCTTAGATTTAGTGTTATTGTATTTAAGACATCTTAGATGTAGTTTTATTGTATTTAAGACATCTTAGATGTAGTTTTATTGTATTTAAGACACCTTGTGTGTAGTTTTATTGTATTTAAGAAATCTTAGATGTAGTTTTAATGCATTTAAGACACCTTAGATGTAGTTTTATTGTATTTAAGAAATCTTAGATGTAGTTTTAATGCATTTAAGACACCTTAGATGTAGTTTTACTGCATTCATTTAAGACGCCTTAGATTTAGTGTTATTGTATTTAAGACATCTTAGATGTAGTTTTATTGTATTTAAGAAATCTTAGTTGTAGTTTTATTGTATTTAAGACGCCTTAGATTTAGTGTTATTGTATTTAAGACACCTTAGATGTAGTTTTATTATATTTAAGACACCTTAGATGTAGTTTTAATGCATTTAAGACACCTTAGATGTAGTTTTATTTATTTAAGACACCTTAGATGTAGTTTTACTTCATTTAAGACACCGTAGATGTAGTTGTATTGTATTTAAGACATCTTAAATGTAGTTGTATTGTATTTAAGACACCTTAGATGTAGTTTTATTTTATTTAAGACACCTTAGATGTAGTTTTACTTCATTTAAGACACCGTAGATGTAGTTGTATTGTATTTAAGACATCTTAAATGTAGTTTTATTGTATTTAAGACATCTTAGATGTAGTTTAAAATTACATTTTTATCTTTTTTTTGAAAAGAATACTTAAAGCACTTTTGTTTATGCTGTACCACAAATTGTTCTTTAGTTTATTTGAGTTACTAAGTAGCTACCAAATTAAACAATAACAATAAGTAATGTTTCTAAGCAACGCAGTATAATACTATAGACCATGTGTTTGTTACATCTAGAACACGTGGTGTCTTTATCTGAAAACTGTCATTGGTTTCTTCATGTTACAAATAAGCAAAAATATATCCTGTTACCTATCATGAACTTCCATAACTGTATTAAAATGATTTAAGTTACAACATTAAGAATGTACAAATAAACATATGAATCATAATAGTCACAACAAACACTTCAATTATAACTTGTTGAGATAAAATATATAATCCTGCATATTAAAAACTAAGAAAATACCAGCAAAAGCTTTCTTTATCTCAAAAAAAATATTTCCTTGTAAAAGAGCTATTGACATGTTATAAATACCACATCCAGCGATATCTGCTGCCCAGGCCATATCATTCTATTTGCAGTCTTTGTGCATGATAACATGATGTTACTCTTTCATTAAAATGTTAACAAATGCATTTACATCGATGGGTCATTCTGTCCTGTTATAGTTATATCCGTTTTTAATGTTTTCCAATAGAAAAATGTTAAAAAATCGAGTTCTTTATTTCAACTTATATTTTTATAACTATAACTCATGTGCTGTTTCCCGTGTCGAAACATCTTTTAAAAACATAGTTTTCAATAATTCCCTTTTTTATTGGAGTAGTACATAAGCTTTGAATAACGACATTTCCTGGTAAAATGTTAAGGGAAATTAGAAGCCTTTATAGAAACGGCCATGACATCTGCAGTCACAAAACCTGCAAAACAAAATAATAAGAAATACTAGTATAAAACAAATAATAATTCAACAGATAGATTTCATTTGATTAAAACGATAGTGTATCTTTTAGAATCATAAATCCATCAGACAAAACATAAAAATGTAAAATAATCTTTAAAAAACATAACATAAGATTAGAGTGCTAATTGCCTTCTCGAATTTCATTGTTATATATTTGGCAAAGAAATTGTAAAATTTCGTTGTTGACAAAATACATAAGATTTTTGCCTAAAGGGTTTAGATATGGAACTCTATATAATGCCCCAGTCAATTGATTTTTTTTGTGTTCAGGCGGCCAACGTTCGATCTCCGGTATTGTGTATGAAGACGATTGAACACGCAGTATTTCGATTCATCCCAAAAGTGGCTCACCGATGCTAACAATGTAAAAGATAATATATTATTATTATAAATATATAAGATTTATAAAAAATTGGTAATGCTTATGTAAATGAAAAGACCCTTTAACGTTGAATGAGCAGCTGAAGTCGTTGCAATATTGTTATGTAGCGGTCTATCACACGCCATTGAAGGATAATGGCGAACACCCGTATATTCATACGAAACGGCCTATTTATTTATTGTATATGCTGTAGGAAGGTAAGGTGACTTACCAGGTATTCATACTGACTAAATAACTGTAGACAGGTAAGGGAAAATACGCAGGTATTCATACTGACCAGTTCATGATTTACTGCAGATAGGTAAGGGTAAACACGTAGGTATTCACACTGACCGGTCCACGGACTACTGTAGATAGGTAAGGGTTAACACGCAGGTATTCATGCTGACCGGACCATGAATTACTGTAGATAGGTAAGGGTGAACACGCAGGTATTCATACTGACCGGTCCATGAACTACTCTAGATAGGTAAGGGTTAACACGCAGGTATTCATACTGACCGGTCCATAAACTACTGTAGATAGGTAAGGGTTAACACGCAGGTATTTATACTGACCGGTCCATAAACTACTGTAGATAGGTTAGGGTGAATACGCAGGTATTCATACTGATCTGTTTATGAATAACTGTAGATAGGTAAGGGTGAATACGCAGGTATTCATATTGATCTGTTTATGAATAACTGTAGATAGGTAAGGGTGAATTCGCAGGTATTCATCCTGACGGGTCCATGAAGTACTATAGATGATAAGGGTTAATATCCAGATATTTATACTGATCGGTTTATGAATTACTGTAGATAGGTAAGGGTTAACACGCAGGTATTCATACTGACCGGTCCATGAACTACTCTAGATAGGTAAGGGTTAACACGCAGGTATTCATTCTGACTGGTCCATAAATTACTGTAGATAGGTAAGGGTGAATACGCAGGTACTCATGCTGACGGGTTCATAAATCACTGTAGATAGATTAAGGTGAATACGCATGCATTCATACGTACCACTCTATGGATTACCGCAGATAGGTAGGGGTGAATACGCAGGTATTAATTCTGATGGGTTCATGAATAACTGTAGATAGTTAAGGGTGAATACGCAGGTATTCATTCTGATGGGTTCATGAGTTACTGTAGATAGGGTAGGGTGAATACGCAGGTATTTATGCTAACAGATGAATGAATTACTGTATATAGGTTAGGGTGAATATGCAGGTATTCATACTGACGGGTTCATAAATGACTGTATATAGGTTAGGGTGAATACGCAGTTATTCATACTGACGGGTTCATAAATGACTGTATATAGGTTAGGGTGAATACGCAGTTATTCATACTGACGGGTTCATAAATGACTGTTGATAGGTTAGGGTGAATACGCAGGTATTCATTCTGACGGGTTCATGAATTAACGAAGATAGGTGAGATGATTACGCAGGTATACATACTGACCGCTCTATAAATTCTTGTAGATACATAGGGGTGAATAACCAGGTATTCATTCTGATGGGTTCATGAATTACTCAAGATAGGTAAGGGTGAACACGCAAGCATTCATACTGACGGGTTTATGAATTAATGTAGAGAGGTAAGGGTGAATTCACAGGTACTCATACTGACCGGTCCGTAAATTACTGTAGATAGATAAGGGTGAATACGCAGGTATTAATGGTGACCGGTGAATGAGATACTGGATATAGGTTAGGGTGAATATGCAGGTATTCGTATTGACGTGTTCATGAATGACTGTATATAGGTTAGGTTGAATACGCAGGTATTCATTCTTACGGGTTTATGAATTAACTAAGATAGGTGAGGTGATCGGTTTATGAAAAACTGCAGATAGGTACGGGTGAATACGTTAATATTCATACTGAACTGTCCATGAATTAATGTAGATAGGTAAGGGAGAACACGCAAGCATTCATACTGACCGGTCCATGAATTACTGTAGATAGGTAAGGATGAACACGCAAGCATTCATACTGACCGGTCCATGAATTACTGTAGATAGGTAAGGGAGAACACGCAGGTATTCATACTGACCGGTCCATGAATTACTGTAGATAGGTAAGGGAGAACACGCAAGCATTCATACTGACCGGTCCATGAATTACTGTAGATAGGTAAGGATGAACACGCAAGCATTCATACTGACCGGTCCATGAATTACTGTAGATAGGTAAGGATGAACACGCAAGCATTCATACTGACCGGTCCATGAATTACTGTAGATAGGTAAGGGAGAACACGCAGGTATTCATACTGACTGGTCCATGAATTACTGTAGATAGGTAAGGGTTAACACGCAGGTATTGATACTGACCGGTCCATGAATTAATGTAGACAGGTTAGGGTGAATACGCAGGTATTCATACTGACCTGTCCATGAATTAATGTAAATCGGTAATGGTGAACACGCAGGTATTCATACTGACCGGTGAACATGCAGGTATTCATACTGACCGGGTTCATGAATGACTGTATATAGGTTAGGGTGAATACGCAGGTATTCATTCTTACGGGTTTATGAATAACTAAGATAGGTGAGGTGATCGGTTTATGAAAAACTGCAGATAGGTAGGGGTGAATACGTAAATATTTATACTGACCGATCCATGTATTAATGTAGATAGTTAAGGGTTAACACGCAGGTATTCATACTAACAGGTCCATGAATTAATGTAGATAGGTAAGAGTGAACACGCAGGTATACATACTGACCGGTCCATAAATTAATGTAGATAGGTAAGGGTGAACACGCAGGTATTCATACTGCCCGGTGAATATGCAGGTATTCATACTGACCGATCCATGAATTAATGTAGATAAGTAAGGGTGAACACGCAGGTATTCATACTGACCGGTCCTTAAATTAATGAAGATAGGTAAGACTGAACACGCATGTATTCATACTGACCGGTGAACATGAGGTATTCATACTGACCAGTCCATGAATAAATGTAGATAGGTAAGGGTGAATACGCAGGCATTCATACTGATCGGTTTATGAATTACTGTTGATAGGTTAGGGTGAATACGCAGGTATTTATGCTGACGGCTGAATGAATTACTGGATATAGATTAGGTTGAATATGCAGGTATTCATACTGACCGATTCATGAGTTACTGTAGATAGGTAAGGGTGAATACGCAGGTATTTAAGCTGACGGGTGAATGTACTACTGGATATAGGTTGGGTGAATATGCAGGTATTCATACTGACCAGTCCTTGAATTACTGTAGATAGATAAGGATGAATACGCAGTTATTCATACTGACCGGACCATGAATTACTGTAGATATGTTGGGGTGAACACGCAGGTATTCATACTGACCGGACCATGAATTACTGTAGATAGGTACGGGTGAACACGCAGGTATTTTTATATTTTTACTGTCCGGTCAATGAATTACTGTAGATAGGTAAGGGTGAACACGCATGTATTCATACTGACCGGACCATGAACTACTATAGATAGGTAAGGGTGAACACGCAGGTATTCATACTGACCGGGCCATGAATTACTGTAGATAGGTAAGGGTAAACACGCAGGTATTTTTATATTTTTACTGTCCGGTCAATGAATTACTGTAGATAGGTAAGGGTGAACACGCATGTATTCATACTGACCGGACCATGAACTACTATAGATAGGTAAGGGTGAACACGCAGGTATTCATACTGACCGGTCCTTGAACTACTATAGATAGGTAAGGCTGAACACGCATGTATTCATACTGACCGGTCCATGAATTACTGTAGATAGGTTAGGGTTAACACGCAGGTATTGATACTGACCGGTCCATGAATTACTGTAGATAGGTAAGGGTGAACACGCATGTATTCATACTGACCGGACCATGAACTACTATAGATAGGTAAGGGTGAACACGCAGGTATTCATACTGACCGGTCCATGAACTACTGTAGATAGGTAAGGGTTAACACGCAGGTATTCATACTGACCGGACCATGAACTACTATAGATAGGTTAGGGTGAACACGCAGGTATTCATACTGACCGGTCCATGAATTACTGTAGATAGGTAAGGGTTAACACGCAGGTATTCATACTGACCGGACCATGAACTACTATAGATAGGTTAGGGTGAACACGCAGGTATTCATACTGACCGGTCCATGAACTACTATAGATAGGTTAGGGTGAACACGCAGGTATTCATACTGACCGGACCATGAACTACTATAGATAGGTTAGGGTGAACACGCAGGTATTCATACTGACCGGTCCATGAATTACTATAGATAGGTTAGGGTTAACACGCAGGTATTCATACTGACCGGTCCATGAATTACTGTAATTAAGTTAGGGTGAACACGCAGGTATTCACCCTAATTGGTCCATGGATTACTGTAGATAAGTTAGGGTCAACACGCAGGTATTCACACTGACCGGTCCATGCATTACTGTAGATAGGTAAGGGTGAACACGCAGGTATTCATACTGACCGGACCATGAATTACTGTAGATAGGTAAGGGTGAACACGCAGGTATTGATACTGACCGGTCCATGAATTACTGTAGATAGGTAAGGGTGAACACGCAGGTATTGATACTGACCGGTCCATGAATTACTGTAGATAGGTTAGGGTGAACACGCAGGTATTGATACTGACCGGACCATGAATTACTGTAGATAGGTAAGGGTGAACACGCAGGTGTTCACACTGACCGGTCAATGAATTACTGTAGAGATGTTGGGGTGAACACGCCGGTATTCACACTGACCAGTCCATGGACTAGTGTAGATAGGTAAGGGTTAACACGCAGGTATTCATACTGACCGTTCCATGAACTACTGTAGGTAGGTAAGGGTTAACACGCAGGTATTCATACTGACCGGACCATGAATTACTGTAGATAGGTCAGGGTGAACACGCAGGTATTCATACTGACCTGTCCATGAACTACTGTAGATAGGTAAGGGTTAACACGCAGGTATTCATACTGACCGGTCCATAAACTACTGTAGATAGGTTAGGGTGAATACGCAGGTATTCATACTGATCTGTTTATGAATAACTGTAGATAGGTAAGGGTGAATTCGCAAGTATTCATCCTGACTGGTCCATGAAGTACTGTAGATGATAAGGGTTAATACGCAGGTATTCGTACAGATCGGTTTATAAATTACTGTAGATAAGTAAGGGTGCATACGCAGGCATTCATACTGAAAGGTGAATGAATTACTGTAGATAGGCAAGGGTGAATACGTAGGTATTCATTGTGACTGGTCCATAAATTACTGTAGATAGGTAAAAATGAATACGCAGGTATTCATGCTGAGAGGTGAATGAATTACTGTAGATAGGCAAGGGTGAATACGTAGGTATTCATTCTGACTGGTCCATAAATTACTGTAGATAGGTAATAATGAATACGCAGGTATTTATGCTGAGAGGTAAATGAATAACTGTAGATAGGCAAAGGTGAATACGTAGGTATTCATTAAGACCGGTCCATAGGTAAGGGTGAATACGCAGGTATTCATTCAGATGGGTTCATGAATTACTGTAGATAGGTAAGGGTGAATACGCAGGTACTCATGCTGACGGGTTCATAAATCACTGTAGATAGATTAAGGTGAATACGCATGCATTCATACGTACCACTCTATGGATTACCGTAGATAGGTAGGGGTGAATACGCAGGTATTAATTCTGATGGGTTCATGAATAACTGTAGATAGTTAAGGGTGAATACGCAGGTATTCATTCTGATGGGTTCATGAGTTACTGTAGATAGGGTAGGGTGAATACGCAGGTATTTATGCTAACGGATGAATGAATTACTGTATATAAGTTAGGGTGAATATGCAGGTATTCATACTGACGGGTTCATAAATGACTGTATATAGGTTAGGGTGAATACGCAGTTATTCATACTGACGGGTTCATAAATGACTGTTGATAGGTTAGGGTGAATACGCAGGTATTCATTCTGACGGGTTCATGAATTAACGAAGATAGGTGAGATGATTACGCAGGTATACATAATGACCGCTCTATAAATTCTTGTAGATAGATAGGGGTGAATAACCAGGTATTCATTCTGATGGGTTCATGAATTACTCAAGATAGGTAAGGGTGAATAGACAGGCATTCATACTGACGGGTTTATGAATTAATGTAGAGAGGTAAGAGTGAATTCACAGGTACTCATACTGACCGGTCCGTAAATCACTTTAGATAGATAAGGGTGAATACGCAGGTATTAATGGTGACGGGTGAATGAGATACTGGATATAGGTTAGGGTGAATATGCAGGTATTCATATTGACGTGTTCATGAATGACTGTATATAGGTTAGGTTGAATACGCAGGTATTCATTCTTACGGGTTTATGAATTAACTAAGATAGGTGAGGTGATCGGTTTATGAAAAACTGCAGATAGGTACGGGTGAATACGTTAATATTCATACTGAACTGTCCATGAATTAATGTAGATAGGTAAGGGAGAACACGCAGGTATTGATACTGACCGGTCCATGAATTACTGTAGATAGGTAAGGGTGAACACGCATGTATTCATACTGACCGGACCATGAACTACTATAGATAGGTAAGGGTGAACACGCAGGTATTCATACTGACCGGTCCATGAACTACTGTAGATAGGTAAGGGTTAACACGCAGGTATTCATACTGACCGGACCATGAACTACTATAGATAGGTTAGGGTGAACACGCAGGTATTCATACTGACCGGTCCATGAATTACTATAGATAGGTTAGGGTTAACACGCAGGTATTCATACTGACCGGTCCATGAATTACTGTAATTAAGTTAGGGTGAACACGCAGGTATTCACCCTGATTGGTCCATGGATTACTGTAGATAAGTTAGGGTCAACACGCAGGTATTCACACTGACCGGTCCATGCATTACTGTAGATAGGTAAGGGTGAACACGCAGGTATTCATACTGACCGGACCATGAATTACTGTAGATAGGTAAGGGTGAACACGCAGGTATTGATACTGACCGGTCCATGAATTACTGTAGATAGGTAAGGGTGAACACGCAGGTATTGATACTGACCGGTCCATGAATTACTGTAGATAGGTTAGGGTGAACACGCAGGTATTGATACTGACCGGTCCATGAATTACTGTAGATAGGTAAGGGTGAACACGCAGGTGTTCACACCGACCGGTCAATGAATTACTGTAGAGATGTTGGGGTGAACACGCCGGTATTCACACTGACCAGTCCATGGACTAGTGTAGATAGGTAAGGGTTAACACGCAGGTATTCATACTGACCGTTCCATGAACTACTGTAGATAGGTAAGGGTTAACACGCAGGTATTCATACTGACCGGACCATGAATTACTGTAGATAGGTCAGGGTGAACACGCAGGTATTCATACTGACCTGTCCATGAACTACTGTAGATAGGTAAGGGTTAACACGCAGGTATTCATACTGACCGGTCCATAAACTACTGTAGATAGGTTAGGGTGAATACGCAGGTATTCATACTGATCTGTTTATGAATAACTGTAGATAGGTAAGGGTGAATTCGCAAGTATTCATCCTGACTGGTCCATGAAGTACTGTAGATGATAAGGGTTAATACGCAGGTATTCGTACAGATCGGTTTATAAATTACTGTAGATAAGTAAGGGTGCATACGCAGGCATTCATACTGAGAGGTGAATGAATTACTGTAGATAGGCAAGGGTGAATACGTAGGTATTCATTGTGACTGGTCCATAAATAACTGTAGATAGGTAAAAATGAATACGCAGGTATTCATGCTGAGAGTTGAATGAATAACTGTAGATAGGCAAGGGTGAATACGTATGTATTCATTCTGACTGGTCCATAAATAACTGTAGATAGGTAATAATAAATACGCAGGTATTCATGCTGAGAGGTGAATGAATAACTGTAGATAGGCAAGGGTGAATACGTAGGTATTCATTGTGACTGGTCCATAAATAACTGTAGATAGGTAAAAATGAATACGCAGGTATTCATGCTGAGAGGTGAATGAATAACTGTAGATAGGCAAGGGTGAATACGTAGGTATTCATTCTGACTGGTCCATAAATTACTGTAGATAGGTAATAATGAATACGCAGGTATTTATGCTGAGAGATGAATGAATAACTGTAGATAGGCAAGGGTGAATACGTAGGTATTCATTCTGACTGGTCCATAAATAACTGTAGATAGGTAAAAATGAATACGCAGGTATTCATGCTGAGAGGTGAATGAATAACTGTAGATAGGCAAGGGTGAATACGTAGGTATTCATTCTGACTGGTCCATAAATTACTGTAGATAGGTAAAAATGAATACGCAGGTATTCATGCTGAGAGTTGAATGAATTACTGTAGATAGGCAAGGGTGAATACGTAGGTATTCATTGTGACTGGTCCATAAATAACTGTAGATAGGTAATAATGAATACGCAGGTATTCATGCTGAGAGGTGAATGGATAACTGTAGATAGGCAAGGGTGAATACGTAGGTATTCATTGTGACTGGTCCATAAATTACTGTAGATAGGTAATAATAAATACGCAGGTATTCATGCTGAGAGGTGAATGAATAACTGTAGATAGGCAAGGGTGAATACGTAGGTATTCATTGTGACTGGTCCATAAATAACTGTAGATAGGTAAAATGAATACGCAGGCATTCATGCTGAGAGGTGAATGAATAACTGTAGATAGGCAAGGGTGAATACGTAGGTATTCATTCTGACTGGTCCATAAATTACTGTAGATAGGTAAAAATGAATACGCAGGTATTCATGCTGAGAGTTGAATGAATTACTGTAGATAGGCAAGGGTGAATACGTAGGTATTCATTGTGACTGGTCCATAAATAACTGTAGATAGGTAATAATGAATACGCAGGTATTCATGCTGAGAGGTGAATGAATAACTGTAGATAGGCAAGGGTGAATACGTAGGTATTCATTCTGACTGGTCCATAAATTACTGTAGATAGGTAAAAATGAATACGCAGGTATTCATGCTGAGAGGTGAATGAATAACTGTAGATAGGCAAGGGTGAATACGTAGGTATTCATTGTGACTGGTCCATAAATTACTGTAGATAGGTAAAAATGAATACGCAGGTATTCATGCTGAGAGGTGAATGAATAACTGTAGATAGGCAAGGGTGAATACGTAGGTATTCATTGTGACTGGTCCATAAATTACTGTAGATAGGTAAAAATGAATACGCAGGTATTCATGCTGAGAGGTGAATGAATTACTGTAGATAGGCAAGGGTGAATACGTAGGTATTCATTCTAACTGGTCCATAAATAACTGTAGATAGGTAATAATAAATACGCAGGTATTCATGCTGAGAGGTGAATGAATAACTGTAGATAGGCAAAGGTGAATACGTAGGTATTCATTAAGACCGGTCCATAGGTAAGGGTGAATACGCAGGTATTCATTCAGATGGGTTCATGAATTACTGTAGATAGGTAAGGGTGAATACGCAGGTACTCATGCTGACGGGTTCATAAATCACTGTAGATAGATTAAGGTGAATACGCATGCATTCATACGTACCACTCTATGGATTACCGTAGATAGGTAGGGGTGAATACGCAGGTATTAATTCTGATGGGTTCATGAATAACTGTAGATAGTTAAGGGTGAATACGCAGGTATTCATTCTGATGGGTTCATGAGTTACTGTAGATAGGGTAGGGTGAATACGCAGGTATTTATGCTAACGGATGAATGAATTACTGTATATACGTTAGGGTGAATATGCAGGTATTCATACTGACGGGTTCATAAATGACTGTATATAAGTTAGGGTGAATACGCAGTTATTCATACTGACGGGTTCATAAATGACTGTTGATAGGTTAGGGTGAATACGCAGGTATTCATTCTGACGGGTTCATGAATTAACGAAGATAGGTGAGATGATTACGCAGGTATACATAATGACCGCTCTATAAATTCTTGTAGATAGATAGGGGTGAATAACCAGGTATTCATTCTGATGGGTTCATGAATTACTCAAGATAGGTAAGGGTGAATAGACAGGCATTCATACTGACGGGTTTATGAATTAATGTAGAGAGGTAAGAGTGAATTCACAGGTACTCATACTGACCGGTCCGTAAATCACTTTAGATAGATAAGGGTGAATACGCAGGTATTAATGGTGACGGGTGAATGAGATACTGGATACTGGATATAGGTTAGGGTGAATATGCAGGTATTCATATTGACGTGTTCATGAATGACTGTATATAGGTTAGGTTGAATACGCAGGTATTCATTCTTACGGGTTTATGAATTAACTAAGATAGGTGAGGTGATCGGTTTATGAAAAACTGCAGATAGGTACGGGTGAATACGTTAATATTCATACTGAACTGTCCATGAATTAATGTAGATAGGTAAGGGAGAACACGCAGGTATTGATACTGACTGGTCCATGAATTACTGTAGATAGGTAAGGGTGAACACGCAGGTATTGATACTGACCGGTTTATGAATTAATGTAGACAGGTTAGGGTGAATACGCAGGTATTCATACTGACCTGTCCATGAATTAATGTAAATCGGTAATGGTGAACACGCAGGTATTCATACTGACCGGTGAACATGCAGGTTTTCATACTGACCGGGTTCATGAATGACTGTATATAGGTTAGGGTGAATACGCAGGTATTCATTCTTACGGGTTTATGAATTAACTAAGATAGGTGAGGTGATCGGTTTATGAAAAACTGCAGATAGGTAGGGGTGAATACGTAAATATTTATACTGACCGGTCCATGAATTAATGTAGATAGTTAAGGGTTAACACGCAGGTATTCATACTAACAGGTCCATGAATTAATGTAGATAGGTAAGGGTGAACACGCAGGTATACATACTGACCGGTCCATAAATTAATGTAGATAGGTAAGGGTGAACACGCAGGTATTCATACTGCCCGGTGAATATGCAGGTATTCATACTGACCGGTCCATGAATTAATGTAGATAAGTAAGGGTGAACACGCAGGTATTCATACTGACCGGTCCTTAAATTAATGTAGATAGGTAAGACTGAACACGCATGTATTCATACTGACCGGTGAACATGAGGTATTCATACTGACCAGTCCATGAATAAATGTAGATAAGTAAGGGTGAATACGCAGGCATTCATACTGATCGGTTTATGAATTACTGTTGATAGGTTAGGGTGAATACGCAGGTATTTATGCTGACGGCTGAATGAATTACTGGATATAGATTAGGTTGAATATGCAGTTATTCATACTGACCGATTCATGAGTTACTGTAGATAGGTAAGGGTGAATACGCAGGTATTTAAGCTGACGGGTGAATGTACTACTGGATATAGGTTGGGTGAATATGCAGGTATTCATACTGACCAGTCCTTGAATTACTGTAGATAGATAAGGATGAATACGCAGTTATTCATACTGACCGGACCATGAATTACTATAGATATGTTGGGGTGAACACGCAGGTATTCATACTGACCGGACCATGAATTACTGTAGATAGGTACGGGTGAACACGCAGGTATTTTTATATTTTTAAGGTCCGGTCAATGAATTACTGTAGATAGGTAAGGGTGAACACGCATGTATTCATACTGACCGGACCATGAACTACTATAGATAGGTAAGGGTGAACACGCAGGTATTCATACTGACCGGGCCATGAATTACTGAGATAGGTAAGGGTAAACACGCAGGTATTTTTATATTTTTACTGTCCGGTCAATGAATTACTGTAGATAGGTAAGGGTGAACACGCATGTATTCATACTGACCGGACCATGAACTACTATAGATAGGTAAGGGTGAACACGCAGGTATTCATACTGACCGGTCCATGAACTACTATAGATAGGTAAGGATGAACACGCATGTATTCATACTGACCGGTCCATGAATTACTGTAGATAGGTTAGGGTTAACACGCAGGTATTCATACTGACCGGTCCATGAATTACTGTAGATAGGTAAGGGTGAACACGCATGTATTCATACTGACCGGACCATGAACTACTATAGATAGGTAAGGGTGAACACGCAGGTATTCATACTGACCGGTCCATGAACTACTGTAGATAGGTAAGGGTTAACACGCAGGTATTCATACTGACCGGACCATGAACTACTATAGATAGGTTAGGGTGAACACGCAGGTATTCATACTGACCGGTCCATGAATTACTGTAGATT
Organism: Anadara kagoshimensis; assembly: GCA_021292105.1. Classification (NCBI taxonomy): domain Eukaryota; kingdom Metazoa; phylum Mollusca; class Bivalvia; order Arcoida; family Arcidae; genus Anadara; species Anadara kagoshimensis. The sequence continues at coordinate 39,070,961 of CM037857.1, forward strand.
GGTAAGGGTTAACACGCAGGTATTCATACTGACCGGACCATGAACTACTATAGATAGGTTAGGGTGAACACGCAGGTATTCATACTGACCGGTCCATGAACTACTATAGATAGGTTAGGGTGAACACGCAGGTATTCATACTGACCGGACCATGAACTACTATAGATAGGTTAGGGTGAACACGCAGGTATTCATACTGACCGGTCCAGGAATTACTATAGATAGGTTAGGGTTAACACGCAGGTATTCATACTGACCGGTCCATGAATTACTGTAATTAAGTTAGGGTGAACACGCAGGTATTCACCCTGATTGGTCCATGTATTACTGTAGATAAGTTAGGGTCAACACGCAGGTATTCACACTGACCGGTCCATGCATTACTGTAGATAGGTAAGGGTGAACACGCAGGTATTCATACTGACCGGACCATGAATTACTGTAGATAGGTAAGGGTGAACACGCAGGTATTGATACTGACCGGTCCATGAATTACTGTAGATAGGTAAGGGTGAACACGCAGGTATTCATACTGACCGGTCCATGAATTACTGTAGATAGGTTAGGGAGAACACGCAGGTATTGATACTGACCGGTCCATGAATTACTGTAGATAGGTAAGGGTGAACACGCAGGTATTCATACTGACCGGTCCATAAACTACTGTAGATAGGTAAGGGTTAACACGCAGGTATTCATACTGATCTGTTTATGAATAACTGTAGATAGGTAAGGGTGAATTCGCAAGTATTCATCCTGACTGGTCCATGAAGTACTGTAGATGATAAGGGTTAATACGCTGGTATTCGTACAGATCGGTTTATAAATTACTGTAGATAAGTAAGGGTGCATACGCAGGCATTCATACTGAGAGGTGAATGAATTACTGTAGATAGGCAAGGGTGAATACGTAGGTATTCATTGTGACTGGTCCATAAATTACTGTAGATAGGTAATAATAAATACGCAGGTATTCATGCTGAGAGGTGAATGAATAACTGTAGATAGGCAAGGGTGAATACGTAGGTATTCATTCTGACTGGTCCATAAATTACTGTAGATAGGTAATAATGAATACGCAGGTATTTATGCTGAGAGGTGAATGAATAACTGTAGATAGGCAAGGGTGAATACGTAGGTATTCATTCTGACTGGTCCATAAATTACTGTAGATAGGTAATAATGAATACGCAGGTATTTATGCTGAGAGGTGAATGAATAACTGTAGATAGGCAAGGGTGAATACGCAGGTATTCATTAAGACCGGTCCATAAATTACTGTAGATAGGTAAGGGTGAATACGCATGCATTCATACGTACCACTCTATGAATTACCGTAGATAGGTAGGGGTGAATACGTATGTATTCATTCTGATGGGTTCATGAATAACTGTAGATAGTTAAGGGTGAATACGCAGGTATTCATTCTGATGGGTTCCTGAGTTACTGTAAATAGGGTAGGGTGAATACGCAGGTATTTATGCTGACGGATGAATGAATTACTGTATATAGGGTGAATATGCAGGTTTTCATACTGACGGGTTCATAAATGACTGTATATAGATTAGGGTGAATATGCAGGTATTCATACTGACGGGTTCATAAATGACTGTATATAGGTTAGGGTGAATACGCAGGTATTCATACTGACGGGTTCATAAATGACTGTTGATAGGTTATGGTGAATACGCAGGTATTCATTCTGACGGGTTCATGAATTAACGAAGATAGGTGAGGTGATTACGCAGGTATACATACTGACCGCTCTATAAATTCCTGTAGATAGGTAGGGGTGAATAACCAGGTATTCATTCTGATGGGTTCATGATTTACTCAAGATAGGTCAGGGTGAATACGCAGGCATTCATACTGACGGGTTTATGAATTAATGTAGATAGGTAAGAGTGAATTCACAGGTACTCATACTGACCGGTCCGTAAATTACTGTAGATAGATAAGGGTGAATACGCAGGTATTAATGGTGACCGGTGAATGAGTTACTGGATATAGGCTAGGGTGAATATGCAGGTATTCATATTGACTACAGTTGTTCATGAATAACTGTATGTAGGTTAGGGTGAATACGCAGGTATTTATTCTTACGGGTTTATGAATTAACTAAGATAGGTGAGGTGATCGGTTTATGAAAAACTGCAGATAGGTAGGGGTGAATACGTAAATATTCATACTGACCGGTCCATCAACTAATGTAGATAGGTAAGGGTGAACACGCAAGCATTCATACTGACCGGTCCATGAATTAATGTAGATAGGTAAGGGAGAACACGCAGGTATTCATACTGACTGGTGCATGAATTACTGTAGATAGGTAAGGGTGAACACGCAGGTATTGATACTGACCGGTCCATGAATTAATGTAGACAGGTTAGGGTGAATACGCAGGTATTCATACTGACCGGTCCATGAATTAATGTAAATAGGTAAGGGTGAACACGCAGGTATTCATACTGACCGGTGAACATGCAGGTATTCATACTGAACGGTCCATGAATTAATTTAGATAAGTAAGGGTGATCACGCAGGTATTCATACTGACCGGGTTCATGAATGACTGTATATAGGTTAGGGTGAATACGCAGGTATTCATTCTTACGGGTTTATGAATTAACTAAGATAGGTAAGGTGATCGGTTTATGAAAAACTGCAGATAGGTGGGGTGAATACGTAAATATTCATACTGACCGGTCCATGAATTAATGTAGATAGTTAAGGGTTAACACGCAGGTATTCATACTAACAGGTCCATGAATTAATGTAGATAGGTAAGGGTGAACACGCAGGTATTCATACTGCCCGGTGAATATGCAGGTATTCATACTGACCGGTCCATGAATTAATGTAGATAAGTAAGGGTGAACACGCAGGTATTCATACTGACCGGTCCTTAAATTAAGGTAGATAGGTAAGACTGAACACGCATGTATTCATACTGACCGGTGAACATGGGGTATTCATACTGACCGGTCCATGAATAAATGTAGATAGGTAAGGGTGAATACGCAGGCATTCATACTGATCGGTTTATGAATTACTGTTGATAGGTTACGGTGAATACGCAGGTATTTATGCTGACGGCTGAATGCATTACTGGATATAGATTAGGGTGAATATGCAGGTATTCATACTGACCGATTCATGAGTTACTGTAGATAGGTAAGGGTGAATACGCAGGTATTCATACTGACCGGACCATGAATTACTGTAGATATGTTGGGGTGAACACGCAGGTATTCATACTGACCGGTCCATGAATTACTGTAGATAGGTAAGGGTGAACACGCAGGTATTGACACTGACCGGTCCATGAATTACTGCAGATAGGTTAGGGTGAACACGCAGGTATTCACACTGACCGGTCCATGAATTACTGCAGATAGGTTAGGGTGAACACGCAGGTGTTCACACTGACCGTTCCATGAATTACTGCAGATAGGTTAGGGTGAACACGCCGGTATTCATACTGACCGGACCATGAATTATTGTAGAGACGTTGGGGTGAACACGCCGGTATTCATACTGACCGGACCATGAATTACTGTAGATATGTTGAGGTGAATACGCAGGTATTCATACTGACCGGACCATGAATTATTGTAGAGACGTTGGGGTGAACACGCCGGTATTCACTCTGACCGGTCCATGAATTACTGTAGATATGTTGGGGTGAATACGCAGGTATTGATACTGACCGGACCATGAATTACTGTAGATAGGTAAGGGTGAACACGCAGGTATTCATACTGACCGGTCAATGAATTACTGTAGATATGTTGGGGTGAACACGCAGGTATTTATACTGACCGGACCATGAATTACTGTAGAGATGTTGGGGTGAACACGCAGGTATTCATACTGACCGGACCATGAATTACTGTAGAGATGTTGGGGTGAACACGCAGGTATTCATACTGACCGGACCATGAATTACTGTAGATATGTTGGGGTGAACACGCAGGTATTCATACTGACCGGACCATGAATTACTGTAGAGATGTTGGGGTGAACACGCAGGTATTCATACTGACCGGACCATGAATTACTGTAGAGACGTTGGGGTGAACACGCCGGTATTCACACTGACCGGTCAATGAATTACTGTAGATATGTTGGGGTGAACACGCAGGTATTCATACTGACCGGACCATGAACTACTGTAGAGATGTTGGGGTGAACCCGCAGGTATTCATACTGACCGGACCATGAACTACTGTAGAGATGTTGGGGTGAACACGCAGTTATTCATACTGACCGGACCATGAACTACTGTAGAGACGTTGGGGTGAACACGCCGGTATTCATACTGACCGGACCATGAATTACTGTAGATATGTTGGGGTGAACACTCAGGTATTCATACTGACCGGACCATGAATTACTGTAGATATGTTGGGGTGAATACGCAGTTATTCATACTGACCGGACCATGAACTACTGTAGAGACGGGGTGAACACGCCGGTATTCATACTGACCGGACCATGAATTACTGTAGATAGGTAAGGCTGAACACGCAGGTATTGATACTGACCGGTCCATGAATTATTGTAGATATGTAAGGGTGAACACGTAAATAAGTAATATTGATACTGACCGTAGGCTGAACTACAATGAGTAGATAATGATGAATACATGAATTTGGGTTTGTTTGCTGAAGCTTCCCAGGGACAACTATGAATATTAGTAAAATCTGTGGTAACCATCCACCCTGCATCACCATTGCATCCACCATAGCTACGATTAATATAAGTTACTGAAATTAGAAAAATTAATTTTTATATTTTTATCTGGTTATTTCAAAACTATTATTTAGCCACGTGCTCAAATATCTTTGCGTTTTGACGGTAAAAAGTAAAATATAATTTTTCTTTCAAAGAAAAACCGAATGAGGTTGACTATTGAAAGTTGGAGGTTGTATATAGTAAGAAACAAATAAATGAAAAGCATGTGCGCCTATGTGGTCATTAAATCCATTGTAACCAATCCATAGAACCAAATAAATAAAAATAAATAAATAAATAAATAAATAAAAAGCAAAACGACATGATAAACACAATGATAAAGACATAAAGGAAAGGGTATGATAGTTAAATTACTTTTATCTTTCACAAACGATAGTGATGGTTAATATGCAGGATTAGATTTTATTATAGGTCAACATAGGGGTTATTCCTAACCCCCTTTAAAATGTTTTGTAGAGCAAACTATGTTTAATTAAATCGTTGTTGGAACGAACAAAAAGACAGGGTTTTGATTTAACATCACTCTTAATTAGAAAACGGGGGATAAAAATTGCTTAAAATGACTTTATCTTATAATTTCTTGCAAAAAAGGAATTTTGCCATTTGATTATTATCGTTGAATAGAGCAACATTTCTTCCTCAGGGTGTTTAGTATTATTACTGACTCATACTGTAAACGTATTTCGCGCGTATTTATTTTTGCGATATAGGAAATTTATACATCTCCGTGTAGTTAAATGTTCCCTTTTTAAAAATATGCACTGTAACACAATAAGTATAATATAATTTTCGCGCAAAACAAACGACCGCGAAATAAGCGAAAAATTAGTACACCGCGAAAATAAATATGTTTACAGTATGTAGATTATATATCAGCCAACATTAAGTATGCAAAATCAGTCACCACACCTTACACAGGTGTAATTTTATATACTAATATATACATGTTATATCCATGAATGCAAATGTATGTGGTGTTTAAGTAATTGTAATTAAGTAATGTGTATGTATTATTTATTATAGTAACGGATAGCTTTTATGAATTTAAGTCAGTACCTACAGTCATCATAAAAAAGATGTTAACTTAATTCTAAAATGTCAATTTTAATACCGTGTTTTCTGTTAATTGCTATAGAAGGTGGTTTTAAACGTTCATAAGTATTGCATAAAATGATTATAAATAATAATTTAATAATAATTAAATGAAACTTTATAACAAACGTGATGACTTTAATTCTTCTATTGTCAACTTTCCTTTTTTATGCAGCTCCTGCTTATGGTGTATTTGTTTCCCAATTAATACGCTATGATAGAGCTTGTTCCCACTACGGGGATTTTTTGTACAACGAAGTAGGCTGCTTGCAAATAAATTGTTGACGCTGGGATATTGCAAGCCTAGGCTTATCAAGGCCCTCAGAAAGTTTTATGAACGTCATCTCAGTATTGTTGATAAGTTTGATGTCTCTGTGTCCAGGATTGCCCTGTATATATTTGACGTCTCATAGTTCCATGTTCTTTTCACACAATTTTGATTACACACGTGGCGGGTGTAGCTAGCTAAACAGGAGGTGATTACCATTCCGGAGCACCCGGCCTCACTCCCCTGGTGGAGGTTCACGTGTCTAACCTAACCTGTCAGTTCCAAAGTTTTTACTTTGCTTCTGGATTGTGATTTGGACATGGATTAGTATGTTTAAACCTAATTTCTTTTTTCTAATCTTAAGTTCAGATTTTACTCTAGATATTCCAATTCATACCGAAATCTTAATTCCAAAGCAAATTGAAAAATTCGAAACTGCCAAATTAAGTTAAGACGTAAACCTCAACCACGGAAGTGAGGCCCGGTGCTTCGAAGTGTAAGTGATTATTTTGTATAGACCTACCTGTCGCCTTGAATGCTGTACACATTATATGTTTGTTGAGAATCTTTAAACAAAAAATGCAATAGAGGAGAGAAAACTCTCCGAATTTGAAAAGTCCAACCTTCACCTTTAAATAAAAAATGCAATAGAAGGGAGACAAAAAAGTTTACAAAATGTCTGACAGTCACTTTCATGACGGTTTCTTATTGTCTGGATTACATAGGTAGACGCTGACAAAACTCGCAATTCTAACTGTCAAAAACAACAAACTTGAAAAAATATTTTCTTGTCGTTAAGCATCTACTGGTTTGCTCAAAATTATGAGGATGGGTATAATAGGCTTGTTACAAGTGAAGTGTACTAGCACACTAAAGATCGCCATTACTGCTCAGTAGTACAAAGTTAGTTAAAGTCTGTCCCGAGCCATTAGGCCCATCAGGCCGGAGCTTATCCCGGTTTCGGTGGCGTTAAGCGACTGAGAGTACAAGACTCCCCCCTGAATGGGACGCCGGTCCATCGCAGGGTTAACCCCCAGCATTTTGCTGGTACTCATTTATTTTTCAGCTGAGTGAACTGGAACAACGTGAAATTAAGTGTCTTGCTCAAGGACACAACACATCGCCCGGTCCAGGGATCGAACCCACGACCTTCGAATCATGAGTCCAACGCCTTAACCACTAGGCCACGCGCTTACACTCAGTAGTACAAAACAGATCATAAATACTTGCATGAATACTGACGCACCACATGAACAGCTATTCAGATTAATTTTGATATGTGTAACAAAACTAATATCGTCACATATTACTGAATATCGACGATAAGACGTAAACTTTCATTCATCTAATAACTACATTTATCTACTAAAGTTATTAAATGCTACTACAAATAAACTAGTTTCGTATATGTCTCCTTATACTCATAAAATGACGCAATTTATAATCAAATGATATCATCGACGTTAGAGAATGTGCACTAAAGATTATGTCGATGAAAGTAGTAGGGGGTGAGTCTCTACCTTCCCCGTTTGCATCACCCTTTGTTCTACTAGGACCTACTGCATCACCCTATTGTTCTACTAGGACCTACTGCATCACCCTTTGTTCCAAATATAGGTCACCGCATCACCCTTTGTTCCTTATATGGACCTATCGCATCACCCTTTGTTCTACTAAGACCTACTGCATCACCCTTTGTTCCAAATCTAGGTCACCGCATCACCCTTTGTTCCTTATATGGACCTATCGCATCACCCTTTGTTCTACTAGGACCTATCGCATCTACCTTTGTTTTTATTATGCTAAATAGACGATACAATGGGGATAGGGTTCAAGCGTGTTAGTTAAATGATGTGCGGCCAATTAGAATTCTTTAAATCTTGTTGATTTAAATAATGTTCCTTATATGGACCCAATGCATCACTCTATTGTATGAGAATCAATTCATAAAACGCGGTCTGTTTTTAAACGGACCAATCAGCGATGAACGCATGGGAGCTGTTCGCTTTCATATAATATTGTGTAAGTGTTATCTAGTCACTTTAAAGCGCAATTCCTACTTCTATTCGGACGTATATACGCTGCTTAACAAAATATTTTACCGCTTTTTATTACAAGCATTTAATTTAGTGTTTTTACAGATCTTACAACTGAAAACGGTTGTAAAGACTTTTTACTTAAAAAAAACAAATCTGTGTGATTTAATTTATTCTCTGGAATGTACCATGGATTCAGGTAAGTCGGTTTATTTATTTAGATTTGTTTTTAAATAACCCATATATTTATGTTTTTTATGAAGAATGTCGAAAAAATTATATAAAGTTAAACGCACACATGTAACTTATAAATTATTCCTATATTACACAGTAAGGATAATACCGCTATCACAGCACACCTGCCGGTATAGATCTCCCTTAAATCTAAACCCGGGTATTAAAATTTCAACCCAAATCTATTTATTTACGTTAATTTATGTCGTTAACTTATTTCCTACGATACGAAATCCTCCACTGCTCGCAACGAACGAGTCGTTCTATTGTCCTGATAGTTAATTTACAACCTTATGTCTGGTGTCATGCTCAGGTTGATATGACCTGATACAGGATTTAAATATTTACCTGGTAAATTACATATTATACCAGTTTTAATTTTACAACACTAGTCGTGATGTAAAGTGATACTTAAACTTTAAATCGTTATTGATAGACGAAACGATAAATATACCTGATAAATCCAATAATGATCTTTTATACAAATTAATAAAAACCGACGTCTTGTGTTTACACTGAGTACGTAATCCTTTATTTATTTATTAATACTATTTTATCATAGTTCATCAATAGTTTTAGAGGAAATAATTTATGTATTTTCAGAAAGCTCCTCACTCAGTCAGATTTCGTTTAATGGTCTAAATTTACCCACTGGTAGTCAAGACTTGGAGTCGTTGATACAGATAAATTCACAAGACCTACTTCATGTGAATCTTCCAAGCCAGGTAAGTAAACGTGATAGATGTAAAATACAAAATAAATACTAATGAAACTGGTGGAATCAGTATGTCGTGTAACCAAGTAGTCTGCATAATTAATTCTGCACGATCAAGTATTGTCGAAAATGTTTATAGTTTCCGTTATTATAATAAATAAATCTATTCACTGCTTTATTTTAGAATCTGGAAAATGAAGATCAAGGGGAATCAGTGGACTTCCTTGAACTTAGTTCACAAGAGATCCGAAACCTTATATCTGTGAGTATCATTTCAAATATATCAGGAGAAGTAGTATTTCTTTTTATGTATTAAGTTTAATCATTTTATACACTAAAACGGAAATAGTAAATGTAAAACCTTAATATTTTAGGAGATTACGACAACAGCTGACGTCCCTCTATCAGACACAAGACAAGAAATAATTCATAGTGATACAGAGATGGTATTATTTTAAACGTTTAAACTTGATAAAATAACATCAGTAAACTTATATCTGAAATGCTAGTTTTATTTCTTGTTTAACCATAGCAGTAAATTATTAATATTTCAAATGAAATATTTTATTGTTGTAGATGAACTCCGATAGTGATGAGGAATTAGTTCAAGCTCTAGATGAAGCTATGGTAAGTAATGACTTTTTCACACACACACACACACACACACACACACACACACACACACACAACATAAAACAATACACTTTGTCTCACAAACATTTTCATCTCGTCACATAAATATGAAACAACGTTAGTAAGATGAGAATTTGATTGTTGTATTTTTAGGAACACCAATGTCCTCATTGTGATATAATATACACAAAAAAGAACAGTTTAAATTCCCACATAAAAGCCAAACATTCTGGAAGATCTATCCTATGTCAAGTGTGCGGGAAAATATTTAGGAGATCAGGGGATGTAAACAGACACCAAAATTCATGCATGGGTGCAGAACATGCATGTAATATATGTGGAAAAATATGTACTACATCTGGAGGTTTAAAACAGCATAGAACCAGACATAATTAAAGACAAAAATCTTAACTACAAACATACATTTAATGTTGATGAGTCCTGAAAGGTGAAATTATTGAGCTTTGAATATCATACCACTAAATAGTTTAGTCAGGTACTTGTGTATATTAATCTTTCCATTTAGGATAACCTTGCAATCAGAAAAAGAAAAAATGAAATGCCTTCGAAGCAACAGGAAAAACAAATAAAGATAGAAGCAGGGCCATCTGGTGTTCGTCCACTAAGCCCAGTGCCTGGACCATCCGATGGTAGACCAATTAGCCCAGTAGCCGGACCATCTCATATAAAACAACCAACACGAACAACTGGAGTAAGTCATAAACATTCACCTGGACGCACTTACCACTGTAGAAAATGTCCTTTTACATGTAATAATAGACGAAGTCTCTATCTCCATCGCATGAGAGAACATTTTCAACAAGGGGGGTCATTACAAACTGCACCATGGGGAGATAATCCTGCACCATGGGAACAGGAAGATGGAGTCGTTGATGAAAATTTACTTGAGGTATATGAAGCCAATACTCCATTGATTTTACAAAACTACGAAATTGGCCCCATTCAATCCACCTATAATTTTCCCGTTACTAATGATGTCAATGTTGACCGGTTGATGCGTTTTGTTGAGGAAATTTATCAGGATCAAAACCATGCTTTCCGGTTAAACCTCTCGTTTGGTGTCATACTGCAGAATCGGGAAACTGGAGAGTACATGTACTTTACACCATATACGAATAACGTGGTCCTGGATAATCCCATGTTTATATCAAGAAGATCCAATTTAAGACACCTCTACCTTAAGCTAAGAAGAATGGATATTCTGAACGAGTTATTACATACTCGCCCAGATACAAAATGGGTGCCTGTTCTTCTGACCAATGTACTGTTTTTTGTCACATCCACGAAATACCCTGTTGGAACTGGTAATTTACCTGATTATCTGATGACAAAGAAAAGTATTTACCCATTGGTGAAAAATCAGCATACTGGCAGACCCTACGACGACCATTTATGTATGTTCCGTTGTTTAGCACTACATAGAGACCACGATATCAAGTCTATAGAAGGACCAACTAAACAGTATTATGAAGAATGGTTAAAATTTTCAAAATCCAAGAAAGAGTTTTGTGGGGTATCGATTGAAGAGTTTCCCGATTTTGAAACCTGCTTCAAAATAAACCTAGAAGTCTACAGCTTACAAGAAAATGAAGCTTGTATTTCCATTTACAAGTCTAGAGGGCGCCACAATACAAGTCTATATATCAACCTTTACGAAAACCATGCCAGTTATATTAAAAAATTTGCTTCTTTTGCGAAAAAGTTCCAATGCAAGACTTGTGAACGCCATTTTGACCGTTTAGAAAATCTTAAGCGACACGAACCCACCTGTGATAGCAAAACAAAATATGTTTATCCTGGCGGCTTTTTCAAAGCCAATACAACCATTTTTGAACAGTTAGAGCACTATGATATCAATGTACCTGCTGGTGATCGAAAATTTCCATGGTTTATAGTCTACGATTTTGAGGCTATGTTAGAAAAAGTGGATAAAGATCAAACTCCACAACTCACATGGACACAAAAACATGTTCCTATTAGCGTGTCTGTTTGCAGCAATGTTCCTGGTTATAGAGAACCCTTATGTATTGTTAACCAAGATGTAGATGATTTGGTATCGGGAATGATTTCCTATATGTACAAAATTAAAAGTAAAGTCGCAGAATTGGCAAACGATAAATGGGAATGGGTGTTAGAAAAACTTCAAGAACAGAGAATGGACGACACAGATGTTTCTGCTACTAATGATGCTGATAATGATGAAGATAAAAATATACAGAGGTCGGAAAATCAACGTGTTATAGATGCTTTTAAAGCATATTTGGCCCAAGTTCCAGTTTTAGGCTTTAATTCGGCCAAATATGACGTCAATTTAATTAAAAAAGTATTAGCGAAACATCTTTGCCTGCACGAAAAAAATAACTTTGTCGTGAAGAAAAACAATTCCTATATGTGTATATCCAGTCCAGATTTAAAGTTTTTAGACATAATGCAGTTTCTGGCTCCGGGGACCAGTTATGCCAAGTTTTTGAAAGCATATGGGGTAGAAGAACAAAAAGGTTACTTCCCGTATGAGTGGTTTGATTCTGTTGAGAAATTGAATCATACAGAGTTACCTCCATACAAAGCCTTTCACAGCTCTTTGAAAAATAGTAATATCACAAATGAAGAATATCAACTTTGTAAAAAAGTCTGGCAGGAACAAGAAATGACCACGTTTAAAGAATTTTTGGTTTGGTATAATAACTTGGACGTTGGCCCATTTGTTACAGCAGTCGAGCGTTTTCAACAATTTTATTTTAAAAAAAATATCGACGTTTTGAAAACTGCCATTAGTGTTCCCGGTGTTGCCCGCCAATTACTTTTTAAAACAGCAAAAGAAGTCGGAGCTAACTTTGCTTTGTTTGATAAAAATAACGAAGATCTTTATCAAACTTTCAAGAATAATATCGTCGGCGGACCAAGTCTTATTATGAAGAGACACGTACAGAAAAATCAGACTAAAATTCGTGGAGGTAAACTTTGTCAAAAAGTGGTAGGCTTTGATGCCAATGCACTTTATTTATGGGCTTTGGATCAAGAAATGCCAGTCGGTCCATTTATCAGAAGAAAAGCTCCCGACTTTAAACCTGAAGTACGAGACAAATATATGTCCGCCTATCACTGGATGGACTTTTTAAATCAAAATGGTGCCCATATACAGCACATGTTAAATTGCGGGCAAGAAAAACGTGTTGGAAAATACCCAATAGATGGTTATGACGTCACCAACAATACAATATACCAATTCCATGGTTGTTACTTCCATGGCCATTCCTGCCCGGAAACCCAAAACATAAAAGATGAAAAATGGTTGAAGACCAGACAACAGAAAATTACCCAGACGCAAGATACCACGCATTATCTTCAACAACAAGGTTATACAGTTGTCGAATTATGGGAATGTCAATACAAACAGTTTTGTAGACAAAACCCTAAAATTTACGATTTCATAAATAAATCACGACCCCAGTTTTTCCAACGATATAAATATAAAACTGTTACGGAAGATCAGATTTTACAAGCTGTTGTCAATGAGCAACTCTTCGGTGCAATTGAAGTGGACATTGAAGTACCTGAACAATGGCCGTCTTACTTTCAACATCCTAGTATGACTCCATTCGACTATTTTGCAGAAATGTGTCCATTATTTTGCAATACCGATGTTCCTTTCGATGCTATAGGTCATCATATGCAAAACCATGTGGAAACGCACCATTTATCAAAAACCCCAAGACGATTGCTAGTGGCTGGGATGAAAGCTCGTCAGATCTTACTCGCTACACCATTACTGAAATGGTATATTCAACACGGTTTAATAGTAACCAAAATTTATCAAGTAGTTGAATATAAAGACCAATCCTGTTTCAGTAACTTTGTACAAGAAGTCAGCAATGCCCGGCGAGCTGGTGATGTACATCCAGACAAGACGATTATTGCTGATACAATGAAGTTAATTGGAAACTCTGGGTATGGATCACTTATTATGGACAAAACCAAACATCGTTCGATTAAATATGTAGACACAGAAAACAAAGCATGTTTACTAGTTAACGACCCATCCTTCAAAAAACTCGACTGTCTAGATGTAGAACAACAGTACTATGAAGCCGAAATGGCCAAGCAAAAGATAAAGTTAGATTTACCCATCCAGCTGGGGTATTTTATTTTACAATACGCTAAACTACACATGCTGTCTTTTTATTACGATTTTATGGATAAGTATGTAGACCGTTCCGATTTCGAATATATTGAAATGGATACGGACTCGGCTTATATGGCAGTCTCTGGTTCCTGTTTGGATGAGGTCATAAAACCTGACATGCGATTAAGTTATCAAACATACTTAAATCACTTTTGCAACAACACACCTATGAAACCCGATGGTGTTAATTTCTGGTTTCCACGAACATGCTGTAATTCACATGCCAAATACGACAAACGTACACCTGGGCTCTTCAAGTTGGAATATTCTGGTGATGAAATGATAGGTCTCTGCAGTAAGACCTACATTATAAGGAAATCCCAATCTAAAAAAGCAGTAAGCAGTAAAATTTGCGAAAAGCGAAAAAATTAAAACCACGGCGATTGAAATATATATCACAACTCACAAATGAGTATAAGTTCAGCTCTAAAGGGGTAAATAAAAGCACAATTATTAACCCCATGAAAATCTTTAAACATGTTTTACGTACGGGTCAATGCCAAGTTGGAATAAATCGTGGGTTTAGAGTGAAAGATAATTCGATTTTTACTTATAGTCAATACAAACGTGGGTTTTCTTACTTTTATTGTAAACGTAAAGTGTTAGCAGACGGTATACATACTGTCCCTCTTGATATAACTCTCTGTCCTATACCAAACATCAAACAACAAGATGAATCAGAGGAGGATCTTGATTATTTTAATGATGTGGCTATTTTAGCATCACTCCTAGATGAATGAAAATTCGTATCGATCATATAAGTTTAATTTATAATTAAGTGTGTGTTTTTATAGTACCCAAACATTTTCTACTATGTTTGAAGTACAAAGAATTATCATCTGAGTATGGTTCATTAATTTTTTAAAATTTTTAAATCTCAAATAATACACCTTCATATTGTTTGACTAAACTAAGTTGTATGTTAAAGCGGTTGATGTGTTTTGATTGAATATGTATACATCCTCTTTTAAAGTAGAGGTCTTTTTCTTGTATGATTTAGCTGATTGGGCATGTCAAGTATTAAAATGATCATAGCTGCGTGTGTGCTGAATATAGGTATGATTGTAGGTTGTATGTTTGCTTCGGATGAATGAGTTTGTATGCGATAAACTTTATGTAAAATCTTTATCGGTGATAGCTGCCTGCGTGCTGAATATAGCTATGACTTTAGGTTGTGTACATGCGTGTGTAAAAGGTAGTGTTATTTGTTATTTATATTTTAATCATACTAAAAATATTTAAAAAAAAATTATGAGAGCAGAAAAAATAAACTGCAAAAAAAAAAAAAAAAAAAAAATTGAAAGCAGAAAAAATAAACTGCTCAAAAAAAATTATGAAAGCAGAAAAAATAAACTGCTCAAAAAAAAAAATTATGAAAGCAGAAAAATAAACTGCTCAAAAAAAAGAATATGAAAGCAGAAAAAATAAACTGCTCAAAAAAAATTTTTACAGTAAATTTTTATTTTCAATTTTGTACATTTTTTTTGTAAATAAAATTTATATACAGTAGTATTTTTATTTATTTTGTCATTTTTTGTAAATAAGATTTTAAACATTTTAGAATTTTGTATAGTGTTTCAGCATACATGTTTGAAGTTTTATAAATTTTTGTACATTTGTATTTTAATTTTTTTTGTCATTTTTTTTGTAAATAAGATTTTAAACATTTTAGAATTTTATATAGTGTTTCAGTAAACATTTTTGAAGTTTTATAACTTTTTTGTACATTAGTATTTTAAATTTTGTGTAATACTTCAAGTTTTCATGTTTTTCAAAATTTTGTATAGTTTAGGGTTTTTTTTATTATTATTTTTTAAATTGTACATACTTGAATGAGAGGAGCGAGCGTGTTATGGTAGCCATATGTCTTTTATAAAAGATGTAAAAGCCATCTGATGAGACCTTTGGCGGGGTCGAAACATTGTACACAGATGAAGACATTACCAATTGATTCAGACACCAGTGTAGTTTAGTATCAAGACTGGCTATCTCTTGTCTTAGTTAATTGGGTCTATATACATCACGAAAAGACAACAGACGAAGACATATTTTATAAGTAAATTTACTCTACTAAAACACATTACAATACTTAATAACGAATCCATTTATTAATACGTCCAGGAGGACCTAACTTTACATTGCGTTTGAAACCAATGTTTTTAACACTTTGTCCCCCCTTCAAAGTCTTTTTGGGCATTCTAAGCCTTTTCAAAACTGGAGGTTTCTTCTGTAGACGCGCCGCTGTTTCAGCCATAGTGTCGCTAGGCTTAGTCTCCTCAATTTTAATATCACTTGTTTTCATGTCTCCCATTTTGCTATCATCCATTGGAGGTTTATTATGTAAAGTAGTCACATCACGTACATGCTCTTCCGGTGTTGCATTAGCTGTATCGGGCGTAGTCACCATATTGATTACATTTACTTTAGGTTCAGAAAAAGTATTGTCGGATTCCAATTTTGCACTCAACTTGTTAATGTCCTCTACTTCTTTTAATAAAGTTTCATATTTTCGTTTAGATAGCAATACTACTTCTTCACACATATTGATCTATTTGTTCAATTATAGGTTTCAGTACTAAATGAATCAAATCTAAGTGTCTCAGCAAAAGTCTTTTCTTCTTTAATGTGCCAATAGTTCGATCAGCTAACTTACGTATAATCTTTTGATATGGTTCAAGCTTATTCCTTTGCTGTGATGTTAAAGAAATGGTTCCAAATAGTATATTCAACACTACTTCAAACAAAGCCTTTAGCTGTGAATCAGTTCCTGTTGATATTAATGCCTTTCTTTGTTTTTTATCTGCATGGTACAACAGTGTCAAGAACGCTGTGTTTCCTTTGAGTGTCGTACTCATTATGATAAAATGTAGAATTCACTTGTCTTTTTGTATAGAAAAAAGAACAGCTGCTTATCTTATAATGTCTTTGCAATCCTTTGGTAAATACACCAGTGTGGTATCATTCGGGAATATTCGAGAATAAAGTCTTATATTATTATCTTTCGCATGAGGGCTGGAGTTGACGACTAAATAACCATAAGGTTGATCAACGGCTTTATGATAGCTCTGTCGAAAATATGCTGCTTGTCCAGGATAGAGCTGACTTCCAAATCTATAAACCTGAAGCACGTCACGCAAATTTTTGAATATAATAGTATAATGGCTATTTAAACTCAATGTACGACTATATTTGCCTGGTGGGAATATGTTCTGTATGAGAAATATACATGTAATATTCAGATGATGACTTCCAACTGTGAATAAATATAAAAGTTCAGGATCCGAACATGCTTTCTGCATAAGGTCATCGATCACAAAAACTGTACTTTTTATTCCATCTGTAAAATCTAACATCTGTTGTTTGGTGGGTAACCCCTCTATGAATTCGATGTTCTGTATGCTTTCTGTCATTTGGTCAAACAATGGTTGATACTGGCCATAACTGTACAGTATTTTTTTTGGTGATGTACTGAACATTTCGCCTGCATTTTCTAATAATTTCTTACAAAAATAGGTTTTTCCACTCCCAGTACTTCCCGATAATACAATTGTTGCTGGTGTAATAAACCTAACACTCATGATGAAATGCAAGCTTTAAAGATTAAAACGTATTTAAACCATTAATAAAAGAACAGCCGTTCTTTTTTTACATTAAGTATAATAATAATTACAAGCGTCGTGTCAGTTAATCAGAATGGTGCTTTCTAAACAGATAGCTGATTATTTGAACAAGATTTATTATAACCCCAAGCATGCTGCGGCTTTTTCTGGACCTGAAAAATTATACAAAATTGTAAAAGCTGAGGGAAAATATAACATCGGCCGTCATCGCATTAAGCAATGGCTTCAAAATCAAGATGCCTACAGCCTACAAAAACCAGTACGTCGAAGATTTAAACGCAACCGGGTTGTTGTTGGTGGGATATTGCATCAAGTAGATGCCGATTTATTGTCTGTAGAAAATATTGCTAAATTTAATGACGGTGTGCGGTTTCTATTGATGTATATTGATATTTTCTCCAGATATTTATGGATTCAACCTCTCAAGGATAAGACGGCAAAAAGCGTGATTGAAGGACTTAAAAAGATATTTGAACGTGGTGGTAAACCTTTCAAGATACGTTTCGATGCAGGAAGCGAGTTTAAAAACCGTTGGGTAAAAGACTTTTTGAAAAAGGAACATGTAGATTATTTTTACACTACCAATTCGGAGATTAAAAGTAATTATGCCGAAAGAGTAAATTTAACATTCAAAATGATGCTTTATCGTTACTTTCAAGCAAAACAGTCATATATTTACCTCAAAGATTTACAGTCACTCATAGAAAGCTATAACCATAAACCACATAGAAGTTTAAACTACATGTCACCATCAGAAGTGAATAAAACCAATCAAGCACAATTGTGGAAATATCAATATAGGAGGAAAGCCCTAATATCAAAAGTAGGAAAAAGTCGCAAAACTTATAAATTCAAACTTGGTGATACGGTACGGATATCCTATTTAAAATATCAGTTTCAAAGAGCATACGATCAACAATGGACAGATGAATTATTTAAAGTAAGCAAACGGTTTAGGAGGGATGGTATAGAAGTTTACGAATTGACCGATTTCGCAAACGATCCTATATCCGGTAGATTTTTAGGTCCCGAATTGATGCGTGTAGATAAAGATGAAGATACAGTTTGGAAGATTGAAAAAGTAATTTCTTACAAAGGGAAAGGGACTAATCGTCAAGCATTAGTCAAATGGAAAGGATGGCCAAAGAAATTTAATTCTTGGGTACATGCCAGTGAGCTTCAAGATATATGAAACATTAAAACATGTAAGTAAAAGAACAGCTGTTGTTTTTTCTGAAATTTATATGTAAGTTAAAGTAAAATAGAGGAGAACAGCTGTTGTTTTGAAAAGTACATATATATGTAAGTTAATGTAAAATAAAGGAGAACAGCTGTTGTTTTTCTGAAAAGTGTATGTAAGTTAATGTAAAATAAAGGAGAACAGCTGTTGTTTTTCTGAAAATTATATGTAAGTGAAAGTAAAATAGAGAAGAACAGCTGTTGTTCTTCTGGAAATTATATGCAAGTTAATGTTAAATAAAGAAGAACAGCTGTTGTTCTGGAAATTATATGTAGGTGAAAGTAAAATAGAGAAGAACAGCTGTTGTTCTTCTTTAAATTATATGCAAGTTAAAGTAAAATAGAGAAGAACAGCTGTTGTTCTGGAAATTATATGGAAGTTAAAGTAAAATAAAGAAGAACAGCTGCTGTTTTCCTGAAAATAGTATGTAAGTCAATGTAAATTAAAGGAGAACAGCTGTTGTATTTTATAAAAAATAAATATACATTATTATAATAATATCATCATTTGCACAATGAGTTATCAGATCCGACAACATGCAAGTTTTTTAAATTTACTCTATCTTGGTAATCCTCAACAGAGAAAGGGTATACTAAACTATATTTCAGATGGTCAAATGTTTGCTATAATTCAAGTTGCACATAAAGTGTTGACAGGAGAAATACCTATAAGTGTATCTTATAAGAAAAAACTAAGACGTTACAAAAGGGTGTTGCGTACTTTGACTAGCAACCAGGTCTCAACCAACAAAAAGAAACAAACTTTGTTGCGTTACAATAACATTTTACCCATATTCATCCGTCCAGCACTTGAATATCTTGGATTATTATGAAGAATGATTGTTATATTCTTATAGATAGTGAAGATTCTAAAGCATACTTTCCACAAAATACTGTATCTGCTTTTCGTGTAGTGTTAGATACTAGATTGGATTTCAAAGGACAATGGTATGTTGGTTTATGTGAAGTGCAATGTACTAATGTAACATCTTCAGGAGAAATTTATATATGCACCAACATTTGTGGTGAAACGTTACTGGCTGGTAAAAAAGAACAACTCTTACGAAGAATTGTAGTAGAAAAGGATAAAGATATAAGTACAGTGTTCACCGCACCGTTTTATTTACCGTTGACGACGTCTACCTGGCAAGACATAGAAATCTATATAAAGGATAAGCAAGGACATTTATCTACACTCATAGGAGGTAAAGTGAGCTTAACACTTCATATAAGAAGATATCCTTTTTTCATTTAAGTATGGCAGAATTATATGTACCAGATACTAATAAATGGATCAAGTTTTTTAGAAAATTGAATTCAGGAAAAGTAGATTCCTATCAGTATGGTCGAGGCCAAAAAGGAAGTGGCATTGGCAATTTTAGTCGCGGAACTTACATGATACCTATAGACCCTCACGTGAAAGATGACGATAACAATAAAACAACACTAAAACATGTAGTTAAAATGGTTTCGCCTATCGCAGCTAATTTAGAACAAGCAAAAAGTTACCTAAAACAAGAACAGCAGCTTTCTTCCCGAATGCCTATAAAAAGGCGATCAAGAAGTAGCTCAGTCAGTCCACAAAAGAAAGCTAAACGGTCAACATCTAAGAGAGTTTCCAGTACAAAAAAGAAAACCAATAAAGGATCAAAGACGAAGCGAGCAAACGATATCTTTGACGAGTAAATATGGCGTTCTGGCCACATAATGCACATAAATCGGAAGGCATACCAAAGCAGTTAAATTTATTTACGTTACCACCAGTACAAAGTGCAGTAGAAAAGAGTTATTTTATCGATTGCCGCCCAGTATCACAAATTTTGGATGGGTCTCCCATCGAATTTAACATTTCTAACCAAGGTAGTGATTATATCGATCTTCAAAGATCACGGCTATATATCAAAGGCAAAATTGTTGCTGGTGATGGGACGACAATAGATGCCGCAAAGGAAGTAGGTCCAATTAATTTTCTTCATCAGACCCTGTTCGATCAAATTGATGTGAGATATAACGGGAAACTTATAACCAGTTCGGACGGTAATTTTGGATATAAAGCTTATCTACAGACACTGTTGAACAGTAGTACGGAAAAGATTAAATCATTTCAACAAATGGGGCTATTCTATGAAGAAACCAATGTCTTCGACACGGATCCCGTAGGAGGTAGTAATCCAGGGATGACAGCACGTTTTGCAGAAACAAAAGGCAGCAAAGTATTTGAAATGACCGGTCCTATCTTGCAAGACTGTTTTCAGACAGATCGTTATTTGATTAACAATGTAGACATTTCCGTTAAACTGTACAGAAATCGTCCTATTTTCTATTTAAAATCGACAGAAGCGAAGCCGGATTTTAAGTTTGAAATATTGGATATCTATTTTCGTGTTTGTAAAATAAGCTTGAATCCTGCAGTGTTTATAGCTCAAGAAAAAGAAATTGAAAATATTTCAGCGTTATATCCTTATAGAAGAACAGAATGTCGAGTAGCAAATGTAAATACTGGACAGACGAGTTTCCATTGGGATGCTATTTTTCAAAATCATTTGCCTTTGAAAGTCGCTATTGCTTTCGTCAACAGCAGTGCTTATACGGGAGATTGGATAAGAAATCCCTTTCGTTTCGAAGCTGCAGGGGTGAGTGAGATAGCACTCTTAGTAGATGGAGTCAGTATTCCAATGGCACCATTGAAATTAGCATATGATTCGAAACAATATATTCAGGCGTATGCTAATTTATTTGATGGCAGCGGGAAATGGACAGACAATAGTGGACTATACATTACTAAAGAAAAATTTACTGACGGTCATGTCATTTATTTGTTCACTTTAGAAACACCATTCGACGAGGACAGTTTGTCTTTAATGAAGAACGGGAATTTGAGATTAGAAGTCAATTTTTCAAGTGCGTTGACCACGAACTATACTTGCATTGCTTATGCTGAATTTCAACAAATCATCCAGATTGACAAGTCACGTACCATAACTTTGAATTAAAAATGGATACCATACAGTTAGATTGTGCTATACATTGTGACTTATTGTTAAACTCATATATTCAGGGTGTCTATGCAGAGAACACTTTACCAAAAACTGTAAATAGTTTTCCATCTGCATACATTTGTAATACAGACCCTATTGAAGATTATGGTAGCCACTGGGTTTTCTTTAGTTTCAATAGTGACGGAACAGTAGAGTTTTTTGATAGTTTCGGACATGCGCCCGAGTATTATAGTATGAACTTTATGCAATTCTTAAACAGAAACGGTCGCTTTATACTTTATAATGATAAAGTTCTACAGAGCCATTATAGTAGTGTGTGTGGACATTATTGTTTATTTTATGCATTGTGTAAAACTAGACATGTAAATAATATTATCGATATTTTTACTGAAGACAAAGATCTTAATGATCAATTTGTATTTTCAGTGATTTCACGTTATTTTCATAGATGTAACTTGTAAATACTACAGTGTATATGGTATTTATATGTAATGTATTAAAAATCAAAAATGAATAAAAAATTAGTTTTAGTTTACTTTTTACGTTTGTTATTTATTTATCTACTCTAGAAATTGTGGTTGGATTCGAACTCTTTGTACAAATCATTTGTTCTCTCTATTGACAAGGTATTTTTGTGTTTGAAATAGACATGATTGAGAAAAATAGGATTCGAGCCTAGTATTTGTTAAGCTGTGATGGGATTCTATTCACTGAATGCATGAACATGTTAGAAGTAAAAATAACAACAAAATCTTATAAATACTTGCACTTTATATACATAACCTTATTTCCAATTGATACAACTTTACAACTAATGATTTCAAATGAGTTTCCCATTTTACAGTTTTCAAACAAGTTTCTCTCCAATCTTTACACAAATATTTTTGGCGATAAAACGTATCTGTTTCCGAAACGATGTGTGCAGATAGTGTTTTCCAGAGTGTTATAACTTTGGAGTCGTCAAGTTCTTTCAATGATGACTTGAAATGGAGTTCCAATATATTTTTAAAATCTGAACAATCATGTTTTTCATTAGAATCGCACTGACATGCGTAACACAACTCCTTTCCTTTAAGGTTTATTTCTTCTTTTATACGTAAGGCAAAAGCTATACTTAACGTATCTTCCAACTGGCTTAAACTGACTGGATTACGTCCGACTTCCATTTTTACAGTCTACAAGATAGAAAAATGTCACTGAATCATCGACTTACACGTCAATATCGCATATTTCATATCACACAAAGTTTCAAAAGTGTCAAAATCTAACATGATACTAATGCCGGATTTCCTCAGTCGCATTTTCACATTTGGACCTTTTTTGAAGATTTCTACACTGACTTTTGATGATATTTGAACCGAAATATAGTTTTTATCCACTGCGGTAAACGAACAATCTGGAATTTTCTTCAGTTCAATTTGACGTTGAGCCATCTGTAAAAAAAAATATTTTAAGTGTAACTTCATATTTCTTCCATATCTTCCCACCAGTCATCGCATACCCATTCGTGATCGGCGCGTTCACCACAAGTACATTTTTCAACATCGACTTCCATAGATTGATGGTTTTGTCCAGTCATATTTAAATAGGAACAATTCGGCGAATTTTCCTGATGTTTTTTAGTATCTTCAATTTTTTCCAAAATAAAATTACAGGAAAAACAAATTAAACAATTTTTCACTTGATCAAAATAGAATCCTGATCGAGTCAAGCCATAACTTTGAGATTCTGAAAATACAGGTTTTAATGTTTCTAGTCTTTGTTCAAAGTCAAAAAAGTTTTTAAGAGTTATAAGTTCCATACCTCTGTTTATAAATGCAATCTTTTGAACAGCTCACAAAGATGATCAATTTCTTTTTCAATATCTAAAAAGCCTTCGTCTAAATCATCCATATAAGTTTTAAAATATAAACGTCCGATCACAAACCAAAATTGCGCTTTAAAGTGACTAGATAACACTTACACAATATTATATGAAAGCGAACAGCTCCCATGCGTTCATCGCTGATTGGTCCGTTTAAAAACAGACCGCGTTTTATGAATTGATTCTCATACAATAGAGTGATGCATTGGGTCCATATAAGGAACATTATTTAAATCAACAAGATTTAAAGAATTCTAATTGGCCGCACATCATTTAACTAACACGCTTGAACCCTATCCCCATTGTATCGTCTATTTAGCATAATAAAAACAAAGGGTGATGCGATAGGTCCTAGTAGAACAAAGGGTGATGCGATAGGTCCATATAAGGAACAAAGGGTGATGCGGTGACCTATATTTGGAACAAAGGGTGATGCAGTAGGTCTTAGTAGAACAAAGGGTGATGCGATAGGTCCATATAAGGAACAAAGGGTGATGCGGTGACCTATATTTGGAACAAAGGGTGATGCAGTAGGTCCTAGTAGAACAATAGGGTGATGCAGTAGGTCCTAGTAGAACAAAGGGTGATGCAAACGGGGAAGGTAGAGACTCACCCCCTACTACTGATGAAGACTCTAAATGTCACCGGTATACAAACCGTGAACAGTGAATTTGTTTTTCCTTTCTGTCACTTTCCCAGCTTTGAAGTATTTTTTATGTTTTGTACAAACTTTCACGTCCGTATCCCTATGGCAAAACTAAATTTTACTTTGATTTACATTGTTTTTAAAGACATTTCAATATATTCTTCCTTAGAGCGACAAACGTTGATCATGTTAACGTTTCATCTCCTCAATTTTTGTTGTTTTTTCGTTTGATCAAATGACCATTTGAAACAGAACTTCGGATCTGTTTCTCAATATTAAATATCATTAATTAAAAAACAAACATACCGATCCATTTTCATATCACTTGCAAATTTTATTAAATTTAATTAAAACATGTCAACGCCCACTACGGTGTTAGAACGTGTGCTTCGAAATGATAATTCATTGTTTTCAATGAATGTGTTATATTTATCCATTATTTATTGATTGACGTCCCATATTTCTAAGTTCTTTTCATGACCATTTTGATTACACACGTGGCTGGTGAAGCTAGCTAAACAGGGGGGATGCATTCCCTTTCGGAGTACCCGGCCTCATTTCCCTGATGGGAGTGTTCATATTTACCTTAATCTGTGAGTGTCAAAGTTTTTACTTTGCTTTAGGATTGTGATTTGGACATGTATTAATATGCTTGTTTTGATTATATATAATACGTTTTAGATGGCTTTGTCTTTTTGCTACTACCGGTACAAGGTACCTTAGGTAAAGACGATGTGATCATAAAATACTACCTCAGTGACATTTAAAGTATTCCATTTGTCTATCAATCTACTTCTGTAATGTTTAGTACATGTTGATGTATAATTGAAGGATGTACAGCCAATCTCTACACTCATGTCAGTCTCACTTGTAGTCCCAGTAGAAAACCAGGTATCATATGTTCCGATACCGATTTCGCTTTTGAATCTAGCCACTAGTATCCAGCTCTCTGTTGTTTTATCTAAAATAGAAGGAAATCGACATTGAACTTTTACTTGGCAAGAGATAATGTAACCAGTAACCAAGGTAAGTATTAAAACATACAAATTGTTAAGACAATGAACAGAAAGTGGTTTGTCATTGTATCATGTGATACCCTATCACCATTCTGTTAGTCTGTGAACAATTATTTACACTGGATACAGTCTGTACAACAATTATTTCTACTGGATACGGAATTGCTTTCAGTTCACGTTTTCCTGTAAAAATTACGCTTTTGCTTGAAAATTTCGACGAAGATTTTGATGCGGTTTCTAATTACACCATTGCTTTTCCTACCAAAATGGCAAACACTGGTTATATGACTCGTGCAGACATTATTGCCAATATTACAATCTTATAACTGTATATATAATGAGTAAAGAATTAGAATTATTTCTTCTAACCGACACAGTCAGTCCAGTCATTCTTTGAGAAATAGTGGTGAACCTCAAAGGAATTGCAACAGAAAATATTTGTTATGTGATTGTGCTCTGGAAATGTGTTATTATTCTACATGAAGTTTCGAACAATTTCATTTCAGTGGATTTTTTCCTTTTTCTCCTACGAAAGTTGTCAAGAACATGTTCTATAAAAAGGGAAATAACTGTGAACTGTGAGCCTAAAAACGGGAATTTTCAAAAACTTCAAATTTTCTCTGCTGCTATATGAAGAACATAATGGATATCAGATGGAAATTTGAATTAAGATGTAATGATCATTTTACTCTAAATGAGGTCAGAAATGTTAAATGTTTAAATAAAAAATAAATACGATTGATTTATTCCAGGTTTTCCAGCACAAAAATTATAATGGGGCTAAAACCCCGCCTGTTGTACAAAATTTTTTCCCTTGACTATAGAAACCCCCTGCTGTATATTCTGTTGCAATTAGTTTGAGGTCAAACTGCAGATTGAATGAACTAAATACATCATAAGATAAAAATGAAGACTTACAACAGACAATGTTACTGTTACTCTGAGACCATACTCCACTAGATGAACATGTAATACTTGTACTTCCTCTCGCAGTATATCCGGGAGAACAACCGTAGGTGATGGTGGTACCAACAGATCGTTTGTCAGATAAAGGAATTGCATTCTTTATGGATGGTGGATCAGGACATTCTGATAATACAGAAATACTTCAAAAAATTATAATTGTCGCTGCTGTTGGAATAAGCATCCCCCAGGACATCGTTAACCCAGGAGTATTGTCAGATTAACAATGTTCATAAAAATCACCTGCTTGTAAATTTTTTAAATTCCTCAAAAACTACGCAATGCTTAATCTTTCATTGACTTCAGTGGGTTGCATAGAATACATTTTCTCATTTAAACGTCTGAAGAAAATTTGGATTTCCACCACAGTTTTTGTCCTAACTCTACTGATGAGAATTTTCATTCCGAAACGACTGTCAAGTGCTGTGAAATAAAATCAGGTTTTTTACAACAGCAGATTTGTATAAGATATGGTGCAAGAAATACATTTCAGAATGTTAAATTCAGAAAGGCACTTTTCTGCTATTAACCAATATAAAAATATGATCAGTCTCAGTCAAGCTATATTCACCTTTATCGAGACAGTTCCGGTATAGTGAGGGAATTTGGTATATCAGGAGAAAGCGACAGTAAACTGAAAAGCTTGCGCACGCTTATGTGATCTTTTCGATGGAGCCTTTGGACGTTAAGAGAAAATATGATTTTCAAGAGAGCGCTAAGACTCAGAGCGCTTAGGCTATTTTAGACTAATAACAAAACCTAGACAAAATAATTGAAGAATTATGGTAATTTTGAACACAATAGAGATACTTTAAGTTGCTTAATTGGTTTGTATTTTATCAGATATTCTGATGTTTTAAACCTTATCCGAAGATCGTCAGGACAAGAAAGATAGCCTTAACTTGGGGTTAGTTAACATTTGTATGCGAAAAAGGTTACATTTTTAATTTCTGCTGAAAGAAAATGCATACATTATCAAATAAAAGTGATTTTATTGTATTATATTAAATATTTATTATTTTACATTTTGAAATTTTACTAACGATTTGTTTAAGCTAACAGAGCGTAGATCTTTTGATGTGAGGAAATCTGATAACTTCGGCTTAGAAATTTATTCATCGGTAGTAATTTTTCATTTCCCGGTGGAATTTCAATATTTAGATATAGTTAACTAACACTAATTTTCATTAAGGTTATAAAGTATGTCTTACCTGATGGTATACACCATTTAGAAACACATTTCTGTCCAACACCACAACTCGCTGTACAACTGTCATCTAGGAACTTTAAAAAGAAAAAAATGAAGTGTAAAAAGATACAGATATGAAACAGTCTCAAATACAATGTAAACAAAATACATACATGGAGTACTAGTATTATTACATACGTGACGGATGTAGCTAGCTGAACAGGAGGTGCTTTCCCATCCGGAGCACCTGGTTTCAGTCCCCTGGAGAAAGTCCACGTATTTAACTTAATTTGTCAGTTTCAAAGTCTTTACCTTCCTTTGGGGTTGTGATATAAACATGGCTAAGAATATTTGCTTTTATTGATACAACCAATACAACAACCGTACACCATGTACAAATACATTTATAGTGGTATTGTCACAGAATCATATATATTGTATTATAATAGCACTTTCTATTTGTGCAAAAATAATCCTTCATCGCCATCAAAAGATTTTAGTTTTTTAAAATCAGAAATTACATTTTCATAACAAATTTGCGTTTCTTAGAAACTATTAAATAAAGTATAGCCAATGTATCGCACATTAAATATCAAAATAAATGCATACAAGTTTTACTTTAAAGTTAAAAAAGTGGTAAAGATTTTTTAATTCAGCCAAACTTAGGATCACTGTAATGTCATGATACACAAAGACGTCATCTGAGGGTCACCTAAATTCCTTTTTATGTCCTATTTAAACTAGAATTGTCTTTTGAGAGCCAACATTTATTGTTTTCCCGCGACCTTCACCTATTCGATTCAAGGTCAGGACACACCTTTGTTTGATGGTTGGTTGGTTGGTTCAATGTTGCTTAACGTCACATCAGCAATTTTTCAGCTATTCGCGACGAGAACTAGTTTATTAATCTCAATGGATTATTCTATAAACAATTTTGTGTATGCATGTGAAGTGCGATTGTGTTGTATGGTCTGCCTTGTACTAGCGCGCACTTAGGGCGACTTTAAGCGCAAGCTCACAGAGTCAGTACGCCGTATACAAGCGTGCCACCCCCCCCCCACCAGTCCATTATACTGATACCAGGTAAACCAGTAAAGGCCAACGGCAAGGGAAAGTCACTTTCGGACATGTGGTCTGAGCGGGGCTCGAACTCACAGTGGTGAGAGACCCTGGATTTGAAGACTGACGTCTTATCTTGTTTGAAAAAGTAATTTACAACCAATAAACGTAATAATAATAATAATAATAATAATAATAGTATCTTACCATATTTCCAGCATTTTAATATCTACGTGCCATACATCAGCATCATTCAAAGTCTCCGTTGATTCATTCAATGACTTTGTTTTAAGTTCACATGTATATGTATGTCTATAGAAGTCTATAGATTTACATCTCTTTGTAACTTGACATTCCTTAACACATATTTTAAAACCAATATTTGTACGATTACTGAGTGAATTGCCGACTATGGATATACCATAGTTGATTGCTATACTCTGACACATTCCTTCTATTCCAATTATAATACAAATCAGTGCTTGTACGAGATACAAAAAGAAATGAATAAAAAAATTTAACATTGTTTTGTAATTTAAATTTCACAGAAATCAAAGTATATTTTAATTTTTTTCATAAATTCCAACCATTTCAGTTTCTCAATTCTGTATAACTTAAATCAGATCCATCAGCTTTCAAAGGATGCTTGTTTGATAATAACCTTCACCGGGCTTGGAAAAATTCTCAAAATTATTTTAATGTCAATTTCCATGAAATTTCACTGTTAAATGTAATATTTGTGTAAGTTTTTCTTAAAAATAAGTAGAAAAGGGAGTTTCGTTGTCTTTTATAGATTTCAAATTCAACGGAAAGTTTTTTAAATTGAAATCTACTGTATAATCATGTTTCATATGGTTCTTAAAAATTTTACCATGCTGTTCACCTGATGTTTTTTACCTTTTATAAGTATTTTGAAAGTTATTGGAAGAACTACAACAAATTGTGCATTTGAAAATTCATGGAAATTGATCAAAAAATAATGTTTTGAAAATTTTAAAAAATACATGGTTTTATATGAAACAAAGAAGGATGTTACTGTGTCCGAATACCTCTTGTATACATATCCCACAAACAGTGATAGTTTTGATTAGGTTCCCTGATAACCTGTCCTTATCTAACCAGCGGCGACAGCTGTATTACTAGTATAGATTTTTTTTAGTTTCCTGAATCACGAGAATGGAATAGAACAATAATTGATTATTAGATGACAATATATATCCTTTCATAAATAAAAAATTATCAGGAAGTTTGTTTGAAAAAATTAATTCAAAAACAATAACCGTGCTAGCTGTTGTTCTGCAACTATGTTTATTACTCGGAACGCCAACCACGTCGGCGGAGAAATTCATAAAAATTGTGAACTTGCAAATATGATGTAAATTTGTCAAAAATTGCGAACCTTTGATCCTCACAAATAAAGGAACTGTGTTGTATGTATTATCGTTTGTCATTGATTGGGCTGCAAAATAAAAAACTTAGAATGTTTAAAAACCGACGAAAACATTTTTTTTATAATTCCTGTTACAGCTCAATATTGTAATCCACGCACTATAGGCTAGTACTCTACCACTGAACTATCCAGGCCGCTTCATGTTTTACAATGCAGCTTAACTGTTCAAGGTGTATGTACAACAAAATATGGAAAATAGAAAACCCAAGCTGAAAATCAATATGAAAGCCGGGTTTCAAAATCAGAAGTGTTACATAACAATACAGTGCAAATAGAAGGATTGTATTTAAAATTATCATCCATATTCACTAAAAGTTTGTCTTTATAAACAAAGGCAACACCTGAGTTATGCTAAACACAAAACAAACAGGAATACACTTTCATCAATAATTCTATAATGAAATTTGCTGCTGCCAAAATCATCAAATTACTGGTACTGAAAATTAGTAAATCATGTTTGAATTTAAACGGGCATGTTAATGAATTAATTTTATTTGAGTGTTAAACTGGAGCCAGCAGTCTTAGGACCACTACTATTGCAGAATATTAATTATATTTAAATGCATAGTGCCAAGCAATAGTAACACCTACCATTTTTCGAACCCTCAACCCATTTACAAAAAATAATCTACAAAAGGTGCTTCTTTAGTTGTAATTTAAAACAAAATACCAGTATCTGTATTTCATACAATAAACATTGTATATAAATATTATGAAGTATAAATATTGTGTGCCAGTAAAATTATGTACCAATAATACGGAATCAAATGATTTTCACAAAACTATGCGCTGGAATATAGATATTTACCTGCCAATATATAAGCCTACATATATATTTAAATATTATTTAGAGCCTGGCTGTCTGTACATGTTTAGAATAATCTTTGACTGGCCAATGCAAGCATGCATATATCTTGAAGGGTCAGTATGTATACAGTTAAGCTTTAACGAGCCAGTATGTATACAGAATATCTTTTACTGGCCAATGCAAGCATGCATCAATCTTGAAGGGTCAGTATGTAAACAGTTTAGCTTTGAAGGGCCAGTTTGTATACAGAATACCTTTGACTGGCAAATGCAAGCATGTATAAATTTTGAAGGGTCAGTATGCATACAGTTAAGCTTTTACGGGATATACAGAATATCTTTGACTGGCCAATGCAAGCATGCATTAATCTTGAAGGGTTATTGTGTAGACAGTATAGTGTTGACGGGCCAATATGTATACAGTATAGCTTTGACTGACCAATGCAAGCATGTATATGGATTTTGACGGGTCATTATGTAAACAGTATCGCTTTGATGGGCCAGTATGCACACTGTATAGTTTTGACAGGCCAGTTTGTATACAGTACAGATTTGACGGGTCAGTATGTATAAAGTACAGATTTTACAGGCCAGTGTGTTTACATTATAGCTATGATGGACCAATGTAATCGTACATTGTGTAAAATTCACTAGATCTTGATAGAGAAGTGTAAGTATGGTTTAGATCTTTGCATGTCAGTTAAATATTATATAGATACTGTCAGGCAAGCGTTAGTTTTAACAAATCTTGGGGGCAGTGGAAGTATGATAAACAGTTATTAGCAGCTACATGTAGTATAAGGCTACATAGATACTACCAGACCAAAATAGACTAGTTTTTTTGCATTTCTTTAATTGTAGCAATATTTTTTTTTCTTTTGTAAATTCATCCGATTCTGTAGTCAGATATGCAAATATAATAAATAAATAAATAAATAAATAAATGTGCCAATATTTATGCACATGGAATAAGTATTTTCATGTCGTCAGACACTATAGTAAAACTAGCATTATTTCATGTGTTCACAATTCATAAAATCAATCCCATGTGTGATAGTGGGAATTTATGTTATCTCAGAGAAAGAAAGAGGGAGAGAGAGTGTGGTGCTCCAGTCAGAGCAAGGCATAGTACTAGAAAACAGATTTTTAACCAAATAAAGCAAAGCATAGACTTTTTAAGACAGAGATTTTATGCAATAAAAGAGAGACAACTCTCAATTGTAAGGAAGTGGTTCTCTGTCAACGTAAGTTAACAATTTAGTTTTTCAAATGATGTCACATTCTACAAAATATCAAGTGGTAATTCTTTGTAAACAAAAAGTGTCCAAATTTTAGTGATTGTCGAACATTTTTTAGCAATCGTGGGAAGAATTGATTGTCGTCAAGAAACCAGAAAACAGTATCGTATCGCTAAATTCAAAATGAAATATCAAACTGTTGTTTATTAGGTATATAATTCAAAAGTTTCATAGATAATTTTTTTCTTCATGATGTTCTAGTATAAGTTTATAGACGGGTGTCTTTTTCGACCCTCAGACACTTGTGAAAAAGTAATCCCAAATTTCCAAACGGCGGAAGGTTACAAAATTGAAAGCCGAAACACAGTTTTTAAAAATTGACGACTTTTCGTTCTGATTGTATTTCTCTTATATAAAAGTATTTACCTTTAAAAGACACTGACGTTTAAGACAAATGAATCATGGTATGATCACGTTTTTATACTCTTATGGTATGATCACGTTTTATACTCTTATGGTATGATCACGTTTTATACTCTTATGGTATGATACGTTTTATACTCTTATGGTATGATCACGTTTTATACTCTTATGGTATGATCACGTTTTTATACTCTTATGGTATGATAACGTTTTATACTCTTATGGTATGATAACGTTTTATACTCTTATGGTATGATACGTTTTACTCTTATGGTATGATACGTTTTATACTCTTATGGTATGATCACGTTTTATACTCTTATGGTATGATACGTTTTATACTCTTATGGTATGATCACGTTTTATACTCTTATGGTATGATCACGTTTTTATACTCTTATGGTATGATACGTTTTATACTCTTATGGTATGATCACGTTTTATACTCTTATGGTATGATAACGTTTTTACTCTTATGGTATGATCACGTTTTATACTCTTATGGTATGATCACGTTTTATACTCTTATGGTATGATACGTTTTATACTCTTATGGTATGATCACGTTTTATACTCTTATGGTATGATCAACGTTTTTACTCTTATGGTATGATAACGTTTTATACTCTTATGGTATGATAACGTTTTATACTCTTATGGTATGATCACGTTTTTACTCTTATGGTATGATCACGTTTTTACTCTTATGGTATATAACGTTTTATACTCTTATGGTATGATACGTTTTGTACTCTTATGGTATGATCACGTTTTATACTCTTATGGTATGATCACGTTTTATACACTTATGGTATGATCACGTTTTATACTCTTATGGTATGATACGTTTTTACTCTTATGGTATGATACGTTTTATACTCTTATGGTATGATCACGTTTTATACTCTTATGGTATGATCACGTTTTATACTCTTATGGTATGATACGTTTTTATACTCTTATGGTATGATCACGTTTTATACTCTTATGGTATGATCACGTTTTATACTCTTATGGTATGATCACGTTTTTATACTCTTATGGTATGATAACGTTTTATACTCTTATGGTATGATAACGTTTTATACTCTTATGGTATGATCACGTTTTATACTCTTATGGTATGATCACGTTTTATACTCTTATGGTATGATAACGTTTTTATACTCTTATGGTATGATCACGTTTTATACTCTTATGGTATGATCACGTTTTATACTCTTATGGTATGATAACGTTTTATACTCTTATGGTATGATAACGTTTTATACTCTTATGGTATGATCACGTTTTATACTCTTATGGTATGATCACGTTTTATACTCTTATGGTATGATCACGTTTAATACTCTTATGGTATGATCACGTTTTATACTCTTATGGTATAATAACGTTTTATACTCTTATGGTATGATCACGTTTTATACTCTTATGGTATGATAACGTTTTTATGCTCTTATGGTATGATAACGTTTTATACTCTTATGGTATGATCACGTTTTATACTCTTATGGTATGATCACGTTTTATACTCTTATGGTATGATAACGTTTTTATACTCTTATGGTGTGATCACGTTTATACTCTTATGGTATGATCACGTTTTATACTCTTATGGTATGATCACGTTTTATACTCTTATGGTATGATAACGTTTTATACTCTTATGGTATGATAACGTTTTATACTCTTATGGTATGATCACGTTTTATACTCTTATGGTATGATCACGTTTTATACTCTTATGGTATGATCACGTTTTTATACTCTTATGGTATGATAACGTTTTATACTCTTATGGTATGATAACGTTTTATACTCTTATGGTATGATCACGTTTTATACTCTTATGGTATGATCACGTTTTATACTCTTATGGTATGATAACGTTTTATACTCTTATGGTATGATCACGTTTTATACTCTTATGGTATGATCACGTTTTATACTCTTATGGTATGATAACGTTTTATACTCTTATGGTATGATAACGTTTTATACTCTTATGGTATGATCACGTTTTATACTCTTATGGTATGATCACGTTTTATACTCTTATGGTATGATAACGTTTTATACTCTTATGGTATGATCACGTTTTATACTCTTATGGTATGATCACGTTTTATACTCTTATGGTATGATACGTTTTATACTCTTATGGTATGATACGTTTTATACTCTTATGGTATGATCACGTTTTATACTCTTATGGTATGATCACGTTTTATACTCTTATGGTATGATCACGTTTATACTCTTATGGTATGATCACGTTTTATACTCTTATGGTATAATAACGTTTTATACTCTTATGGTATGATCACGTTTTATACTCTTATGGTATGATAACGTTTTTACTCTTATGGTATGATACGTTTTATACTCTTATGGTATGATCACGTTTTATACTCTTATGGTATGATCACGTTTTATACTCTTATGGTATGATAACGTTTTATACTCTTATGGTATGATCACGTTTTATACTCTTATGGTATGATCACGTTTTATACTCTTATGGTATGATCACGTTTTATACTCTTATGGTATGATCACGTTTTATACTCTTATGGTATGATAACGTTTTATACTCTTATGGTATGATCACGTTTTATACTCTTATGGTATGATCACGTTTTATACTCTTATGGTATGATAACGTTTTTATACTCTTATGATATGATCACGTTTTATACTCTTATGGTATGATCACGTTTTATACTCTTATGGTATGATAACGTTTTATACTCTTATGGTATGATAACGTTTTATACTCTTATGGTATGATCACGTTTTATACTCTTATGGTATGATCACGTTTTATACTCTTATGGTATGATCACGTTTATACTCTTATGGTATGATCACGTTTTTACTCTTATGGTATATAACGTTTTATACTCTTATGGTATGATAACGTTTTATACTCTTATGGTATGATAACGTTTTATACTCTTATGGTATGATAACGTTTTTATACTCTTATGGTATGATCACTTTTTATACTCTTATGGTATGATCAAGTTTTATACTCTTATGGTATGATCACGTTTTATACTCTTATGGTATGATAACGTTTTTATACTCTTATGGTATGATCACGTTTTATACTCTTATGGTATGATAACGTTTTTACTCTTATGGTATGATAACGTTTTATACTCTTATGGTATGATCACGTTTTATACTCTTATGGTATGATCACGTTTTATACTCTTATGGTGTGATAACGTTTTATACTCTTATGGTATGATCACGTTTTATACTCTTATGGTATGATAACGTTTTATACTCTTATGGTATGATCACGTTTTATACTCTTATGGTATGATCACGTTTTATACTCTTATGGTATGATCACGTTTTATACTCTTATGGTATGATAACGTTTTATACTCTTATGGTATGATCACGTTGTATACTCTTATGGTATGATCACGTTTTATACTCTTATGGTATGATCACATTTTATACTCTTATGGTATGATCACGTTTTATACTCTTATGGTATGATCACGTTTTATACTCTTATGGTATGATCACGTTTTATACTCTTATGGTATGATCACGTTGTATACTCTTATGGTATGATCACGTTTTATACTCTTATGGTATGATCACATTTTATACTCTTATGGTATGATCACGTTTTATACTCTTATGGTATGATAACGTTTTATACTCTTATGGTATGATCACGTTTTATACTCTTATGGTATGATCACGTTTTATACTCTTATGGTATGATCACATTTTATACTCTTATGGTATGATCACGTTTTATACTCTTATGGTGTGCTAACGTTTTATACTCTTATGGTATGATCACGTTTTATACTCTTATGGTATGATCACGTTTTATACTCTTATGGTATGATCACGTTTTTATACTCTCCTTAACAAAGTCTGATGTCTTCAATATACAGGTCTGTCACCTTCTAAAATTGCAGATTTTTTTCTTTCTCTGACATTTTTAATTGGTGTGATCAGAAGTATTCTTAACAGCAAATCAGCAAGCAAGCAATGGTGCACAGTTTGATAGTTGATAAATTTATATTAACATTTATCCTGTGATAGATCTAAGAAAAACAATACCATCAAAACTTACGATATCTTCAGTCCAAATAGACCGACGAGGTATTCGAAAGTGCAGGGAAAACCATCATAGACGCAATCTCGGAAACTGTCATAACACGTTTGGCTTTTTAAATTTAATGTTTTAGCTATTGTGAGGACTAATGGTTTTCAAAGGACCACGGTAATTAAAAGCAAATGCTTTTCGTGATGTCTGAAATCACGAATTAAAATTGACACATAGAAACACAAATTATGATACCAGATAATGGTGCGTTAATCTGCTTTTTGCCCATTATTGTATTTTTAAGCCAACAGTTTTATGGTTAATAACTTAACAATAGCTAAATCGTTTAATCAACCATGTAAAGAAAAGTATCACAATAAAAGTGAATTTACAAAACACGATGACAGGGAAGAACATTTATTAGACTTATACATCAACTTTTGGGCCCTTGAAAGGGTAAAGTTGAAGATTGATGACAAACGTGATGTCTTTAATTTTTCTATTATCAACCTTTTCTTTGCAGCCATACAGTGCTTCTCCTGTGGTAATGGTGTTTTGTTTAATATTTGATACGCTATGCTAGAGCTTGATCCTACTACGAAAACTTTATGCAAAAAGAACTACTTACAGATGGATTGTTGACACAGGGATATTACAAGTCTATAATTATCTTCGTATCCAAAATTATCCGTTACATGTATATATATGACCTGCGAAAGTTTCAGTTTCTTTCATTCTTAATTTTGATTTCACAGAAACGGGGGTAGCTAGCTAGCTAATGAGGAGGTGGTAATCCTTTCGGAGCACCCGGTCACACTTTGCTGGTTGAAGTCCACGTGATTATTTAATTTGTCAGTTAACAAAGTTTACTTTTCTCTTGGATATGATGAGTCATGAATTGCCATTTTTGTTTTTGGTCATTTAGCCTACGCGTTGTATACTTTAGTTGATTTTTTAAATTAATGAGTCCATAGTATGGTCCCGAGAGCAAAGTAAAAATATCGCATTTTAATTTATTTTTCAGATATGCCAGTTTTCAAAGCTTTTACTTTGTTTATGGATTATGATTTAAACATGGATTAGTATTTTTTAAATTGAAATATTGACTGATAAAAGAGAAATTAGTTGTGACAAATTGGTATTTTATGAAAGGCTTTTTATCAACTGTCAACAGTCTATGACGGCTGCTACACTACTTACATTAATATTTTAAATTCGGGGGGGATTTGCTGATCGCCTAAAAGGGAATCAATAAATTCAAAATGTAAAGACAGAAGTATCATTAAACTATTCGTGCAAAAATGCATGCATCCTAAAATGCATCGTTTTGAAATATTTATGATCAGACATTGTATGAATTAGGACATGGCTTATCTTCACAAAATCAAACGCACATTGATAAATTTAATTAACAGTTTTATAACGGTCTGCTTTCTAACAATAACATCGTAAGTAAACAGAATTCTGATGTTACCTAGTATTGTTTAATTTTTTATGATTACATATAGACAATACTAAGATTTTAACCTCTGAGTGCGACTGACAATCGCACACAAACATAAATGTGTTTCATATGAACAAGTAGCCTTTGATAATTAGATTCATTAAAAAATAAGCAAAAATACCAGTCCATGTACAAACCACAATAAAAACAACACAAAACTTTAAAAACTGACAAAATAAAGTCAAACACGTGAATGAGGCCAGATGCTCAAAAGTGTAATCACCTCAAGTCCAGCTAGCTACACTGTAATTCCTCTGTATGTCAACAGTAGTTAATAAATGTTCGCCAAACATCTGGCCCATGTCCAAATTGCAATCCCAAAAACATAGTTAAACCTTGGAATAATTTAATAACGGTTGTAATCTTCGATGCTACGAGATGTCAATTTACTTTAATTCGTCTAGGAACCATTCTTTCCAAAATTGGTTTCAATTGGTCCCATAGGAAAATGTTTTATCGGCAAATGCTAAATAAAGCACCTTTGCTCATTCTGCCTATACGGAACCAATATTTTGGAGAATCGTGTTAGATTAGGTAAATGAATTTGCATCACAATCAAACAAACAAACATATCATATCAATCCATGCCTAAATCACAATCCCAAAACAAACTAGAAACATTAAATCAAACACGTGAACGTCCGTCAGGGAAGGGAGATCGGGTGCTCCGGTAAATGTCAAATATCCATATGACTATATGAACAAAACTGGTACATAGCTTTTTAATCCAATGACAAACATTCCCACCTTGTTTCGTTCACATTTCCAATAAAAGAATTGTTATCCTACCTTAATGTGTTATAAGCGCTTGTCACATGCGTAATCGAACAATAACGTCAAAGCATCAAATAGTATAGTTTAATCATAAGATAAAGGAAAAATCACCAACATAGTATGCAGTAAATTTAAAATAAAATGTCATACGATATTCAATTATCGTTCACCCTATAATACTGTAAACGTATTGAATTCCGCGTGTATTTATTTTCACGGTGTAAAACATTAACACATATCCGCGTAGTTAAATTTTCGCCTTTTTAAAAATATTCACTATAACACAATAAGAATTATATAATTTTCGACCGCGAAATAAGCGAATATAAGTAAACCGCGAAAATTAATACATTTACAGTATTTCAGCAATTTGTCTTTTTCAAGTGCCGATATACATTCTAGATCTAATTACATTGTACTTCTATTTACAAAGCAAAAATGTGACCCACTCCTGTCGTACGTAGTTAACCCTCTTGCTGCCAATGCTGACAGTGCCTAATTGAAGTTTGCAGTGCGGAATGATAATATGTCAACAATAGAATATGACGTCATACGCGTTTGTAATCAAATGACATCATTAGTGAAATCTAGATTATACTTTCAGGTCAACATTTTTGCATTTTTGTTTACTTTGCAAAGAGATTATTAGTATGTCTTAGTCTTTTAGCCAAGAGTTGTCAATGCCATTTAAGTGACATTAGTGTTCGTATTGCAGGCTGTCGGTAGAGGACGCATATGCCCATTTGGCAGCAAGAGGGTTAAAGGTAAAATTATTTGATTATTTGATCCTCTTTTAGGATATTATTTGTAAACTATATAAGTATCGGTTGTTAAATTATTTACTCAAAATGTATCGTTGAACCTGAAGAAGTTGAATTTTATTTTTGATATCCCTCCCTAAGACGGAAATGTAACATTGATGTCCAATATATTTTAGATCTTCGATTTTTGTTGTAATTTTAATTTTATTATAACTATATTGTACTATATGTGTTTTTCCGTTCATTTGAAAAACAATCTTCTCGACAATTGATATAATTATTATTGAAGCTGTTTTAATTTTACCGCCGTTTCGGAATGAAATTCCTAATCGGTAGTGCTCATATCGAAATTGTAAAAAACTAAATAATTTATAAGATGTTGAAATGAAAAAATAGAAGACCATTTTTAAACTTTTTACCATAACTTAGTTAATTTAGGAATTTTAAAATGAATTGAAAATGTACACAAGGGATTGCGTGTATTCTTAAGAAGGTAATTAGGAAATTGATATATTTCATTCTTTAAAATTTACCCAGTTTGTACAAAAAGTATAGCTGTCAATTGTTTTACCGTAGATTATTAAAAAAGTAAATGTACGAAAACAGAATCTTCGACAATTTCTGGGATAGGATGGAATTTTCTAAATATTCGGATATCTAATCGCTAAAACTCAAAAGACACCCTCATATTCAGAAAATTATATCATCTCCCAGAAACCAAAAATAGGATTCTATTACCATCAGTCACTTATCACTGTTTTTTACTCATGCATTTCGACATTTACCGGGTATGCTTGAAATTGATTCAAGCAAATCTTTTATTAAATCCACCGACCCTAAGTGGATCCATTCTGTTGGTTATTTATCTAAAAGTACGTGTCCATGAATCCCAAGTTTCGGGATTTGATGCATCATAATATAAGTAATGATGTCATGTTGATTGTTAGCTTTTTATTTGTCAGCTGAGAAAATTTTACTAAATCCCTTAATGGATTTTGTGAACTAATGAATATTTATTATATCAATTAATACCTAATGCACAATATGTGCCTGAATCATCAGTGAAGCCTTAGAAAATGACATCCTACTTCATTTAAATCATTCAGATAAATAATTCAGTTAATTATAATTAATTCGGTAATATACATTGATGGTTGTTTCCATTATCATACATATTTTTAAAATATTACAAATTATACCAGTGTTAACTTTATAGCACTAGACATATGTTTTGAATTAAAATTCCTCAACAGTAGTATTTAGACCAAAAGTGTGAAACAAAGTTTTTTTCAAAGGGTTTAAAAATATCCAAAGCACCAAAATATTTTCAAGCAAATTTAGCTAAGGGTGTACTTTCAACTTTGAATGAGAAAGTATACCTAAGTTTTTAAAAAAAATTTAAATTTAATTAGCAGTAAATTTAGACAATAGTATATTTCTGACAATAATACACATTAATTGCCTACCAAGTTTTAGATTTCCTCGGGGAAACATCCACCAGCAGAGATATCGACTCCGTGGTTAAAATTAGGTTTTGAGGATTTTCTAATGCATGATGTATGTCGGAATCACTTTATCGCTTTTAGTGCTTTATTTAGCAGTCAAATAAATTAATTGTTTTAAAATCAATCAATTCAGTAAAATACATTGATGGTTGTAATTTGGTTTATAATTTATTAATTATTTATATAATAATCTATAATCAATAGAGCTTGTTCCCACAGGGGACTTTATTCAACGAACTAAGTTGCTTGAAAACAAAATTTTTATTCAAAGATATTGTAAGCATAGGCTTACAAATGCTCTCTGAAAGTTTTTCGGTCGCCAACTTAATATTATCGATAAATATGATGCTATTGTATCCAAAAGTACCCTGGATATATTTGACGTCCAATACCGAGTTCCATGTCTCTTTCATTCTAAATTTTGATTACACACATAGCTATTGTTTTGTGAAACTTAACATTTTGCAGTTAGGTGTGTTTGGCCACATATTCTCAATCCTGCAAAACATAACAATTATATGAGAAAAAACTACATGAAATACTACATTTAGATGTATCGAAGCTTTGTGTTACATGTTACAAACTTTGTTAAAATAAATCACCTACAGTTTGTGTTATCAATCAATTAATTTCAATATAATCAAAAACAAACATAATAATCCACGTCCGAATCATAATCCAGAAGCAAAGTAAAAACTTTGGAACTGACAAGTTAGGTAAGACACGTGAACTCCCACCAGGGAAGTGAGACCGGATGCTACGGAAGAGTAATCAACTCCTGTTTAGTTAGCTACACCCGCCACGTGTGTAATCAAAATTGTATGAAAGGAACATGGAACTATTGGACGTCAAATATATTCAGAACACAAAAACAATAAACTATGAAAGATAAAATTTCATGAAGTATAAATGCACATTGTGCACATGTGACACTAGTGAAGGTAGATGAAAGGTGGATAGGGTTTACATCACCATTTAAAGACGTCTTTAGAAGAAAATACATATTTAAAAAATGGGATGGTTGCTAAATTTGCAATAGTTTTTACTATTCCAATCAAGAATATTTCATTTATATTAAGAAGTCGCCAGCTATAAGGAAGGATGTAGAAATGTGCCTGTGCGTTGACATTGTACAGAAGGGTTCTTTATCGTGCCACTCCTACCGTGACACGGTGAAAGAACGGCGACTTTCATTTGTAATGCCGTGTGCTTGCGAAAGAACAGTCACTTTCAAGTCGGGATTCGAACCTATCACCTCTCACTTACGAAGCAAGCACTATTTCAACTGAGATATCGCAGTTGACTGGATGTGGACCCTTGCCTAACACTATTACTATACTACTGGTTATTTACTCGGCCAATGTTGCGAGTTTTATAACCAGTTGTTTGTTTTACTTGTCTGGTCCTATTTGACCTTTTCTGACATTTTTCTGACATTGACCTGCATTGCAAACTCAATTTGGATATTATATGAATGGCATATATCCTATTGAGCTTGAAATAAAAGATGCGACTGATTCTTCAAGTTCTGTTTCATATTTAGACCTACACCTAAATTATAACGCTGACGAAAGGCTACATTCGAAAAGTTTATGACAAATGTAATGACTTTAATTTTTCTATTCTCATCTTTTCTTTTCTATGCAGCAACATACGTGTTTATTCTGCTTATAGTGTATTTGTTTCCAAGTTAATACGCTATAGTAGAGCTTGTTCCCACGACGGGAACTTTGTATAAAGAAGCAAACTGCTTACAAATA
The DNA here is from genome assembly GCA_021292105.1 of Anadara kagoshimensis. Classification (NCBI taxonomy): domain Eukaryota; kingdom Metazoa; phylum Mollusca; class Bivalvia; order Arcoida; family Arcidae; genus Anadara; species Anadara kagoshimensis. Next base: position 39,113,802 of record CM037857.1, read on the forward strand.
AACTGTTGACCTAAGGTTATTGCAAGACAAGGCTTATCAAGGCCCCCAAAAATTCTTATGACCGTCACCACAGTATTGTTGAAAAGTTGTATGTCTCTGTGTTCAGAATAACTCCGATTATATTTGACGTCCCATAATTCCATGTTCCTTTTACTCAATTTTTACTACACAAATGGCGGTTGTTGTTAGCGAAACAGGAGGTGTTTACGTTTCCTGAGCACCCAGCCACACTTCCCTGGTGGAAGTTCACGTGTCCAACCTAACTTGTCGGTTTCAAATTTAACATTGCTGATATATTGCGATTTGAACATGGATTAGTATGTTGGTTTTTTATTGCTTTGACGTTGTACGGTTTTGGTAACATTGATAATTGGTAAGTACACGTATTTCAGTTACATATATTTTGTTTGCTTTTAACTATAAAATATAAATATATAAATCTAAAAAAACCGAAACACATGAGTCTTGGTGACAAGATTTGTTAACAAAATATAACACAGGATCAAATGTAAACTAAGCAGATTGCCAAAACTTAATAACACTCTGACTGGTTCATGTCAAGATTCCTAAATGATGTAGGTACATAACTATCGAAGAAATCCTACCATTACAAATTACTATCACTAGTTAATTGTTGAACCAGGAATATTAAAAAAACAGGCTTATCAATTTTAGGGGCGTCATTGCAAATATTGTTGATAAGTATGATATCTCTGGATATATTCGAAGTCCTATAGCTCCATGGTTCTTTCATTCTCAATTTCGATTTTACATGTAACGAGTGTAGCTAGCTAATCAGGAGGTGCTCACGTTGTTGAAGTTAACGTGTTTAACTTAATTTCAATTTTTCTACTAAGCTTTGGAATTGTATATGGATTTGTATATTTCTTTTTGATTCCACTTATTTTACAACTAATGCTTCGTAAATACGTTAATTTAACTTTTTTACCAAACTGTGAACAACCAGTCCCTGCATGTTTATAATAATAAATACCATGTTTTTAATGTAAAAAAATCATAAAACTGTCTAACTCTATTAACTTCAGCGTCTTGCCGAAAAAGATGAAGTTGCATGCAAATGACGTAATAAAAGGACAGTTGGTTAACAGAATACAAAGAAGGGTCGATAAAATAAAATAAATTATACAGAACCTCACCGGGATACAATAAAAAACTAGATCACAATAAAATAGTACTACCTTTAGCCAATCCCATGATTTACGAAATCGCCCACTTCTAAATGACCACACGGACAATAAATGATGAATAATTAAGGAGAATATATTAATGAATGATCGAATGATCACAAGAAATACACAATTTAAACCTTATACTTACAGACCACCAGCAATATTGCGATATAGTTTTCCGTCTTAATAGAAAAAACGTAAAGTTAGGATTTCAAATTTTGAAATAGATTAGTCCTGAATACATATAAAAAATAACAAACAAAATTTAACAAGATAATGAAAGAAGGTTTCAAAAATGCTTGATGATCCAACACCATTGCTTATTACGAATGCATAGCATACTATGGCGATTTTATTAGAAATATCCAACCATGTAATCAATCACTAAAACATTCAATACACCTAAATGAGTTTCAAAGCTAATAACTGAAGCACAATCTATAGTCGTGCTGCTTTGTACACACCAATTGCACAATATTTAGCGTAAATTTCCATTTGTATGATTATAGAGCGGTTACAGAAAAAACATCTGACGTAACTTATTTAACAACTGATAGCCAATAAATAAGTAAATTTCTATAAACACCTGTTTATCCTTATATATTGTTTAGAGGTAGTTAAAGTGACATTGGTTGAATAAGTCTGACTGTTATTAAACAGATATTATAATATATTTCTCCAGAATTATAATTTGTATTTGAATGACTGGCATTCATAATATGAATGTAGTTATATGCCGAAATAACCCGCACCTAAATGTAGGCAAAATGGTCACGTGATTTTACAATACATTTATTACCAAATTAAAAAACATAACAGACAACAACAATTTAAACAAAAATTAACACAGAAAAATGATATTACGTAAAAAAGTAAAAAAAATATCTTTAACAAAGATATAAATCTTCTGTACCAATGTCTGCATGACTCCTACTGTCGTAGAATATCAAGGAAGAGTTACATAAAGTTAAAGAAAGTACCAATCATCATCGGTGTTATAAAGCAGACATGTATGCATATTACCAAACATGACATCTGTTTTTAAACACATAGGGAGAATAATTTGTGCACGAAAACGCTTCTTTGAAATATGATGAATCGCTCAAAGCACCTTTAATCCTGCAAATAGAAAAAGTAAATTGTTTACAAAATACTAGAGGAAAATTTATTTTCTCATTGTCATCAAATACAAACATAACAATCCGTGTCCAAATTACAATCCAGATGCAAAGTAAAACTTTGAAACTGACACGTTAGGTTAAACACGTGACCTCCCAGCAGAAAAAGAGACCAGGTGCTCCAGAAGGGTAAGCACCTCCTGTTTAGCTAGCTACATCAACCACATCAATAAAATGACTTCATGGTGTATACTCTATAGTGTATATTTTGTGACAGTTTTTTTACATGCTGTATGTAAAAATGTTTTTAAACCAAGTTGATAGAAAAAAAGCCAAAGGGAAATAAGTCAATTTAGCTGAAAAATTATACGAATATAAATAAATTAATCTTGAACTATGAACTACATTCTGTTTTAAAATTTAAGATCAGCCAGGTAGTATTATATCATGAGGGGTTTTACTGGATCACGTCTTTCCACAAAATGTTAATACAGAAATAACAATAGATATGGGTAATGTTTACATAGGGTATTCCAGGAATATCGTAAATTTTATTAAGCAACGTCACCAAGTTTTGCGTCTGCTGGAACTATTGGTTTGCACTTATCTTCTTAGTATATATCAAAACATCATTTATAAACATCTCAAATTATTCTTATAAATGATGTAATATAATGAAAAGGTCTTTAGATCAATAAAATCGTAATGCAGAAAATACACTTTAAATGCAAAAGCGTCTTACAAAAGCATAGCTTTTTGTTATTTTACTATTTCTCTATGCCTACTGAGATGATTTCATGTTTATTACTATTTTGGTGTAACTGAATCCTGGTGCTTGAAAAATATAACAAAAGTCTAAAACCTAACGTTTTTAACCCGAGAGTCATTTTTACATCTGGATGTTCAAATGGAAAGCAAATGTCCAGTTACTAGTCATATTTAAGTGAGACTCCAACCTTTAGTGTTGGGTCCGTATTGATTCATAGAACACGTGGTTTATTGGTATATTGTTATATTATAGAAATGGAATTTTATTAAAACATTAATTTCATCTCATATGAATTTTTAAACAACAAGTTAACAATTTTAACGAGAATGTAATAGTAGGAAGTAAAAAATTACATCGCTATGACATTGGAATTCAAATGTCTTCTTACGTCTTCCATAAAAAGATGACGTCACTGAGAGCCAATCCATTCATACAAACGTAACAGAAAAGATGCGACCAATCAAAATATTTGAAACACAGGAAAACTGAATTATAGTTACCTTAATGGCCCCGGACTGTGTGTGCTTACTAAACTTCTTAAACCATCCGTTGTAAATTTTTCACAAAAAATCTGAAATAATAAACAGAAAACGTTATCGATTAAATACTGCATGGCAAAAAACGTTATTGGCAATAGACGAAAAAAAAGTTTTAATAAATAATTAAAAACGACAATTCATTGGATGAATATAGTTTGATCCGAAAATCCCATTCTTAAAATGGACAAAAATGACAAACAAACCTTCAGTTATCACCAAAGTGAGTTGCTCGACTATGTATTGAATTGCAGTTCATTATGATTAAGAGAAATATATCACATTGAAACAACGAATAGAAATTGAAACCTCCAGAACAATTTTGAATTTCTGTACGAAACACAACGTTACCCTAAAAATACAAGTAATATCACAATATAATTATTTTTACTTCGCTACCTAATTTTAGCCAACGATTTACTGCCTAAAGAAGAGGGTGAATTGAAAATTGGTGTTTTGAAATTGCATATCAATGCTCTGAAAGTAACTTAAATGAGAAAAAAACATTATGTGAAAAATTATTAGATTACAATATTATAATCAAAAAATAAAATACTAAAATGTTTTGCGTTAAAAAGATTACATCATCGAGATTATAGAACATTACAAAATCGACTTTGTAAAAGAAGTATCTGAATTATGGTTGTTATAAAATGTGCAATAGTATAAAATCATTCTTAAACAATTTTTAGAATTTTTCTACGATACGAAACGGAAATCAAATCCATGTTTTTGTCAAAGATGTACGAAAAAGGATGTTATTCGTATACGGTGTAATTGATGATGACGAAAAAATCCGTTGAAAATTGTACATGGATTTATAAAATATGGTCAACAATTCATTTAATTGTAATAAGTTACATATTTTTTATCAAATTATTAATAAAAATTACAGAATGTAATATCTCTCTCTCTCTCTCTCAAAATGTACATTAGACATTAGTTGCCAGTTTTTGTTTTATCAAATACATACATAACAGTCCATGTCCAAAACACAACCCAAAAGGTAAAGTTAAAACCTTGAAAACTGACAAATAAAGTTGTGTAGTATATTTTTACTTAATGACCGTCATACATATTTATTGCATTTTAACAAAGAAAATAAATATAAAAAATACGATTCTTCCAACATTCTCAAATTACGTAACAGAACAATCAGACCTATTATGTGGATAATCCACAAATAGTGAAAGAATGGCTTAACAGGAAAATACATACTTCGTAAAAGATACCCCTATGTATTTAAATACCACCGGTGTTTAATGTTATTCAACCATGCAGAAAGTTTATATATCATCTATTAAAGGTTTGTTTTTTCTCTGTTTCCAGTAGATCAAAAGCTATTTTAGTGACGTGAAAAACTGTGAAATTCACTTTCTCCAAACATTTGTCTGCAATTCAAATAATATATTGCACATTGGCAAGTTCGTATTGGTAAAATTATCATTACCTGTGCAAAAGCAACAAAAAATAACCGATCTTCATTAAATTTGTGTGTTTTCATCCACCATACAGTTTCGTTGTCAAATTTATCCTTTGGTTTAAATAACTGATACGCCTTATTATGGTGATGGAATTGAATAAAATAAAATAAGAAATAATAATGAACAGATTTGTATTAACAAAATGCTTGAACCAGTTCCTAAAATACTTCTAACATTTATGTTATCCGGCAATCCATTTACAACCAGCTCTGTTGTCCTCATTTTGCCGCTTTCACGCCCTTGATAGATGACTTATGATACTTGTAAATAACTGATGGATAAGGAGATGTTGTACTATATTGCAGACTTCGTCGTGAATGAATCAATGAATATCCCCAAACATAGAACACCATCAGTTTTGTGGCATGTTGTGCCAAATAAATTTTCAGAACAAATTTTTCATTTGATTCGAATTAAAATTTGCTGTACTTTTACTTATCAAGATGACCACCTCATTCGAAAGAGAAGGTAGAATATTCTCATGAAAGTAACGCATCCGCATTTTCCAAGCATTAGGAATAAAGCTAAACATTCGAAAATTTCTAAGACATTCTTGGAGGGTTCTCCTTATTTTATGCAGTGTAGAAAAAGCAAAACTGTTATCGCTGACTGTATTTAATGGATGGACAAGAGCGCTTTGCTATATTTTTTTTATTTTATGTCCACATATGGTTTTATTGATGTTTTCGCTTACATACAAAGTTAAATAGAAAATGAAGACTAAGCTGGATGAAAAAACGTTTTAATTACCAGTCAAAGTGCCTTAAAATACTAAACTGGCACCGGCTATCAAATGCAATTCGACTCTTTTTATAGAGAGTCAAAGATTTCATTTTTATGCATTCATCTATACCTAAAATATTTTTACAGGTATCGACTGGGTGATAGAAAAAATGCTTATCGAATATGTACTGTACTTACATAATAGGCTGCACGTAATCCGACTGTATCGGAAATATCTTCGTCGTTTGTAAACTTTGAATTACCCTGTTCAAGACATGTTTCAAAATAAACATACAGAAACAGTTATAAATAAATCACCGTCATGTATTAGCTTTTTAAAGTTTTTAGGTCAAAATGGTATACTTCTAAAGATAAATATTAAAATTTTAATTTTCGCCACATATTTTACTCCTGGAACTGAAAATTAAAATATAACAAAATCCATTCAGAATCGGGTTCTCAAGTGTTTTGAATACAACTTTTCATCAACGGACTTGTAAGCATTCAGTACCGAAACATAACACGCCTTTTTTATTCAAACGGTGATATGTATGCGTAATAGATTGGGTTGAAATGCGTCAAACATTCATATCCTGAAACGGTCTGTGGTTTAAATTTCGAAACATTTTGTCAGACTGAACTTCTCATTGTATGTAATATAATACTTACCCAGTATCCTTTGATATCAAACTTGGAATAATTGTCTATGAGGCATTGGGATTTTGATGTTAGTTTCGTTTCAGTTCTTACGTTTAACCAGTGTTCATACCTTCCATATTCATCATGGAACGATCCTATAAAATAAATAATTCACAGCTAATTATAACAAAAAAAACAGAGAGCAAGACTTTCGATCACTCTGTCTGCTGACATATTTTGTAACAATAATCATTGAAAATGACAATATAACAGTGATCGACTAGAAAAAAAAACATTTCCGATATTGATAAAAGAAGTAATTATTATGGTCAATTTGATGTTCTGGTACATTATTTGGTAGAGGAATATAAAATTAAAATAAAAGTAAAATAAGGACGCAAATATGAAATGCGTTAAGTTCTGTTCATTATATATTACCGTGACAAAGATTCACAAAGACACTTCGATGTATTATTGTGACTTTTGCGCTTCATATTTGTAACTCTTACATAAAATTCATTATGACAATATATCGTTTTGGCCATGGATAATGAATGATTAACAATAAGCTAAAACAGCCAACACACAATTTTCATAAAGTTTATTATCTTCTCGGGTTTTAACCTTCCGCAAGTTTGAAAATCAGTTTTTTTTTCAATTTTCTGGTTGCGTTTTTAATACAACAATTATTTACCTGATTTACCAAAAGCGTGCATGATTTCATGTCCAATAATGCTTCCTAAGCCGCCATAATTCATTATCCTAAAATTGTCACAATAAAATTTTTCAATGCGTAGATATTTATCAATTACATTTTTTTAAATTAAAAAAATATTCACACATATTAAATTCGTGATAAAGATTTTGATTTTATAGCGCATATACACCAAATAATAATGCTTAAATAGGGTTAGCTATAAATTTAAAAAACACACCGAATAGACTGCAATCAAACAATGTGTTTACTATCATTTGAAAAAAATTATACCCTCTCAAACGAAGTGTAGGTATATACATGAATCACCCTGTCCCTCTGGAAGCCATGTCAGCTCTATGAATGGATGTTTATCACGATTGGCAGTTGTGTACACCAATGCGAGTGGCATTCACAATTCACGCGTGTTGGTAAATGATAAAGGCCACGAGAAAGAACAACTTGTCAATGTTGTTGACGGGGCACTTGTCTCCCAAGATACTGCTTGAATAAGGTTTATTTATATATTTTTCACTTTGACAATTAATTATACTTTTATACAAAGGTACGTCTGAACACCCAATTTTATAGGGATAGATTTAATGTCTTATTATTAATGTTTCTTTATTTTTACATTGAAATTACACTTTAAGACAACTATCGGTTCTCAAAACTTATCCTTTGTTCCAAATATTTGTGCTGATAAATATATAAGACATTTTCACAACTATTCTCAACTAGTTATTTTCAGTTAAATCAAACTTTTTTATCGAATGCTAGTGTATTTCCAATATTAAGGTTGTACAAAGTGCATCAGATTTTCAACAAATGAGATTAAAGAGCTGTTCGAAGTTTCAACTTGTGTATTGGTTTTGAAATTACTAATATGAATACTTTAAGCCCGAGCAAATTATTGTAGTAGCTCCATTGAAAATGTTGATTTTTACACGTTTTGCAAAACTTCCATCCAAATTAAGTTTGTTTTTCTATTTTTTCCTTAGCTTTCAAAAAAATTGTACACGTTTTGTTGCAGTTGTCGGTGTGTGCTATTTATCTAAATTAAATCAAAACTAATAATTACTTACGTTGGTCTATTTGGAGAATAGAACGGTAACTGGAATAATGGCATTGGTATGTTTATGTCGTTGAAAAACAAGTCGTGTACGGCATTGACTGTGGCAGGAGTTAAATTCCATCTGCAATAAATATTAAACTAATCATTACATTATACTGATAAATCATTAATCAATGGAAGTTCAATATTTCATAACCGTATAACAGGTTATAAATTTGGGTCTAAAATAGTTTAACTTGAAAGGTGATGGTTTCATTGTTCATGTAATTGTTGTATTCCATTGAATTTAGAGGTGTTTATCAGTATTGAAAAGACTGCTAGCTAAACAGGAGGTGCTTACCCTTCCGGAGCACCCGGCCTCACTTCCCTGGTGGAAGTTCACGTGTCTAACCTAACTTGTCAGTTCCAAAGTCTTTACTTTGCTTCTGGATTGTGATTCGGACATGGATTAGTATGTTTGTTTTTGATTATTCAATCAATTTTCCAAAAAGATTCATGAAAGCGTAAAGTGGTAAAATATTGTAGAATATTCTTCAATTTACAGTTATTCAAAATTAACAGAAATGAAATAAAAAAAAACAATTCATATTCTTAATATTTAAATCTGCGTATTTTAACAATTAGTTGAAAAAAAAGTCGAGTTCTTGGTTCTCTTAAACAGACTTATAACTAAATTACTGGATATTTACTCATGTGTTTGTCAAGAATTTTATAATCAGTGATACAAATATGCTTTTGTTCTTTTGTTTTGCTAAGATGTTTCTATCATAAATTTGTATTGTGTAGTTTTCTCGGTCATGATGGATGTTGTTGAGTATATATCTTCAGTTAATTTTTTACGACGGACTCTCTTCTAATCGAATCTGAAACAATTTTCGTATAATTTTTTGTAAAATACGTGTATAAGAACTGTAAAATACATGTATAAGAACTGTAAAATAACTATATATTATGACAAATTACTAGTATATACCAACGAGAAGTATATATAGTTATATACATGTAGTACAATATGATATGTATTACCTATATATTACCTTTTTCGATTCACTGGGTTCCCAAACTTTGTTGAGATTTTGTTGCACCACGAATTTCATTGATTCCACAAAGGTATAAAACCAGGTATAAAACATTTCAAACTACAAAATATATGGTAACATAAAGAACTATGAGATAAATAACATGTACATGGGGTGTACTAAAAGTAGAAATAAAAACACATAAAAACCAACAAACACAACACAAAGTCACAAGATGCTTATCACACCAAATGGGCAAAGCGTATTTCAAAATCTTTACACAACCGCTGTGTTACTTACATGTGATGAAATGTATTTTTAATCATGCTCTACATTCATTCGGTCAGTGTTTTCATATTGGTCATGAGCATTTAAAATGATTTTATTATACTTTTGCTGACTTTTGTGGTTTAACTGTTTATTGCAAAGCGTTTAAAAGATGAATTAGAGACTGACTGGATGAACTGACTTACCTCAATTATGACACCAACAAAAGGCTACAGTTGAAGCTGTATGGCAAAAGAGATGTTTACAATTTTTCTATTCTCAACTTCTTTTCTATGCAGCAGTATGCCTGCGTCTCCTGCATATGGTTTAGTAGTTTCACAATATCCCATAATAGAGTTTGTTCCCATTACGAGAAATTTATACAACGAAGAATGCTACTTACAAATAAATGGTTGACCAAGGCATATTGCAATCTTATGTTTGTAAGGGCCCCAACAGTTTTATTCAGCTATAACAATATTGTTGATAGATTTGGTTTCTCTGTGTTCAGGGTAACACAATGGATATAATCGACGTCTCGTAGTTTCATGTTCCTTTCCCTCTTCATTTTACATTTAGCGGATGTAGCTAGCTAGGCAGGAAGTGCTTACTCTTTACTTTTCCGGAGCACTTGGCATCACTTCCTGGCGGAAGTTCACGTGTGTAACCGAAGTTGTTAGTGTCAAAGTTTTTACCTGGTTTGGTCATGGAATAGTATGTCTGTTTTGGTTACACCAGGAATGGTATTTTTGCGATTATGAAATAGCATTAAGCAATGCATTAATGTTTTATTCCCATATTGGCCAATACAAACCTCAGATGAAAGTTCGTCTCTATATGTGACATTCATTATTTCAACAGGATAACCTATTTTATCCACCATAAGGTCTATCTGAAATAAAAAGAAATGGTTTTTCTTTATAGTCATTTGTGATTTGAAATTTACAATAGTCTCTACAAGATTCTTTTGTAAACACTTGTCTTAAATATCGACCTCTCGCATATATTTGTGTATGATTCTTTCATTTAAAGAATCCGATATGGAAATATAGAGGATAATCAGCATGATTCCAAGTATATGTTGATTAGGAAAAATATATGGTTTGACAATAAGGTGCCAATTGTCAAACGTATTTGATTTGGTAATGAATATATGAATGATGGTCTTAATCATTACGTTTTGTAATAAGTAATCACAATATGCTTTTGTAATCTCTCCTTTTGTTTGCATGTTGTTTCGTTTTCTTATCGAAATGAATCTTGCTATGAACATGTTTTTTAATTACATATTTCTTTCATTCTTCAGTTACCTTGGTAAAAGCTCTTTTCCTTGTTTCGTTATCAATCCAGGTGCCGTTGAAAATAAAATATTTATAAGCTTGCTTTATATGAGTTACAATCTCTTTAACATCTTTTAATTTGTTTTCGTGGTCTTTGTCTTCTGTCGTGACATTACGTATATACATTGACCCAATAGCCATCCCAAGGACCTTATTGGTACGTATCATACAGCGATACCAGTGATCGTATCGTAGTTTTGACCTTGAAATAAAGAAATCAAATATTTTTATTGAAATTATAAATGATGACGCAGGGTTAATGCAAGTCAAGGCTTATTGGGTCCTTCAAAAGGTTTTATGGCCTCCATCACAATATGTTAATAAGTATGATGGCTCTGTATATAAGCTACCCCTTATATTCTCCATTTTCATTACATAAATTCCAAGTGCACCTATATAGTAGGTAATTACGTTTCCAGAGCACACAGCCTCGCATTCCTGGTGTAAATTTACGTGTTAAACTTGATTTGCCAGGTTTCAATCTTTAATTGTTGCTTCGGATCTTTGATTAAGACATGAATCGGTATGTGAAACTTTCCGTTAAGACTGCACTTAATGTTGTAAAGTAAAAACATATGTACTTCAAAGTACTTAACATTTTATTTTTTCACACTCCACAAGTGTCGTTGTTCGAGAGTTAAGTCGACAATAATTAATAATTAAACTAAACAAAATAAAATAAAACAAAAGAATGTTTAGAATAAATAGGGTTTCCCTTATTATTAGCATAGCTCTGTTATCATTTCTTAATATTGAATGTTTGTCAATTTTATCATTTTAGGACTGATTAATTGTCCCACTACGAAAATTTTATACAACGTAGCAAGCTGCTAACAAATAAATTGTTAAAACCAGGAATATTGATAACCTAGGCTTATCAGGAAAAGTTAGCTAGAATGTTGCCTCTGTGTCCAGGAATTCTGGGTATATTTGACGTCTCATAGTTTCATGTTCCTTTCACTTAATTTTGATTTTTTTATTACACACTTGGTGTGTGAAGCTAGCTAAACAGGAGATGCTTACCCTTTTGGAGCACTCACGTCCCTTGTGGAAGTCATGCATTTTACCTAATTTATCAGTTTGAAAGTTTTTGCTTTGCTTCTGGATAGTGATTCGGACACGCTTTAGAACGTTTGTTTTGATTGAGTAAAAGACATGCAATTGGATAAAATGCTATCGTATAATTAAAGTAATACGAATTTCGGGGCAAAGCATTGAAAACAGATGATACAATTAAAAAAAGTAATAAACATATTTTCTGTTTTGAATAATGCAAGTTGTATTCTTGGCTTCAATTGTCTTAATAAATGCGTAAAACAGTAAAGATCAAATTCAGTTGTTAGGTCATTTGTCCGACTTATGGATCTAAAGACAAAAGAAAGAGAAAAAGGAGAAGAGAGTAAGAAAAACGTAAATCGTGAAGTTGTTTCTTACGTAATTTGTCGACAAAATATTTATCGTCTACTAATAACTGTGAATCAAAGTTGCCAAGAATTTCCCTTGCTAATACCAGCAACATGTAGTTTGTTACTAAACTGGAATATAAAAATAAAGCCTTATAACCGTCTAGTATGATTTCCTTTCATTGTTTTTTTTTATTTTTGAACTAAGACATATCACATATTATACAATAACTACCATATTACACACATGTAATACATGTGCGTGTGTTTCTTCAGAATCACTTCGTAACTCTTAAAATCCCTTTCTTGATAGCCATACCGTAAGGTTATACTATTATGCATTGTGAATATCAACATTTGTGTTGAGAAGATATACTGAAGATAGATTTCTATTTTATGATTAAATATACATGTTCAATCCGAAAGTTTAGAGCATCCAATAAATGTAGTTTACAGCATGACTAGAGTATGTCAACTCTAACAATTTTTGACATGTTTCATGAATGATTTTTTTAATAGTTACGTACCTGTGACATACAACTAGATGAAACATGTCAATTTGACGCAGTAAAATGTCAGAAGAAACAGTTATCTCCTTTTATACATTACGGACGCGAAAATGCCACCCTTTGACTAAAATGAGTTCAGAGATTGAGAACAAAGCAAATGTTCCAAAACATCAATATAATTGTTTTCCTTCGTCAAGTGATAATATAAAACATAATTTTGCACTAGAAAATGGACATAGTATGAAACAAAAAAAGTTTTACATACACTCGTTAAAAATCTGATTTTGTCCCATTTCTATATATTTCGGTATTTTCCAATACAGAATGGATTTTACTGATAAAATAGTACGTTTTTATTTGAAAGTGCTTGGTAATCAAATAGAACTTTTATAACTTTATTTAATATTTATTATTCATTTAAACCATATTCCAAGAAATTGGATTTTTTCCTTAATCTTTTGTTTTACCACATGCATTTCAATTGATCTTAAATTTTCTACTACAAAAATATGTTTCATAGTATCACGTAGAAAAAGAATTCTATTAATGTTTTGGAACATTTGCTTTGTTCTCAATATCTGAAAACACTTTATGGCAAGGGACAAAAGTTTGTGTGTAAAGTGTATAAGAGAAACATGTCGTTTGACATTTTATTGCGTCAAATTTTCATCTAGTGGTATGCCACCTGGAAGTAACCATTAAACAAATCATTTATAAAACATGTCAAAAGTTGTAGATCTGACAAAGTCCGGTCTTGCCAAAACTACATTTATAAGCTGATCTAAACGTTCGGGCTCATTTTTCAATGCCTTTGTCTTTCTCTTACATTTTAAACCTACATCTATTTCCAGGTGTATGGTGGAGTTAAATAACCCCTTCTATAATAAGCGTGAATTTGTTTACTGTTCCGTCTTACAGCTAAAAATGCTGCATTATAAATTAGCATTGTTACTTAGAAATTCTTAAAAAATCATTTCAGGTTCAAAGTCTCAATATTCACTGAGGACATCATTCACATATGTGTGCAACTTATTGGGACAATTATTTGATCTTGAACAAATGACATATCAATATTTTGATACAATCTTATCAAAATTGGACTTTTAAATTAGAAGAACGTTACAACCAAGGCAAAAGTAATGAATAATACTCACAATTGTAAATATCTAAGTCATGAAATTAGAAAACATCACAAAAACATTTTTTCAAATGACAACACTAGTAATAAAACCACAAAGAAAAAAATTAGGTTATAACCTCTACTTTTGATTCTGTTTTGCAGGTAATTCCAAGAAAGAATAAAAATTGAAACTTCAATGTCATAATATGTAAAGTTGTAGCAATTGAAAGTCAGTTTTATCATTTTTAATATGTATATGACTTTTGACACTATGATCATTTGACAAGGTAAAGCATTCTGACGCTTTTTTACAATGTCCTCCGAATTAAATGCAAAACCCCAAACAAAGTATTTAACATTTCACGAAATCTTAAGACTAAAGACCCCTAGAGAATTAATAAATTGCATAAGATTTGTTCTTATCACTACTTTATGGTCTCCTTGGCTTAATCTTTTCAATCTTAGCAACGCAACAAACAAGCCTGAATTGAAACGACCCATATACACTTCTGATCACGTTTCATTGAAATCTGTAAGTGGTTTTATCTAAGAAAAAGTACGAAATATTTTCTATCGAGACACACATACACTCACACACACCTATGAACTATTAATGCACACAACGCTGTATTATGTCATGAGCTCACGTAATCTTTGGTCATGTGAGCTGAAAACTTTTATTGATCCAACTTTTATTTTACCTTAACGCATACCTTTCCTTATTGTAATATTTATGCTTACTTGCTGTCACCGTCAGCCACATATTTAGATACTACTGCACAAACTGCAAGAAATGCTTTTTCATCTAGTAGCAGAATTTCCAGATTAAGAAGGTTAAATTTATCTGCCATAATGTTAAAATACTGGTCCCAATTTATCTGGATGTAAAAACAGTCTTTTGTTATCAGTAGATATTAATTAAGGTTTTATCATCAAACAAATTTTTCATAACAGTTGAATAAACAAAAACATATCAGCATCTAAAAGTGTGTCTTTCGTTGATTTGGCACTGTTACCCATTTCATATACCGATTATTCAAGCTAATATTAAAAAATTAAAAACGTTATAATCTACAGTATTGTCTATCAGGTTACAATTCATCATCTTAATGAAAGATATGGTGTCTATTTTTTTGCTCTTAAATGAATATAAAAAGCGTGACACAATCGAAAAAGCACAGTGAATAAAATTGAGAAATGCAAAATTTAGTGAAACGCGTGAATTTCCACCTCGAAAGTGAGACCGGTGTTCACATGGATGATTTTAAGATGCAGATGCTGTAGTGAATAATTACGTAATGTTTAAAAAATATGTTAAACTAAGTGAATTTAAAAAATGAGGGCAGATTAGAACAAGACAGACTGACAGATGCTTGTTTACATCTGAACTTTGTGAACACACAGCAAACTGACTTACATATTATACCAGTTTTATAATTTACAGCACTAGACGGCCGTTTCGGAATACAATTCCTCATCGGTAGTGCTTGTACCAAAATTATGAAACAAAAATTGTTTTCAAGATGTTGAAAAGATTACCAAAATTAAACTTTGAGTATATAATGGTTTTAGTAATTTGAAATTTTAGCTTGCAGCAGATTTGGACAATAGTATATTTCTGACAATATTACACAATTATAGCGTTTGTGGTAAATAATACATAATTATTGAGTTTGTGATAAATAATACATAATTATTGCATATTGAGATTTTAAACTGATACGAAAACAAATCAGCGTTGAGAGCACCTGTTGTTACATTATTGTTACATCATAAGCATAGGCTTATCGAGGCCATCAGTTTTATGATCGTCATTACAATATTGTTGATAAGTAAGATGTCCCTGTGTCCAGGATTACCCTGAATAATTGTGTCCTGTAGTTCCAAGTTCCTTTCACTCTCAATTTTTATTACATATGTGAGTAGGAGTTACTTACCCATCTGGTACACCCGGCCCCACGACCTTTTGTGGAAGTTCACTTGTTTCACCCAAATGAAAGTTTTTATGTTGCTTTGCGATTGTGATTTGAAAATGCATCAGTGTGTTTGTTTTTATTTGTTCCTGTAAGTGAAATCTCTTAATTATTGAACAAATAAGACCCAGCGGATGGTACAGTTAATTTTGTGTTGTACAATGATTTTGAAGAGCCATTTCCATCCTGATCAGGAATAGAGACATTCGTTAGTTATAAACTGACTTCTATCGCAAAGACATATATGTTATTTGGTGTTATATCGCTATGCTAATTGTGCTTGCATTCCCTAAAATTTCATTTTAATACGCTAAATTACATTGCATTTTCAGCATCTATTATGACCTTTGAGCTTTGTATAATCAAGACCGGATCATACCCTAAAAGTACTTTAAAATAGAATACAGATTTAATTAAATTGTATAAAATATTTTTATGTTATATACTGTGACTATATACTGTTTTATCACCACAATGCCACTACCACTTCTACTACTTATAATAATTGATTAAAGATAATAATTTACCGTGCTGCACTTTGTTTGTAGATAGGTTTTGTTTATCAATTTGTTTGGAAATTGGCTGGTATAACTCTTGCTTTTTGTATCAACATTTTTGATAACAGCCTGCAATGGAATGTGACATATAATATATTTCATTTAGACTGAGTTTTATTTTTATACTAACACACGTTGATCACAATGTACATTTAATATTTCATAATAGACAACACAAAATTCATGGTTCGAATTACACCAATTACTAGCACTTTATTAGCCTTATAATATATTGTGTTATATTTTTGCAATTGATATGTGTGGTAGGAACTTTGTTATCAGCAAACTGTGTATCTCTATATAAGCATCGGTTCTCATTTTCTTGTTTCATCAACAATTTCGGTTGCATTGGTGATAGTAAAAGTCACTTTTGTCAGTCACATTTTTATATTCACAATATTTTTCTATTTAATTTGTGTAATTATTTATTCATAAAAGAAAGAATTGCGTTTTATTTCTTATAATTTAAAAAATGAAAACATCAATTAATTTGTTTTAAACTAGTTGTCTCGAAAACAAACAAATTACATACTATACAAGTTTTAATTTCACAGCACTAGACGGCCGTTTCGGAATACAATTCATCGTCGGTAATCCTTGGGGCAAAATTATGAATCCAAAATTGTTTTGAAGATGTTGAAACGATACCCAAAGGACCAAAATATACTTTACCAAATTTAGCTTAGTAAATACTTTGCATGACAGAGTATACCTTAGTTTAATTAACTATTATTTAATCAATCTATGATCCAACAATGCGACATATAAAATAATACGTTTACATTCATCAACATTTTCCTACTCTTGACATAAAAGGACGATGGCTCTATAGAAGTATAAAACGCAACTGAACGCCACGTGATAATACGCTCGTACACCGCGTATGAAAACATTGAACAGCAATTCACAATTTTAATTCACAAACAGGTGAAAGCTGTGTATTGTATTATTTAGAACAATTCTACCTACTCCCGTACAATTGAGATTTTTTAAATTCAACTAATTTACAAACAAAATTATTTGGTAAAAAAATATTTTAAAAATGAAATTAAAAATCAGTGCAAATATTACAATCACGCCTAAACAATCATTACAGTCTCAGAGTCTGTAAACATGGAAAGCACTAGCGATTTTGATAATGAAAATCAAGTCAATTTTACAATTGATCCCCCTTGGAATTTGGACTTTTTGTCATCTGAAGAATAGTTTATGGATTTGGACCTAGACAAAAGTAATGGAAAACAATGTTAATCCAAACCCTGAAATTCCAGAAATTAAGGTGTCGAATTTGGAAGGCATTTCATTTTCAGAAAAACATCTACAGATGTCATGCGTTATTCAGATTGTCTGATGGCAGTTATTAACACAATAACGTAACCACCAATCAAGCGTCCAATGCTTAAATATAAACACGTATTTTTTTGTCTGTGAAATGTGTTTATATTTATTTCTCCATGTCTTTTACACACTAACACATTGGTACAGGCAAATGATAATTTAAGTGAATTTTTCATAAGATACATGCTAAAATGATTTGATTAGGTAAATTATTAAAGTTTAGAATTACCTCTCATCAATTTCTTTTAATACTTACTAATGAAATATTAACCGCTAGATTTTGGATGTTGTCGGCTTTTCTTTCGACTTCCGATTTGCATGGATAATTTGAAAAAGATAAATACATATCCCATGGAAAACATTTGTTGACATACCCCAAAATATTCTTAATAAGGCTTTATTTATTTTCATTTTGGAATCCATAATCTGCAAGATAATATTTAAAACGTTAAGCATATAATGTCTTTGTATTTAAGTTCTCCAACTCATGTTTGTGGAAACTTTATTTCTATTACACGTGGGATCATCATATGATTGAACATTCTCTGTTCAAACTAAGTTACCTTAGAGTGTGTTATGCAAATTAATAAACGACGGTTCCCAACGAACATAACTGTATTCCACATGGTAGAAAATACATTGTCGGTTAAAATTTTAAGTTTTGGACCTAAATAAAATTGATACAGTTGCAGGTTAAACATATGCATTTGACAATCACAACCCGCGCCATCACAACTAATGAGATAAAGATAAAAAGTGTGAATTCATCCAATCCAGTTGATTTTTTGCGTACTCAATATATCAATTCCAACCAGAGACTAATAACATAATGTACTTAATGATTCTAAATATTTAAAGGATAAAATGGAAACAAAATAGTCACTGTCATCTGTGGTAGTTTGTCAGTTACTTTGAAAATCTCCATTTGTCAATGAAGTGAACAAAGTTGAAATAACAAGTATTTTATCAGAATATATCGATAACACACAGGTAAAATATGCTATGTACATTATGCTATGTGCATTATTTATGATTTTTATTTATAAATGTTATTATAGCATATTTTAGCTCTTATCTCTATAATATATCCATTCGTCTATGGTCTAACATACCTCATCCACGCGGGAACTTGCAATATCTTCTTCTGGTGATATAATTTCACTACTGTCTGATATCGATATATCTATGTGATTTCTTCTTTTAGGGACAGCTAAATATAATTTGTTTGAATCCATCTCTGTTAAACTATCACTGAACGGTAGGGGTCCGGGTCCAATCTGACAAAAAATACTAGTATTAACCATCTAAGGTTTTTTTTAAATTGTCGTTGGATGAATGACTTCTAAATCAAAACATACATACAAATAAATGGCTAAATCACAATCTAAAATCAAAGTTATAACTTTGAAACTGACAAATAAGTTAAAACACGTGAACTTCCACAAGGTCAGTGAGATCGCGTGCTCTGGAAGGGTTAGTACTTCTAGTTTAGCTAGGTTACAACTGTCACGTTTGTAATCAAAATTGAGAGTGAAAGAAAATTAAAGCTAATATATTCATAGTAATCATAAACACAGAGACATAATATTAATCTGCAGCCATTAAACATTTAAGGGTCAATATAAGCCTAGGCTTGCAATATCTCTGGGTCAACAATTGATTTGTAATAAGTATGCTTCTTTGTTTCAACCGAAACTTAAACTGTTTTAATTTTGCAGATTACAATTTTTGTAGGATGATAAATGTACATGTGTGATTAGAGCACAATGATTTCCCCTATGGATTACATTATCCAAAGCTGGAGCAATTCTCTTAAACTAGATATTTTTTCATAGAAAGCTACAACTATTCTCTAGTAAATTTTTATTTCGGTAATTTTGAACTGATTTGTTGTATTGCTACTTTTGTTGAGACACAATATTTATAGATAGCACGTAATTTTGAAATACGCGCAACTCAAATTTGATAAAAATTTGTCTAACCAAAATGTATTAAAATTAACTTTTTTAAAATGCTACAATTAAAAGAAAATGATTTTCGTTTATAAAAAATTGACTATTATATGAACAATTTAATTAATTTCGTTCAAACCCAATTTTCGAATAAAAAGGAGCATCATTGATATTTTTATCGAAGCCAGAAGAATGTTCAAAACTGGTTAGGTTTTCGATAAAGACCAAATATTAAAAACTGACAAGGGTACAAAAATGTCCATGCGATAAAGCTATGATCTCATTATTTCAATCATGATTATATGTCATTCGGCCATTTATTTTGTTTGAATCCATTTGAACAATGACGTCCAATGAAAAATTAAAGAAATCGCGTTTATTGTAATTTTCATAAATAAACTGATATAATATTTTAATAAATGAAATAGAAAATAATTAAATTTATCCATTAAATCAAATCACCTGTTTGCTCCTTGGGTACATTTAATACATGCTTAAAGACAATTGTCCACGCCACTATAAAAATCACTCTGAATGCAACAAAACCGGCCAGTGTGTGTGTGTGTGTGTGTGTGTGTGTGTGTGTGTGTGTGTGTTTTAAAAGAGGGTATCAAATAATTACCTGTAAAATATGTTTTGAAGGATCTCTCGGATGAATTCCAACAGACACTTTAAATAGAGTCCATATACCGTGTTGGTGAATCTTGGAAAGAACTGTTGATATTCGGTTGGTATTGGATATACTATTCAAGCGTGTACCTTTTATTTTTGTGAGGTAACTCTTAAGGGAGCGGAGATTGTTCATTACATCACTTCTAGCGTCTTGTTTTATACACTGATCAAAATATCGCTTCGCTTTTCCTTCTGCTGATCCAAGTATGTTATAAGAATCTTGAATGATAATAAAGTCAATTTTAATAAATATTCCTTACCTTTTTCAGAAATTTTACAGTTTTTTGCAGATTCAGTTGAAATAAGCATCACATCCTTCCTAGTGTCTCCTTTTTTGTCGTTTAAGTTGCTCATAATACTAAATGCAATTAACTCCACATTTCCCTATTCCCACAGTCCTATTTACTGACCCCTAGATTCTGATATTTTAATCTCTTCTCTTTGTCAGTCTGTTCGATTGCCCATCTGTCTACCCGTCGGTCACAACTGATTGTCAGTCTGTTTGTTTGCCCATCTGTCCACCCGTCGGTCACAATTGATTGTCAGTCTGTTTGTTTGCCCTTCTGTCCTCCCGTCGGTCACAACTGATTGTCAGTCTGTTTGTTTCCCCTTCTGTCCACCCGTCGGTCACAACTGATTGTCAGTCTGTTTCCACTTCTGTCCACCCGTCGGTCACAACTGATTGTCAGTCTGTTTGTTTGCCCATCTGTCCACCTGTCGGTCACAACTGATTGTCAGTCTGTTTGTTTGCCCTTCTGTCCACCCGTCGGTCACAACTGATTGTCAGTCTGTTTGTTTGCCCTTCTGTCCACCCGTCGGTCACAACTGATTGTCAGTCTGTTTGTTTCCCCTTCTGTCCACCCATCGGTCACAACTGATTGTCAGTCTGTTCGTTTGCCCATCTGTCCACCCGTCGGTCACAACTGATTGTCAGTCTGTTTGTTTGCCCTTCTGTCCACCCGTCGGTCACAATTGATTGTAAGTCTGTTCGTTTGCCCATCTGTCCACCTGTCGGTCACAACTGATTGTCAGTCTGTTTGTTTGCCCTTCTGTCCACCCGTCGGTCACAACTGATTGTCAGTCTGTTTGTTTCCCCTTCTGTCCACCCGTCGGTCACAACTGATTGTCAGTCTGTTTGTTTCCCCTTCTGTCCACCCATCAGTCACAATTGATTGTCAGTCTGTTCGTTTGCCCATCTGTCCACCTGTCGGTCACAACTGATTGTCAGTCTGTTTGTTTCCCCTTCTGTCCACCCGTCGGTCACAACTGATTGTCAGTCTGTTTGTTTCCCCTTCTGTCCACCCGTCGGTCACAATTGATTGTCAGTCTGTTTGTTTCCCCTTCTGTCCACCTGTCGGTCACAACTGATTGTCAGTCTGTTTGTTTGCCCTTCTGTCCACCCGTCGGTCACAATTGATTGTCAGTCTGTTCGTTTGCCCATCTGTCCACCCGTCGGTCACAACTGATTGTCAGTCTGTTTGTTTGCCCTTCTGTCCACCCGTCGGTCACAATTGATTGTCAGTCTGTTTGTTTCCCTTCTGTCCACCCATCAGTCACAATTGATTGTCAGTCTGTTCGTTTGCCCATCTGTCCACCCATCTGTCACAACTGATTGTCAGTCTGTTTGTTTGCCCATCTGTCCACCCGTCGGTCACAACTGATGTCAGTCTGTTTGTTTCCCCTTCTGTCCACCTGTCTGTCACAACTATATACACCAAGTATCTCTAACATTCGCGTGTTTAACCTAACTTGTCAGTTTCAAAGTTTTACTTTGCTTCTGGATTGTAATTTGGTTTGGACATGGATTAACTTATATTTGTTTAGATTAATCAATGGTGAGTTTTGGTGTAAGTGATCAAGTACAAGTTTAACACGATGTAGCTTTCTCACTGCTAAGTGACAAATCATTGTAAGTGGCTTTTGAAGTTTCTTTATCCATAACAGTAAATTTGCGTAATTTTTACAACAAACACGTATACGTCTTTGTAATTAATGGCCTAGTGAAACATCCTCACATCATAATTTGCATGCCAAAATCAAAAAAACATTAGTCCAAATCACAATCTAAAAATCTAATGAAAAGTTTGAAATTGACAAACCAAGATAAACATGCAAGTTTTTATAGAAGGTTCATAACACCTTCTTTAAGACTTAACCTTTTAACGTTTGTAGTGCAAAGAAGTCAAGTGTATTATGAAATACTGTCGTAATGTAGGTTAGACATTCCGATAGGGATCGAAAGCATTAAACATCTGGAACTTTGCGTCCGTGTCCAGTCACAAATGTCGATTATTGTAAAGGTAGAATTTAACATATGCCCTTTCCTCACATTCTTCAAAAACTTCCCTGAAGTGTCTTACTATGACATCAAGTTCTAAATGAGGTGGTTCATGGCTATTTATTTAGACTAATTCTTGGAAGAAGGACACTGAGAGCTTCCAGGAGGACTTGGAAGATGAATAACAGTTGGATTTCCATCTGAGAAATACATGTATAAAAATACCTGACTGCTAAGCATCAACTATACAACAAGTGATAATACCTACATACATATAGATGTTATGTCATGAACAAAAACATCTAGTGATTCCTCCATCTACATAATCATTTGAGATTGAAGAATTTCCCTAAAACATTGTAATTTTATATAATACATGTATATAAGAAAATGAGAACAGAGTAGAAGCTTTTAAGTTCCTGGTCGAATGAAGTTATCTGAGCATTTGTTATAAAAGGGTGGCTTAACAGCTTCATATATATATATATATATATATATATATATTTGACTAACCGGGAGGAGTATTAAATTACACTGGAGTACCTGGAAGATTACGTTAGCGCAAGACTAATAGAACTTGGGAAAACAGATAAACAGACATTGTTGGACATTGTAAATGACAATATGAGACAAACATTTGACATGGTATGTTTTGAAAAGGGTATAAAAATTTTTTTTTGAAAGTCTTCAACCTGGTTAACTAAAGCATGTCATCCAAAATAAAATAAAAGGCGGAAAATACACGTGACCGGAAGCAGCCAATGACCACGTTCGGCTTAATTGATTTACATCAGTTAACTTTTTCCAATTTCAAAATAAAAAGAATGTATTCTGTCTAAAAGCTTAACGTGTAGCATAATTCAAGATCATGGAACGGAAATTCAATTGTGCGTAAATGGGAAGGATCAGGGGATAAAAAAATTGAACGCAACCATTTTGTAATAAGTTCACCAAAACTCTGTTAAACTAAACGATAAAAATAGCAACAGTTTACCAAGAGAAACCATAATAATACAAAAAAGTAACTTCCTATGTTTCTCGTTAATTGAATACCGTTTTTAAAGTTAGGTGTTATAGTCTGGTGGAAAAAAATTGAAATTTCACAATAGGGGGACATGAGTGTTCAAAGCTGGCAACATAGCTGTTTTATATCATCATAGGTTAGGGGTCAAGAATCAACCTGTTGCCAAGCTGATCGACCCCTGGTTTAGTAGATAAAAGGTCAAAGGTCAGATAGTGTTTTTTTCCCAAAAAATTAATCTTTATTAGTTTATAGCTGTCCAAATATATACTTTCTGAGATTTAAATAAATCAAATAAATCTGTTCTCATGCAACCATATCATTTCATGTGTTTTAACATTGACTAGAAAGCTAATTGAGACTGTTTAGGCTAAAATTTAAATATTTCAATGTTATTTTTCAAAATTCTGACACAAGCTTCAAGATAGAATAAAATAAAAGTATACATTCAACATCAAAGCATGAATTAAAATGCTAAAGTATAATTCTTTTGTAAATACATGACTGTGATTAAAACAAATATATTGTTTAAACCCAGCTAATAATTTGAAATTTATTGAAAGTTTAAAATCAAAGTACTGCAAGTACTGTAATCGGCAAGGCATAGTCACGAAAATCTATATATCATTCACATCTAACGATTTCTTTTCATTCATCAATATCACTATCTGTGGCATTATCATTCAAAGGGTTCAACCAATCAACAGTTCAACGGTCCCATTGCAAGTGCATACACCCATCCACTGTAAATTGTATGCCCTACATGTACATCTTGTAGTGCAACATGATTTATATTTACATTTCAGCAATGCATGACATGATTTTGGTAAAGGTTATTTTAAAAACCCCTACTGTAGCTCGATTGGTATAGCACTCACTCCCCGTATGTGGTGAGTCCTGGGTTCGAACCCTAGCTGGGTCTGAACGGCAAGACTTGAAATAAGGTAGTGAATGTTGTTTTGAAATAACCTGAAACATCAGAAGTCAATTATTTGTGAATATTATGGTAATATCGATCACAACGGAAAAGTGACGCATCCATGCCGGATGACTTCTTGTTTCTTGTTTATTTACGAAAAATGTGAGGCACGATGTCTGCAACAACAGTTCTAGTGTTTTTGAAACCGAAGAAACAACGATTATAGCATTATCTGAAGTTACAAATTAGTTACTAGTATCGCGACATCGATATATCGCGTGCAATTGTCTTAGAAAAGTTAAAGTTTAAAGTAAGATTTAAGCAAAAAAAAAAAAAATAATAATAATAATAATAATAATAATAAGTTTAATTTGTGAAAAAAAACTCAGATTCAAGTATAAAAACTAGTATTGTTCGTGGTCCTGTTGCCAGATGACAAGACAAAATTAGTAGATCTAACGAAAAGTTTATGGTGGATCACAAAACAAGGTCGTTTTGAAACATAAACACAAAAGCGACATTGGGAATGGATAGGTCACACCATCAAGACACTTGCCAACAACATCACGAAACTTTGAAATGGAACACACAAGAATAAAAGACACATTGAGACAAGTTTCTGGAATTAAACAGAGGGGGTAAAATTGCGCAGAACAGAGCCAGTCTGAGGGATTTTGTCGATGGAATAACCTCCACTGGAAGTGAAAGGCATACAGTACGCAAGTTAGTGACACTAGCACCATCCGTGTCCTATAGGTGACGGGAAATCTGGAACAAATACCAGGTATAACTAAATGCAGCCAAACAGCAGTTTAATTGTGTGCACGTTGAATACGTAGGTCGGTTGCATATGATGTTGGAAGCAAATTTTCAATTGTACTTTTCCCCTGAGAGGAACAGTTTACATCGTAGATGAGAAATCCTCACTAGGTACATTCAATGAAGGCATCTGCACTCACAAGTTCAGAAAAAAATCCCTGTTGCAAGAGTGGGAAGAAGACCTGTGTTTTCCCTGGAAACACGGAATGCTGTACATGTATTTAGGATGTCCAGAAAGTTAATTGACAGTCTTACAGTCTGTAATTGCATGGAATACTGGGAGCTTATTCCTCTTCAGAGGTGATGATTTTATGCTATGAACAGGGACGAACTTTAGATGTCCCGGTCTGGAATCATATTTATCATTTAAAAGCAACAGAAGAATAAGGTCATCAGTATCACGACAGACAACATCTGTTCTTTTATAGCCTTGCATGTAAGCATCAACACCATGGGGAACAATTCTAGTATCGGCTTCCTTGTGTAAAGCTTTAAAAACAGTTACACACCTTCCTCTGTATGAATTAAACATACTGTCTGTTGGACCTCCTGATACCCTCAGCTAAGATAAGAAGTGTCTTGGATTACTACGAGATCCTATTTGTTTTCTTGGTGACTTATAAAATCTTACCAAATTGATGGCAGAGGGACATTTTAATTATCAATAATTCTTCTAACAGAACGGGGACCCGATCCTCTTTTGGTGGTTTCACCTTTTGTGGATTAGTTGTCATATCTATCATAATGACATTAACTTTAATACATTTATCTTTCGCGTGGATAAAAACAGTTTGT
The DNA here is from genome assembly GCA_021292105.1 of Anadara kagoshimensis. Classification (NCBI taxonomy): domain Eukaryota; kingdom Metazoa; phylum Mollusca; class Bivalvia; order Arcoida; family Arcidae; genus Anadara; species Anadara kagoshimensis. The sequence goes on from CM037857.1 coordinate 39,140,012, forward strand.
GCGTTTCCTAACTTGCTGACTGTATTGATGCCTTTCCGTTTTCCCAGTGCTACAACTAAAGTTTGACCATTAATTATTTTGGTAGTAATGTCTCCATTCAAACTTCTTCCTCAGGGATATTTTGAAGATCCGACTCGTCGGCTGCAGATAACAAGGGTCCTGATGTATTAGGTATAGAAAGCGACACTGGGAATAGTTCGTGTTTCAACAGTTCACTAATATTTTCATCAGAAAAAGAGAACACACTTGATAGTATTATACAGATACAGTCATTATAGCTAATCAAATCTTTCAGTACCACCAGTACTTTGATTTCTTTTTTTTAAAAAGTGGATACTTATATAAATACGGGCAATATGATTCAGTAAAATTATTTCAACAGAAGTCTAAAGTTTTGTTAAACAATTTCAAATGCACAAATGTGTTTATACTAGTATGTATTTGCCACAATTAATCATATTTGTAAAGGTCAAATTTGTGCAAGCGTCTAATCTTATTTTTCCTGGAAAACTTTGAAAATAAGTGACTGAATTAGTTGGATAAGACTTTCTTTTAATTTGAAGATACCACTTACATATTTAGAAGATAAAATGTATAAAGAAAAACTTCTGTAAGCCACCTTGAATTTGTGTATAGGTCAATATGGGCATTTTCACTTGAACTTTGCACCCATTGACCTTTAGCTGCCTGAGTGAAATCTTGCTTGGCAACAAGCCGATTCTACCAAAGTAAAGTTCAGAGAAGGTTATGACATAACTTGCCACCTTTGAACACGTTGTCCTCCCTACATCGAAAAATAAGCGGTTTTTTCAAAATTCTCTACCAGACTATTACAATTTTTTACTTTTTAAACTCACCAAACATTTGCCGTATTAATTTAAATAAAGATCGCCCGGTTTCTTCAAATCGGGTCCAGGAGTCAATTCCGTTGGGAATATTTGTTCGTTTACCCCAAGCATCACAGCAGTATTGTTCAAATCTCTCGCATGGTTTTTGGAAGTATTTGAGATCTTTGCACATTTCTTCAACCCACGTCTCATTTCCTAATTCACCATCTAAAACAAAGAAAAAGAAATGAAAATGGTTAGAAGGTTAATATAGTTTTTATTTATTTATTTATTATTATTTATTTATTTATTTACTTATTTATTCGTAGTCAGTCTGTTATATATAATTTTGTGCGAAGAGGTTTATGACAGCACGAAATATCTAGTCATGCTAATAACCTTGATTCAATTTTTAAATTGGCCATAAATCACTGTACCATGCCATACTGGTTTTCTACTTCTCTGACAAAAGTGAGTAAATTTTCCGACAAGTTTGATTTACTTTTTCCGAAGTCAAAACTTCAAATATAAAAATCCTTAATATCTGGTGTGATTTGCTTACCCTGCCCAGGGTTATTAAACGTAAGTTTGTAATTAAATTTCCACAATATTTCTGACAGGGTACATGGGTCAGTTCCTTGCAAATAGATATTAAAATGCCGTACTTAAAATGTGTTTTTTATTCAGAATGACTACGGTAAGTATCGCGTCGGTACTCTTCATAACAGGGGTAATTATTGTCTGCTTCCATAAATAAACGCTATTTATTTACAATGGCAATGGCGCAGAAGCAACTGTTATAAAAGACAAAAAAATAATGCTTACACTATTTCTAAAGGGAATAAAACAGTGTGAGATTGCAAAGTTGCTGAATAAATAATATAAATATAATAAAAACAATTCATGTCCGAATAATGAATGAATGAATAGTGCAACCATTTGCCGTTTTCTTAAACGTTATCGGTGCGAGGGAAACGAAACAAGCAGTGGGCTAACCAAGAGGATGAACAAAGGGCCTATTGTGTTTAAAATCGTGTTTTGAGAATCGGCAGAACATCACATTAGAGGGACATTACAAACAAATTGAATTATTTTTTACATTTCTAGAATGTAAAAGGATTATTTAGAGGAATTTACACCAATTGAACTATTGCAAACGTACTATTCGGAATACAGTCCGGGTGAGGAAAGTTAAAACGGTTAGGCGTGTCAACTGGGCTTGTGGTAAATAACAATGAACAGTTCAAAATGACTGGAGCAAAGTTATATATGCTTATGAAATGTTTGTAACTGTAAGTGGAAATAGTGATTGAAAAATTACTGAAGGAAACTTACCTGAGTGATCATAAATCTAAGGCGATATGCCGAAGATTATGTGAAAGTTACGGTATTGGTATGTATTACATATTATGGTCAAGGCATTTTAACTTTTACGAAAATTGAAATTCTATGCTTGTTGAGACCCTTTGGGCAACTGTTATCAAATACTTTTGAAATAGACCATACCAGTTTCAAGATGTTAATGCCTAACCAAACGCATCAATTTTAACCAGAAGCTTAAAACAAATAACAATATCCCAGTGCTCACATGGCCTTCTCAATCTCCAGATCGATCTCAATATCATCGAGAATTTAGGGCTTCTAATGTAAAATCCTGTGACATCGAACATTGAAAACATTACTACTACTGTTGATGATCTGAAGGCTGTTTGACTCGCATCTGGAATTCTATACAATTAAGATACCTTCAAAGACTATATTTGTCAATTCCAAGGAGACTACAGGTAGTGATCGGATCATGGCGCCATATGACGAAGTATCGAGCTTTTTATGATACAGATTTTATGGTGAGTACTGTCTATTTATATCATAATTTTTTATTGCTTCAAAACAACATGGCGGAATATTTACTCACTTTTGTAAGCATGCTGTACATTATTGTCTTCAGTGTGTATCGAGACACAAGACAATCAGTTTTTATTCGCATCTAAAAGACGTCATGCAAGTCATTATAAATACATTTAGTGTTAAATTTTAACAAGTGCTATCTTGGATTCATCATCCACGACCCTTGATTTACTTTGAAATTCAGTGACATACCACTTGTATGATAAACAAATAGCGTTGTTTTACCAACCTCTTCCTGCAGAAATGGTGGAAAGTTGATATTCTATCAAGTGGACGGTTATGATTTTTTTAAAATAATGGCTTAATTTACTATAAAATTGTAAAACTGATTTAATTTCTTTCTCGACTATCCATCTAATGCACTCAGTTGCACAAATATGAAAACTTCAGGAGTTTTATACATACTACATATCCAATCTGCTCGTTTTAATATCCGTCCGGTGGAATGAGAAACTTTATCATGTGGTCTTGATAACAAAGCACTTGCTGCAATAACGCCAGCTATTACTATTGTTGTAAATATTATACAAAACACCTTGGATAAAACTGTTCCTTTTCCTTTGTCCTAAAATAAAGTGGTCATAAACTTACATTACTTCTAGGATAATAGAAGAAATAGGAGGTATTGCCTAGAGAAAACTGTCGTAATCAAAAATGTCAACTGACAAACTTTTAGTAAGGGATTCAAACATAGGGTCGATGGACAACTGGCTTGCAGTTTGTCCTAAATCTACAAATCTACAAAACAACTTTTCCTTAAAAATGCAATATATATATATATATATATATATATATATTATATTATATATATATATATATATATATATATATTCTGTCATCCCCTCAGTTTGTGAAATATTGGCCTAAATATGATGTCTTAAAACTTTCCTTAGAATCCAAGTATTATGCCATGAATACAGTTCCAAATTTATATTATCTAAACATTTTTACATGGATCAAATTGGTGCATTTCCCACACAAACATTTTTGAGATTCTTAATTGGGTTTAGTTTTTGAACTATAACTAAACGGGTCTACAATATCCTCATTTTGGGCTTCAGACCCTTACAAGAACTGATGTACATGAAGATTAGAGTCAATATCATATCCCTCATTAAAACCAAGCCATTCAGAATTTGTACACCTAACTTAACTCTACATCTTAAATTCATCCAGTTCCATTTTTTAAGCTCCAAATATAACATTTACTGGTCAGATTACCAAGCAAAATCCTTTTGGTCACTTTTTGGGCCAGGAAGTGCTAAAACAGGAAAGTAACTCTAATTATTTTTTTTTTAAATCGGTGATTTAAGTAGTTGTAGGATTGGTCCCCTTTGAATTGGGTCCATGTTTCAGTTGGCACCTTTCAATTAATAAAAACGCTAACGTATGGTTGTGAAAAATGCTCAATAATTACGGAGAATATTGTTAATCGTGAAGAATAAACTAACTTAAATTGACTGGAGATAACCACTGTAGATCACTAGATCGAGATTTAAACCTACGAGGAAAAACGTGTTGCGATCATTTAAGCTGTCAGTTAAGACCAATATCACAACATTACCTGCTTTAAGAACAGATGAAAAAAAAAGAAAAATACCCTATATAGCGCGTTTATGGCAATGAAACACCCTCCATAACACGCCAAACAGTTTCAAGGTCTCCATTAAAGGACCGTGGTATGACTACTGTACACAACTATTCACATCCCGGAATCGGTTTTGATTATATATATATAAATTATTACCGGATCCACTGCGCCTTGGTCGTCTTCAACCATGTTTTCTCTGGCTTGATCACGAGCTCGCCTTCAAATGACACAAAAGAAATTTAAAATATATTACTGTATAAGGACCAAACTATATGAACAACACATCGCTGACACAAGAAAATCCTTGCATTTCAATTGTTTTCTACAATAAACACTTTTATAATAAGCACTTTTTTAGCTCACCTGAACCATTGAGATGTTTTACCGTCCGTCGTGTGCTTCCATACGTGTTCGCGTTTTGCGACAAACGTTTGCCGTGCCTTACTTTAACTTTTTACATTTCAATAATCTCTTCTCAAACTACTCGATAATATTTAATGAAAGTAACGAATATTATGCATTATAATGTAGCTAAATCTAAAAGTTATGTTAAATTAGTTCCAATAAGTCAAAAACTAGTGAAAATCTATAAAAAAAAGTTTTTTTTATGAACTTACAGAGGATTTATGAAAAAAATATTCCGGTTCATGTACAAACCACGATTCCAAAGAAAAAAAAAAATTAAAACTGACAAGACCATTTGACGGATTTTTCATGATAAAGCATTACTGAGCCATTTAGATATATATGTTCACGTTTTGTTAACTACTGTACTAGGTGGAAGACTTTATAATAAATACTCACAAATACATTATGAAAGACATTTCTTTTTATTCTTCTTTGCATTTGTGATTCTACAAAATACGATAAAAACAAACAAATAAATAAATAAATAAATAAAAAAATAAAAAAATAAATTCAATTCCGAGTTTTTAAAGTTTGTTTAATCAAAACTATTTTCATGTGGTTTTAGATTGGCGGTGTTGACGAATTACACATAAAAACAATTCACACAAATAAACAAACAAGCAGTTTCTCAGGGTGTATCCGTCATAGTATCATATCAATAAATAATACATGTCACTAAAGTGTAAAAAATAACCTATGCGACAGATAAAGAAGGGCTTTAATTTGTTCTGTCAAATGCTTTAAAGACGGAATTTACACATTTTGTTTCATAGATATAAAACTAACTGTAACCTTTCTAGACGATATAAAATGTACACCTGTTTCATTCAGGATGTAGAAGTCACGTGATCTATGACTTACGTCTCGGTTTTCTAAGAATCACTTAAATATCCTGAAGATTAACATGTTATGTTACGGAAGCACGAAGGCGCCACCGCTTATTTTCTCCTGGCTATATGAGTATATATAACTTCACCTCCGTCACCATTTACTCTGTTGATGTCAAAATCCAAAATTACTGCTTACTCGTTATATTTAATATATATATTTACAACGTTCCAATTTAACATAAATAAAATATTACAGGCTTATCACAAAGTGAATATCAAAAAAATTATATTGGAGTGCCAAACTATGCTATTTGTACATTTCATTTAACACATTGACTAAAAGACACCGTATATCTATATTTTCCCAGCTGATTATATTCATGTATATGTAAATGGTAAAAGTCTATATGAATTTAAATGAACAACCGCAATGGACAATTTGCGGTACACGTTTCCTATTAGTTAGGTTACCACACCCCATTGCATGCGCAGTTGAGTCATGTTGGAAAATTTCACAATTAAAATGGTTTGTGAAATACCCTAAATGTTTGAAGAATACATCATCTAAACCATGCCAATAAAATCCAATATAATGACTCATATAAGGACAGACTGACAGGCCAAATTTAGCAAGTAAACCGACACTTTTCCACACTTTGCCAAGTGAGTTTCTAACGTTTACAGATTTAGAGCCGTGTGTTACACAGATCAGAGTGATATCAAAAATTGCAATTTCAAAATAATGTAAAGAAAAATGAAAACTGAAAACAGTGAAACCTAGAAATACTGTTAATAAAACTCACCAAGGATATCTCCCGTAGGAGATTCATGCCCATGTCATAATTTGGCATCTTCGCAACTATCCAATTTTTTTTTTTTTTTTTTTTTTTTTTTTTTTGAAAAAGTTATTTTTGAACATTATTGGCCGATTTAGATGGAATTCCATTGTTTTGTGTAGATTTCTTTTGAATTGCGTAAAAAGAAATTCAAAGTTATTGTTCTTTTTTACTTACATTTGTATTTAAAAGAATTTCAAAATTGTTCAATTAATTTTTATATTAGATCACACGTTTAAAACTTAAAATGGACACATGTTCAGCGTCTAGTTACAAGTTCTATGAAATTTCCCACTGTAGGTGAATTACTGATTCAGTCAAAGTGTCAAAAATGGGTTTTCTAAATCATTGAATTGTTTTACTGTTTCTCCTTTCAGGGCCTCTTTTAAATATACTATGTACATGCCTTCATTAAGGATATACCAATGTAATAACCGCGAGCAATGGTTTAAATAAGATTTTTATGAAAAATTAAAGTGTTATTTTAATTGCCACAAGCATAAACGAGATGTTGATAATATTGTATACGTAAATCGTAAAGTAGGACATCACCTGGATCTACCTGGATTTACCTGAATCTTAATTAGACAATACAATGCAACGGAACTATTAATTAAGTCAATATTTACATCAGGAAAATAAACATATTAAATGAGTAAAATAAGATTATTTACATATGCCATTCCTTAAAGAATTATTTTAGATCAAATATATACTGTAACATTATATTTACATATTATACCAGTTTTATATTTACAGCACTAGACGGCCGTTTCGGAATACAATTCCTCATCAGTAGTGCTTGGACCAAAATTATGAAACCTAAATTATTTTGATGATGTTGAAAAGATACCCAAAGGACCAAAATATATTTTACCAAATTAAGCTAAGGAAATACTTTGCATGAGGGAGTATACCTTAGTTTTTGAGAAATTTCAAATTTTAACTTGCAGGACATTTAGAAATTTATAGTATATTACATTATATAGAGTATATAAATGAAATTAAATATTCATTTTAGATTCATTTTTTGTAAATAGAAAATGACGTTTTTTTAAAAATACTATTGTTTAATTACGGCATGTTTATCTGTTGCACCAAAATATGGGTGAAATGTTTGCGCCTTTTGCGCCATAACCTATTGTGCCAGTATATCATTTCCGCCACCAACTTTTTAAAACCCTGAGTCTTTTTGCGCCAATATAGTACCTAACTGTCTCACTTTATTGTGAGTGTGATGGAGATATGAACAATAATGACTTTCCGCCTCCTCTATCCGGGCTGAGGAACGAGCGTTAGTTTCATGTGAGTGTTCTTGAATTACAATTACTGGCTTTCCTCTATTAGATTCCAACTTTTTAATTTCAACATCCATGCAGTACGATCGATTTATATTCCGTTCGAGTAAGTAGTTACTTATTTTGAACAGAGAACATATTTCCAAATCACTACTCACTATACGTATTTAAAACACTTACCTATTAATATAACTAACATGAATTACCTGGACAGGAGACGAGGAGTAATATATCGTCTACTGAGTAGCCGAAATACGGATGGCTACTGGACATGCCGTCGAGATTCGTCTAACGAAGAGTTGAGTTGAAGAGTGTATTCGACACTAATTTGCAAGCTTAATGTTAAACTTTGGACATGCTAGTACTGTATCTAAGTTATAATAATGTCACATTTCGAAAGGTTTTGTTTTTGTTATGCGTTCATATTTCCATTTACTCTTACTCACATCAACATTGGTTTTTCCTGTGAACGTTGGTTTTAATTGCAAAACACTTAGGGGATTTTCACTGGGAAAGTCCCCCAGTATAACTTTACTAGTGTGTAAAATATCTGATTGCGTAAGAACTCAAAGCTTATAATCTCCAACATTACATTTACATGTATTTTCTAAAACAAAATTATCATAAAAATTATTGTAACAAAAAATATTGAGAAATTTTTATCCAATATTAACAAAATAGATTTAGTTTAGTTTGAACAGTATTTACTTTTTTTATTTGATAAATTAATATTTTAGCTTAATATTTTAGTTACTTTAGGTGAAGTTTTCCTATTTTGTATACTTGATATAGACACGAATATTCCGTTACTCCATTCCACCTTGTCCACCTGTCTACAAAGGTCACCCATGGGAACCAGTAAAAGTGGTCTTTATGGACAGGTGACCTTTATATACAGGAACAAATAGTATGAATAAAGAACAATTGGGATACATTTCTTCTGGTCTTTATTAGCATGTGGTCTTTATATAGAGAATACCTTTAAAGCAGATTGGACTGCACATACGTAAATAAAGGGAAATATAATCTAATTTTAATAGAGATTTTAAAAGCATACATCTCTATAGTAACACATTTTTCTTAATGATGAAACAAGAATAGATAATTAGATAAGGTTTTAGAAACACAAGATTGACAAGACACCACAACTAATAATATAACACAAATAATTTACTATCGCACTTGGGAATGGAAATGCTAATTTCGAAGCTACATATATGTGAGGGTTTTGTGTTTGGTAGGCAAGACTTCGCCCTATTGGATTTTACAATGAACTTAGCCGTATTCAACTACAGTCAAACCTGTCTATAAAGGCTACCAAAGGGAACTAGTAAAGGTGGTCTTTATGGGCAAGTGGTCCTTTTATACAGTTTGACATAACATGAATAAAGAGCGATTTGAATAAAAATCTATTGGCCTTTACATGCATGTGGCCCTTATATAGAGTTGTCCGTTAAGGCAGGTTTGACTGTAATGTAAGCCTGCTACTTTTTTATGCTGCGTTTTTGTCTTTCCTGTATTGTATGAAATTCAAACAACTTACAAATCAATGTTCAAGTAAGAAAAAAACATAAATACAAACTTTAAAAACTGGTAAAATTTTACACACAAAGTATTTAGGATCTTATTACTTACCAGATCGTAAGGCTTGTGATATCAAATCGTCTGTTTAGAGTATTGATACTGCGTTTTATTACATTAGCTGTCTTTCAATTCTTGCAAATTTATTATCCATGCGTTTGAACTACAAACTATACATTTTTGTAACAACACTGGTAGTTTTGTAAAACATACTTTGACGCAAATTCGAAAGTATAGAGCCATGTTGGCGTGGCATATAAATATGTGTCCCCGTCTCTAAGATAGTAAACGGTCGACATTTTAATTTTTTTGGCCTATACTGATGCACAAGTATGCTTATCAAACATAAACAAACCGATCCATGTTAAAATTACACTCCCAAAAGCAAAGCAAGCTACATCTCGGTTCCATATTTTCGAATTATCGTGGCATCATTTCTCACATAACTTACACATATTTACAAAAATATTTATCATAGAAACATTTTAGAAGAAAGACTTATCGATTATGTATTTCTAATACTATTCATTGATCGTTTTGAAAGTTTGACTCATAATCGTAAAAAGTAACATTGTTTTGCAATGTGGACTAAATGTAAAATATAATAAGCATTTTCTGTTGTTTTTTCACAAAATATTCGAAAATCTTTTTTTTTTTTTCAAAAGATTTTCACTATTTTGGATAGTAAGATCGAAAAGGAGTTAACGCGGAAGTAAGATTTCATTTTCAATATGACATTTTTCTCAATAATCGACCCTCAGCACTTTTGGCCTCGTATACATCTGGATCTCGGTGCATCTCATCTTTGAAAGAAATCTTTTTGATTAAAAACTGGAGATAAGTTCACACATAAGAAGAAAGTATTCAATAACAAGAGATATCTTACCATACAATGATATCAATGTCAAGAGGGGCAAATTAATAGCTCTTTAAAATTAATAAAATGTGTCTATCCCGTTTAAATACCTGCATTAAAATCTACAACCAGTTCCGACTCTCAAAGTGTAATTCTAGTTTTGATGATTCCCGCATGTAGTCGGTATTATATTTTTAAACATGGTGGTTGCAAAGCACTCACATCCATTCAGAAAAATGTATACAATGAATTTAAACTATTAGAAGATACTGTTAAAACCATGGAGCTTATGAAAATACCATAAGGGGAATTACACTTGGAAAGTCCCCATGTATTAGTGACTAATCAAATTTACTAGTGCATAAATTTATAATTATTAAAAAGACATTCATTCATTCATTCAAACTTTATTTCCTCCATAAGAGATTTTTTTAAAAATAATTATTAATTATATGTTACAAATAAATAGAAAAAAATAGTTAAACGTATATAAACTTAATTAAACACATGCAATATAAAGTAAGTAATACATATATATACATATATATAGTTAGGACAATGTAGTTTGGGGCTAAGCTTGTGTTTGGACCCTCTGAATATTATCATGCTATGTCAACTTGCAACTGTCTGTAGCATTCTGCAGATACAGCTTGTATATAGATAAAGCTGTGAAACATAAAACACTTGTGGTCTATTTCGGTGGTTATCCATTGTGTGTTGCCTAAGAGAGTTTGGTACAGTTTTTCATCGCTGATGTTATTGATTTCTGCGTTAAGAGAAACACCAAACACATCTGTAATATTGTTCCAAAAACTGTTTCGCAGATCACTTAAAACAACACAACAGCATGCTATATGGACGTATAAGTCTGTGTAAATGTTGCCACACAAGGAACAAGTATTATTGACTAAGCAAGTAGGTAGGGTCCATAATTTGGCAATAAATCGGACAAGTCTTAACTGGCTACTTGTAGATGGCAATGACCATTTTTGTGATGCAATTCTGTGAAACGTATAAAGTCCGGACTCTGTGATAATCTGTCTCTCCATTTAGTAGCTTCATGTTCAGCCATTGTTTAATGGACTGTTGCCTTCCATGTCCTCTTGTCGGGGAAATGCTGCGTGATCAATACCCATGGAGGCACTGGTCCAGCTGATATTTTAAGAGAATTTCTATGATATTGGGAATGGATTCAAATTTAATTGGTCGCGGTTCGGTACAATATGTGTTCAATCGATATATAAATAATTTTAGTCAGTGTTTTTCCATTTAAATCACAGAGCTTTTGTAAGAAGAATAGTTTCTTTTTTTCTATTTCAGTTTGAATACGGGATAGTCCAAGCATACTTTCAGAAATATCTGACCGGGTTCTTTGTGGAAAGTTTTGAATGTGTTTAGCAACAAAGTGCTGGAATATATTTAAAATGTTATAGTCACATTCTTTAATATCAGACATTACTTCACATCCATAACATGCAGTCGGTAACACAATTTTCCGGTATAAATCAATTATAACTATTGGATTCAAGACTCTATTGTCCGTTCCAGCTATAGCAAAGTACGACTTCCGTCCTCTATTACACCTTTCTCTAGTGCGTTGGTTGGGTCGATTAAAAGCATTAAGTTCGATACCAACATGATTACATTGCGTAACTATAAGAAGAGGATCATTCCCAAGCTTCCACTGAAACTTTATTGTGTCATATGAACATTTAGAGGATCCAAACACAAGGATATTGGATTTACTAACATTATAAATATAACGCCATTTTGTAGCGTACCTATGTGCTATATCCAACATGGTTTGCAGACCATTAGGTGAAATACTTATACATGCTATATCGTCAGCAAAAGATAGGCTGCTGTTATTTAAATTACCAACACAGGCCCCGTAGCAGCCTCAGTAAGTCATCTTTAAACACAAGATATCGAAATGTGGATAGTACACCACCTTGTTTGACACCTTGATATGTTGGAAACCATTGAGTCTTCACATTATTAATGATAACCGTACTTTCTGTATTTATGTGGAGATCGCCAATCAATCTCCACAGTTTACCCTTAATTCCAAGTTTAACTAATTTTATCATAAGTCCCTTTCTCCACACCGTATCAAAAGCCTTTTTGGTGTCTAGAAAGGCTACATAGACTTTACTACCTAATTCAACATTGTGGTGAATGGTTCCATGGAGATTGAAAGAGGTGGTTATACAGCTCAATCCCCGTTGAAATCCTTGCTGCTGAGGGCTAAGCGTTGTACCTGTTACGGTGATTGTCAATCCTTGCCACTAGCAGTGTTTCAAAGACTTTTTCTATCGTTGGTAGTAGTGATACGGGTCTATAGCTGTCGGGTGAGGTTTTATCTTTGTTACCTCCCTTGAAAATTGGAATTATTATTCCTTTTTGTTCACGAATTTGGCACTTTTCCATATCTGATATTGTTAAACAGATTTGTCAAGGCTACTACCAGCATATGCCCGCCATACTTTAGGTGTTCCACTTGAACCATATCATGACCTGGTGCCTTCTTTAGCTTTAGGCTATTAATAATTTTACCCACTCTCTTTTATGTCTCCACCTGGAAGACCTTCGGTCACATCTTTAACAGAATCCTGTAGATATTCATATTCTCAATTGATGCCATCGGTAAAGTCTTGACAGAACTCGGCGTTATACAATGGTATATAAACATCTTGGTAATATCCAGCAAAAGCAGCCGCCACATCATCTGGATCATTATATACCTGATCATTGTATTTAATTACCGGGTATACTTTCCTTTGACGTGGTTTGAGTCTTTGAATTAGTTTCCAAAACAGGCGGATATCACAGCCTGCAGCATCGTTAATGTCATTATACATATTACTGTAGTAGTCTTCAGCCGCTGTATTTAAGGTTTTCTAAAGTATCGTTTTGCTCGTTTGTATGCTGCATATGATTGGAAATTCATACCACGCGGCTTCCCTTCTAAGATCCATAATCTACGTTTGTGTCTCTCTTCTTTATGAGCCTCCTTAACCTCACATGTCCAGTATGGTTTTGTGTGTCGATTGAAGCTTGATTTAGGGATTACGTTCTCTGCGGCGTCAAGCAATGGTTGTACTAGAACATCGTTGTACCTGTCTATATCCGCGTTTTCACAGTTCAGTACAAGGTTACGTAATTTTGAATGAACATATTGTTCATATTTTAATTTGGTTTGATCTGTCATTTTGTGCCAGGCAGGGAATGCAGTAGAAAAGTCCATAAGCTTGTGATAGGTAAATGTTGTATTCATACAAGCTACAACAGGAAGATGATCAGATGTTAAGCTTAGCTCCCCTTCAGCAAGGATTTGAAAACTGTTGAATTGACCTGCACCCACCTCATCACACAAGATATAATCTAACATAGTACTGTAAAGTTGTGATGTAAGTATATGACTCACATGTACCACGTACGCCATCATTTAGCGTAACTAGACGATTACGGTTAATAAAACTAATAAATTCATTTAATTTGTATCTATTAGCCGTATGTATATCACAATGCCTACATGTAGCATTGAAATCACCACCAAGTATGACATGCCCAAACTGTCTAAAATTTCAGTATACATCATTTAGCAAGGTAAGCTGTTGTCTATAGTCTCTTATAGAACCATCAGATGGCATGTAAATCGAAAAAATAAAAAATAAAGCACCTTTAGAACTCTTAAATTGTATACCCACAATACGATCAAAGGAATTGTGTTTAATTCCTTTATACTATATTCTAACTGTTTTTTATACATAATTGATACACCACCTTTACCACATCTACTTACACTACTTATACTGTCATCAATTTTAGTCACAGCTTTATAATTAGTATCAACAGTGTCTAAGAACATTTAAGATTGCTCTCTAAGTTTGTGTTCAGAGATTCACATAACGTCACAGTTACTCTTATGTAACAAGTCACTTAAACATAGCGAGGAAGACATAGCTCCTCTGATATTCCAGCAAACAATGGTAAAAGCAAGCATTAATATAAGCATTAGATACAAGGTATTGATTTTATAAAGTTTGTCCATGTTATATTTAGTTTGTAATCTGTTCGTACCACTGTCTCTGTGACAGCTACGGTCTACATACGACGCCATCAGGCCAGAAATCGCCCGATTCGATTATTTGAGCGTGATCTTGATTGACATTTAATTTTGCAGAAGCGCCCCCCCCGCTTACCCTCAAATACTACTAATTGGGTGACTTGAAAATTTTCGCGCTGAAGGTAATTTAAAATCCCCGAACGTGTGGTTTCGGCACTTAAATTACCCAAGTAGAAGCGCGCTGAGCGTTTGCTATATTTGTACGCTACGAAAATATCAGGTTCATTAGTGGCCTCGGAGTTGTTTGTATTCTGCTTATATAAATAACGTATAGATTTATAATTATTAAAAAGACAGAACAAATAGCTTTGTATGGGAGCTGATGAGGAACATCAGTCAATAAGTATTCTGCCATGGAGGGATACTAATCAGAAACAAACTTACCTACCCATGTCCAAATCACAAGCCTTAAGCAAAGTAAAACTTTGAAACTGGCAACTTAATACCCTTCCAGAGCACCGGGCATCACTTACGTGTTAAGTTGATTTTTCAGCGCCAAAAGTGTTTTTTTTTACTTTGCTTTGAGATTTTATTTTGGACAAGGATAGGTAAGTTAAACCCGTGCACATCCACAACGAAAGTGAGGCCGGGTGCCCGGAAAGGTAAGCGTCATCTGTTTTGGCTACCTACGAGGGGAGGTCAAAAAGTTCATAAAACAGGGTATATATTGTCACAACAAACCATACATTTTATCATTATTATTCAATATAGTCTCTATTTACCTCAATGCACTTAGCCCACTTTTCTTTTAGACTGTCTATACCTTTGAAATACAAGTCTTTGGTTTGGTCCTGAAACCATGCCTCTGTGGCAGCCTTAAGTCCATCATCATCGGGGAATCTGATTCCCCGTAAATGGGATTTTAAATTTCTAAATAGGAAATAATCACTGGGTGCCAAATCGGGACTGTGGGGTTGGTTACAAGTTGTTTGAACTTGCATTCACGAATCGCTGCTTGTGCAATTCTTAACTTGTGCACAGAAGTAATACCCCTCGGCTTAACTTTCCCCTCCTTTTTAATTTAATAGCAGCTTTCAGCTGCTTTATTAGATCAGCATAGTAAGCCCCAGTGATAGAGATTCGAGCAAGTTTATAATTGATTAACAGAACACCCTTAGAACCCCAAAACACAGTGGCCATGACTTTGCCAGCTGATGGTTGGGTTTTGAATTTCTTTGGTGGGGATGATCCAGGGTGCTTCAATTGTATGGACTCTTTTTTGGTTTCTGGGTCCCAATGATGAATCCATGTTTCATCACCAGTTACTAAACGTAAAAAGAAGCTCTCCGGGTTATCATTATAAATGCCAAGAAGCTCGTGGATAACCGTGTACATACACTTCCATGTGAAATGTCATTCTCCCTAGCTATGTCATCAATCCTAATTCGACGACCATTCATGATGAGGGTCTCCACAGACGTGACAATTTCCTTTGTGATGGCATCAGCTGGCCGACCTGACCGTGGGTCATCCTTCAGTGAGGTGCGCCCACGTTTAAACTCAGCTGACCATTTTGCCACTGTGGAATAGGGAGGACCACTGTCACCGTACACCTCAGCCATTCGCCGATGAATTCCTTTGGCATTTGATCCCTCTACTGTGAGGAACTTAATACTGCCCTTTAGAAACTCAACATTTTGTTTTTCCATCATTGCTTGATGGTCACCAACTTTGAATGTTTTTTAGAATTACACAAATATGTTGTGACAAATAAACTTGATATGTTTAAAATGGCGGAATGTTGTGTTGTCTAAATAAGAAAAGAAAATGTGTGTTACGCTTGGCTGAATACGCTGTTCTATAACTTTCTGACTTCCCCTCGTACACCCGCCACTTGTAAAATCAAAATTGTAAATAATGGAACTATAAGGCTATGGGACCCAAAGATATTATCCAGGATAATTTTGGGAAAAGAATAAACATCATACTTATCAACAACTGTGACGACCAGAAAACTTTGTGAGTGCATTGATAAGCCTTAGTTTGAAATATTCCTTCGTCAAAAATTTATTTTGTAGCAGCTTACTTCGTTTTATAAAGTTCCGTAATGGGAGCAAGTTCTACCATAGTGTATTAATTGTGAAATAAATACACCGCAAGACAGGCATGAGCAGCAGAAATATAGCTATTCCAATGAGTGTTTTTTAAAACAAGCGGAATTGCCATATTATAAATTTTTTAATTTTCTGAATGAAAATTCAGAAATTTATATGACAGAAAAATATCGATAACAGTACATGTAGAATATTTTCCGGTGGTTAAGTATTGTAATACTAGAAAATTTATCAACAGTTATAATTTGGCGCGATTGACAGTAATCTTAAAATGTTAAAATTAAGATGTCGCTAAAATTTACTACTTTTTAATGATACTACTTCTCGTAGTGCCCCGTGTCGCCCAACACATCGGAGCGAGTAAACAAATATTGTCTATGAACAGATGTTTCTTCTTTCTGTACGCCGGTAAACGTTTTAATGACCATTCAAAAATGTGGCCACAATTATTTTTGTTTTAGGTAAGTGATTCCCAGATGGGGTAGTAAAGTGTCTAAAGCGATAAAATTAAAATCTGTTAATACAGAGTTTATACTTAAATTGCTAAAATTAGTATTTGTCAATGTAAAGCTGATAATGAATCACACATATATTAAACGTGTGATTATGAACAACAAAGTCCAACCCTGCAACTGGTTTGGTTTAAATAGTTGATAAACTCTTAAATTGTGGGAGATATCCGTATAGTCAGACACTGTCAATGCAATATTCAGTTAATAATGAAATATTAAAAATCACCAAAAGAAGTCCTCAAAATTTAATTTCCCGATTAAATAGCGACAAATATACAAAGGGCTCGCAACAAGTAAAAGCGTATGTTTCGTATGAAGCAGAAATTATGCAGAACCTGGTCGAATCTGGAGAGAAGACGTTTCAAAATGATTCAACTTCACATACATATATACGTTGTATGTGAGTTTATGAGTTTTACTCTTAGTAATTCTTAAATATGGTATTACAAATATATTGTTGACTTGGGGATATTGCAAGACTAGGTTTATCATTGTTTTCAAACTTTTATGACCGTTGTCATATTTTTTACCAATAGGATGTCGCTGTATATTTGAAGTACTATAGTTCTGCACCTTTCTTTCTCATTTTTTACACGCGACAATGCTAGTTGAAATGGGGGTTCTTCCGGGAGAACCGACATTGGTTTTTTGGGTAAAATTCGCTTGTTCAACATCATTTGCCAGTTCTTGGGTTTTTTACTTTGCTTAGGGATTGTGATTTGACATGGATTGGTATGTTTGTTTTACTTTGCTTTTAGATTGTGATTTGGACATAGATTGGTATGTTGTTTTACTTTGCTTTGGGATTCTGATTTGGACATGGATTGGTATGTTCGATTTATTTTGCTATGGGATTGTGATTTGGACATGGTTTGGTATGTTTGTTTTATTTTGCTTTGGGATTGTGACTTGGACATGGATTGGTATGTTGTTTTACTTTGCTTTGGGATTGTGATTTGGACAGGGATTGGCTTGTTTTAAATGTGCCATTATCCCATCATTTTCAATTTTATTACACACGTAACGGGTGTAGCTTTTTAGACAGGAAGTTCTTACCCACAATCCCATGGTGGAAGTTTAACCTAAATTAACAATTTCTAAGTTTTTACTTTGGAATCGTGACATGGATTGGTATGCTAACTTTAGTCTGCTTGGGTCTCATCAGGCATATGCTCATAGTTTCAGTGATATGACGCAAATGCAGTATAATTGTCCCGTGGATGGGAGGTTTGTAGGTCGCATAGGTAATCAAGTTTTATTTGCCGTTTCCCATTTAGTTGACAACCGTGTGGAATGAAGCAATGTTAACAAAAACATTTTGCTCAAGGATGTTTCAGGTAGTCTAGTTGGAACTACCCATAAACATAAGTTATTGTTTGAGACCTAAACCACTCAACCTTTTATTAAAAAATCATGTTTGTTTGATCAAAATCATTATACAAATGTACATAAAACACAATCCATAATATATAAAAACACTTTTAATAACCGTGTAAAATATTATAAAAAATTATATAAAACAATGCAATTGTATAAAAAAATCAAGTTTGTCCGAAGGCTGATTATATGGTACACCATATTGTTATTCGGCAGTAGTGTTTAAGGTTGAAGCTTACAAACAGATCTATTTCACGCAACGTGTTTTAAATTTAAAATGATTATATTTTAAACGTTCTAATAGAGCAACAGAAAAAATCCATAGGAACATCTTCTAGTCAAGAGAAAGTTTTCTTTCAAAGTAACCAGAACAGCGTGTTAGAGACGTGTTATACATAATGAGACTGAAAATATTTAAATTGGACATAAATAAAAAATATTATCAAAGCGACACAAAAAACTGTCTAAATAACGTGTAATTAACGAAAAAATCGTTTAGTAACGTAGATGTGTTTGCATACGAATGACGGACGCATATTTACATGCGTATACACATACGGCACAGGCTTGTTGAAAGCTTAATGAATCAGTTCCCCTTGTTGTCTAAATGTCGGCAGCAGCTGCAATCTGTCTTTCAGCAGCTATTCGATCACTAGCTATCTATATCTCAGCCACTCTAGTACCCGGCTTCGTTTTGTCACTTAATTGTAAAATGTTTTATAGGTCTGTACTGTACGTCCTCGTAGATATACATCCTTACTGTATCTCTCGCCTCGCTGTCACAAAACATTGTGAAAAGAACATATTTAATAGATAAACAAAATGTATATACAAAATGTACATTTTTGTAAACAAATTAAAAATCGGCAAGATTTTTACTCTGTTTAATTTTCTTTCAGGCAGTTATATGTATATGAATGTATAAGATGTGATTAACATTGTTTCAGAGACATTTAATACACAAGGTTGTACACAATTGAATAATATTTAAATTTTGAATTATGACACAACATCAGCAATCTAGGAAAGCGTGTAAATGATAAACAATCGTTCAGTAGTGTAGATGTTTTTCACTCTCACATGCATGTACACGCGTACGTACTCATTGACACATGCTATTACAATATTCCCACTTCCACAGGTCGAATATGATTTTTATGAAAAAAATATAAAACAATAAACAAATAGACAATGTTGAGATTCAATTTTTTCACAAGTAAGAGAGTCTGTAAGTCTCATGCGAAACCTTTGAATTTGTACATAATTATGAACAGTACTCTGTAATTTAATGTCAGAAAGCAACCATTGCCATTCTTAAGTCAAAAGGCTACAGTTTCGCTGTCTAAGATTTGCTTTAATCTAAATACTAGTATGGAAAATTTTAAATCTGGAATATTTTTTTAAGTTTGAAGATGTTCATAAATCTAAGAAGTCATTTTGAAGAGCATTTAAAGCTTATTGCATCTATATTCTAATTTTGTTAAAACATTTCATTTATAGTATATCCCAAACTTTTTTTTCAGATTTAAGAAAACTCTTAGTTTAAGAGCGATTGTGAAACTAGACCCAGATCCCGTAGGGTCATTCAATGCAGTTTATAAACACAAAGGTTAATTTTGAACTCGGGATTCGTAAAAGCTTGCTGATATTAGTTTATCACTTGACAAGACTTACAGATCCTATGACAATATTGTACATTATATAAAGATGACAAACAGGTATAAAAAGTCTAGTATATAAAAAAATATGTATTAGCAATGTTTCTCATAAATACGATGATGTGGCTTGTATTACGTGAACTATACGATGAATCTCCGTACTGCAAATGCAATTGATTACCAAACATGACATCTGTTTTTGAAGACATATGGTGAATTTGCTGGGCAGGAGAAGGTTTTCTGAAACACACTAGAGTCACTCAGAGATCCAGTAATTCTAAAATACAGATGGAAACAAAGCTAATTAATATTAAACTATCCGTACTTTACTCACATTCTAAAATGTTTTCATTGAAATTTATTATACCATGAGTATCCAATAATATGAAGTTTAATAAAACACCTTGGGAGTGTCAATTTCAGTGATTGCTCTAAAATCTTCAATACAAATTAACGCATTTCGATTTTATCAATAAGCCGCCAGATGCCAAATAACAATAAGTAAAACTCTAACGCGAAAAAACAATCAATAGTTCTTTATCATTCAATAATATTCAAAAGTAAAATAGATTATGGGAAATGGAATTATTTAATTGGAAAGAGTCATATTAATAAAAGATTTCAACTGTATATTCAATATGGAAGTAACAGAAATCCATGATATACATGTATAATTACCTGAACGGTCCTGGGCTATGTGTACCTGAAAGACTCTCCAACCCTTTCTGATTAAACTTCTCACAAAAATTCTAAAAAGTAAATCGAGCAATCATTTATATTTATTTTTTTATTTCAATCAATACTTTCAGTGTAAAATGTATAAATATGTGAGACTCACCCTCTCTGACATACCTATTAAAAGAGTTATGAAACATTGAGCTTACCCAGGCATGCTTTATCGACATTCCAAGAAAACATATTTGATAATATAAGACAAAAATGACCGATTTGTAAAGCAAATTCAGGATTGATCGACAAAATAACATCAGATAAAAAATCCTTCCTTTGAATATAATTCGATATTAAATACAATTATATTAATATCTCATTTTTGTTTTATAATTTGCGTTTACATGTACTTGTATAGTTTTAAATAAAAAGTTTATTGACCTGAGAAAATGCAATAAAGAACAATGAATCTTTTGTAAGTTTGCTTTCTTCATCCAAGATTCCGTTTTGTTATCAAACTTTTCCTCATGTTCTGCCGCCCATAGCTTATATGCCTGTAAATATAAAAATCAAATAAATAGCATTAGACAAAAACTGTCATGTATTTATAGGAATGGTACCTATGGTATCACGTGATTGTAACACCTCCAGATGTTTTCCCTTGTAATAGTGGGTATACACATTTCTTAATAAAAATGTAAAGAGAGATGGATTTTATATGTTTTCTAGTCAGTATCAACAACACTTTTTAATGCTCTCTCTCTTTTTCTATCATCTAATACAAATATACGAACTGTCCAATACGCAGTTGCAAATTTGTAACTTTAAATTTCTTCATATTACATGTATTTGGTAATCATGTTTTTTTTTTGTTTATACTTTAACACATTTTATTACCGGATAATCTAAATCACAGTCCCAAAGCAAACACTTCAAAAATAAGCAAATTAATTACGTAAATTTCCACCTGGAAAGAGAGACCGGGTGCTCTGGAAAGGTATGAACATATCCTGTTTAGCTAGCTGTACCCTGCCACACGTGAAATATAATTGTGTGTAACTTACATAGTAAGCTGTGCGAATTCCAACTGTATCGGATATATCTTCGTCAATCGTCAAATTGGGATTTGCCTACAAAAAACAACATTGTTCAACGAATGTTGAAAAACTATGCTTGACAATCTAATTTTTTTCCTACTAATAAATGAAGTACCGTTTTTTAATACACATGTACATGTAGTTACTAATGAAGTTTGTGTTCCAATGTTGATTCTTCTTTTTTAAATAGTTCCAGTTAAACTACTACTGAAAAGTTTCATGTAACTGACAATGAGGGCCGGGTTTCTCCGAGTACACTATCAAAAACAGAATAACTCGATATAACTGAACTAATATAATAGAAGCTTCAACATAAAAAATTCATTTCTGGAATAGTATTACCCCGATCATCCACTACATGCATTATTGGAGTAGTGTAAAGTTTGGAGTAATTGAGTTATATGACAAAATAAAGATTTTTATCACTTAAAAGAAGAAAGCAGACTGTTCTTGGAAAATTTGGAAAATCGATTCCTAGAAAACCTTTGGAAAATGAACTTACTATCTTTCATTTTTACCTGAGTGGGATTAAAACTTTCAAACTTTTGTGGTAAGAGGTATGTAATCGATAAATCGATCCAATACTAATATTTCTAAAGCACCAAACATACTTACCCTGTATCCATTTATGTTAAACCTGGCATATTGGTTTATTAGACATTGTGATTTCTCTTTCAGGCGTTTTTCTGTACGAATGCTCAGCCAATCTCGCATTATACCATGCTCATCGAAGAATGAGCCTGCAAGAAGAATATGCTTTGTGATATTAAAAAACAATTTGCAAGTGTCGTCACAATTCGGTCTTTGATTAACCAAAACATTTAATGTTTCATCGTTTCAAACAGTGCGATTTAGTGTTTGAGTAATCTTAACACATTTCCAAACATGTCTTGATTGGAATTTCATAAATGTATTTGTCATTCGATAAAATTATATGCTTCACAAAGGTATATTGTATTGTATGAGGCTAAGTTTAGTGGTCTCAATTCTAATAACATGGTTATCTAGTGCTATCACAGGCATGAATTATCAGTATAGGCAAACAACATTGATCTGTCCACTTGACCTTTCATTAGAAACTTCAATCACAATGGCCCACCCAATGCATGACTAAGATTCGTGTTAAGATTAGCAGGTTCTACACACACAATGAACGTGTATCCCAGTATGTACTCGACATAAAGACTTGTGTTCCCGATACATAAATTCACTCGGTCCATATTTAATCTGTCAATGTATGGTCAAGCGGACAGGTCAATGTTGTTTACCTATAACTTCTTCTTGACTACAATTTGACAGTCTTAAATGTTTTCAGAGGTTAACATATTCACACTTCTCTAGAGAAATATAAAACAAGACGGTCAACATACCCATTTTTCCAAAAGCATGTGTGATTTCATGACCAATAACACTGCCAAATGCACCGAAATTCATAACCCTGAAAAAATAAATTTTCACAATACCATATTCGTTCAAAGTGAAATAAGTTTGCAATAGGGAATACATTTAACTGTAACAAGGGTTGTAAAGGTATCGATATCATGTTATGACCGACTAGTTAGATTTATTTGTATACAGTTATGGTATAGAGCTGAACATATCGATTAAAATCGCAAGCTTTTCAGTTTTAATAACATAAATGAAATGTGCGCTTCTATTCTATAAAACATCGAGATATTTCTCTTTATCAATATTTAATTAAAGGAAAGCATTAAAAATAATTGGATGTGAAATACAATTACTTACATTGGTCTATCTGATTTATAAAATGGTAACTGAAACAGTGATATAGGTATATTT
This sequence comes from Anadara kagoshimensis, assembly GCA_021292105.1. Lineage (NCBI taxonomy): Eukaryota > Metazoa > Mollusca > Bivalvia > Arcoida > Arcidae > Anadara > Anadara kagoshimensis. The sequence continues at coordinate 39,163,443 of CM037857.1, forward strand.
ATGTCGTTGTTAACCATATCATGCTCCGCATTTACAGTTGCTGGTGTCAAAATCCATCTGGAAACAAGAAAAATCAATTTTTTCCAGTTCATTCAATATCTTACCAAATGCAATTACTTAACACCCGTTGTACAGGAATTGCTATTAATTGATGTTGGCTATATTCCCCACATATACAAACGTTGAGTCATCATCAATTATATACATTTATATTTACAATTGTTATATCTTTGCTTCAATAAAGTATTTGACATCGACTATACTTTGCAACTTCATAGAGACATTGCACCACGCACTGAAGTAATGACGTCAGATGTCAAATGCTCTCGTTGACTAACAGCAGAAGACCCATTTTTATGAAAAAGTACAACAACAGCGCATTCCAAAATTGTTTTCAAATTAACATGAAAAATATGAGACGGCAATAAAATTATTTTTATAAATATTGTAAATATAAGGAATAAGGTAATTTTCTAATGTCTTTATGAGCTTCCGAAGTATAATAGGCTGTCTCAAATAACACATAAGGCGAAGCCTTTTGTGCAAAATTTAAGACAGCCTATTATACGTCGCAAGTTCATAAAGACATTGGAAAATTACCTTATTTTTGGAACAAGTCAAATTTTAATACACTCCCTCCATAAATAACTTTACAAAGTTTTATTTACCATACGTTTACATTATAATCATCATATCAAATTTTGTTCATAGAATTGAAATATTAAAAATTGTTGTTTGATTGATATCTTAACTCTATGATCTAAATGTATGCAATTAAATAGTTTTTCTTGAAAATCAATTTTACGAATTTTCCGAAATTTTTGGGAAAATATAAAAAATTGGGAAAATCATATTTTTCAAGATAAATATATTTTAGCTGAAAAACACTGAGCTTTAGCATAATAATGTTTTTAACAATTAAATTGTGTGACGATTTGGAATCTCTTTTGATCAGAACAGTTTTAAACATGTATCATATTTTATTGAGGGCAATGTACAGCGTGTTATGTATATTCATCGTCCGCAGCCATTCTGGTTTAGAAGACACTAAATAAACATTATTTAATTAAAGGTATTGAAATTAATAAGTTGAAATGGTATAATTTACTGTTTCATTATAATTACCCGTAGTTTTTCATCAACCGTCCTTGCTTATTATGAAAATTTAACGAGAAATGTGTTTTTAGCAATAAACATGTTTATGAATTTACTCCATAGTAAAAAAATGTTTGATTGATGGATTTATGAAGGACAGAACCATATTTGTGAAACTTATAATTCATAAAATGTGTCCTTGTTATTTGAATACCGGTAATATTATAAATTATTACATAGCACACTTACATTCGTTCACATTTGAAACGGTTTCCGATAAAAACGAAAATGAGGTCAATTCTTATATTTCCACTTATGTAAATGGAAAATGACATACAATGACACACAATTGACTATTTCGGTATAACATAACTAATATTCTTTGTATGCTCTGGAGTTATAATTCTCGTCATATTTATTCAAAACCTGAAACAGTCTATCTACAAGACCTGATTTCCCAATTCAAAAACACCCAAGAGACAAGAAAAAGTGTTTAATACATGTATGTTCCAATTATCTTATTAAACATTATTCAAACATGCCTTACACAACTCAGGACAGGATTACTAAAATACTGTTATATTCCTTATTAAAAGAATGAAGGCGTCTAAGAACTTCATATATAATACCTGGTTCTATCAACTGGTTTTAACATGACATCAATCTTTTGTTTTACTGCAAATTTCTTCCATTGTACTAAACTGTTAAACCAGTCGGATTTAACCTGAAGCTATATTAGAAACTTAGTTTTTGAAAATATTTTCTAAACGTCAAAAATGACAAAAATGTATAACTGGAATAACTATTGTTAAATTCTAACTGTATACAAAACACCACTACCTGAAATATTTATAACTTTATTGGCTTCAACAACTCATTATAAAGCACCGTGAAAAAGGCAATGTTAAAATAAAAAACAAACATACTAATCCTTGTCTGAATCACAATCCAGAAGCAACGTAAAAACTTTGGAACTGACAAGTTAGGTTAGACACGCAAATTTCCACCAGGGAAGTGAGGCAGGGTGCTTCGGAAGGGTAAGTACCACCTGTTTAGCTAGCTACACCCGCACGTATGTTATCAAAATTGTGTGAAAGGAACATGAAATTGTGGGACGTCAAATATATCCAGGGCAATCCTGAACACAGAGACATCAAACTTATTAACAATACTGCTTTGACAGTCATAAACTAAAGCAATAATGTAAGTAATGTCTAACGACCCCTCTAATTGCTTAAAGTTCAAATCTATCTCAGGAAATGCCTTGTGTGAAAGAAGTTGTCAATTTCTTTTCAAATGTAGAGTGTTTTCTCCTGGCACTCCGGTTTCCCCACTATTTCAAATATGACAGCATTGATACATGTATAAGTGAATGAACCTTGTGTCGAAATATATTTATTATAAGACTCCTTTAACCAATTTTGAATTTAAAAATTTAAGATTCTAAAGATATTAAATTTAAGAAATAATTTTTATTCATAAGACAAATGACATAATTTACCTCACTATACAATTCATCTCTATGCGTTGTGTTTATAATTGCCGTTGGATAGCCTATCTTCTCAACCATAAGATCTATCTGGATGAAAATAAACGATACGATCAAAATTGTACATTTCAGTAATTGCAATATTTTTTTTAAATCATATGTGAACTCTGTGCATAAAAATAAAGATCAATATTTTAAAGTTAACGGTAAATTTTAAGAAAAATAGATCAGATATGTATCAAATTTAAAATGTTTGACATTAACAAACGTTACATTATTGATAGAAGTCCCGATTTTTGTATGGTTTAGGCATTAATCTTAACCCTAAATCTCATATATCAGCAGGTTCTTCAATGATAAACACCCGCTTTAAATTGGTGCTTTAAAGATCTGAACGGCATAAGTGTCTCCAAAATCTTCGGCAGTGTGTTCTAATATTGTACATTCCAGAAATGCACGTTGAAAAGTAGTACAATCATAAAACCATATTTATGTTAATGATTCTAATATCTAAAATCGATTATGTGTAATATGCAAAAATTGTCAGTGCGACAGTGATCATGAACGGAGTATATTTCATTTAGCGACTTATTCAACAACATTTTAGTTGTAAATAAATTTTAATAAAAGCAGGAAATATTAACCAGAAATTAAATACACCTACGTACCAGCTTTTCCGGCTAAAAGAATAGGTAAATTCGAATATATGATAATATACTACAAAGAAAACATAATTGCTTGTCATACCTTTCTCTGTGCTTTATTTTTGTGACGTCATCAAGCCATGGCCCATTCAGAATATGGGTCCTATAAGCTTTTTTTACATAAGATACTATGTCCTTTATGTCTGTCATTGACCTCTCTATGTCTGCAGAAGGTATTGTTCTGATATATATTGAACCAGTGGCCATTCCCAATGCTTCATTTGTATGTATCATACACTGATACCAATGATTTGTGTTGAAATCTTGTTTTATATAGAAAATGTAAAATATTTAAAATGCAATGGATATATTTCAAATTTGCAAAAGAAAATCGAATGATTTAAATCATTTCATCAAGAATAAATTAAAATGATTCAAGTTGAGAAAAAGGGGCATTTTCAGGGTATAAATATTTTCTTTTCAATATAGCCAACAAGGCATTCAAGTCTTTGATTCTATTTACCCAGATATGATACCAGTCCCTGTAATTTAACGTGTGGGAAGAAAGATATTCTTCAATAAGTGTTTTCAGCTGTAAGGTTTCCATATTTGCTTGACTTTGTGTCTTTTACCAGTCATGTATTATCCTGTTAATGACCTGATTTTGTTTCTTATTTTTACTTAATAATTATTTTTTATAATATTCAAGTCACAAATAAAACCAGGTCGTATCATACAGATCTAAATTTCGGCGATACAGTAGTTAACATCAAAAACAAACATACTAATCCATATCCGAATCACAATCCAGAAGCAAAGTAAAAACTTTGGAACTGACAAGTTTGGTTATACACGTGAACTTATACCAGGGAAGTGAGGCCGGGTGCTCCGGAATGGTAAGCAACTCCTGTTTAGCTAGCTACACCCGTCACGTGTGTAATCAAAATTGTGTGAAACGAACATGGAACTATGAGACGTCAAAAATATCCAGGGCAATCCTGGACACAGAGACATCAAACTTGTCAACAATACTGTGATGACGGCCATAAAACTTTTTGAGGGCCTTGATAAGCCTAGGCTTGCAATATTCCTGAGCCAACAATTTATTTGCAAGCAGCCCACTTCGTTGTACTGACAAGTTTTATTTGTTTATTATTATTATTTTATTTTGTTTTTTGATTGATGAAAACAAGAAAATGAGCAATTAAAGCACATAACAATTTCCGTGTCAATATAATCAACATAACATGTAAGTTTTTTTTTTTGTTACCCAGATATGATAAAACAATTACTGATTGAGAGGAAATATTACCGTCGGTTACGTCAAATTATCATTCCTCCAAGGCGTATTTTAACTAAATGTCCGATCACAGCTTATTTGTTTATCTCAAAATCAAATAGTCCAACTCGAGCACGGTGAAGCTCTCAAGCCTAAATTGCTATACTAGTATTATACTTACACAGTTTATCTTCATTTGTATACTTATCATCACCAATTAATAAACCTAAGTCATAATAGATCATCAGTTCTTTTGCAAGTGAAAACAACAGGTAATTAATTAAAGTGCTGTAATAGAAAAGATATGTTTGAATTGAATTTAAAGCTCCTGTACAATATTCATTGATTGAATGGGGTGTTGATTCCAAGTCAGGAATATTTCAGTTACATTTGGACGTCACCAGCTATAGATGAAGTTGCAGACATTTTGTCTTTGGTAGGACACTAAGTGTAATGTTCACCATATCTTTTAAATTGTCTATATTTACCATGCAAGTATTTATGATAAAGATGATGTGCCTACAACCATTACAGTGGCGCAATGGTTTGTACTATTGCGTGTCATGATTAAAAAAACATACAGTCCATGTTTATAGAAAAAAAAAAATTGAAAACTTGCAAGGGTTTACTTTCTGGCGTTGTATCATGCATATTAAGCGATTGGGTCTTAAACACACCGAATTGCAATTTTAGTGAAAAAAAACTACTTGAACATCAGATATGTTTTGTTTCTAAAATGAATTGGAATTAGCAATAAATATGCAATTAAAACGATATACCGATAGTAAAAATTGATCTTAAAAACTTAGCTCCATTCTTATACAAGGAATAAATAGATTCATACTTTCTCTCTTTCTGTCGTTCTATAAGTTCACTTACTTCCGATCACTGTATGTTGAATAATTGGACACAACTTCACATACACCAAGAACAGCTGTTTCGTCTAATAAAAGGATTTCAGTTTCATTAAAAGTCCAGTTATTTGCCAACCTCTTAAAATAATCTCTCCAATCAATCTGTAAATAACGATTACTATCTGGTAGATTTTGCTTCATCATTTGCTTATATTAAAAGTTTTAATGTTGTTACAATACGTGTGAGTGATTAGTGAAGGTTTCTGTCCCACTGACAAACACAACGGGGTAGGCGTGATACGGAAGAGAAGTGTAGACGGGGTGGAATATCACCTCAGAAGTTACTTTACCTCGCATCAAAGCATTAAATGCAACAGTTACTGTCCTGTTTAAAGTGTTTAACGGCCTTCGATTGTGTGGTATTTTATTTTATGATCTCTACGTAATGATTGCACCAGTCTTCATCAAGAAGCAGGTAGTTGCCAAATCTACAGAAGAACATAAGATCTACAGGTGACGGTGAATTAAACACACTCGAATGGATGTGTAACATTGGCCAGGAACTTATTCACGCTGAACGTATAGATGGCAATTCGCTCTTACCATTTGTTGTATCGACATGCACATGTAACGTATAGTCCAAACTGACTTAAAGGTCACCTCCTCTATATAAGGGCCACCTGCTCATAAAGGACACTTTTACTGGTTCCATTGGGTGGCCTTCATAGACAGACTTGGCTGTATTTTAGCAACAGTTAAAATAGCATCAAATGAAACATGTTAGTTTACAATTCAGTCACTTATTGGACAGCCCTGCATTATAAAATGATTTATGGTTAAAGATGACTAAAGTATTGTTTTATGAAATAATTTCAAACCCACTGCTGTATTACTTACCGAACTACATTTGGATACGAGATAGTCCACAGTTACAACTTTATTTGGTATCTTTCTTGCATAGCCATCTTTACTTGAATTAAGTCCTTTAAACACCGCCTAAAACAGTAAGCATAAAAAGGTAAAAACGGAGATCCGGAATGTTTCTTCATTTAGACATACGGAATCACGCCCGACACCTGAGATTTCTCTGATAATCAGAGACAATGCAGTACCTGTATGGACAAGGATGGTAGTACAGTACATGAATCATTACAATTTTTCGGTTTTTCAGAGTATTTATTTCAAATCTCAAATGGTATAAAATATTCCACTTTCATCAGAAATGCAATAATAAGCATTGAAATGGCTTTCCGTTCTGACCATTGAGAAATTAGTCTGAAATTATCTTTTTGCGTACATGTACTTCGTTTCGAGAAAACCGAGTGCGAAATATCGAAACCGACGAATTTATTAAACAACTTATACGTTCAATATGTCACAAAACTGTCGAGACGTCCAGACCTATCAAAATGTTCAATACATTAATGAATGTTAAATTCATAAAAAACAACATGACAGTCAATTTTAATGTCACATTTAAAAAATAACAAGACGACAACATTGGAAAATGTGTGAATGCAGAGAATCAAATTTCGCAATTTATGTGATTCAAACCAACCTGCTTTAACAGATTATACATTGATGAGCTATTAAAAAACAAATCTCAATCCCTAAATAAAAAAACATTTGAAAGAGTACCAATGTACAAATTTTGTTTACACACGTGGCGGGCGTAGCTGGCTAAGTCGGCAGTGCTTAACCTTTCGTAGCAACCGGTCTGACTTCCCTGGTAGAAGTTCACGTGTCTAACCTGACTTGTCAGTTTCAAAGGTTTTACTTTTCTTATGGATTATGAATTGGACATGTATTAGTATGTTTGTTTTGTTTCACTGTTGTGGCTTATTACTTGTGGGTCCTAATGATCCATCTGTAGTCACTTTTATGCAAATTTACTTACTAATGTAATATCCACTTCTAACTTCAAAAGCTGATTCACAGCTTTTAGGAGCTTTGACTGATATGGGCATTCCATACCCAATTCGTAGTAGGTGCTACATATGTCTCTGTCATCGGTCATTTGCCAAACATTCTTCAACAACAGCATGTTCTCTGCTTTTAACAAGTTTAGCATCTGACATTACGAAATATAAGATATTCAAAATTAATTGATAATCAATATTCCATTGCCCTTTGTGTGTCTCTCCTTACAACATAATTTATTTGAAAATTGTGTCATACCAATTCAAAACAATATTTGTGATCATAACATTTTAAGGACTAAAACTTCTTTAATTCTGGCATGTAAATACCCCCTTGTGTGATATGTAGATTGTTGTTAATTATTTATATATAGCAAAAAGCAAATTGTTTGTTTTCTTAATTAAGTATACTTTTATTCTCTGATGACCTTTTATTCCCTAATCACGGGACTTATTTCACATATAAGGGCCACCTGGTTTAAAAGCCATTTAATTTTATCACAATTGTTCCTTATTCTTCTTACCTGCACCTCAATATATAAGCGTAAAATACAAAATGAAAAATACCTTCTCAACACCCGAACTCGCTACGTCTTCATCTGGCGATAGCAGTTTTGATTTTAATAACCATCGATCTATCACGTGACTTTTCTTTGGCGTTGTCAGCTGTAGAGTTTTGGTAAGACCTTCACTGAATGGTGATGCCCCGGGGCCAATCTGAAAAATGATTTAAATGTTATTAAAAAAACAAACCATATTTAACAGCACTAGGTGCCGTTTCGGAATAAAATTCCTTATCAGCAGTGCCATAAACCAAATGGTTTTGAAAGCAAGTTTTTTAAACGGGTATTTCAGTAACATATCCTGTATTTTTTTAATTGAATAGTAAAACCTAATACAGGATTAAAATTTTCTAGTTTTTATAGATGTTCAAAGGTGCAATATTTGTACCTTATTTTTTATTTATGTGGAAGTACAGTCTTCAATAGAAAAATACAAACATATACTTCGCTTTTCATGGAATTTGAGACAGACCATTATACTTTGCAAGTTCATAAAGACGTTGGAAAATTACCATACCTAATTTCTTAAGTAGAAACATCAATTCCACACGAATGTTAACAGAAATCACGTGGTAAAATTTAACCCCATTGCATAAGTAACAATAAAACTTTACCGATAGTATCCATCTCTTAGGATTGTCAGGATGAATTCGTGTGAGCAGTTTAAAAAATGGCCAAACTCCATGTTCGTTGACTTTGGGAAGTATCCGAGGAAGAAGGTTAATATAAGATGCTGACTTCAATTCGCTTCCTTTAATTTCAGTCAGATACTGCGTGAACGATTGTAATGTGTGTGCTCTTTTATATCTTGTTTCAGCCATGCATTGGTCAAAAAACATTTTCGCCTTTTTTTCAGCATACCCAAATATTTCTCCCGAATCTTCAAATAGAAAATAAAGTTTTCAAATGAAAATGCTTTCAATGTTTTAATAGATCTGGTTCTGCATTTAAAACGTTTGTATCCAAACTAAACTGCTAGAATATCCGAGGTACTATACATCAAATGGTGTTCGATTGATCCTGCAATGTAACGTTTTTCTGCATAACATGGCTCTACGAAAAGAGAGATGGCAACAAGATAAAATGTCAGTTTTACAAACACTGGTAGAACCGCAACATCGTGTGTCATTTAGCAAGCCAGCAATATATCCGCGACATTGTATAGTATTTTGATAGGTATAAATAGACCCCGATGTCAGTTTGAAATGTAGGAATAGAGCTGCAACATATTACGTTAGTTCGCGACATCGTACGTCAGTTTGAAAGGCAGCCTATACAAACGCGAAATGGTATGTCAGTTTGGAAGGAGGCAATAGAAACAACGGTTGTTTGTCGGTTTCATATGCAGCGAAATAACCACAGCATTGTAGGTAAATTATAATGCAGCAATAAAACCGCGACATTGTATGTCAGTTTAAAATGCGGCAATAGAACCGCCGACCTAATGACTATTACATAGGTAGCAAAGTAAACACAACAAAGCATTGTTGTAAATCTGTAATTAGACCATGTGACCTTTAACATTAAACTATGCACCTTAATTAGGCATGCCACACATTGTTTCATGTTGGTTTACATTTGCGTCATTTTTGTTTATAAAAACAACATGTATAGATATAAAAGGTACAGAGTGGACATGATATTGGAACATACGACAGACGGGGTGATTTCAATATACCCCCTGAACTTTGTTTGCCTGGAATATGCTCGAATATGATAATAACAATTAGTAATTTCAAAGTGCACTCATCATTTAAGCATTAAATGGAATATGTAGTAAAATAAATGCAACAAGAGGCATTTGTGTCTCCTCCTTATAAATAAATGCCCAAAAGTGCGCAAGTAAATGTCAACGTTACCATTGTAGTGTAAAAGCTAAAATCGGAGTACAATCATTCGACTCATTTACAACAGATAAAAAACAAAAAACGAGTTACCGAAGCGCTCCTTTATTGTCCGAAATATGTTCTGACCATTCTCCATAAATCGCTCCCACGAATATAATCCATTTGGTATCGCTGTTCGTTTCTTCCACCCACCACAGGCGTATTGCTCGAAATTCGAACATAGTGATCCAACATTAGCGACATCCCTACACATAGACTTAGCCCAAGACTCATTTAATGTGGAATCTGAAAAAATTGTATAGTTAAATTGAAACATTAACAAAGTTTGAGCCATTATGTACATATATAGAGATAATACTGATGGAGAGAGAGAGAGAGAGAGAGAGAGAGAGAGAGAGAGAGAGAGAGAGATGATTAAATGGTTAAAATCGAAATTAGAAATTAAATAATAAGTAAAAACAAGGTCTGACTACAGTAGAAAAATATCACTAATCTCATCCTATGGTGCTAATCGTTATTTAACAAAAATAAGGGAGATTATTCTTGCGTGTATAAAAAATTTGATTTTGTTTATATTGTTCATATATGTTTTATATTTTTAATGTTTCATATAAATGGTTAATAAACGATAAACTCTGAGGGCCAATTAAAACATTCAAGATATTGAACAGTCAACAAAAATGAGACATTTACTTCAGATCCAAACCTAAAATTGGATCGTAAATTCCTTTACCTTTGTACAGAAACTTCAAAAGTCCATGTTGTATAATTTAATACACATACATATGCAGCTTAGTAGTGTTGCATATTTTGTGTAAAATACGATGTCTACTCGGTGTATTATTGTCAATTGCTCATGATGCGCAAATAAAAAAAATTGTATTCACGGCATGCCGAGACAAATAAGATTAAATAGATTCACTATACTCTACTGCGCGCGAAAATGTAATGAGAATATAAAACAAGAGTTAACACCAAGTAGTGGATAAAACACCCGACAGCCAGTACTGCAAGACTAGTGTAGTAGATAAAACGCCCGACAGCCAGTACTGCAAGACTAGTGTAGTGGATAAAACGCCCGACAGACAGTACTGCAAGACTAGTGTAGGGATAAAACGCCCGACAGCCAATACTGCAAGACTAGTGTAGGGATAAAACGCCCGCCACCCAATACTGTAAGACTAGTGTATTAGATAAAACGCCCGCCACCCAATTCTACAAGACTAGTGTAGTAGATAAAACTCCCGCCACCCAATTCTACAAGACTAGAGTAGTGGATAAAACGCCCGACAGCCAGTACTGCAAGACTAGTGTAGTAGATAAAACGCCCGACAGCCAGTACTGCAAGACTAGTGTAGTAGATAAAACGCCCGACAGCCAGTACTGCAAGACTAGTGTAGTGGATAAAACGCCCGCCACCCAATACTGCTAGACTAGAGTAGTGGATAAAACGCCCGACAGCCAGTACTGTAAGACTAGTGTAGTGGATAAAACGCCCGACAGCCAATACTGCAAGACTAGTGTAGTGGATAAAACGCCCGACAGCCAATACTGCAAGACTATTGTAGTGGATAAAACGCCCGACAGCCAATACTGCAAGACTAGTGTAGTAGATAAAACGCCCGACAGCCAGTACTGCAAGACTAGTGTAGTGGATAAAACGTCCGACAGCCAGTACTGCAAGACTAGTGTAGTAGATAAAACGCCCGCCACCCAATACTGCAAGACTAGTGTAGTAGATAAAACGCCCGCCACCAAATACTGCAAGACTAGTGTACTGGATAAAACGCCCGAGAATCAATACTGCAAGACAAGAGTAGTGGATAAAACGCCCGCCAATCAATACTGTAAGACGAGTGTAGTGGATAAAACGCACGTTACTCAATACTGCAAGACGAGTGTAGTGGATAAAAAGCCCGCTACTTAATACTGCAAGTCTCGAGTAGTGGATACAACGCCCACTACTCAATACTGCAACACTAGTGTAGTGGATAAACAGCCCGCTACTCAATACTTCAAGACTAGAGTAGTGGATAAAACGCCCGCCAATCAATACTGCAAGACTAGTGTAGTGGATAAAACGCCCGCCAATCAATACTGCAAGACAAGAGTAGTGGATAAAACGCCCGCCAATCAATACTGCAAGACAAGAGTAGTGGATAAAACGCCCGCCAATCAATACTGCAAGACTAGTGTACTGGATAAAACGCCCGAGAATCAATACTGCAAGACTAGAGTAGTGGATAAAACGCCCGCCACCCAATACTGCAAGACAAGTGTAGTGGATAAAACGCACGTTACTCAATACTGCAAGACGAGTGTAGTGGATAAAAAGCCCGCTACTTAATACTGCAAGTCTCGAGTAGTGGATACAACGCCCACTATTCAATACTGCAACACTAGTGTAGTGGATAAACAGCCCGCTACTCAATACTTCAAGACTAGTGTAGTGGATAAACAGCCCGCTACTCAATACTTCAAGACTAGTGTACTGGATAAAACGCCCGCTACTCAATACTGCAAGACTAGAGTAGTGGATAAAACGCCCGCCAATCAATACTGCAAGACTAGTGTACTGGATAAAACGCCCGCCAATCAATACTGCAAGACTAGTGTACTGGATAAAACGCCCGCCAATCAATACTGCAAGACTAGTGTACTGGATAAAACGCCCACTATTCAATACTGCAACACTAGTGTAGTGGATAAACAGCCCGCTACTCAATACTTCAAGACTAGTGTAGTGGATAAAACGCCCACTACTCAATACTGCAAGACAAGTGTAGTGGATAAAACGCCCACTACTCAATACTGCAAGACTAGTGTAGTGGATAAAACGCCCACTACTCAATACTGCAAGACAAGTGTAGTGGATAAAACGCCCACTACTCAATACTGCAAGACTAGTGTAGTGGATAAAACGCCCACTACTCAATACTGCAAGACAAGTGTAGTGGATAAAACGCCCACTACTTAATACTGCAAGACAAGTGTACTGGATAAAACGCCCACTACTCAATACTGCAAGACTAGTGTACTGGATAAAACGCCCACTACTCAATACTGCAAGACTAGTGTAGTGGATAAAACGCCCGCTACTTAATACTGCAAGACAAGTGTAGTGGATAAAACGCCCGTTACTCAATACTGTAAGACTAGTGTAGTGGATAAAACGCCCGCTACTCAATACTGCAAGACGAATGTAGTGGATAAAACGCCCGCTACTCAATACTGCAAGACAAGTGTAGTGGATAAAACGCCCGTTACTCAATACTGTAAGACTAATGTAGTGGATAAAACGCCCGCCACCAAATTCTACGAGACTGCTGTAGTGGATAAAACGCCGCTACTCAATACTGCAAGACTAGTGTAGTGGATACAGTGCCCGCTACTCAATACTACAAGACTAGAGTAGTGGATAAAAGCCCGCTACTCAATACTGCAAGTCTCGAGTAGTGGATACAACGCCACTACTCAATACTGCAACACTAGTGTAGTGGATAAACAGCCCGCTACTCAATACTTCAAGACTAGAGTAGTGGATAAAACGCCCGCCAATCAATACTGCAAGACTAGTGTACTGGATAAAACGCCCGCCAATCAATACTGCAAGACTAGAGTAGTGGATAAAACGCCCGCCAATCAATACTGCAAGACTAGAGTAGTGGATAAAACGCCCGCCAATCAATACTGCAAGACTAGTGTACTGGATAAAACGCCCGCCAATCAATACTGCAAGACTAGAGTAGTGGATAAAACGCCCGCCACCCAATACTGCAAGACAAGTGTAGTGGATAAAACGCACGTTACTCAATACTGCAAGACGAGTGTAGTGGATAAAACGCCCGCTACTCAATACTGCAAAACAGGAGTAGTGGATAAAACGCCCGACAGCCAGTACTGCAAGACTAGTGTAGTAGATAAAACGCCCGACAGCCAGTACTGCAAGACTAGTGTAGTGGATAAAACGCCCGCCACCCAATACTGCAAGACGAGTGTAGTGGATAAAACGCACGTTACTCAATACTGCAAAACAGGAGTAGTGGATAAAACGCCCGACAGCCAGTACTGCAAGACTAGTGTAGTAGATAAAACGCCCGACAGCCAGTACTGCAAGACTAGTGTAGTAGATAAAACGCCCGACAGCCAGTACTGCAAGACTAGTGTAGTGGATAAAACGCCCGCCACCCAATACTGCAAGACTAGAGTAGTGGATAAAACGCCCAACAGCCAGTACTGTAAGACTAGTGTAGTGGATAAAACGCCCGACAGCCAATACTGCAAGACTAGTGTAGTGGATAAAACGCCCGACAGCCAATACTGCAAGACTATTGTAGTGGATAAAACGCCCGACAGCCAATACTGCAAGACTATTGTAGTAGATAAAACGCCCGCCACCAAATACTGCAAGACTAGTGTAGTAGATAAAACGCCCGCCACCCAATACTGCAAGACTAGTGTAGTAGATAAAACGCCCGACAGCCAGTACTGCAAGACTAGTGTAGTAGATAAAACGCCCGACAGCCAGCACTGCAAGACTAGTGTAGTAGATAAAACGCCCGACAGCCAGTACTGCAAGACTAGTGTAGTATAAAACGCCCGACAGCCAATACTGCAAGACTATTGTAGTAGATAAAACGCCCGCCACCAAATACTGCAAGACTAGTGTAGTAGATAAAACGCCCGACAGCCAGTACTGCAAGACTAGTGTAGTAGATAAAACGCCCGACAGCCAGTACTGCAAGACTAGTGTAGTGGATAAAACGCCCGCCACCCAATACTGCAAGACTAGAGTAGTGGATAAAACGCCCGACAGCCAGTACTGTAAGACTAGTGTAGTGGATAAAACGCCCGACAGCCAATACTGCAAGACTAGTGTAGTGGATAAAACGCCCGACAGCCAATACTGCAAGACTATTGTAGTGGATAAAACGCCCGACAGCCAATACTGCAAGACTATTGTAGTAGATAAAACGCCCGCCACCAAATACTGCAAGACTAGTGTAGTAGATAAAACGCCCGCCACCCAATACTGCAAGACTAGTGTAGTAGATAAAACGTCCGCTACTCAAAACTGTTAGACTAGTGTAGTGGATAAAACGCCCGACAGCCAGTACTGCAAGACTAGTGTAGTGGATAAAACGCCCGCTACTCAATACTGCAAGACTAGAGTAGTGGATAAAACGCCCGCCACCCAATACTATAAGACTAGTGTAGTGGATAAAACGCCCGCCACCCAATACTGCAACACTGGTGTAGTGGATAAACAACCCGCTGCTCAATACTGCAAGACTAGAGTAGTGGATAAAACGCCCGCTACTCAATACTGAAAGACTAGTGTAGTGGATAAAACGCCCGCCACCAAATTCTACGAGACTGCTGTAGTGGATAAAACGCCCGCCACCCAGTTCTGTACGACTAGTGTAGTGGATAAAACGCCCACCGCCCAATACTGCAAAACTAGAGTAGTGGATAAAACGCACGCTACTCAAAACTGCAAGACTAGTGTAGTGGATAAAACGCCTGCTAGTCAATACTGCAAGACTAGAGTTGTGGATAAAACGCCCGCTACTTAATACTGCAAGACTAGAGTAGTAGATAAAACGCCCACTACTCAATACTGCAAGACGAATGTAGTGGATAAAACGCCGCTACTCAATACTGCAAGACTAGTGTAGTGGATACAGTGCCCGCTACTTAATACTACAAGACTAGAGTAGTGGATAAAAAGCCCGCTACTCAATACTGCAAGTCTCGAGTAATGGATACAACGCCCACTACTCAATACTGCAACACTAGTGTAGTGGATAAACAGCCCGCTACTCAATACTTCAAGACTAGAGTAGTGGATAAAACGCCCGCCAATCAATACTGCAAGACTAGTGTACTGGATAAAACGCCCGCCAATCAATACTGCAAGACAAGAGTAGTGGATAAAACGCCCGCCAATCAATACTGCAAGACTGTGTACTGGATAAAACGCCCGCCAATCAATACTGCAAGACTAGAGTAGTGGATAAAACGCCCGCCAATCAATACTGCAACACTAGTGTACTGGATAAAACGCCCGCCAATCAATACTGCAAGACTAGAGTAGTGGATAAAACGCCCGCCAATCAATACTGCAAGACTAGTGTACTGGATAAAACGCCCGCCAATCAATACTGCAAGACTAGTGTACTGGATAAAACGCCCGCCAATCAATACTGCAGACTAGTGTACTGGATAAAACGCCCGCCAATCAATACTGTAAGACTAGAGTAGTGGATAAAACGCCCGCCAATCAATACTGCAAGACTAGTGTACTGGATAAAACGCCCGCCAATCAATACTGCAAGACTAGTGTACTGGATAAAACGCCCGCCAATCAATACTGCAAGACTAGAGTAGTGGATAAAACGCCCGCCAATCAATACTGCAAGACTAGAGTAGTGGATAAAACGCCCGCCAATCAATACTGCAAGACTAGTGTACTGGATAAAACGCCCGCCAATCAATACTGCAAGACTAGTGTACTGGATAAAACGCCCGCCAATCAATACTGCAAGACTAGAGTAGTGGATAAAACGCCCGCCAATCAATACTGCAAGACTAGAGTAGTGGATAAAACGCCCGCCAATCAATACTGCAAGACTAGTGTACTGGATAAAACGCCCGCCAATCAATACTGCAAGACTAGTGTACTGGATAAAACGCCCGCCAATCAATACTGCAAGACTAGTGTACTGGATAAAACGCCCGCCAATCAATACTGCAAGACTAGAGTAGTGGATAAAACGCCCGCCAATCAATACTGCAAGACTAGTGTACTGGATAAAACGCCCGCCAATCAATACTGCAAGACTAGTGTACTGGATAAAACGCCCGCCAATCAATACTGCAAGACTAGTGTACTGGATAAAACGCCCGCCAATCAATACTGCAACACTAGTGTACTGGATAAAACGCCCGCCAATCAATACTGCAAGACTAGAGTAGTGGATAAAACGCCCGCCAATCAATACTGCAAGACTAGTGTACTGGATAAAATGCCCGCCAATCAATACTGCAAGACTAGTGTACTGGATAAAACGCCCGCCAATCAATCTGCAAGACTAGAGTAGTGGATAAAAACGCCGCCAATCAATACTGCAAGACTAGTGTACTGATAAAACGCCCGCCAATCAATACTGCAAGACTAGAGTAGTGGATAAAACGCCGCCAATCAATACTGCAAGACTAGTGTACTGGATAAAACGCCCGCCAATCAATACTGTAAGACGAGTGTAGTGAATAAAACGCCGCTACTCAATACTACAAGACTAGAGTAGTGGATAAAACGCCCGCTACTTAATACTGCAAGACTAGTGTAGTGGTAAACGCCCGCACCCAGTTCTATAAGACTGCTGTAGTGGATAAACGCCCGCCACCCAGTTCTGTAAGACTAGTGTAGTGGATAAAACGCCCACCACCCATACTGCAAAACTAGAGTAGTGGATAAAACGCACGCTACTCAATACTGCAAGACTAGTGTAGTGGATAAAACGCCCGCTACCCAGTTCTATAAGACTGCTGAAGTGGATAAAACGCCGCCACCCAGTTCTGTAAGACTAGTGTAGTGGAAAACAGGCCGCTACTCAATACTGCAAGACTAGAGTAGTGGATAAAACGCCAGCTACTCAATACTGCAAGACTAGTGTAGTGGATAAAACGCCCGCTACTCAATACTGCAAGTCTAGTGTAGTAGATAAAACGCCCCCGCTACTCAATACTGCAAGACTAGAGTAGTGGATAAAACGCCCGCTACTCAATACTACAAGACTAGAGTAGTGGATAAAACGCCCGCTACTTAATACTGCAAGACTAGTGTAGTGGATAAAACGCCCGCCACCCAGTTCTATAAGACTGCTGTAGTGGATAAAACGCCCGCCACCCAGTTCTGTAAGACTAGTGTAGTGGTAAAACGCCCACCACCCAATACTGCAAAACTAGAGTAGTGGATAAAACGCACGCTACTCAATACTGCAAGACTAGTGTAGTGGATAAAACGCCCGCTACCCAGTTCTATAAGACTGCTGAAGTGGATAAAACGCCCGCCACCCAGTTCTGTAAGACTAGTGTAGTGGATAAAACGCCCACCACCCAATACTGCAAAACTAGAGTAGTGGATAAAACGCCCGCTACTCAATACTGCAAGACTAGTGTAGTGGATAAAACGCCCGCCACCAAATTCTACGAGACTGCTGTAGTGGATAAAACGCCCGCCACCCAGTTCTGTACGACTAGTGTAGTGATAAAACGCCCACCGCCAATACTGCAAAACTAGAGTAGTGATAAAACGCACGCTACTCAAACTGCAAGACTAGTGTGGGATAAAACGCCTGCTAGTCAATACTGCAAGACTAGAGTTGTGGATAAAACGCCCGCTACTTAATACTGCAGACTAGAGTAGTAGATAAAACGCCCGCTATCAATACTGCAAGACGAATGTAGTGGATAAACGCCGCTACTCAATACTGCAAGACTAGTGTAGTGATACAGTGCCCGTACTTAATACTACAAGACTAGAGTACTGGATAAAAAGCCCGCTACTCAATACTGCAAGTCTCGAGTAATGGATACACGCCCACTACTCAATACTGCAACACTAGTGTAGTGGATAAACAGCCCGCTACTCAATACTTCAAGACTAGAGTAGTGGATAAAACGCCCGCCAATCAATACTGCAAGACTAGTGTACTGGATAAAACGCCCGCCAATCAAACTGCAAGACAAGAGTAGTGGATAAAACGCCGCCAATCAATACGTAAGACGAGTGTAGTGAATAAAACGCCCGCCAATCAATACTGCAAGACTAGTGTACTGGATAAAACGCCCGCCAATCAATACTGCAAGACTAGTGTACTGGATAAAACGCCCGCCAATCAATACTGCAAGACTAGAGTATGGAAAACGCCCGCCAATCAATACTGCAAGACTAGTGTACTGGATAAAACGCCCGCCAATCAATACTGCAAGACTAGAGTAGTGGATAAAACGCCCGCCAATCAATACTGCAAGACTAGTGTACTGGATAAAACGCCCGCCAATCAATACTGTAAGACGAGTGTAGTATACAGTGCCCGCTACTTAATACTACAAGACTAGAGTAGTGGATAAAACGCCGCCAATCAATACTGCAAGACTAGTGTAGTGGATACAGTGCCCGCTACTTAATACTACAAGACTAGAGTAGTGGATAAAACGCCCGCCAATCAATACTGCAAGTCTAGTGTAGTGGATACAGTGCCCGCTACTTAATACTACAAGACTAGAGTACTGGATAAAACGCCCGCCAATCAATACTGCAAGACTAGTGTACTGGATAAAACGCCCGCCAATCAATACTGCAAGACTAGTGTAGTGGATACAGTGCCTGCTACTTAATACTACAAGACTAGTGTACTGGATAAAACGCCCGCCAATCAATACTGCAAGACTAGTGTACTGGATAAAACGCCCGCCAATCAATACTGCAAGACTAGAGTAGTGGATAAAACGCCCGCCAATCAATACTGCAAGACTAGTGTACTGGATAAAACGCCGCCAATCAATACTGCAAGACTAGAGTAGTGGAAAACGCCGCCAATCAATACTGCAAGACTAGTGTACTGGATAAAACGCCCGCCAATCAATACTGCAAGACTAGTGTAGTGGATACAGTGCCCGCTACTTAATACTACAAGACTAGAGTAGTAGATAAAACGCCCGCTACTCAATACTGCAAGACTAGTGTACTGGATAAAACGCCCGCCAATCAATACTGTAAGACTAGTGTAGTGGATACAGTGCCCGCTACTTAATATACAAGACTAGAGTAGTGGATAAAAAGCCCGCTACTCAATACTGCAAGTCTCGAGTAATGGATACAACGCCCACTACTCAATACTGCAACACTAGTGTAGTGGATAAACAGCCCGCTACTCAATACTTCAAGACTAGAGTAGTGGATAAACGCCCGCCAATCAATACTGCAAGACTAGTGTACTGGAAAACGCCCGCCATCAATACTGCAAGACAAGAGTAGTGGATAAAACGCCCGCCAATCAATACTGCAAGACTAGTGTACTGGATAAAACGCCCGCCACATACTGTAAGACGTGTAGTGGATAAAACGCCCGCTACTCAATACTACAAGACTAGAGTAGTGGATAAAACGCCCACCATCAATACTGCAAGACAAGAGTAGTGGATAAAACGCCCGCCAATCAATACTGTAAGACGAGTGTAGTGGATAAAACGCCCGCTACTCAATACTACAAGACTAGAGTAGTGGATAAAACGCCCGCTACTTAATACTGCAAGACTAGTGTAGTGGATAAAACGCCCGCCACCCAGTTCTATAAGACTGCTGTAGTGGATAAAACGCCCGCCACCCAGTTCTGTAAGACTAGTGTAGTGGATAAAACGCCCACCACCCAATACTGCAAAACTAGAGTAGTGGATAAAACGCACGCTACTCAATACTGCAAGACTAGTTTAGTGGATAAAACGCCCGCTACCCAGTTCTATAAGACTGCTGAAGTGGATAAAACGCCCGCCACCCAGTTCTGTAAGACTAGTGTAGTGGATAAAACGCCCACCACCCAATACTGCAAAACTAGAGTAGTGGATAAAACGCACGCTACTCAATACTGCAAGACTAGTGTAGTGGATAAACAGGCCGCTACTCAATACTGCAAGACTAGAGTAGTGGATAAAACGCCAGCTACTCAATACTGCAAGACTAGTGTAGTGGATAAAACTCCCGCTACTCAATACTGCAAGTCTAGTGTAGTAGATAAAACGCCCGCTACTCAATACTGCAAGACTAGAGTAGTGGATAAAACGCCCGCTACTCAATACTACAAGACTAGAGTAGTGGATAAAACGCCCGATACTTAATACTGCAAGACTAGTGTAGTGGATAAAACGCCCGCCACCCAGTTCTATAAGACTGCTGTAGTGGATAAAACGACCACCACCCAGTTCTGTAAGACTAGTGTAGTTAATAAAACCCGCCACCCAATACTGCAAAGCTAGAGTAGTGGACAAAACGCCCGCCACCCAATACTGTAATTTTAGGGTAGTGGATAAAACGCCAGCCACTCAATACTGTTAGACTGGAGTAGTGGATAAAACTCCCGCCACCCAATACTGCAAGACTAGTGTAGTGGATAAAACGCCCGCCACCCAATACTGTAAGACTAGTGTAGGGGATAAACGCCCGCCATCCAATACTATTACACTAGTGTAGTGGATAAAACGCCCGCCATCCAATACTGTAAGACTAGTGTAGTGGATAAAACTCCCGCCACCCAATACTGCAACACTGGTGTAGTGGATAAACAACCCGCTGCTCAATACTGCAAGACTAGTGTAGTGGATAAAACGCCCGCCACCCAATACTGCAACACTGGTGTAGTGGATAAACAACCCGCTGCTCAATACTGCAAGACTAGTGTAGGGGATAAAACTCCCGCCACCCATACTGTAACTCTAGGGTAGTGGATAAAACGCCCGCCACCCAATACTGTTAGACTGGAGTAGTGGATAAAACTCCCGCCACCCAATACTGCAAGACTAGTGTAGTGGATAAAACGCCCGCCACCCAATACTGTAAGACTAGTGTAGGGGATAAAACGCCCGCCACCAATACTATTACACTAGTGTAAGGGGATAAAACGCCGCTACTCAATACTGCAGGACTAATGTAGTGGATAAAACGCCCGCCACCCAATACTGTAATACTAGTGTAGGGGTAAAACTCCCGCCACCCAATACTGCAAGACAGGTGTAGTGGATAAAACGCCCGCCACCCAATACTGCAACACTAGTGTAGTGGATAAAACGCCCGCCACCCACCCAATACTGCAAGACTAGAGTAGTGGATAAAACGCCTCTACTCAATACTGCAAGGCTAGTCTAGTGGATAAAACGCCGCCACCAAATACTGCAAGACTAGAGTAGTGAATAAAACGCCCGCCACCCAATACTGTTACACTAGTCAAGGTTACGATGTTTAAACTGCATTGTGTAAATAATTGTGAAGGAACTCTTTTAAACATTTGGTCATGATTATATAATATGCACACTTCCATTACAAACAAATATGGAGACTAGTTTAAGTCCGTCACAAACTTCAACAATATAATCATTATGGTAAAAGGGAGATTACTCAATGACAAACTCCAGCAGCATCACAATTTAAGAATATACGCGCCATTTGTCATGTAGAGCATACATTTTAGAATTCATTTTTCCATTAGAGCTGTAGATTTAGTTCAGGTCAAAAATTAGATGGTTACATACAGATGGACAACATGACAACATAATAATTATGTTCCGTTTTTTCCCCTATAATTCTCAGTCATATGGGAAATATGTGACTTGGAAAATGGTACGCTTGTCTGCGGTGTACTGACCTAGTGGGCTAGCACCTTAAAGTTCTCCCTGAGTGCGCGCTAATACAAGGCACACCATAAAACACACTCGCACTTCACATGCATACACAAACTTCTTCATAGATTAATTCATAAAGATTGATAAAGTAGTTCTCGTCGCGAATAGCTTCAAATTTGCTGATGCGACGTTAGGCAACATTCATCCAACCCATAATGCTTAGTATAAAAAGTCCTTAATTCATCCCTACTTTTGGTAACCTTCCTTTGTTTACTTCTTACAACAGAGCATGTATTTTATTTACTAGTATATCTTTCTTTTAAATAAGAAAATACCCTAATGTATTTTATTGCTCCAAAATATATTTCCCTTTATCAGATTTTGATAGACTTGCTTGCATTTCAGAGTATATTAGTCACGACATATAAACCAACTTGACATTAATCGAGTAAAGAAATAAAACTATAATTCAACTGCGCTAACGTGACATTAAGATTTACAATCACAGGTGAGAGAGAGAGAGAGAGAGAAGAGAGAGAGAGAGAGAGAGAGAGACATTATACATACTACTACTACACATCCAGACAATTTCATCCTGAGGTTTTTTGTCCTCCTACATTTGAATCATGTCCTCCTCCATGTGTATTCCCGTGATTTTGAGACAGTGCAGTTACTATAGCAGCAGCAATTGCAGCAACAATAATAACAACTGCCAATAATAATCGCCAAAACCGTCGTAAAAGTATCCGTGGTGACTTAAATATATATAAAAATTATATCTGTATAACAGGTGTTGGTGGTTGTTGTTGTTGTATATGAAAAATACATTTTAATGTGTTACGGTTTCTTTTAAGTTCTTTAGTGCATATTACACTTATTATAGTAACGTTTCATTCTCAATTTTGTTTGGGGTAATCAGGAGGTGGTTACCCTTCCGGAGCACTCGGTCTCACTTTCCTGGTGAGAGTTTACGTGTTTAAGTTAATTTGTCAGTTTCAAAGATTTAACTTTTCTTTGGGATTTTGGTTCGGACATTTAGTGTTTTTGTTCTTCGATGATTACTAAAACTAGAGAATCATTCAAACACAAAAAGCAAAACGCTAAACTTGAACTTCATTTACGTTTCAATTCCAGGCCAATTTTGAATGCGCATTAACGAAAGTACAAAACAAATATCATTCAGTTCGACCCAGTTCTATACGGACGTTTTATTAAATGACAACATTGACCTGTCCGCTTGATCGTTTATTAGCAATTTTTATTTACGAGGATCTGCACAATAAAAGGGAAGAATTTGCATTCGAAATAAAAAAATAATAATACACGTTTTCCAAAAGGTATACGGAATAAATACCAGTGTTCCTTTACAGAAAATGTCTATCATAAACATTTTAATTAAAGGTTACGCGGACAAGTCAGTATTGTCGACTAAAGCTGTTGTTGTTAATTTATCATTTTTTATGTTGTTATTGTTGTTGCTGTCTTTTTATATTGCTGTTGTTATTGTTATGGTGTTGTTTGATAGTGCTGTTACTGATGTCGTTGTTGTGATTCTGTTAGTGTTGTTGATTGTAAATGTTTTATCGTGACATTGCCGTTTTGTTATTGTTGTTACTGTCTTTTATTGTTGTTTTTGTTTTGATACCGTTGTTATTGATGTCTTCGTTATTGATTTTATAAGTGCGTTGTCTTTTATTGTTCGTTTAATACCGTTGTAATTGGCGTCATCGTTATTGTTTTATAAGTGTTGTTGTCTTTTATTGTTCGTTTAATACCGTTGTAATTGATGTCTTCGTTATTGTTTTATAAATGCCGTTGTCTTTTATTGTTCGTTTAATACCGTTGTAATTGATGTCTTCGTTATAGTTTTATAAATGTCGTTGTCTTTTATTGTTCGTTTAATACTGTTGTAATTGATGTCTTCGTTATTGTTTTATAAATGTTGTTGTTGTTGTTGTCTTTATTGTTCGTTTAATACCGTTGTAATTGGCGTTATTGTTTTATAAGGTTTGTTGTTATTGTTGTTTTGTTGTTGTGGTTGTTGTCGTTGTTTTGGTGTTGTTATATTACCGAAGCTGGTTCTTCAATAAGTATTTCCCTGTCTTGACTCATCTTCCTGTGGTACAAAATAAAAAAGGAATTTCAAAAACAGACTGTGCAACATATAATAGTAAATATTAGTTCTACCATAATATACCGGTATAGCTGGTATAAGGTATTGGTATTATATTTAGATCACTTAATCTTCGTGTGGTACAAAATTAATGTGGTCTTTACGAAAGCTTGTTCGTGCCACTTTGTAATTATATATATTCTGATTTATTTTTCTAAAATCGTAGGTACAATTTTTAAAATCGTACGTACGAATTAAAAAATCGTACATACGAATTTAAAAATCGTACATACGAATAAAAACAGCGTACCTACGAATTTTAAAATCGTACCTACGAATTATAAAAATTATCGTAGCTACGAATTATAAAAAAAAATCATAGCTACGAATAAAAAAATCGTACATACGATTTTAAAAGTCGTATATACGATTTTTAAATTCGTAGCTACGATTTTTAAAATTGTATATACGACTTTTAAAATTCGTAGGTACGATTTTTTAATTCGAATGTACGATTTGAAAAAAAAATCAGATTACAAAGTGGCACTAACAAGCTTTTGTAGATCTTTGACGATCGTGAAAAACTTTTATTTGACGTTCCATACTTCTATGTCCCTTTCACTGTCAATTTTGATTACACACGTGGCGGATGTAGCTAGCTAAACAGGAGATGCGTACTCTTCAGTGGAAACAAGCCTTACTTCCCCCGTGGAAGTTTACGTGTTAAACCTAATTTGTCAGTTTTCAAAGTTTTTTTACTTTGCTTTGTGATTGCTATTTGGACATGAATTTGTATCGTTGTTTTTGCTAAAATATTTTGGTTATATCTATTCAAATGGTAATGATTCTACAATGAACAATTAACCGTAAAACATAAATAGGTTATATCTTTGTTTACTTGATATATCTCGTATATTTGATATTTTAAAAAATATTAAGTAATGGTTAAAATTGGGTAAGCAAGGAATTATTTTTTGTTAAATTTAAAATGTTGTTAGATCCGTGTATGCTCAATTAAGTTTTGAGTTAAATACAATAGTACACCACTGCATTTCCATAAATTCAGTGCACATGGAAAATGCAAGAATAAAGTCGTATTTTCCAACAAACTCACAAAAAAATTGTAAAAACATAATACAAAATATGCTAACTTAATAGGGAAAAATATTTTTCATTCATGAAAAAGTTAACCTAATTCTGTACATAGAGCAATTTTTTAACTTTTTAACAAAACAAATATGACTATGTCAAAAATATCCCTACTGTACCTTCTTACTTGGAACAACTATAAATGTTATGTCATAATTGGAATATTCATGATTATCACACCTGGAAAAAATCAGAGCAACAATGACCTACCTGACCCTGATGTAACTTTGAATAAGGCTTAATTGGTGTATAAACTTGATCAAATTTCCAAAATTTTCGCAAAATTTGTCTATGTACAGGAGAACTGAACGATAATGTTTTTAATTAAAATATAATTTGGTTAGGTCAGTGCATTTTAAATGCATTTTATTGATAGTTCAATGAAAACAATTACAATTAAAAGAAATAAAGGATAAAAACCATGTCCACTCAATTTATGGAAATACAGTAGGATATTGGTTGAAGTCGAAATATCTTTGATTTTTTTCTACGTTTTGTAATAAAACGTATGCAAAAGGAATTTATTAGGAATATACATGTATGCGATTCAATTGAGTGAAAATCATTAATCAAAAATAAACATACCAATCTATATCTAAATACCGCAACCCAAAAGCAGTGTAAAAACGTTGAAACTGGCAAATAAAGTTAAACATAAAAACGTCAACCTGGGAAGTGAGGCCGGGTGCTCCTGAAGGGTAAGCACCTACCTGTTTAGCTAGATACGTTTGCCTCGTGTGTAATAAAAATTGAGAACGAAAGGTTGGTTCATAAAACTATTGGGCGTCGAGCATATCCAGAATGATTTAAGATACAGAGACATCATACTTGTCATGTGCTTCTTTTTAATTTTTATGTAATAATACACACATATATATATACTGCATTCAAAAACTGTTTTTTGCATTACAATTGAGTTGTTCTAAGGATCTTTTTCCCTTACAAGTCGTCAAATTTCAATCCACCTGTCGTAATTACAATCCCAAAAGCAAAGCAAGAAGCTTGGCAGATTAAATTAAGTACATTTCCACCAGGGCAGCTATATCTTCCAGGTGTGAAATCAGGTTTTGGGGTGTTCGGTAACAAGAAAATTTTAAGAAAAGAACACTTACGTTTTGTAAAATGATTTTAGGTCTAAAACAGTCTACTCCTAACTTTATTGTTTATGGAGAATTGGGGAAATAACCCTTTTAAAAGTATAAACACTCCCGTAATCAAATAAGTCTATACATTGCTTATCATTACGCAACATTATATATCCTGTTTCAAGTTCTCTACTGAGTGAAAATTTTAAAATATCGGATTCGCTAAATGTAAATGATGTTTTATAATTATTTTTTTAGTTTGAAGACATAAAACATTGTATTTAAATATTCTTTCTTTATTCTTAAGTTAGAATAAAAGTTCTTCATAATCAAAAACAAATATGACGTTTCACATGCAAAAATTTCTTTATCATGATACCTGCCGGAATCTATTGACAGGCAATGTGAATTTGTAATTAATTTTATAACGTTGGGCTATATGGATTTGCATACATAAAACTGAAGGGCGAAATTTTCTAAATATAAATAACAAATCCAATGGTGTACTGGATAACGGGCACTCTCCTAAAAGTATAAGAATTTTCTATTTCGGTAACATTTTGCCAGTAATCCGAATAAATCACGTCCATGGTTGAATTACACGTGTTTAACTTAATTTGAAAGTTTTAAAAAAAGTTTTTGCTTTGATTTGGGATTGTGTTTTTGGAAATGAATTGATATATTTGTTTTTTATTCATTATAGTCCAACAGACCATGCACTAAAATCTGGTATTTCCAGTATAAAATTCGGTATTTCCGATAGATTTGTATGTTGTCGGACTCGAATATACCATGGCATTACAGCAACATATAAATCTCGAGATTCAGTGCCTATATAACATAATTACAAGAAGTAAAGTACAAGAGATTTAATAAAACGCATTTTCCACACTATTGTTATATGAAAAGTACAAATTTTCATATAAAATCACCAAATAATCTACATAATATTGTTTTTTTTTTTTTTTTTTTTTTTTTTTTTTTGTAAATATGTTGGGGATAGACGGGAGATGTAACAAACAATTATGATTTGTTTTAGACACTCGTTGGCAAGTATTGGCTAAAATAATGAATTTTTAACATTTTCGTATTTTTGGAGTAGGTGAGGCATATTTATTTTCCTCGGTATTAAGGTTTCATTTTTCCGAATTTGTGTAACTCTTTTATCTACAGGACTACCAAGGCTTTATAAAGATATATAGTTTGTCAGGTTTAATGCATAAACAACAATTTTACAAGAATTGAAAGACGGTAGATATGATAAAAGCGCATTTACAATACCGATTTTATGGCTTATTTTAAAATTTTGACACAAAATCGGAAAATTGTCAGGATATTTTGCATTTTAATATATCATGTGTCCACAATGAAAGATAGAATGAAAATTTTTGTGTTGTTTTTGCCCCAGAATGCTTCAAAATCTGGAATTTTTAATTTTTCCAAAAAATTAACATTTGCAGATACTTTTCTTAAAAAACTGTTTCTGATTGAAAAATCGGAAACGATTTGACGCGTAAGAAATTAGTTTTCAGTAAATAGGAACATTTTCCTACAAGAATCGACCTTCAAACCTTTTGGCCTCGTTCACTCGGATTTAATGCATGATCTCTTGGACTACTATTATCATAACAAACATACAACTAGTACACCAAGGTAAGCCGAGGCTGTTACTTCTAATTAATAGTGTAGGATTTTGTAAATTATTATGTTAAGCTATATACTATGTCCAATGACATATCTTTGAATGCTTTAAACACAGAAATTTATTTAAAACATTATATCTATTACAACATGTGACATGTGATAATAAATATTGCAGATATTACCTAATCTCTTGTTTCAGCTTTCCTGTTTGTTATTTAAGGAATTCCATCTTACCAAAAGTTCATAAATACACGTAATCAGATACCCAATTATGTGATTTTTATTTGTATATATCTTTAACAGATCATGTATGAAATGCTTTTGTTATTTTTACGTATATACAGTCAAACATGTCTTTAAAGGCCACCCAAGGAAACCAGAAATAGTGGTCTTTATGGGCAAGTGGTCTTTATACACAGGTTCAAATATTATGACTTAAGAACAATTGAGATGCAATTCTACTGGCCTTTATAAGCATGTGGCCCTTATATAGAGGTGGCTTTTAAGGCAGGTTGGACTGAATCTACATATATATTGTGTATTGTTTACAATGTTTATAATTTGTTGGCATGTGGCTTATACTGATCCGTGTACATATATCTCCCCCATTTACACCCCCCCCCCCCTGTGTGGGCTAATAAAGTTAAAGTACTTAAAAGTGACATAATTATATTCTTTTTACTATGCATTTCAACGTATCTATTACGTTTATTAACGTTTCGGCCTATCTTCTATGTATGTCAACGTATCTACATGTATTACGTATTTCAACGTTTCAACGTAGTTCTGTGTATTTTAACGTATCTATTATGTATTTCAACGTTTCAGCGTATCTTCTATGTATTTCAACGTATCTATTACGTATTTCAACGTTTCAACGTAGTTCTGTGTATTTTAACGTATCTATTATGTATTTCTATGTATCTATTATGTATTTCAGCGTTTCAGCGTATCTTCTATGTATTTCAACGTATCTATTACGTATTTCAATGTTTCAACGTAGTTCTGTGTATTTTAATGTATGTATTATGTATTTCAACGTATCTATTATGTATTTCAGCGTTTCAGTGTATCTTCTATGTATTTCAACGTATCTATTACGTATTTCAACGTTTCAACGTAGTTCTGTGTATTTTAATGTATCTATTGCGTATTAACATTTCAACGCCAACGCATCTATGTTGAAATTTATTATGAATTTCAACGCATCTATTATGAATTTCAACGTATCTATTATGTATTTCAACGTTTTGAACAACGTATGTTCTATGATTTTCAACGTATCTGTTACTTGCATTGTTTAAACGTTTCAGCGTATCTTCTATGTATTATAACGTATCTATTATGAATTTCAACAGATCTATTGATATCACATGTACAGTACAGACCTGTCAAAAGTTTAATACTAAGTTAACGAATTAGTGCTGAATCGACAGCTCATCCCAGACTCTCGCTATCTATATATCATTTTAAGCTTTTGCTTTCAAGTCAACAGCAATCCACCCAACAACCGCGAGCTTCGACTCCTTTTCGTTAGCTCAGTGTTAAACTTTCGACAGGTCTGTACTGTATTCATAATGCATTAACGTTGACTTTAAAAGGTATTTTTCAAAAATCCAAAGGGAAAATCGTACCGGTTTTTCCAGTTCAAAAAGGTGCACATTTTAAAGATTTGTTCTAAATACAAATAATATGATACACGGAAGTTTGTCACATGATAACAATCCCATCCTCGCTGAGATACATAGTTTAAAATTAGTCGACCATGACTAATAACGACTATATCGACTGGGGTCTCAAGTCACTCTAAACTCAAAAATAATTGATTTTTAAAACAAAAAATCTTATCCATGCCAATTTTCAGTGATTTGACAAAGGATATTACACTAATCATAATCCCAAGAAGTCCTTTAATATTCTAAGCCGCCACTGGAGGTTGTACAAAATGTTATATAATCAAAAAATGATATGACTTCACTAGAATTAAAAAACTTGTATCACTTCATTTTACTCAACTAGTTTCATTGACATTCATCAGGAGTGTGAAGTTGATAAAATCCTAAAATATAGAACTTAATTTATATGTTAACTTTTACGTGTATTCGGTTGAGTTGTCATATACACAAAAAATCGTATAATATACCATTTTTGGAATGTATTTTATGATTAAATATAAAATATATATATAATATATAAAGTATATGACAGAGTGATGAATAGATGATTTAATTTAACTAGGGATTTTAATATGATTTTTCCGATGTGCTCTCTATCTAATACACAATCTGGCCATCCCCAATCTATACTGGTTGAATGTATTAAACACGATATGTTTGCAAGACCATTTGACATCGTTCACATATTTAGATGATCCATATATGTTAAGTATTATCAGCAAATTGTGAATTTTTTATGTTCTTTATTATCGAGTGTTAAAGCTTTAAATGTTTAAATAGGAAAGCTTTATCCAATTTTGATTGAATGGTTTTTGAGATATTTGAAGTTTTTTTTTATTAAATTGCAAGGGGAAAAAATAATCATTCCAACTGCAATGAGTTCCAAATGAAAATTTTTTTGTAAAAAAAATCTAAAACCATTTATCAGTTAGAAATAAAGTCCAATCAGATTATTTTAAAAATCCGACACACTTATTTTAAAAAAAATCCAATAAACATTGAAGTTGAAAAAAAAATCTAAATAATTTGAACAAAAATCGAAAATATCTTTCATTTTGGAAAAATATTCCAAGAAGGTTATGTTATTGGAATATTGTTCCAAATAGGTTGGATAAGTGTGAATAGGGATTTTTCAAATGTTGGATAAACGTGAATGAACATTTGGTCTTTTAAAATTGGCCAAAGTAAGTTTTATGTTGGATAAATGACATCAAAAGAAAATGACATCACAGGTGTACTGTGGAAAGGAAAATTTAGATCTTTACCTTTCTGCAATTGGTAAAATTAAAACAGAAGCTTCTTTCTGAATGATTTGTTTAATTCAAATTAAAATTATAAAACATAAAAAAAAACTTAAAAAGACAACTATGTAATGATTATTTGCAAGTATTTCTCTGGACAATGTGAAAACCCGTATCAACGATCAGTATTACCAGAAATGGATCCAGCTTGTCAGCTGGTCTGAGAAAATTGTCATACTATGCAACTCTTAAAAACGAATTTTGTATAGCGGATCGTTTAGAATTTTATTTCAATTGATCGCTTTTGACCAAATTACGCAGTGTTACATTGCGATTAAATGTTGAAACTGGCCGCTATACTAACATTCCAAGGGAAATGAGGATTTGTCAATAGTGTACTTTGAACTGTTTAGAGAAAGCGTATTGCTTCCTCCCTATATGTCCTAAGTATGTTCCATACTTTGTCAATACCTGTGTATGACCAAATATCCGGTATAAATTCCGAACACTATTAAAATCGGACTCTGAATCACTGGCAAGGCATTTGTACAGGAAAGTATTTTACTTACCATGGATTTTTTTTTAATAAATAAGTAGTAATTTTCAAGTTTGGGTGTTTATAATATCTCGGTTCTCTCATACTGTTTTGCCTTTTGACTGGCGTTCGTTTTCAAGAGTGGCCTCGTGTTATATATTTTCAATTAATATCCATTTTAGTTTCGTTTTCGGCTTTGGCTGGTAGTAGTAGGCCGTTTGTGGTTTCTGCGGCCTTCATTGGTTGTGTTATTTCGCTGTTGGTTGAGTGGCCTTTTCGGTCGCGGTCTCGTTAGTTGTCTTGGGACAACGCCCGTTTTAGTTTAATGTATAAACCGTGGCATGTCGTGGCTGGGTCTCGCTTCTTTTCTCTCTGGTGGTGAAAGATTTGTGCAAAACTACATCAACCGTTCTTCGTGAGCATCCTCTAAAATCTGTTGGTTTATGGGGCGTTCCCACTATCACGATGCGCGCCACGATTAAAATCGTGGTCTTAATCGTGGAGTAATCGTGATGATCCTATCAGATCTTATCAGATCTTGAGGTCAGTCGTGGCAATCGTGTTAATCGTAGAAAATTTTTGAACGGTTCAAAAATTTTCTACGATCAACACGATCAATTGTCAATCGGGATCATCGTATCAGATCGTATTGCATCGTAACAAAGCGCGACAGATCGCATCTAATCGTGCTTCCAAATCGTGGTGATCGGGATCGATCTTAGACGATACAAACACCACGCTCTGTTAAGATGTGTTGCGGTCTCTGTAAAAGTTCAAGAAACAATGAAGCCCATGGTCAGTCGGGCTGTATTTATACCCGTCGGGGTCCAGTCGTAGCTCAAATCGTGATCACCCTCAATCATGATCGTGAAAGACATCGCGACCACAATCGTATTATATCGTAACGGAGCGCATTTGTTCTTGATGAACGTATCGGAACGTATCTGCACGTATCTGCACGTATCAGATCGTCCCAATTCGGGGAACTCGATCGTGGTGATCGTGTCAGATCGAGACCCAATCGTGGACTCAATCGAAACAGTCCTATCGGAACGTATGTGATCGCATCTGAACGGAAGATCAGATCATGACAGATCGTGACACCTGAAATTGACAAATCTTGAACATATCGCATCCGAGCGCAACAAATCGTATCAGAACGTATCGACTCGCATCGCCTCGTATCCAAACCTGAAATTTCAGAGAAATTCCAAGATCAGCTACGAATGGTCAATCGTGGCGTTCGTAACGGATCGCACGACAGTGGGAACGTAGCTTTACAGGTGGGTCCTATTTTAAAACTTTCGGTTTTTTTTTTTTTTTTTTTTTTTTTTTTTTTTTTTTATTTATTAGGGTATTAAGGAAAGACACGAGCAGATTCAAGAACAGATTGTAATACTATGACATTATCAGCTGGTGGAATTTATTATTTAAAATAAGATATTTAGGTATTATAAATATTATATTATATATAGATGTATTTTATCTTGCCAGATCGCTATTGCATATTTGTAACATGCCTCTATGTTCCACTCTCAGAATGACTAAAGTAATTTATTTTGAAATAAATGAATGAAATAAAGTTGTAAAAGAACTTCAGGTATAAAACCGCATGAAATATAACGAATAATATGTTTTTTTTAAAAACCAATGAAATGTGTCATGCCAGGTTTATTATGGCTTTTCAGTATCTATGATTATGTCATAAATTAACATAACATTTATGTCACGTGTAAACTTATTTGAATTTCATAAATAATTTTATCTAGTACAATTTTAAGTTGTTCTGCTATACACCCAGATATGATTTTTGTACCAGTAGAACATTTTGTACACAAGTTACGGGTCGCCAATCATTCTCCTTTACCTCCTGAAAACATATACACAAGTAATCCTTGTTTTATGTGTTATTTACAATTTTATAACCATAATCAATTTACATTATAACACACTGCTCAACGTAATTTTCCCAAAAAATAAATAAATAAATCAATAAATAAATAAAAGATATGGGATTCTACTGTCAATTACATCATACCCAGGACCTTTCAATGTTATTCTTCATTTTAAATTCTTTTATCTTCAAATATGTATCCCCCCTTCTAATTTTTGTACTAATAAATATTCCTATTTCTATGTACTCATGCAATTTGTTTGGGTTTGATTTTTGTTTAGGTTTATTTCTTTCTTCTTCAGTGTGTACTTCGTTGCCTAGGACTCAATTATTCAAATCTCTGTTGGCATAACCATTGTGCTTGCAACGGTTATATCTCGTAATTTAGGCAATATTCCTGAATTTTTTATTCAAATACAAATATATTTTTATTGTTATACTCCTCCGATTTCAATTTAAACCTTACGGAACTTTGCCATTTGAATTTAAACCTCACAGAGCTTCGCCATTTTATATAAATTTTACAGAGCTCCTCTATTTTATATAACTGCCATGTGCTGTTTTTGAATGCATTATTTTAATAGAAATTCAAAACCAACACATGACATAACTTTTACAGAGCTTTGCCAGTTTTATATAAATTTTACAGAGCGTCTCTATTTGAATTTAACCTCACAGATCTTCGCCATTTTAAAAAAATACAGAGCTTTGCCATTTAATTTTAAATCTTACAGAAATTTGCAATGTTAATTTTAACCATTTTAAATAAATTTTACAGCGCTTCGACATTTGAATTAAACCTGGCAGATCGTCACCATTTTATATAAATTTTACAGCGCTTCGACATTTGAATTAAACCTGGCAGATCGTCACCATTTTATATAAATTTTACAGCGCTTCGACATTTGAATTAAACCTGGCAGATCGTCACCATTTTATATAAATTTTACAGAGCTTCTCCATTTTATATAACTTTTACAGAGCGTTGTCATTTTATATAAACTTTACAGAGCTTTGCAATTTTATATAAATTTTACAGAGCTTCGCCATTTCAATTTCAACCTTACAGAACTTCTCCATTTTATATAAATTTTACAGAGGTTCGCCATTTTGATTTTAACCTTACAGAATTTCTCCATTTTATATAAATTTAAAGTTTACAGAGCTTCACCATTTTTATTTAAACCTTACAGAGATTCGCCATTTTATATAAATATTACAGACCTTCGCAATTTCGTATAAATGTTACAAATCTTCGCTATTTTAATTTAAATCTTACCTAGCTTTGCCATTTTAATTTAAACCCTACATATCTTCGCCGTTTCGTATAAATTTTACAAAACTTCGCTATTTTATATAAATTTTACAGAGCTTCGCCATTTCGTATAAATTTTACAAATCTTTGACATTAAAATAAAAACCACACAGAGCTTTGTCATTTTAATTTAAATCTTACAGAGCTTTGACCAACCAAACTTTAACATAATTGATGACGGGTTGCTACCTCTCAATACTATAAATATGCACATAATATGTTTAATATGTATGTATATTGATATAGTACATGTTATATTAATCTATATAAATACGTGTTTTTGTTAATTCTGAATATTTTATATTATTAAACAGTAAATCAGAAACTTACCCGGCTATGTATGGATGTACAGAAGCACGTCCATCTACTTCCTTGTTACCAGTAACACTGGGTATTCCCCATGCAAATCCAACTATTCTTATAATCGATCCGTTTCAATAAACGCGGGTCAATGTTTAAAGTTGAAATCTAAAATATTGTAACGGGTGGAATATTAAATTTTGCATTTAGAGATCGAATTTTTAACTCTGTAAAATTAACGAAATTAGTACATCTAAACTTTTTACTTTTAAACGGGTGCCATCTCTTGTATTATTTTTAAATGATAGAAGACAAATTGCGTTTTTAATAGCTTGGTTATATATGCTGAGTGCACAGGTATAAGAAAGCTCATTAAAAACGTCACCCATACCTGAATAAATATGATATGTATGCAAACAGAATAAACATGGGCTACATATCCTTGGTAGGCATCTGCGTAGGCACAACACAGCTTAATACAAAGACTGACGACTTATTGTTGACACGCCCAGACTTAGGATGTGTTGTTGACACATCAAGGCATAATATATAAATGACATACCGAGGATGATGTAATATTGTTGACACATCAAGACATAATGTATATAAATGACATACCGAGGATGATGTAATATTGTTGACACGCCTAGACTTAGGATGTGTTGTTGACACATCAAGGCATAATATATATAAATGACATACCGAGGATGATGTAATATTGTTGACACATCAAGACATAATGTATATAAATGACATACCGAGGATGATGTAATATTGTTGACACGCCTAGACTTAGGATGTATTGTTGACACATCAAGGCATAATATATATAAATGACATACCGAGGATGATGTAATATTGTTGACACATCAAGACATAATGTATATAAATGACATACCGAGGATGATGTAATATTGTTGACACATCAAGACATAATGTATATAAATGACATACCGAGGATGATGTAATATTGTTGACACATCAAGACATAATGTATATAAATGACATACCGAGGATGATGTAATATTGTTGACACGCCTAGACTTAGGATGTATTGTTGACACATCAAGGCATAATATATATAAATGACATACCGAGGATGATGTAATATTGTTGACACATCAAGACATAATGTATATAAATGACATACCGAGGATGATGTAATATTGTTGACACGCCTAGACTTAGGATGTATTGTTGACACATCAAGGCATAATATATAAATGACATACCGAGGATGATGTAATATTGTTGACACATCAAGACATAATGTATATAAATGACATACCGAGGATGATGTAATATTGTTGACACATCAAGACATAATGTATATAAATGACATACCGAGGATGATGTAATATTGTTGACACATCAAGACATAATGTATATAAATGACATACCGAGGATGATGTAATATTGTTGACACGACTAGACTTAGGATGTATTGTTGTCACATCAAGACATGATGTATATAAATGACATACCGAGGATGATGTAATATTGTTGACACGCCTAGACTAAGGATGTCTTGTTGTCACATCAAGGCATAATGTATATAAATGACATACCGAGGATGATGTAATATTGTTGACACGCCTAGAGTTAGGATGTATTGTTGACACATCAAGGCATAATATATATAAATGACATACCGAGGATGATGTAATATTGTTGACACGCCTAGACTAAGGATGTCTTGTTGTCACATCAAGGCATAATGTATATAAATGACATACCGAGGATGATGTAATATTGTTGACACGCCTAGAGTTAGGATGTATTGTTGACACATCAAGGCATAATATATATAAATGACATACCGAGGATGATGTAATATTGTTGACACATCAAGACATGATGTATATAAATGACATACCGAGGATGATGTAATATTGTTGACACATCAAGACATGATGTATATAAATGACATACCGAGGATGATGTAATATTGTTGACACGCCTAGACTTAGGATGTATTGTTGTCACATCAAGGCATAATGTATATAAATGACATACCGAGGATGATGTAATATTGTTGACACATCAAGACATAATGTATATAAATGACATACCGAGGATGATGTAATATTGTTGACACGCCTAGACTTAGGATGTATTGTTGTCACATCAAGACATGATGTATATAAATGACATACCGAGGATGATGTAATATTGTTGTCTTGCACTAGGTCATTCTGCACAACCTGGCTAAGGTTTGAACCTACAATTCTTGAATCATATATCTGTTTATTTCATTCACTCATGCTGTTTTTTTTCCACTCATTCAAATGACACCTTTTTGTACATTATTAGGTATTTAAAAGTTATAATATAATTACAGGTGATCAAGTCAGTAGACGAGGTGCCCTCACAGGAGGTTATTATGATACTCGAAGGTCAAGGTTAGATTTACAAAAAGGTAAACTAGAGATGACACAGAAATTAACATCACAAGAAGAGGAATACAAAGAACACAAAACCAAACTGGAAGGACTGGAATCTAAAATTAACAATCTTGTCAGTGAAATGCAGAAAATGGAAACCAGAAACAGTAAAAATAAGTAAGTCTTTATAGTAATACTACATCTGTATTGTTTAGCTTCCTGTGTAGTCAGTTTAAAAAGTGATTTCCTACATATATTAAGGAGATCCTGTTTGTGTATATAAATCTTTAATTGGTTCTATCAGTCTTGTCATGCAGCTAAATAATGGCATGGTTAGAAGCCATGTTAAATTACATCACAGAACCAACCATTCATCTGTCAATTTTAAGAAAATCTTAGTTAAGGAATGATTCTGAAACTGGACACATACCCTATTCCACAGGTATGCACTGTGTTGAATATTCTGACAATAATTGTTTATTATAATGTTTTGTTTCAAGTTTAAGCTCATCCATCTACATAAAGGGTAGAGGAATGAAGTGGAGTAATGGAGTTTTTACACCCCAGTCAAGATTCTTTCATTTGTATTGGCCAGTTCAGGGATGGTGAGAGTAAACAGATTGCCAGAAAAAGGCTACCAACATTTGGCAAGCGAACTTACACATTTCTCAGACTAGAATTTTTCCCTAGTGGGATTTGACCTAGAAGATGAAAGATATTGTGATTCGTAACCCTATGCTATAGACAACAAAGCATTTAAAGCATAAAGGAGATTATGTCATACAATAATAGTTCAAGCCTTCGTTCTGTTTCAATCACTTCTAATTTTAAGCTTTCTCTTTAGCAGCCATAGGTGGCATATTTTAACTCTACAGAGGTGTCGTTAGCATGCACTAAGACATGGGACCTCGGTTTTGAGTGAAGGGCGCGGTGGCCTAATGGATAAGACGTCAGTCTTCAAATCCAAGGTCTCTCACCGCTGTGAGTTTGAGTCCCGCTCGGACCACATGTGGGAAAGTGAATTTTCCTTACCGTTGGCCTTTACTGATTCACCTGGTATCAGTATAATGGATTGGGGGAGTGGTACGCTTGTCTGCGGCGTACTGACTCTGTGAGCTAGCATGGTAAAGTCGCCCTGAGTGCACGCTAGTACAAGGCATACCATACAACACACTCGCACTTCACATACATACATAAAATTGTTCATAGATTAATCCATAGAGATTAATTAAATAGTTCTCGTCGCAAATAGCTGAAAAATTGTTGATGCGACGTTAAGCAACATTCAACCAACCAACCAACCATCGGTTTTGAGTCTCATCCGAAAATCTACTGAGTAACAAGCTTCTTACAGCTTTTGTATGGGCAGGAGATGAAATCTTCTGTGAAAATTTTCAGAGTGGGGTTCCAACCCACAACCCTTGACTTTGAAAGGCAGTGACAGTACCACTCGGGCCATGTCTACCCATGTACATGCATTTATGATATATGATTTGATGTCACCTTTTATGTATATAATAATATACATCTATATTTTACCAGAGATACATTTGACAAAATGAAAGCTGAT
Organism: Anadara kagoshimensis; assembly: GCA_021292105.1. Classification (NCBI taxonomy): domain Eukaryota; kingdom Metazoa; phylum Mollusca; class Bivalvia; order Arcoida; family Arcidae; genus Anadara; species Anadara kagoshimensis. The sequence continues at coordinate 39,202,438 of CM037857.1, forward strand.
CTAAGATTGATGACCGAAGAGTTACAGTCAATAGAAAAGTCCAAATCTCCAAAGGTAAGAGGTCACACTAAAAAAGATAGAAAGAAAAAACAATACACGTGTATAAAAAATGGTTAAATTGAAATGTTAAAAAGTAGAAATATCAGAATAAAGTAATGGCTTCTATGATACATCAAAGATGTTCTACTATAAACAGAAAGAAACGAAACAAAGGAGACTAAAATTCTTAAAAGATATAGATTGTATTACCACAAGGTACTTGTATACTTGGCAAAATAAGTGTGACTGCAAATTGATTAAGAATCATTATGACAAGGGGTTTACTGTACTTTGGTGATAAGTGGTTGGCAAAACTGTTGAAAGTGCTGGACATTTTAAGAAAGTGTTATTGTAATGTGGTGATAAATGAGATGGCAAATATATTGGGGACAACTGAATTGTAGTGATAGATTGGTAGTGTAGTTATTGAGAGGCATTTTAATGAAGTTTTATTGTATTGTGGTAATAAATGAGATGGCAAAGTTAAATGAGGGGCATTTGAACAAGCTTTCCTTGTCCATAATAATTTGATAAACATCAAAGACCTTTATTCAAAATTGAAGTCAAACACATGTTATTTAAGGTTTACTATACTTCAAATTTACATACTCTTTGTATTTTTTCAATTTTACACTTTATATTTTGTAGGAAAAGAGTGTGGCTAGTCTTCAGTCTAGTTTAGAAGCTATGCAGAGTTCTGCAGCATCCCTGAATGAAGAATTAGGATCTGATTTACTGTCACAGCTCAATGTTGAAGACCAAAGAGAAGTAGATCATCTAAATGATCAAATAAAACAACTGACTCAGCAAAATAAAGAAGCTCTTACAGAGAGAATAAGGGTAAATATTATCTCTTATTCTGTAATATAACTTGCTGAAAAGAACATTTTTAGTATGTATATACATACCATTGGAAGAGTTGCATGTTTTGAGGATGGTAAACCAGGATTAAAAAAAATTTGAAAATTAAATTTGAAAAAAAAATCAAGGAATGATGCTTTGCTCAGGCCAAGAGAATTGATAATAAAAAAACACTAGTATGACTGGTATGAAATCTTTTGAGTTTGATCTCGACTATGGTATGTATGTTCAGATACCAAACACAGAAAGAAAAATTAATGGCTAAATTGCTATTATTACTTTACATGCATTTCATTCATTGTTACATTCATTTTATATTCTAAAATATTTTTATTAGGCTTAAGTCAGATATATCTCAAAACTTTGGGTTTAAACACTTGAGGTACCAAGGTCCTAATATGGCTGAGTGAGGCAGTTGACCATATACATGTACATGTGCTCACTGTTTACTCTAGGATTTTTCAAAACAAAAAACAAAAAAAACCCTCTTTAACACCATAATGTCAGTATTTTTGCATCCATGTTAAATATGACCTTAACAATGGAGCCATTCTCAAAATAAAGGGTCATTGGTCTCATGGGCCTTTCTTCAATGAACACTGCTGTACTATTTACACTTGCCATGTATTTTCAAACATTTTGTACTTAAGAAAAAAAGATATATCTTAACTCTTCACTTTAAACCACTAAGCTATCAAGGCCTCAAAATAGACCCTATACTGTTTTCATGCTCCCTGAAATACCTGTATTCCAAAATGTTTCATGCTAAAAAAACAAGATATCTCTTACAGCTATAGCATGTTTTATTTCATTCTGGATTTTAGTTGGAAGGTGAAAAGAACAAACTAGAGAATCTACTATACAACAACTTGATGAAGAAGCGGGACAGAATTACGGGTGATCTTCAAGAATCTTCAGAGGAAGACAAAAGGGAGAAAATTGAGACTTTGAACAATGATTTAGGATCTGTTGATGAAAGAGTCACAGATCTTAAAAATCAAGCTAAAGGTGGGTAATGTTATCCTAACAAAAAGTTGAGATAAATTTTTATGCGCCCGTCATATGATGGGACGTATTATGTTACGGTGCTGTCCGTCCGGGCGGGCGTCTGTTAACAATTTGTATTCCGTTCAATAGAGACCACAAACATTTATGGATTCAATTGAAATTTGGCATACAGCTTTACCATGGTAATACCTTGTGCAAGTTCGAATTACAACTTTTTCGGATTATTTTTGGAGGAGTTATGCCCCTTTTTTAACTTAGAAATTTTTGTATGTATGACCATGTGGTTTCCGATCATTAGAGCCTACAACTATTTATGGGTTCAAATGAAATTTGGTATACACATTTACGATGTTAATATCTGGTGCAAGTTCAAATTACAACTTTTTCGGATTATTTTTGGAGGAGTTATGCCCCTTTTTTTAACTTAGAAATTTTTGTATGTATGACCATGTGGTTTGTATTCCATTCAGTAGACAATACAAACATGGATTTAAATGAAATTTGTTATACATTTGGTATATACATTTACGATGTTAATATCTGGTGCAAGTTCGAATTACAACTTTATCAGATTATTTTTGGAGGAGTTATGCCCCTTTTTTAACTTAGAAATTTTTGTATGTATGACCATGTGGTTTGTATTCCATTCAGTAGACAATACAAACATGGATTTAAGTGAAATTTGTTATACAGTTACACCTTAATCATGGTAATATCTCGTGCAAATTTGAATTACAACTTTTTTGGGTTACGAGTTATGGCCCGAACACGGAGTTGGTAATATATTTTTACATACATATATCCTAGTTGTACTTATACTTCTCAGTAAATAGTACTACTCGATCAATATAACACGGGCGTATAATGCTCCGCTCGGCGGTGCTCTTGTTATAACTTCAAACACCTAGAAGCATGAAATTTCATATACAGCATCTACTAATTTTGGGAAGCTGCCTAACCTTGGCCCTCATTCAATGAGGTCACAGTGACCTTAAATGGTGAAACATCTTTCATGTTTTGTTCCAAAAGGCTTAGAAATCGAAACTTCATATATAACATCAATGCATGAAGTTATAACAAGTTAGTGGAGCTGACTGACCTTGACCTACATTCAAGGTCACATTGATCTTAAAAGAATATAATCATTTAATATCTTCTTGTCATGAATCAAAAGGCCTTGGAGCTTTAAGATTCATATATGACATGAGATCATTGAACTACCTAGATTGTGATTTGATGGGTGGGTGGTAGTGCAATCCAGGCACTCTGGTTTTCTTCACCATCCCAGAACTGACCTCCTTGATGAGAAAATCTTGACACTATATCTCCACTCCACTCATTTATACATTGTTCATTATTGTTACAGCTCTAGACAATCAATTAGAGAAAATGAACAAAGAACAAAAAGAACTTCAGAATAATTTGGAATATTGGAAGGTATGTATTAATAAAGTCTGTCCATGTAAAAGACAATAATACAACAGCAATTACATTTAGAAAATCAAAAATTTAACCCAATCTGAAATGTACCATTTAAATTGCATAGACTCTTAACTTATAGTCAATATTGCTAATTTTTCTACTCCAAATTTGGAAACAGTGTTCAATCTAGGATTTTTCTAAAAACAAAACACCAGAACATTGATATTTTTCAATTCATGTAATGTTAAATATGGCCCTCTCTGGCCTTAATGGGGTGGGGGTCATTTGGCAATGATCCCTACTAAAGTAAACACAGGAAAGTTTAAGGTTTAAAAGCCAGTCTGTTCACGTTTATTTAGGTTATGGCCACAATTTGTTCTTTGTAAAGTACAATTCTTGGATGTTTTTTGAGATTTCAAAACCCTCTTGATGTATATTAATATGTTTATTCATATATTTTTTTAATTTTAGGGCCAAGAAAAAGAACAGCAAGATAAAATATCTGATGATGGCAAAGAACTAGATAAAATGACAAACAAACAGAGTTTATTATCCAAGAAGGTACAGTACACTTTATTATAGTCCAGAGTTTCAACTCTACTTTTCAGCTTTGCCTGTATAAAGCATATATTAGCTTATATCAAATCCTTGACAGGGCTATACTATGCCAGTGAAACACTTAATGGAATAAATAAATCAGAACTTTAAATGCGAGTTGCAAATATGTTCCAAATTTACTTTCACAAGTGCTTTTAAGTTTCATAACATTCATCAGATGAAGTTACGATATTAAGATTCAGTGCCACCCTTTAGATGCACTACAATTGTTTTAATCCAAGAATAAAAGTCAATCAGAAGAATTTATGAATGAAGGATGTTTAGTTAGCCTTTGACATGAAAGATTAACATGAAACATTTGGGAAAATATGACGCATGTGCACCAAGCTTTGTTTCAGCTTACTTGACAACCAAAGAGCAGATCTTAGTATCTCAATATTGGACTAGTTATTACATGTAAACTGAAAAATAAATGTAAATGATCTGTGAAAAAAAGGACATGGTGACAGTTTGGTCTAAAGCATCGGGTTATAGATGACTGACCCACTTTCCACCTGGGTGAGACAGCACATCAGTTTACTTGTTGAAAGTCAGTGGGTTTTTTATGCTACCCGGGATTTACTCTCTTAAAAGGGGATAAAAACATCATTATTCCACTTCACATCTTAAAAATAATACACATTACCTGAAATATGATTTTAACTATTGTTATTTATTGTTTACAGAAAGATGAATGCATGAAGAAGATTAGAGAACTAGGGTCTTTACCAAGTGATGCATTTGAAAAGTACCAAAATTTAAGTCTTAAACAGGTAAAAATAAATAAATAAATAAATAAATAAATAAATAGAGTTTTCTGTAAATTGTCTGTAAATTTGATATTTAAAATTCACAGCAAAGAAGTTATTATTTGGCATTCCTTGGTTTTCTCCATAGTGTATGAATCGGGTATCAGTTCAGATTTCAATGACTTAGTTATTTCAAGCATTTATAAATTATATACATGTATCTCTGAAATGGGAATTTTAGAGACCTAGATATTCTATCTCTGCTTGGAAATATATTTGAAAAAAGTCAGCCATCAGTTTAAACTGAATGACCCATACATGTAATTGTGGAAAAATGGCCAATCAATTTTATCTGAATGGGCCCACTAGAAACAGTCTTAAAACTATTATAACTGTTATTTTTGTTTTCAGTGTTGTTTATATACAGGTACATGTATGTATATTTTACTATGAATTTATTTTAAAAAATCTCAATTTTATTACAGCTATTTAAAAAGTTGGAGACCTGTAACCATGAATTAAAAAAATACAGTCATGTAAATAAGAAAGCTTTAGATCAGTTTGTCAACTTCTCTGATCAAAAAGAAAAGTTGATGAAGAGAAAAGATGAACTGGACAGTGCTCATAAGGTTTGTTTATTACATACATATATGTTAAAAGTCGGTCATTATACTGCAGCCTTATTTTGATCCCAGTTTCAGTCAAACAAATGAAGAGAAAAAATAAACTGGTCAGTGTTCATAAGGTTTGTTAATTTGGTTAAAATGCAGTACTGATACTGCAGGCTTATTTTGATCCCAGTGCAGTCAAATGAATCTTACATGAATACGTTGTAAGACTCTCCTTTGATTGGGCACCAGTCCATTTGTAAGCTTGACCATCAACATTTCAGATGGTTCACATTTATTAGTTCTCTTTTTTGTTTAGGTGTATTGATCAATGCAAGCATCTATGCATCTTTATAACTTAGGGCAGTCAGGTGATCCCATAAATATATTTGTACATGTACATATGATCAGTGCTTCAGATTGTTTTTACAGATAGTGGGCCACAAGGGCCCACCAGGTCCAATAACAAGGGGTCATTTCTTGTTATAGTGGGTCATGTTTTGCCACATAATTAAATGTTATGCCACGACCACGTGACTGAAAGTGAAAGTCTGCACTTGACATCTTCATATAATGCACCAAAAGCGATCTTGTCATCTGCTAATTTATACTTTGTTAACCTTTACGATATATTTTAAACTCTTTCAACTCCATGATTTATTTTATGTGTATATACTTCTCTGCGCTTTGTGTTGTTTTAAAAAATGTGAATAGAGTCGTCTGCATCTCATAGCCATGGTTGCCGCTAGCATATTAAATGAACAACAACGTCCGAGGTCATAAAAAGTTTTATTACGAGTTCTCCCCCTTTGAATATTAATGTTAATAACCGACGCATAGAGCGAAGAGAAGGGGCTTGTCGGGAGTCCTGTCTACATGCTGATTATGAGATAAACAAAGATGCTAGAGATTAACCGATAGAAAACGAAAACAGAAAGTCAAATCGGAAAACCGCATGGAATCTAATATGTAGTTTTTGGAAGAAATTATTAACGATCAATTTGGCTAAGAAAAACCATGCGCCACGTGGACCCATTAGAAGAAAATGTTATGCGCCATTTTTTAAAATAATGCGGGATTGGCGCGGGCGCACCGACAATCTGAAGCACTGTATGATTAAGCATGAGTAAACAAAATCCAAATTTAGTATAAATGCTCCCAGTAAGGAGGTCCCAAAGTGCACAGAAATACATACCAGAATGCTTTCTGAAATACCTGTCTTAAGAAAGGGAAAATAGTCAATAACTGCCAATTTGAATATGACATGTGGTGGATGCATTCTTCAGACTTTCAGTAAAAATGAAAAATATCAATCATATTGAAAGTGACCAAAATCATTTTAGCTGGATAAAAGTGTTTTATAAATACATAGTGAATATTACTGATTTAACAATTTTTCACCAGGTATTTGTCATATTCTGTGAATTCATTTATTTTCATGGTGTCAAATGTTTTGTGGTTTTAAGAAAAAAATCCATTTTGTGGATAGTTAATTTGTGGTTTGTAGTTTTTGCTTGAGGTAAGTTGTAGTATATGCTATTTTGTTGACATGTAAATTCATGGATTAGAGTATCCATGGAAACAATGGGAATTAGAATACCATGAAAATTAATTATTCCCAGTATACATTTATACTTGTACATGTGTATGTATCATGCAGTAGCATGTTTTTAATAAGTGCCTGTTTGTTTATTTCAGTCAATTTTAGATCTGATGTTTGCTTTGGATCAGAGAAAATATGAAGCAATACAACTTACATTTAAACAGGTATGAGATTGATCAGAACAAAACTCTATGTATTTTATAATTATAGGAATAAAAAGGTTCTGAAAAAAGTTTGATTAAACAAATTCATACACATTAAAGCTTTCCATATTGAGTTACATTGCCAGTTAAAACTTATGATTTGAAAAAAAAAAAAAAGCTGAAAACTTATGATTTAAAAAAAAAAAAGCTGGTAATTTCCGGAAAATGGACTTGAAACAATTTTCTACTCCATGTACATGTATATAGTGATACATGTATATAAGTTCCACTAATTCAATTCCAAGAAAGAATAATGTTTTATTATACTGTCCAAGAGCGATAGACAGTGATCCAATGTTATACAGTTGTTTAAAAGAAGTCTTTATAACATTGTGGTCATGAAAGTTACAATGGTCAGGATCTTCAGCTGTTTCAGAATACAATTCCTCATCAGTGCTAAAAGGTGTCTGTTTGTACTATTGGTTCCACTTACTACACACATTTATTGTATTTCAAGAAAATTTATGTGTATCAATTACAGAAACTAATGTTAATACTTAATGATAAACAGAGACAAACTACGTGGGTTTGTGTTTAGACATTGTGTACATGTAGATAATGATGAGCATGACTTTGGAAATGACAAAACATTTTTTTTTATGAGCCATGATCAACAATACCTACCTACATGTACCTAGTCCTCGTTTCGCCCGGGGGCACATAGGGCAAGGACTAGAGTTTTCCACTTATCTCTGCCTTGTGTCATCTTCTCCAGTTCTCCCAAAGTTAGTTGGTGTTCTTTCGTATCTTTCTCCACAGTTCTCTTCCAGGCGTTTTTGGGTCTGCCTTGCTTCTGTTTTCCTTCAGGTGTCCGTCTGAGAGCAATTCTATTGATGCTACTAATTGGCTTTCTTAGCACATGACCTATTCATTGCCATCTTCATCTCCATCTCCATCTCCATGATCAACAATAATATACAATATCAATTATTTTGCAGGTGTCAAAATATTTTAGTGAAATTTTCAAGAAACTTGTAGAAAAAGGTCATGGTGTATTAGTGATGAAGAAAGGAGATGCAGAACAAGGGGTATGTAAAAATGAATCTGGAAAAAATTTTTAGAAGAGAGAATTCATTACTTTGCATTCTTTTATTTTGCATTTAGAAATGAAAGCCACAGGGTTCTTCAGAAGAGAACATAAAACCACTGACCCATGTCACCCTAGGCTTTGTACACTAGAATACCCTCCTTGCACATTGTGCTGAGCACACTGCAAATGTAAAAATTTCTCCCGTTTCACATATAGCTGGTGATCAGAGTTTATTTTAGTAAAATATTTAACTTTTGACTTTTGTTAGAAATTTAATATTTTTTAATCTGAAAAATAGCAAATTTTCACAAGTCACATTATTTTCCTTACAGCCAATAATGCAAACAACTGTGCATTTTCAAATTACAAATATGAATTAAATATATATTTCCTTTTGTATTTAGGATGATGAGGAAGGTCCACAAGGTGCAGAAGTGCCACTTGTTGAACAGTTTTCTGGTGTTGGAATTAAAGTATCTTTTACTGGAAATCGTGCTGAGATGAGGGACATGCAGCAGTTATCAGGAGGACAGAAGTCTCTCGTTGCTCTGACTTTGATTTTTGCTATTCAGAAGTGTGATCCTGCCCCATTTTATCTGTTTGATGAAATTGATCAAGCTTTAGATGCACAACACAGAAAAGCTGTGGCTGGTATGTGTCATGTTTTAAAATGCTAGTATCAGTTGCTCTGTTGGTAGCATGCTTGTTTCACATCTAATACATGGCTGTGTCTTCCCAATTTTATCCAATAGTAATTTTTTCTTTCTCCCTACAACTCTAGATTTAAAGGACTTTAAAGAAACAGATGACATGATTAGCCTTACACATTTCATATACACATGTATACCTGTTACACATGTCAATTGCATCAGTTATTATCCCCCACCTTTCGAAGGAGGGGGATATTATATTTGATATTCCATCCTTCCAAAATTCTTGTCTGCACGAATTCTCCCAAACTACCGTAATCCTTCTATGTATTCGGACGAATTTTAATAATTTCATTTTCAAGTGTCCGGGAATTTAGAGGAAATATGAAAATTATACACTTGGAAAAATGGGGGTGTCCGAATATTTAGAGTTGTCCGATATTTAGGAGCCGATAATATGTCTCGCTGCCCTCCCGGTAATGCAAGACACTATCAACGACGATACGCACATGGATATCATCTATAATAACAATTTTCAAATAAAGTTCATGTTGAAATTACCTTTTGTGTTGTTTATTTCACAAAAAAGTCGTTTTTTGAAGTGTTTGTTGACCAATAATCATGATCCAATGTGTAATACACATCGAAGGACGCCATTTTTTGTAAGCAAATCGCGTGATTTTTGTCAGTAGTTCCCACCGTTTGAGGTTCACCGTTACCCCACTTCGTCTTCTGTCACTGTCTACGGTCAAAATTTTTATAATTAATAATGGTCAAGAATATTTTTTAGTCAAGAAATTCCACATTTTGTACGATTAAGAACCAGGACATGTTTGAATGGGGTTCGCCGTGATCAATATAGCTTTTGTTTAAAAATCTATGTTATCACTCACAGAACACAATAGTTTACAAATACATTGTTTTAACTTACGTTTCAAACAATTTTAATCTTAGGAAAAACAATAAATACATCGTGATGCCCATCTTCCCGTTTTTAGACAAATGAAAGTATCAGAGGATCGGGAATTCCCATAGTTGACATGCACTGAATCAGAAGGGATTCCACAAGTTTCTCATCCAATGAAATTCATTGATAACGTCACTTCCTGAAAAAATGTCTTTGATGTTGGATTTGTGTGCCGACAGAACTTCTGGTCTCGTACGATGTTTCTTACCCACGAATTTTAATTTCAATCAACTTTCACTTTCAAAGAATATTAAAACACTTAATACAGGTATGGCTTTATTCAGCTTACATTAAAAACGTAAATACATCGTAAAATACTTGTCCTCAAAGTTACAATCATGACTCCATCACGCAAATACACAACGCAACAAACACATAAAAATAACAAATTTTAATGTAAATTAACAACAAAACAACAACATTTCTTCATGTTTTTATTCAATATTAATTATAAGCAATATGTATTGCTTGTTACGGGTGAATTCCAACAAAATCGCGTCCAGATTTAGAGGCAAAAAAATGCCGTCCGAAATTAGAGGAAATTTAAAAATTATTGAAATTTCAAAATTGGGGTGTCCGAAAACATAGAGGGTCCGAATATATAGAAGGATTACGGTATGAAACACTATTTCATTAAATTTTGTGCATAGTATCAACATAGATAGGAGATGTGCATATCGTTTACCCAAGTTTGTTTCCTCGTTTTCCTTGGAGTTATGGCCCTTTGAACATAATTGCAAATCACTAAAAAGGGAAGTTGCTGGCGGGAAATCCTAATTCACTGAATTTGCTTGTTTAAGTACATGTAAAAAAAAAATTATGTTCAGCAGAAGTACTGTTCTTCCCCTTCAGTAATAATTACTGTGCTATATTTATGTATTTTCTCCATTCAGATATGATTGATGAACTAGCAGATGATGCACAATTCATCACAACTACCTTCAGACCAGAGTTATTAGAACATGCTGATAAATTTTATGGAGTCAAATTCAGAAATAAGGTAAATATTTTCAAATATCAGAGGTCTACCTATCAATGCAGACTCGCTTGCACAAACTACAAAAGAGTACCTTTAATGTTACCTGACAACAGGGTTAACATATGCATCCAATGTTAAATATAAGGACATGCTTTGCAGTAAAATATTTTATAAACATGTTAAAGTGTTGAAAGTGTTGAGTTGTCTTCCTACAAAAAGCAAATAGATGTAAAATTTCCAACATGTAATATCTCCCTCTTAGTTAAGGTAATATACTGTATTGAATACTTTAGTTTTTTTATTAGTATATGGCCTCTTCAGCAGAATTGTAATAGTATAACAGTGCTTCATGTCCCAGTCAGATTATTTTACTTACCAGTATATATTGAGGTGGTTAGTTCTGTGAGGAAATTAAAGTACACAGATTTAGCAAAGAAACTTTCTCATACTAGGACATGTTTGTGTGGAATTTGAATTTGGGCAGTGATGCACACTGTTACCTGAAAACACTTGGACAGTGGTGTCCCAATTTATACTGCAATGATTTATATGAAGGAGGACAATATTTATTATATTTTTGGATTTACATGTACTCTTAACATTTATTTATTCTTAATATTTAGGTCAGTCATATTGAGTGTGTTAGTCAGGAAGATGCAGAGGACTTTGTGGAAGATGATCAAACCCATGGTTGAGACCAAATAAATGTATATATACTACACAATCTACTATACATGACACTGCCAATTACAGAGATATACATGGAACACTTCATGAACAAAATTTCAATTTGCAAAAATACCTCTGCCTTAGTTTGAGTTATATGTAGAATAACAAATTATTGTTCAATGAGGAAACAATTAGCAATGGAATGAAAATATATTCAAAAGTTGAACAAATAGATTTGTTTGTACCTGTATGTGTACTGATTTCATTAAATAAACTAAGTCTTGTTTTGGAAGAATAGTTAACATGAAACAAGAATAATGAAATAATATTACTTGTACTGAGTAGAAAAGTATACATGGTAAGTGAAAATGTATTTGTATCGGGCTATCTTCAACATGAAAAATCTTTACAGCTTTCAATATATTTCCATATTTTACATGTAGTTCCAGTTCTGTGTTAAGAAATCATGGATCCACTATATTATTTATGGTAAATATGTTTTAAAGCATCAGCCATGCTGAATGCTTTATAGCGATCGTTGGATTTTTTCGTATTTAGCGCCGCTCTCATTTCACCTTGACAGCCAATCAAATCCTTCGTTTCGACTGAAATTACGGGAATTTCCATATACGGTATCCCAGGTATGTATAAACTCTATCTGAGTGATTGGGTCTCCCGGAAAGTTACGAAAACAATGTTTTCATCATGTACACATGTGCCGATCTGAAATGTATTCATACGCGTATAAGTCCGTAATTGTTTTTGCTGGATATATACTTTTGTATAAAAACCATTAAAATCCATGAAGTATACGCCCCTCGGAAAGCCCAACAAAAATGACGATCTTGTCAGTTCGCGCCGACGTTCTTCTTTTTGACCTACAGTGCTGTACATGTGGTTGTTTTACAGTCGCCGCCATATTGGATTTTTTTAATTTACGCAAAGTGACATAGATAAATAAACACAAAGTATGCTCATTAAACAGTTTTTAAGTTAAATAACTCCAAACATGGATCACATTTGATGATAAATTATATATTTTTTTTTTAAAATTGATTGTCAATAATATTTCGTGTTTGGGATATCCCGACCTGGTTCATTAATATTCATCATAACGTCACGAGGATTTTCCCGCTTTCATTGGGTATTAAAACTCATTCCTGTCAGTTTGCCGGTAGCGAAATTATGCATAACAAAAAAGTAGAAATCAAAGATTATTCCCAAAAATGTGATACGAAACTGAAAGAAGAAGTTTATTTACAAGTTATTGGCTATGTTGATAAATCGTTTGTGACTCGTGAAGTTGCGTAGGATATCGATACCGTAGTTCGTATGCAAATTAGCCATGTGTTTGGGGGCATGGCATTTGGCACCCGATGCCCCTGCTGAAATGTATTCACATAGCGTAGTGACTGACCTTTTTAGTCCAGTACACCCTTGCCCCTTTTAAAATGATCATGACACCCTGTCCTTTTCAGTTATCAGTTTAATATAAAAACGACATGCTTTATTCTCGAATCTCTGCTACATATTTCCGATCTTCCGCACACACTCCACTTCTCACCATATGTCTCCGAAGACAGACAATTTCATCATCAATGTTCATTTAAATACCCTTTCCAGTTGTTTATTTTGAAACAACAAAATAAATCGCAAGAAGGAACAACTTGAAATCAAAATCTTAACAAAACTGAAAAAAAAACGATGTTTTAAAATTTTCAGATAAAATTTATTTACCTTGTTACAAGTCCTTATTAGATCGTTTTACAGTGGATATCCGATTAAAGTTGTTGTCAGTAGTTTAATCCATGGTTTTTACATCCTTTAATTTCCTTTAATGAAGCCATATTACTTTATTTCACATAAAATGTGGCCACTGGACATGGAGGAAAACTGAAACAAAACAAGTATTGTGCTTTCTTAAGTTCTTCCGATTTCTAGAGCACCGTTGGTGAAGTAGAACAGAAACTAAGGGCGGGGAAAATATGGTACCAATCTTTAACTCAACCCCTCTTACAGTTTTCAACCAAAAACCTTGAAACTTCACAGAATGTTTCTATATATATTGAGGATGTGCACCTGACTTTATGGAAATATTTCAAGATTTTTTCCCCATTTTTCAAGACTTTGAAACTTAGTCACTTTTTAGCAAGCATTTGAATGGGGGTACCTACTTTGTGAACTCAACTCCTCTTACAGATTTCAACCAAAAACCTTGAAACTTTACAGAATGTTAATATATATATTGAGGATGTGACCTGACTTTATGGAAATATTTCAAGATTTTTTTCCCCATTTTTCCAGACTTTAAAACTTAGTCACTTTTTAGCAAGTATTTGGATGGGGGTACCTACTTTGTGAACTCAACTTCTCTTACAGTTTTCAACCAAAAGCCTTGAAACTTCACAGAATGTTTATATATATTGAAGATGTGCACCTGACTTTATGGAAATATTTCAAGATTTTTTCCCCATTTTTCAAGACTTTGAAACTTAGTCACTTTTAGCAAGTATTAGAATGGGGGTACCTACTTTGTGAACTCAACTCCTCTTACAGTTTCTCTTAAATTCAAAGTAATTTTATTGTAACATTTTAGTTGTCTAAATAATAATCAATTAATTTTCAATTAATCCTATTCAGAAATATTTCCCCCTTTTGTACTCAATTCTTGTCACAAACTTTTTTGAAAGAGACAGTTGCCTGGACAACTTCTGTAATTGGGAGGTACAGATTATTAGCTTATTGTGTCAGGATGGTTTATAGCAATTCAGGCTTTTGAAGCTCACTTGGACAATTTATATATATTCAACAATAATTTTAAATACATTTAAATTATTTCTAAAACAAAGGTTTATTTTTATTTTTTTCAAATTAATTGTGAATTCAATGAATAAAATTAATGACTTCAACAATGGTTAATCTGTCAGTTGCAAGTCAAGGGAAAAAGCTGGTAATGGTGAAAGTTTTTTTTGTGATGATGACACTATGGCGATGATGATGTGGCATGATGATCTGGTGAAGATGATGACAATAATAATGATGATGATGACATTCAGTTCTGCTGCTGCCGATGATGATGATATGACATGAGGAGATATAATGATGATGATAATGATGATGATGTCACCATGATGATGATGTGACACGAGGAGATATGATAATGATGTTGATCATGGTGATGACATGAGTTCTGTTGATGCCGATGATGATAATGATTATCGTGATGAAGAAGATGATAGTGATGGTGGTGATGAAAATAAGCTCTGCTGCTATGAGTGATGATGGTGATGATGACGATGTGACTTGACGAACTATGATGATGATTATGATGGTGACATGAGTTCTGTTGCTACCGATGATGATGATGGTGGCAATGATGAATTCAGTACTGAGAGCACTGCCCATAGTATGATGATGATGATGATGATGATGATGAAGATGGTGATGATGATGATGGTGGCAATGATGAAATTCAGTACTGCCGAGCACTGCCCATAGTATGATGATGATGATGATGATGAAGATGGTGGTGATGATGATGATGGTGGTGGTGATGACATTCAGTTCTGCTGCTGTCGATGATAATAATGATTCACGATGATGATGATGATAACAAAGCCAATGTGTTCATGCTGATGATGTGACATGATGATGACATTCAGTACTGCTGCTGCTGATAATGATGATGATTATGTGACACGAAGAGCTATGATGATGATGTGACCATATTAATGATGTAACATGAGGATTTCTGAAAATGATTAATATAATGGTGGTGGTGATTGTCATGGCATGGGTTCTACTGCTGCTGCTAATGACGACGACGATGATGATGATGTTGATATCTTCATGTTGATGATCAAAATGTGATATGAGGAGTGATAATGATGATGATGGTGGTGATTATAGATCCAGTTTGGGTTTTCTTCCAGTCAACTGCGTTTTAGTGGAGTTATGCCCCTTTTACTTTGTGAATTTTATCAAAATGATGGTTTCTCTGGACTTTTTTCCGTTACGCTTGAGATATTTCACTCAGATTTGGGGTCGGGTCTTTAGTAGCCTCTCTTGGTTTTTGAAAAATTGAAAATTTATATTTATGCGAATTACTTAGTTTACTCAATTGATAAACATTGCGTGTCATGTCCATTTTGACCATTGTAACATATTTATACGTTAGAACCTAACAACTTGCATAAAAAGCAGACTTGTTGTTAGAAGCTTCCCGATCACAGTATCTATTATTTGCATGATTTTCATTTGTTACTGATTCATTAGACAAATCTCAGTTTCAAGTGCACATTTTTTTTATCAAATTGCTCAGTTTAGCTGATGCTTCAGTACCTTCAGTACTTTGATTAGTATAAAGTAGTTTATACATAAATATGTTTCTGAAATTGTTGTTCAGTCAGGTAACATTGAAGTTTCAATTCTTTATCAAAGTTCATGTGACTTCAGATTATAAAGGTGATCGAGTTAATGAATTTAATTGGATACATGTATAATAGAAATATAGTTTAGGTGAAATGACATCTTATGGTGTTATCCGCTGTAAGAAAGTGACAAAATATAAGTTATCAAAGGTCTATTGTACTTTATATATGTGTGAATTGCTGAAAAATTTGGAGTCATTGCTAATCATATTAATACCAAATTGTTTCAGACTTTTCTAATGTAATATATATTTGAGCTTTACATCAATTCATTGTTATGATGAATTTGTTGAAGTATTTAACAGCTAGCTTTGATACAAAATTGTGACAAGACTGTTTTATCTACCTACAACTTGTCCAAGTCTCATTTGTTCATCAACCGTATCATGAAAAAAAAAACATCACACAGATGCAATTAAATATAATTTAACTACATTATGTATCTATTCTTGTATTTCACATCATCATCAGTTTACACCTGCTCTGATTACAAAGTGGTGTTTTTAACGTTGTTTTAAATGTATTGATCATTGAGAGTTACATGTTGTAAAGAGTATTTTTATTATAATTCATTATTGTTATTAGATTTTTAAGACATAGAATAAACCAACATTTTTCATCATTTATGCACAATAGCTATCACAATCAACATTGGGGTATTTATATGTCAACAGGGATATTTCAGGCATTTCTTCTCTTATAAAATTGTAGTGCTAGACTTGGTTTAGAATTATTACACTGGTTGTATTGCCAGTTGCTCATGTTGGCCTATCACAGTATAGTCTGTCAATCAGTGTAGCCTTTCAACTTGGATGTGGATGACATGATTGGAACCCAGTACTCTTGGATCTGGATTCTATTGGTCTACCAACATTCACACAATTTTTGGAAATCTTTGAGTCGGATACAGAAAAATATATCGATTCTTATAAAATTTGTGGAAAAATTGAAACCAACCCAATATTGCAGCATACTGGTATTTCCTTGTCATTTAGCTTAAATTGAACTGAAAAAACCACAACTAAGCTTCTAGTTATTTTATCTGTGCCTAGAATTAAAATTGGCACACTTTTATCATATCTGAATTGTAACCTTTTTAGATATCCCATATTGTTTATTTTGATGCTTTGTGTTTTCATCATTCGATATTGTTGGATACGTTTGTATTGAATAAAATATTATTAAATGTCCAAAGTTTTTTTGTGGTTTCTTTATCCAAAACATCTTAGATTTACAGCAGTTCATCGAAGTATCTCTTCGAAGTATATCGGGATTTAGCAGAACTGCAAGATTAATCCCCATCTCCTGGAAAAATCGTAATACCATGTATTGCTAAACTTGCTGCATTACAGCTACATATTGTACTTGTATTTCTTTATTAGAAAAATGTTGAAAAAAATGTACTTATCTCAAGAATGAAAACATCCAGTAGTTTTAAAGTTTAACTGAGCAGGTTTTTTCCCCACATGATCCTGCTTTTAGTTATTATGGACATTTGATTTACTATGACTACAATGAAATAATGTTTGTACATTCTACCCACAGAGTTCGTACAGCCTTAAAAACTCCCTAAATTTGATGCACTGTCCTAAAAAGTCCCTAAATTTGGTAACCGGTCTTAAAAAGGCCCTAAATATTGAAGCAAGGCCCTAAAATTTGCCAATAATTAGATGTTGGTACAATTTCTGCACAAGATGTCCAAAAAAATCGGCACACCAGTCGTTGGTTGTTCTAAACGTGTAGAAAACATATGCAAAAATTCATATTTACTTCAGGTTATGACATACAAAATTCATACATAACACTGCTTAAAACTCAAGAAACTCATAATTTTTTATATTTTTGCCCTCAAAAGACCCTAAATTTTAGTCTACATATTCTGTGTGAACCCTGATCCAGTGCATGATTTTGCTTGAAATTTTCCTGTTTTTTTTAGCCTTATTTATTCCACAAACGGCCTTATCAATTTAGGAATGGTTTTTACCTCAAGCTTATAAAGTGTCTTTAATAAAACCTCTGAAACTGCCTGGACAATTTTAACCAAATATGGTATTGAAGGTTCCATAGATTGAGTAGATTGTTGTTAATATAAACAGCAAAAGTTATAATGCCCAATATAGCTTTAGCAAGCAACCAATTCAGTTGAAATTTAATACATAGAAAAATTTATACAATGTATATAGTCACTGAACATGTGTAACCGAGTTTTCCAAACTTGACTTTTTTATTGACTCTATAAATTTGCGAAGTAAGCAAATAAGATACTGAATGCAGCCAACTGAACAGGATACATCGCTGCCTTATTGGGCCTGCCATTTGCTAAATACCGCATAAAAATAATGGGAACTTGTTTCTTTGAACAACTGATAAGTTTTATTATTTTCAAATTCAGTTAGCTATTAGTACATGAATACTTGGACTGAACAATCTGTATTTTGTATATAAAACTGCATCTTTGTGCAAAACCAATCGACCAAAAATTCAAAATATCGTAAAACCATAATTAGTTCCACTGTTTATTATATCATATCACCAGAACAAAATCACGATACACCGGTAATACCACACAACTCTTCGAATAACTCCGGTTTCAGCTGAAACCAATCTATTTTGAGAGTGAATTAGTTTACATTTTAGAATTTTTCTGGCTTGGCGACTTTCTGTTATCAAACAAAAATCTTGCTTCATAGATAGATTTTGCTCCTTTTCTGACGATGAAGTAAATGACATTACAATCGTTGTCATCTTGCCACGTGACGACATCAAGTTGATCCCCCGGAAGACACTCCCCTGTATAAACCACATCGGCATCTACGACTGGGTACCAGCACATGTCTTCGGAATACTCTTTATAGAACCCGGATGTAGCTGCTTCAGTAGCACAGTCTAAGCAAATCTGAAGATAATTCGACTGGTTCACGTGTCCATTCACATCGGTATCGCTATAACGGGCATCCATTTTTGTCCGATATACATGTTCCGGACTAGGTGGTATTTTCTTGTTTTTCGTCGGCGATTTATTCTTATACTCTATCCATTTATCTTGCACCCAGTCTGGTAGCCGTAACGGTCTCCCTGACTTCCGATCTACATAAACAATGGTCACTAACACAGTCCCCATACAATTGCCTATTTCGTTGATATAAAGATTAGTTTGTAAAGTTAACGATGTGTTTCCTAAATTGAGAAGGTCAACCTGAAATCTGAGCTTCGAAGGGGAAAATAGTGTTAAATTGCGATGAACTTCCGGTTTTAGTTTCATCGTCTGCTTGATGACGTAAAATGCTGCTTTCTTGTTGACTAGTTCTTTGTAATAAAATAAATTCCGTGTTAGTAACATCATCCTCGCACCTTCAAACATTCGAGAAATATTCCATAAACTCCAATGACCTGTGGAAACAGAGCATTAGGTAGAAAGTGCATATATTACAAAGTATGACAAAAGCAATATGAAACATTTATAACACTGTATCGTTATCCCCTCCGCCTTTCGAAGAAAGACGGAGATATTAAATTGGAGATTTCCGCCCGTACGTCCGAAATTCTTTTCTGCGCAAATTCTCCCAAAACCATGAAGCACTATATTACGAAACTTAGTACAAAGCATCAACCTTGATAGGAGATGCGCATATAGTTAACCCGAGTCGGTTTGATAATTTTCCTGGGAGTTATTGTCCTTTGAACATAAGTGCAAACCACTTAAAAGAACATTCTGACGGGGGATCCTAATTCACTGAACTTGTTCTATTATACAATAATGGTCTCTTGTCGAGACCCCTACATAGATCTTAGGACTAAAAAAGTGAAAAGACCAAGACTGAAGAAAACTTCGGCAGGTCGAAGGCCGTGGTCCGTATTTATTATTTTTATAATTATTATTTATTTTGGCCCATAGAACCATGTAGTGATCGAAAGAAGTCTGTATTTACCCTGCCTCACTTCCCTGATCATGGAACTACACCTGCTTTGCTTACTTTGCAGTTTTCAAAGTTTTTACTTTGCTGTTGGATTATGATATTGGCATGGTTTAGTATATTTGAAATTGTTGTTTTAACAGTTCTCGTTCCGTAAATCGTAGGTCGTGGGTTCGAACCCCGACCGGGTCTGACCCAAGACCTGCAAGTGGGTAGTGACTTTTACTAAGCACGCGACATTACGAAATGAAAGTTACGGTTCTTTCGGGTGTGAGCTTAAAATAAACGAGGTCCCCGGACACGGTAGGTGTGACACGATAAAGAACCCTGCTGTATAATGCCTTTAGCGCAACGCACAGGCAAATTTCTGCACTTTCGCCTATAGCTGACGACGTCTCGATATGTGAAAATTTTCAACACCATTACTTAACTAAACTCGTGTAGTCATACACATGTATAAAGTAACTCAAGTTTTTATCCATGGGTATCAACTAATTGAAACACCATACCTGTTCTATCGAAATCTCCATAAGGGACGCCTTTAAAGGTAACATCGCCACTTGTACTGTTCACATTGTGGATCTCATAATGTGCCATTTTATCGGTAAAATACTGAAAATATAAAGTTGTTTTATACATATTATCATTGTGCGTTGTGGGTACCATTATATATTTGGACAAGGAAGCCTGGTTAACTCGGTAGTAGAGCACTCGCCTATAGTGCGGGAGGTCTAGGGTTAGATGTGTTATTTTAATGGTCAGGTATTAAACTTCAAATGAAATCTAATGTCTTATGAAGTCTTGACAATTTCAACTCCACAGCTTGAGGCTTCAGACGAGAAGTCTTGAAGATATTACATTTTTTATCTCAAAACGTACGTTTTTCATGGGTATGATTTGCAGTTAATTATACATAACGATGTTCGTTTCCCATGATGTTAACGGAATAAACACCGCACCTGTGTATCCCCATACATCGATGTATTGGCCTGTAATAATACATTAAATTAAAGGCCAACCAGACAGGACAATGTTGTTCCCTATCTAATACACCACTCATCATTACCTGTTAATGTCGTAAGTGATTTTATTCACAAGCTACCAATATAAATTACGTCTCTAACATTATTAAGTTACCAAAAGTTATGGTCTATCAAGCTATGACAAAAATGTTTGCAACTCAATACTTAAAAGTTAAGTTGATCCCGAAGAAAAAAATCGCCGTTTCAGTCCACGGCACAAGCCTGGAGAAGAGTTCAAAATATAGAACTTTTAAGTGCAATGCAAAATCGTAAATTGTGTTTTCCTGGTATATAAGGAATATTGCATGGTTAGATCAAACGAAAGCAAATTTGTTAGATCAAATAAAGATTTTATACCTGAAATTGTATCTGTTTGATTTATATTCCTTCTTCAGCTAGGTAATACTGAACTTTGCTACATTATTTATTATCAAGTATAGGGATGAGGTACACAATGGGTAAGTGACATCAGGTAAGGTCAACCGATAAGAATTGACTGAATACATAGTGTACATATATAGCGTAGAGTTGTCAGCTTCGGTATTATTAATTTTGATAAAATTTAACTTAAAAAAATAAATACATACAAAAATACAAGTAGTCGAACACACACACACGCGCGCCCGCGTGTGGGTTAAGTTAAGATAGTTTAAGTGCACGTACATGTCAGAGTAATTTTGATAAAATTTAACTTAAAAAAAATAAAAACATACAAAAATGCAAGTAGTCGCGCGCGCACACACACACGCACACGCGTTAAGTTTAAGTGCACATACATATCAGAGTCAGTAGTATAAGCTGCATGTCTCTATCGACCACGTGTAACACGCACACCATGCACACATTTGAGGAAAAAAATGAAGTAATAAATTACAAGAAAAAAAAAAACCCGGAAAGCTTGTCCTACAAAACGATGTGTTGACTTGTTAAGTAGCTGTCGGTCGGTTATTTATGAAAGCTACCAAACTGCACGGACCCAGTTGTTGAAAGCTATAGGTTTGTGTAATCAGCGATTTACGCAATATTACAACATAAATAAAATCATATATACTAGTATACACACCTTGATACAAAAATCCAATGATACAGAAATCTTGACTAATCAATTGATTAAACTAACCACGCTTTGAGCAGATTGACTCAGGTGTTTATACCACACACAGTATCAAAATAAATAAATAAATAAATTACTTTACTGGTTGAGCAATATACATATATATATATGCATAAAGTATATACTTTAATTAATTATGTACAATGCATAAAACATACAATTAAATAAATGGCGCTAACTTTCCAGCGAAAAACAAAGTGGAGATCGAAAGGGAGACGTTATACATATAGACACTGTTTTATACAGCAGTCACTTCATTAATATCTGGGATGTTTACCAAGAGAATCTAAAACAAACATTCTAATCCATGCCCAAATCACAACCCAGAAGCAAAACTGACAAGTTAGGTTAAACATGTGAACTTCCACCAGGTAAGTGAGACCGATTGCTCGTGAAGGGTAAGCACCTCCTGTTTACCTGTTCACCTCCAAACTCTGCGGTAGCTCAGTTGGTAGAGTGCTCTATCCGTAAGTGGGAGGTCGTGGGTTCGATCCCTGGCCGGGTCTGACCCAAGACTTGAAAATGGGTAGTGACTGTTCTTTCGCCAAGCACTCGGCATTACGAAATGAAAGTCGCGGTTCTTTCTGATGGGAACTTAAAATAAACGAGGTCCCGGTCACGGTGGGCTTTGCACGTTAAGGAACCCTGCTGTATAATGCCATCAGTGCAACGCACAGGCATCTTCGCCTACAGCTGGCGACGTCTCGATATAAGTGAAACATTCTTGACTGGGACGTTAAACACTATTACTCAACTCACTCAACTCCTGTTTACCTAACCACCTGTGTAATAAAAATTGAGAGAAAGGAACATGGAACTATGGGGCGTCAAGTAGATCCCGGACAATCCTGGACACAGAGACATCAAACTTATGACAATAATAAGCCCTTACCCTTAGTAAGTTATTAATAAACCCTAGGGCTTGGCGTCACAATCTCGCTATGACATTCTAAAATCCTGAGCTTTGGCGTGTCAACAATATACTCTTGACCTTGGTATGTCATTACTGTATCACAAGACTTGGTCTGTCAACAATATACCATCATGCCTAGGCATATCTGAAGTACGTTACTTATTCAACATTGCAGCGTTCAACATTGAATAAGTAAACAGTTACTTATTCAACATTCGCAAATATTTTTGTTTCATTCATAAAACATCAAATAAAACAAATTTTGTCACATTTCACGATTAGATGTCACTACCAAGTATGGTTACCCCCAGTGCCTCGGAACACATTGGCTTAAAGCTTCAATGTAAGCCCATACCATTATATACAGTATTTCATAAAGACGGAAAGTAAAGTGCCTGAGCAAAGTGAAGCTTTCACTGTGCTCGGAATTTCGGAATATCATTTTGTACTACTATGCTTAGGCAATGTCACTACCAAGTATGGTTACCCCCAGTGCCTCGGAACACATTGGCTTAAAGCTTCAATGTAAGCCCATACCATTATATACAGTATTTCATAAAGACGGAAAGTAAAGTGCCTGAGCAAAGTGAAGCTTTCACTGTGCTCGGAATTTCGGAATATCATTTTGTACTACTATGCTTAGGCAATGTCACTACCAAGTATGGTTACCCCCAGTGCCTCGGAACACATTGGCTTAAAGCTTCAATGTAAGCCCATACCATTATATACAGTATTTCATAAAGACGGAAAGTAAAGTGCCTGAGCAAAGTGAAGCTTTCACTGTGCTCGGAATTTCGGAATATCATTTTGTACTACTATGCTTAGGCAATGTCACTACCAAGTATGGTTACCCCCAGTGCCTCGGAACACATTGGCTTAAAGCTTCAATGTAAGCCCATACCATTATATACAGTATTTCATAAAGACGGAAAGTAAAGTGCCTGAGCAAAGTGAAGCTTTCACTGTGCTCGGAATTTCGGAATATCATTTTGTACTACTATGCTTAGGCAATGTCACTACCAAGTATGGTTACCCCCAGTGCCTCGGAACACATTGGCTTAAAGCTTCAATGTAAGCCCATACCATTATATACAGTATTTCATAAAGACGGAAAGTAAAGTGCCTGAGCAAAGTGAAGCTTTCACTGTGCTCGGAATTTCGGAATATCATTTTGTACTACTATGCTTAGGCAATGTCACTACCAAGTATGGTTACCCCCAGTGCCTCGGAACACATTGGCTTAAAGCTTCAATGTAAGCCCATACCATTATATACAGTATTTCATAAAGACGGAAAGTAAAGTGCCTGAGCAAAGTGAAGCTTTCACTGTGCTCGGAATTTCGGAATATCATTTTGTACTACTATGCTTAGGCAATGTCACTACCAAGTATGGTTACCCCCAGTGCCTCGGAACACATTGGCTTAAAGCTTCAATGTAAGCCCATACCATTATATACAGTATTTCATAAAGACGGAAAGTAAAGTGCCTGAGCAAAGTGAAGCTTTCACTGTGCTCGGAATTTCGGAATATCATTTTGTACTACTATGCTTAGGCAATGTCACTACCAAGTATGGTTACCCCCAGTGCCTCGGAACACATTGGCTTAAAGCTTCAATGTAAGCCCATACCATTATATACAGTATTTCATAAAGACGGAAAGTAAAGTGCCTGAGCAAAGTGAAGCTTTCACTGTGCTCGGAATTTCGGAATATCATTTTGTACTACTATGCTTAGGCAATGTCACTACCAAGTATGGTTACCCCCAGTGCCTCGGAACACATTGGCTTAAAGCTTCAATGTAAGCCCATACCATTATATACAGTATTTCATAAAGACGGAAAGTAAAGTGCCTGAGCAAAGTGAAGCTTTCACTGTGCTCGGAATTTCGGAATATCATTTTGTACTACTATGCTTAGGCAATGTCACTACCAAGTATGGTTACCCCCAGTGCCTCGGAACACATTGGCTTAAAGCTTCAATGTAAGCCCATACCATTATATACAGTATTTCATAAAGACGGAAAGTAAAGTGCCTGAGCAAAGTGAAGCTTTCACTGTGCTCGGAATTTCGGAATATCATTTTGTACTACTATGCTTAGGCAATGTCACTACCAAGTATGGTTACCCCCAGTGCCTCGGAACACATTGGCTTAAAGCTTCAATGTAAGCCCATACCATTATATACAGTATTTCATAAAGACGGAAAGTAAAGTGCCTGAGCAAAGTGAAGCTTTCACTGTGCTCGGAATTTCGGAATATCATTTTGTACTACTATGCTTAGGCAATGTCACTACCAAGTATGGTTACCCCCAGTGCCTCGGAACACATTGGCTTAAAGCTTCAATGTAAGCCCATACCATTATATACAGTATTTCATAAAGACGGAAAGTAAAGTGCCTGAGCAAAGTGAAGCTTTCACTGTGCTCGGAATTTCGGAATATCATTTTGTACTACTATGCTTAGGCAATGTCACTACCAAGTATGGTTACCCCCAGTGCCTCGGAACACATTGGCTTAAAGCTTCAATGTAAGCCCATACCATTATATACAGTATTTCATAAAGACGGAAAGTAAAGTGCCTGAGCAAAGTGAAGCTTTCACTGTGCTCGGAATTTCGGAATATCATTTTGTACTACTATGCTTAGGCAATGTCACTACCAAGTATGGTTACCCCCAGTGCCTCGGAACACATTGGCTTAAAGCTTCAATGTAAGCCCATACCATTATATACAGTATTTCATAAAGACGGAAAGTAAAGTGCCTGAGCAAAGTGAAGCTTTCACTGTGCTCGGAATTTCGGAATATCATTTTGTACTACTATGCTTAGGCAATGTCACTACCAAGTATGGTTACCCCCAGTGCCTTGGAACACATTGGCTTAAAGCTTCAATGTAAGCCCATACCATTATATACAGTATTTCATAAAGACGGAAAGTAAAGTGCCTGAGCAAAGTGAAGCTTTCACTGTGCTCGGAATTTCGGAATATCATTTTGTACTACTATGCTTAGGCAATGTCACTACCAAGTATGGTTACCCCCAGTGCCTCGGAACACATTGGCTTAAAGCTTCAATGTAAGCCCATACCATTATATACAGTATTTCATAAAGACGGAAAGTAAAGTGCCTGAGCAAAGTGAAGCTTTCACTGTGCTCGGAATTTCGGAATATCATTTTGTACTACTATGCTTAGGCAATGTCACTACCAAGTATGGTTACCCCCAGTGCCTCGGAACACATTGGCTTAAAGCTTCAATGTAAGCCCATACCATTATATACAGTATTTCATAAAGACGGAAAGTAAAGTGCCTGAGCAAAGTGAAGCTTTCACTGTGCTCGGAATTTCGGAATATCATTTTGTACTACTATGCTTAGGCAATGTCACTACCAAGTATGGTTACCCCCAGTGCCTCGGAACACATTGGCTTAAAGCTTCAATGTAAGCCCATACCATTATATACAGTATTTCATAAAGACGGAAAGTAAAGTGCCTGAGCAAAGTGAAGCTTTCACTGTGCTCGGAATTTCGGAATATCATTTTGTACTACTATGCTTAGGCAATGTCACTACCAAGTATGGTTACCCCCAGTGCCTCGGAACACATTGGCTTAAAGCTTCAATGTAAGCCCATACCATTATATACAGTATTTCATAAAGACGGAAAGTAAAGTGCCTGAGCAAAGTGAAGCTTTCACTGTGCTCGGAATTTCGGAATATCATTTTGTACTACTATGCTTAGGCAATGTCACTACCAAGTATGGTTACCCCCAGTGCTCGGAACACATTGGCTTAAAGCTTCAATGTAAGCCCATACCATTATATACAGTATTTCATAAAGACGGAAAGTAAAGTGCCTGAGCAAAGTGAAGCTTTCACTGTGCTCGGAATTTCGGAATATCATTTTGTACTACTATGCTTAGGCAATGTCACTACCAAGTATGGTTACCCCCAGTGCCTCGGAACACATTGGCTTAAAGCTTCAATGTAAGCCCATACCATTATATACAGTATTTCATAAAGACGGAAAGTAAAGTGCCTGAGCAAAGTGAAGCTTTCACTGTGCTCGGAATTTCGGAATATCATTTTGTACTACTATGCTTAGGCAATGTCACTACCAAGTATGGTTACCCCCAGTGCCTCGGAACACATTGGCTTAAAGCTTCAATGTAAGCCCATACCATTATATACAGTATTTCATAAAGACGGAAAGTAAAGTGCCTGAGCAAAGTGAAGCTTTCACTGTGCTCGGAATTTCGGAATATCATTTTGTACTACTATGCTTAGGCAATGTCACTACCAAGTATGGTTACCCCCAGTGCCTCGGAACACATTGGCTTAAAGCTTCAATGTAAGCCCATACCATTATATACAGTATTTCATAAAGACGGAAAGTAAAGTGCCTGAGCAAAGTGAAGCTTTCACTGTGCTCGGAATTTCGGAATATCATTTTGTACTACTATGCTTAGGCAATGTCACTACCAAGTATGGTTACCCCCAGTGCCTCGGAACACATTGGCTTAAAGCTTCAATGTAAGCCCATACCATTATATACAGTATTTCATAAAGACGGAAAGTAAAGTGCCTGAGCAAAGTGAAGCTTTCACTGTGCTCGGAATTTCGGAATATCATTTTGTACTACTATGCTTAGGCAATGTCACTACCAAGTATGGTTACCCCCAGTGCCTCGGAACACATTGGCTTAAAGCTTCAATGTAAGCCCATACCATTATATACAGTATTTCATAAAGACGGAAAGTAAAGTGCCTGAGCAAAGTGAAGCTTTCACTGTGCTCGGAATTTCGGAATATCATTTTGTACTACTATGCTTAGGCAATGTCACTACCAAGTATGGTTACCCCCAGTGCCTCGGAACACATTGGCTTAAAGCTTCAATGTAAGCCCATACCATTATATACAGTATTTCATAAAGACGGAAAGTAAAGTGCCTGAGCAAAGTGAAGCTTTCACTGTGCTCGGAATTTCGGAATATCATTTTGTACTACTATGCTTAGGCAATGTCACTACCAAGTATGGTTACCCCCAGTGCCTCGGAACACATTGGCTTAAAGCTTCAATGTAAGCCCATACCATTATATACAGTATTTCATAAAGACGGAAAGTAAAGTGCCTGAGCAAAGTGAAGCTTTCACTGTGCTCGGAATTTCGGAATATCATTTTGTACTACTATGCTTAGGCAATGTCACTACCAAGTATGGTTACCCCCAGTGCCTCGGAACACATTGGCTTAAAGCTTCAATGTAAGCCCATACCATTATATACAGTATTTCATAAAGACGGAAAGTAAAGTGCCTGAGCAAAGTGAAGCTTTCACTGTGCTCGGAATTTCGGAATATCATTTTGTACTACTATGCTTAGGCAATGTCACTACCAAGTATGGTTACCCCCAGTGCCTCGGAACACATTGGCTTAAAGCTTCAATGTAAGCCCATACCATTATATACAGTATTTCATAAAGACGGAAAGTAAAGTGCCTGAGCAAAGTGAAGCTTTCACTGTGCTCGGAATTTCGGAATATCATTTTGTACTACTATGCTTAGGCAATGTCACTACCAAGTATGGTTACCCCCAGTGCCTCGGAACACATTGGCTTAAAGCTTCAATGTAAGCCCATACCATTATATACAGTATTTCATAAAGACGGAAAGTAAAGTGCCTGAGCAAAGTGAAGCTTTCACTGTGCTCGGAATTTCGGAATATCATTTTGTACTACTATGCTTAGGCAATGTCACTACCAAGTATGGTTACCCCCAGTGCCTCGGAACACATTGGCTTAAAGCTTCAATGTAAGCCCATACCATTATATACAGTATTTCATAAAGACGGAAAGTAAAGTGCCTGAGCAAAGTGAAGCTTTCACTGTGCTCGGAATTTCGGAATATCATTTTGTACTACTATGCTTAGGCAATGTCACTACCAAGTATGGTTACCCCCAGTGCCTCGGAACACATTGGCTTAAAGCTTCAATGTAAGCCCATACCATTATATACAGTATTTCATAAAGACGGAAAGTAAAGTGCCTGAGCAAAGTGAAGCTTTCACTGTGCTCGGAATTTCGGAATATCATTTTGTACTACTATGCTTAGGCAATGTCACTACCAAGTATGGTTACCCCCAGTGCCTCGGAACACATTGGCTTAAAGCTTCAATGTAAGCCCATACCATTATATACAGTATTTCATAAAGACGGAAAGTAAAGTGCCTGAGCAAAGTGAAGCTTTCACTGTGCTCGGAATTTCGGAATATCATTTTGTACTACTATGCTTAGGCAATGTCACTACCAAGTATGGTTACCCCCAGTGCCTCGGAACACATTGGCTTAAAGCTTCAATGTAAGCCCATACCATTATATACAGTATTTCATAAAGACGGAAAGTAAAGTGCCTGAGCAAAGTGAAGCTTTCACTGTGCTCGGAATTTCGGAATATCATTTTGTACTACTATGCTTAGGCAATGTCACTACCAAGTATGGTTACCCCCAGTGCCTCGGAACACATTGGCTTAAAGCTTCAATGTAAGCCCATACCATTATATACAGTATTTCATAAAGACGGAAAGTAAAGTGCCTGAGCAAAGTGAAGCTTTCACTGTGCTCGGAATTTCGGAATATCATTTTGTACTACTATGCTTAGGCAATGTCACTACCAAGTATGGTTACCCCCAGTGCCTCGGAACACATTGGCTTAAAGCTTCAATGTAAGCCCATACCATTATATACAGTATTTCATAAAGACGGAAAGTAAAGTGCCTGAGCAAAGTGAAGCTTTCACTGTGCTCGGAATTTCGGAATATCATTTTGTACTACTATGCTTAGGCAATGTCACTACCAAGTATGGTTACCCCCAGTGCCTCGGAACACATTGGCTTAAAGCTTCAATGTAAGCCCATACCATTATATACAGTATTTCATAAAGACGGAAAGTAAAGTGCCTGAGCAAAGTGAAGCTTTCACTGTGCTCGGAATTTCGGAATATCATTTTGTACTACTATGCTTAGGCAATGTCACTACCAAGTATGGTTACCCCCAGTGCCTCGGAACACATTGGCTTAAAGCTTCAATGTAAGCCCATACCATTATATACAGTATTTCATAAAGACGGAAAGTAAAGTGCCTGAGCAAAGTGAAGCTTTCACTGTGCTCGGAATTTCGGAATATCATTTTGTACTACTATGCTTAGGCAATGTCACTACCAAGTATGGTTACCCCCAGTGCCTCGGAACACATTGGCTTAAAGCTTCAATGTAAGCCCATACCATTATATACAGTATTTCATAAAGACGGAAAGTAAAGTGCCTGAGCAAAGTGAAGCTTTCACTGTGCTCGGAATTTCGGAATATCATTTTGTACTACTATGCTTAGGCAATGTCACTACCAAGTATGGTTACCCCCAGTGCCTCGGAACACATTGGCTTAAAGCTTCAATGTAAGCCCATACCATTATATACAGTATTTCATAAAGACGGAAAGTAAAGTGCCTGAGCAAAGTGAAGCTTTCACTGTGCTCGGAATTTCGGAATATCATTTTGTACTACTATGCTTAGGCAATGTCACTACCAAGTATGGTTACCCCCAGTGCCTCGGAACACATTGGCTTAAAGCTTCAATGTAAGCCCATACCATTATATACAGTATTTCATAAAGACGGAAAGTAAAGTGCCTGAGCAAAGTGAAGCTTTCACTGTGCTCGGAATTTCGGAATATCATTTTGTACTACTATGCTTAGGCAATGTCACTACCAAGTATGGTTACCCCCAGTGCCTCGGAACACATTGGCTTAAAGCTTCAATGTAAGCCCATACCATTATATACAGTATTTCATAAAGACGGAAAGTAAAGTGCCTGAGCAAAGTGAAGCTTTCACTGTGCTCGGAATTTCGGAATATCATTTTGTACTACTATGCTTAGGCAATGTCACTACCAAGTATGGTTACCCCCAGTGCCTCGGAACACATTGGCTTAAAGCTTCAATGTAAGCCCATACCATTATATACAGTATTTCATAAAGACGGAAAGTAAAGTGCCTGAGCAAAGTGAAGCTTTCACTGTGCTCGGAATTTCGGAATATCATTTTGTACTACTATGCTTAGGCAATGTCACTACCAAGTATGGTTACCCCCAGTGCCTCGGAACACATTGGCTTAAAGCTTCAATGTAAGCCCATACCATTATATACAGTATTTCATAAAGACGGAAAGTAAAGTGCCTGAGCAAAGTGAAGCTTTCACTGTGCTCGGAATTTCGGAATATCATTTTGTACTACTATGCTTAGGCAATGTCACTACCAAGTATGGTTACCCCCAGTGCCTCGGAACACATTGGCTTAAAGCTTCAATGTAAGCCCATACCATTATATACAGTATTTCATAAAGACGGAAAGTAAAGTGCCTGAGCAAAGTGAAGCTTTCACTGTGCTCGGAATTTCGGAATATCATTTTGTACTACTATGCTTAGGCAATGTCACTACCAAGTATGGTTACCCCCAGTGCCTCGGAACACATTGGCTTAAAGCTTCAATGTAAGCCCATACCATTATATACAGTATTTCATAAAGACGGAAAGTAAAGTGCCTGAGCAAAGTGAAGCTTTCACTGTGCTCGGAATTTCGGAATATCATTTTGTACTACTATGCTTAGGCAATGTCACTACCAAGTATGGTTACCCCCAGTGCCTCGGAACACATTGGCTTAAAGCTTCAATGTAAGCCCATACCATTATATACAGTATTTCATAAAGACGGAAAGTAAAGTGCCTGAGCAAAGTGAAGCTTTCACTGTGCTCGGAATTTCGGAATATCATTTTACTACTATGCTTAGGCAATGTCACTACCAAGTATGGTTACCCCCAGTGCCTCGGAACACATTGGCTTAAAGCTTCAATGTAAGCCCATACCATTATATACAGTATTTCATAAAGACGGAAAGTAAAGTGCCTGAGCAAAGTGAAGCTTTCACTGTGCTCGGAATTTCGGAATATCATTTTGTACTACTATGCTTAGGCAATGTCACTACCAAGTATGGTTACCCCCAGTGCCTCGGAACACATTGGCTTAAAGCTTCAATGTAAGCCCATACCATTATATACAGTATTTCATAAAGACGGAAAGTAAAGTGCCTGAGCAAAGTGAAGCTTTCACTGTGCTCGGAATTTCGGAATATCATTTTGTACTACTATGCTTAGGCAATGTCACTACCAAGTATGGTTACCCCCAGTGCCTCGGAACACATTGGCTTAAAGCTTCAATGTAAGCCCATACCATTATATACAGTATTTCATAAAGACGGAAAGTAAAGTGCCTGAGCAAAGTGAAGCTTTCACTGTGCTCGGAATTTCGGAATATCATTTTGTACTACTATGCTTAGGCAATGTCACTACCAAGTATGGTTACCCCCAGTGCCTCGGAACACATTGGCTTAAAGCTTCAATGTAAGCATACCATTATATACAGTATTTCATAAAGACGGAAAGTAAAGTGCCTGAGCAAAGTGAAGCTTTCACTGTGCTCGGAATTTCGGAATATCATTTTTGTACTACTATGCTTAGGCAATGTCACTACCAAGTATGGTTACCCCCAGTGCCTCGGAACACATTGGCTTAAAGCTTCAATGTAAGCCCATACCATTATATACAGTATTTCATAAAGACGGAAAGTAAAGTGCCTGAGCAAGTGAAGCTTTCACTGTGCTCGGAATTTCGGAATATCATTTTGTACTACTATGCTTAGGCAATGTCACTACCAAGTATGGTTACCCCCAGTGCCTCGGAACACATTGGCTTAAAGCTTCAATGTAAGCCCATACCATTATATACAGTATTTCATAAAGACGGAAAGTAAAGTGCCTGAGCAAAGTGAAGCTTTCACTGTGCTCGGAATTTCGGAATATCATTTTGTACTACTATGCTTAGGCAATGTCACTACCAAGTATGGTTACCCCCAGTGCCTCGGAACACATTGGCTTAAAGCTTCAATGTAAGCCCATAACCATTATATACAGTATTTCATAAAGACGGAAAGTAAAGTGCCTGAGCAAAGTGAAGCTTTCACTGTGCTCGGAATTTCGGATATCATTTTGTACTACTATGCTTAGGCAATGTCACTACCAAGTATGGTTACCCCCAGTGCCTCGGAACACATTGGCTTAAAGCTTCAATGTAAGCCCATACCATTATATACAGTATTTCATAAAGACGGAAAGTAAAGTGCCTGAGCAAAGTGAAGCTTTCACTGTGCTCGGAATTTCGGAATATCATTTTGTACTACTATGCTTAGGCAATGTCACTACCAAGTATGGTTACCCCCGTGCCTCGGAACACATTGGCTTAAAGCTTCAATGTAAGCCATACCATTATATACAGTATTTCATAAAGACGAAAGTAAGTGCCTGAGCAAGTGAAGCTTTCACTGTGCTCGGAATTTCGGAATATCATTTTGTACTACTATGCTTAGGCAATGTCACTACCAAGTATGTTACCCCCAGTGCCTCGGAACACATTGGCTTAAAGCTTCAATGTAAGCCCATACCATTATATACAGTATTTCATAAAGACGGAAAGTAAAGTGCCTGAGCAAAGTGAAGCTTTCACTGTGCTCGGAATTTCGGAATATCATTTTGTACTACTATGCTTAGGCAATGTCACTACCAAGTATGTTACCCCCAGTGCCTCGGAACACATTGGCTTAAAGCTTCAATGTAAGCCCATACCATTATATACAGTATTTCATAAAGACGGAAAGTAAAGTGCCTGAGCAAAGTGAAGCTTTCACTGTGCTCGGAATTTCGGAATATCATTTTGTACTACTATGCTTAGGCAATGTCACTACCAAGTATGGTTACCCCCAGTGCCTCGGAACACATTGGCTTAAAGCTTCAATGTAAGCCCATACCATTATATACAGTATTTCATAAAGACGGAAAGTAAAGTGCCTGAGCAAAGTGAAGCTTTCACTGTGCTCGGAATTTCGGAATATCATTTTGTACTACTATGCTTAGGCAATGTCACTACCAAGTATGGTTACCCCCAGTGCCTCGGAACACATTGGCTTAAAGCTTCAATGTAAGCCCATACCATTATATACAGTATTTCATAAAGACGGAAAGTAAAGTGCCTGAGCAAAGTGAAGCTTTCACTGTGCTCGGAATTTCGGAATATCATTTTGTACTACTATGCTTAGGCAATGTCACTACCAAGTATGGTTACCCCCAGTGCCTCGGAACACATTGGCTTAAAGCTTCAATGTAAGCCCATACCATTATTACAGTATTTCATAAAGACGGAAAGTAAAGTGCCTGAGCAAAGTGAAGCTTTCACTGTGCTCGGAATTTCGGAATATCATTTTGTACTACTATGCTTAGGCAATGTCACTACCAAGTATGGTTACCCCCAGTGCCTCGAACACATTGGCTTAAAGCTTCAATGTAAGCCCATACCATTATATACAGTATTTCATAAAGACGGAAAGTAAAGTGCCTGAGCAAAGTGAAGCTTTCACTGTGCTCGGAATTTCGGAATATCATTTTGTACTACTATGCTTAGGCAATGTCACTACCAAGTATGGTTACCCCCAGTGCCTCGGAACACATTGGCTTAAAGCTTCAATGTAAGCCCATACCATTATATACAGTATTTCATAAAGACGGAAAGTAAAGTGCCTGAGCAAAGTGAAGCTTTCACTGTGCTCGGAATTTCGGAATATCATTTTGTACTACTATGCTTAGGCAATGTCACTACCAAGTATGGTTACCCCCAGTGCCTCGGAACACATTGGCTTAAAGCTTCAATGTAAGCCCATACCATTATATACAGTATTTCATAAAGACGGAAAGTAAAGTGCCTGAGCAAAGTGAAGCTTTCACTGTGCTCGGAATTTCGGAATATCATTTTGTACTACTATGCTTAGGCAATGTCACTACAAGTATGGTTACCCCCAGTGCCTCGGAACACATTGGCTTAAAGCTTCAATGTAAGCCCATACCATTATATACAGTATTTCATAAAGACGGAAAGTAAAGTGCCTGAGCAAAGTGAAGCTTTCACTGTGCTCGGAATTTCGGAATATCATTTTGTACTACTATGCTTAGGCAATGTCACTACCAAGTATGGTTACCCCCAGTGCCTCGGAACACATTGGCTTAAAGCTTCAATGTAAGCCCATACCATTATATACAGTATTTCATAAAGACGGAAAGTAAAGTGCCTGAGCAAAGTGAAGCTTTCACTGTGCTCGGAATTTCGGAATATCATTTTGTACTACTATGCTTAGGCATGTCACTACCAGTATGGTTACCCCCAGTGCCTCGGACACATTGGCTTAAAGCTTCAATGTAAGCCCATACCATTATATACAGTATTTCATAAAGACGGAAAGTAAAGTGCCTGAGCAAAGTGAAGCTTTCACTGTGCTCGGAATTTCGGAATATCATTTTGTACTACTATGCTTAGGCAATGTCACTACCAAGTATGGTTACCCCCAGTGCCTCGGAACACATTGGCTTAAAGCTCAATGTAAGCCATACCATTATATATAGTATTTCATAAAGACGGAAAGTAAAGTGGCCTGAGCAAAGTGAAGCTTTCACTGTGCTCGAATTTCGGAATATCATTTTGTACTACTATGCTTAGGCAATGTCACTACCAAGTATGGTTACCCCAGTGCCCTCGGAACACATTGGCTTAAAGCTTCAATGTAAGCCCATACCATTATATACAGTATTTCAAAAGACGGAAGTAAAGTGCCTGAGCAAAGTAAGCTTTCACTGTGCTCGAATTTCGGAATATCATTTTGTACTACTATGCTTAGGCAATGTCACTACCAAGTATGGTTACCCCCAGTGCCTCGGAACACATTGGCTTAAAGCTTCAATGTAAGCATTTTTGAGTTTGAATAGACCGCGGACATGTTCATTTAGTTTCGTATTTATCGTGTTTTTTGAAAGCGATAGTCGAATCTGCAATGTTTTGCTACATTTAAGGTATTATTTATTGTATTTCTATAAAATACACAATGATGACAGTGATAGCCCCATGTTAGTTGTCATGGACATTTTTGTTAAGTAATTTTGTGGTTAACCGTGGACGAAAATCCGAAACTGTGGGACAAATGTACAAACTTGTGGACAAAATACGACTTGTGACAAAAATTCGAACTATGGACAAAAATACAAATACATGTGTATATTTATTCTTAACTTAATGAACTTTCAATTTGATGTGTTAATTTTTAGCTCACCTGAACCAAAGGCTCAGATGAGCTATTGCAATCTATCACCGTCCGTCGTCCGTCGTGCGTCGTGTGTAAACTTTACATTTTAATCTTCTCCTCCAAAAATACTAGGGCAAATTTGATGAAACTTGGTGATTATCATGCCTGGGTAACAGCCTTTAAAATTGTGTTCAGGTTTGGCCACGCCCCACAAGATGGCCGCCATTACTAAAAATAGCAAAAAGACAAAAAATCTTCTTTTCTAAAACCAAAAGGTGCAGGCAAATTTTTGATTAGATATTTAGATTCAGCATACCTGGGAACATTAAAATTGTGTTTTTTCATGAAAATTGAACGAAAACTAGGTTACGCGTTTTTTTGCGTAAAATTATGTAATTTTGAAAATGACATTTATTGTTATAACTCAATAACGGCTGAAGATAATTGTATGAGTTTTCACTGGTATTTTCTTCCAAAAGAAGTCAAGGTCAAAGGTCAAGGTCATGTGCCTGTTTTTTGACCTTTGATAAAAAATGTGTATTTTTAAAAACTTTCAGGTGATAATGGCATGGGATTTTCGGTTACTTTAGGTACTGACATGACGATCATTTTGATACATAGATCAAGGTCATGAGTTCAAAGGTCAAGGTCAAGGATGCACAACTATTTCCGTTATATTGATTATCTGCAAAACTATTATTTTTGTATAGGCATATATTAGAAAATTGTAGTAATGGCAACAGTGGTCATTTTGATATATTAATAAAGGTCATTGGGTTCAAAGGTCAAGGTCACAGATGCGAAAGAATACTGAAATGGTTAATTATCTAAAAAACTAAAAGTTTTTCGTATAGACATGTATATTGAATATTTGTAGGTTTTGAATTAACGATCATTTTGATATATAAATAAATGTCATGGTTTCAAGGTCAGGTCACATATGCAAAAGTGTACAAAATGGTTGATTATCTCGAAAACTATTACTTTTTGTATGACATGTATATTTGAATATTGTAGTTTTTGATTAACGATCATTTTGATATATATATTAATTTATTTATTAAATTCAATTTATAATTGTCAATAAAATAAAGCTTCACCATGCCAGCACCTTTACTTTCTACATATGTATAATTTATTGTGTGATGGCATTTGCTTAGATTGATGCTTTAGGTCAAAGTGTCCCAAAGCTCTACAGGAAACAGTACTTAGTAGTGACATAGTATCAGAATAGTAAATCACACGATGTTATCACCGTTTACCACCAATATAAGCCTAACTATGCTAGAACACTTTACTTAACGACAAATGCAATATACGGGGTATATACTGGGGGTAACCATACTTGGTAGTGACATTGCCTAAGCATAGTAGTATAAAATGATATTGCGAAATTCCGAGCACAGTGAAAGCTTTCACTTTGCTCAGGCACTTTACTTTCCGTCTTTATGAAATACTGTATATAATGGTATGGGCTTACATTGAAGCTTTAAGCCAATGTGTTCCGAGGCACTGGGGTACACCATACTTGGTAGTGACATTGTCTAAGCATAGTAGTACAAATGATATTCCGAAATTCCGAGCACAGTGAAAGCTTCAACTTTGCTCAGGCACTTTACTTTCCGTCTTTATAAAATACACTGTATAATGGTATGGGCTTATATTGAAGCTTTAAGCCAATGTGTTCCGAGGCACTGGGGGTATCATACTTGGTAGTGACATGCCTTAGCATAGTAGTACAAAATGGTGTTCTGAATTCCGAGCACAGTGAAATTCACTTTGATTAGGCACTTAACTTTCTGTCTTTATGAAATACACTTATAATGTATGGCTTACATTGAAGCTTTAAGCCAATGTTCCGAGGCACTGGGAGAAACCATATTTGGTAGTGACATTGCCTAAGCATAGTATACAAAATGATATTCCGAAATCCGACACAGTGAAAGCTTCACTTTGCTCAGGCACTTTACTTTCCGTCTTTTATAAATACACTGTATAATGGTATGGGCTTATTACATTGAAGCTTTAGCCATGTGTTCCGAGGCACTGGGGGTAACCCATACGTGGTAGTGACATTGCTAAGCATAGTAGTACAAAATGGTATTCCGAAATTCCGAGCATAATGAAAGCTTCACTTTGCTCAGGCACTTTACTTTCCGTCTTTATAAAATACACTGTATAATGGTATGGGCTTACATTGAAGCTTTAAGCCAATGTTTTCTGAGGCACTGGGGTAACCATACTGGTGACATTTAATCGTGAAATGTGACAAAAATTTGTTTTATTTGATGTTTTATGAATGAAACAAAAATATTTGCGAACGTTGAATAAGTAACTGTTTACTTATTCAATGTTGAACGCTGCAATGTTGAATAAGTAACGTACTTCAGGTATCCCATGCCTAGTATACCATTAATATACCTTAGGACTTGGCGTCATAACATTGGTATGACATGGTAATATATTACGCTTTGACGTGTCAATATACTGTTGGTTTTTGGTATGTCATTACTATATCGTAAGCTTGGTCTGTCAACGATATACCGTCATGCTTAATATGCATTATATACCTTAGGCCATGGCGTCACAACCTTGACATGACATTGTAATACTAGTATCTGAAGCTTTGATGTGTCAACATATACTCTTGTCCTTGGTATGCCATTACTATATCCCAAGCCTTGGCCTGTCAACAATATACCATCATCCTGTGTGTATGACATTAATATCTCAACCTTGTTATGTCATCAGTTAAGAAATAGCATTCAATTTGAGTGTATACATTCGGTATTAAAAATTATAGTCAGGAATACCAAATTGAATGAACTACAAAGCCTTAGCATATCATCAATATATAGCAAATTGTGTAACCTTGGTGTGTCATTTAATATGCCATTAATATACCTTAAGCCTTTGGTTTGCAACCTTGGTATGCCATTAATATGTACATGAACTTCGGCGTTCATCAACATACATATTGCAAGCCTAGGGTTATCAATGCCCTTAAAAGGTTTTATGGCCGTTATCACATATCAATACGGATAGTGTATCCCTGGATTACACCTGTGGCGAATGTAGCTGTTAAACAGGATGTGTTTACCCTTCTGGAGCACCCGGCCTTCATTCCCGGTTTACGTGTCCGTCCTAATTTGTCAACTTTACTTGGGATTGTGATTTGGACATTAATTAGTATATTTGTTTTTGATGTATATTAAAGCCATACCAAGGCTATGTTGATGAGAGCCGAAGTTCATGTACATATTAATGGCATACCAAGGTTGCAAACCAAAGGCTTAAGGTATATTAATGGCATATTAAATGACACACCAAGGTTACACAATTTGCTATATATTGATGATATGCTAAGGCTTTGTAGTTCATTCAATTTGGTATTCCTGACTATAATTTTTAATACCGAATGTATACACTCAAATTGAATGCTATTTCTTAACTGATGACATAACAAGTTGAGATATTAATGTCATACACACAGGATGATGGTATATTGTTGACAGGCCAAGCTTGGGATATAGTAATGGCATACCAAGGACAAGAGTATATTGTTGACACATCAAAGCTTCAGATACTAGTATTACAATGTCATGTCAAGGTTGTGACGCCATGGCCTAAGGTATATAATGCATATTAAGCATGACGGTATATCGTTGACAGACCAAGCTTACGATATAGTAATGACATACCAAAAACCAACAGTATATTGTTGACACGTCCAAAGCGTAATATATTACCATGTCATACCAATGTTATGACGCCAAGTCCTAAGGTATATAATGGTATACTAGGCATGGGATACCTGAAGTACGTTACTTATTCAACATTGCAGCGTTCAACATTGAATAAGTAAACAGTATTATTCAACGTTCGCAAATATTTTTGTTTCATTCATAAAACATCAAATAAAACAAATTTTGTCACATTTCACGATTAAATGTCACCAGTATGGTTACCCCAGTGCCTCAGAACACATTGGCTTAAAGCTTCAATGTAAGCCCATACCATTATACAGTGTATTTTATAAAGACGGAAAGTAAAGTGCCTGAGCAAAGTGAAGCTTTCATTATGCTCGGAATTTCGGAATACCATTTTGTACTACTATGCTTAGGCAATGTCACTACCACGTATGGTTACCCCCAGTGCCTCGGAACACATTGGCTTAAAGCTTCAATGTAAGCCCATACCATTATACAGTGTATTTTATAAAGACGGAAAGTAAAGTGCCTGAGCAAAGTGAAGCTTTCACTGTGCTCGGAATTTCGGAATATCATTTTGTACTACTATGCTTAGGCAATGTCACTACCAAATATGGTTTCTCCCAGTGCCTCGGAACACATTGGCTTAAAGCTTCAATGTAAGCCCATACCATTATATAGTGTATTTCATAAAGACAGAAAGTTAAGTGCCTAATCAAAGTGAATCTTTCACTGTGCTCGGAATTTCAGAACACCATTTTGTACTACTATGCTAAGGCAATGTCACTACCAAGTATGATTACCCAGTGCCTCGGAACACATTGGCTTAAAGCTCAAATAAGCCCATACCATTATACAGTGTATTTTATAAAGACGGAAAGTAAAGTGCCTGAGCAAAGTGAAGCTTTCACTGTGCTCGGAATTTCGGAATATCAT
Source organism: Anadara kagoshimensis (assembly GCA_021292105.1). Taxonomy (NCBI): domain Eukaryota; kingdom Metazoa; phylum Mollusca; class Bivalvia; order Arcoida; family Arcidae; genus Anadara; species Anadara kagoshimensis. Next base: position 39,243,077 of record CM037857.1, read on the forward strand.
TTTGTACTACTATGCTTAGACAATGTCACTACCAAGTATGGTTACCCCCAGTGCCTCGGAACACATTGGCTTAAAGCTTCAATGTAAGCCCATACCATTATATACAGTATTTCATAAAGACGGAAAGTAAAGTGCCTGAGCAAAGTGAAGCTTTCACTGTGCTCGGAATTTCGCAATATCATTTTATACTACTATGCTTAGGCAATGTCACTACCAAGTATGGTTACCCCCAGTATATACCCCGTATATTGCATTTTGTCGTTAAGTAAAGTGTTCTAGCATAGTTAGGCTTATATTGTGGTAAACGGTTGATAACATCGTGTTGATTTACTATTCTGATACTATGTCACTACTAAGTACTGTTTCCTGTAGAGCTTGGGACACTTTGACCTAAAGCTCAATCTAAGCAAATGCCATCACACAATAAATTATACATATGTAGAAAGTAAAGGTGCTGGCATGGTGAAGCTTTCATTTTATTGACAATTATAAATTGAATTTAATAAATAAATTAATATATATATCAAAATGATCGTTAATTCAAAAACTACAATATTCAAATATACATGTCTATACAAAAAGTTAATAGTTTTCGAGATAATCAACCATTTTGGTACACTTTTGCATATGTGACCTTGACCTTTGAAACCATGACATTTATTTATATATCAAAATGATCGTTAATTCAAAACCTACAATATTCAAATATACATGTCTATACGAAAAACTTTTAGTTTTTTAGATAATTAACCATTTCAGTATTCTTTCGCATCTGTGACCTTGACCTTTGAACCCATGACCTTTATTAATATATCAAAATGACCACTGTGCCATTACCTACAATTTTCTAATATATATGCCTATACAAAAAGTTAATAGTTTTGCAGATAATCAACTATAACGGAAATAGTTGTGCATCCTTGACCTTGACCTTTGAACTCATGACCTTGATCTATGTATCAAAATGATCGTCATGTCAGTACCTACAAGTAACCGAAAATCCCATGCCATTATCACCTGAAATGTTTAAAAAATAACATTTTTTATCAAAGGTCAAAAACAGGCACATGACCTTGACCTTTGACCTTGACTTCTTTTGGAAGAAAATACCAGTGAAAACTCAATACAATTATCTTCAGCCGTTATTGAGTTATAACAATAAATGTCTCATTTTCAAAATTACATAATTTTACGCAAAAAACGCGTAACCTATTTTTCGTTCAATTTTCATGAAAAACACAATTTTAATGTTCCCAGGTATGCTGAATCTAAATATCTAATCAAAATTTGCCTGCACCTTTTGGTTTTAGAAAAGAAGATTTTTTTGTCTTTTTGCTATTTTTAGTAATGGCGGCCATCTTGTTGGGCGTGGCCAAACCCTGAACACAATTTTTAAAGGCTGTTACCCAGGCATGATAATCACCAAGTTTCATCAAATTTGCCCTAGTATTTTTGGAGGAGAAGATTAAAATGTAAAGTTTACACACGACGCACGACGGACGACGGACGGTGATAGATTGCAATAGCTCATCTGAGCCTTTGGTTCAGGTGAGCTAAAAATTAACACATCAAATTGAAAGTTCCATTAAGTTAAGAATAAATATACACATGTATTTGTATTTTTGTCCATAGTTTCGAATTTTTGTCACAAGTTCGTATTTTTGTCCACAAGTTTGTACATTTGTCCACAGTTTCGGATTTTCGTCCACGGTCTAACCACAAAATTACTTAACAAAAATGTCCATGACAACTAACATGGGGCTATCACTGTCATCATTTGTATTTTATAGAAATACAATAAAATAATACCTTAAATGTAGCAAAACATTGCAGATTCGACTATCGCTTTTCAAAAAACACGATAAATACGAAACTAAATGAACATGTCCGCGGTCTATTTCAAAACTCAAAAATGCTTACATTGAAGCTTTAAGCCAATGTGTTCCGAGGCACTGGGGGTAACCATACTTGGTAGTGACATTGCCTAAGCATAGTAGTACAAAATGATATTCCGAAATTCCGAGCACAGTGAAAGCTTCACTTTGCTCAGGCACTTTACTTTCCGTCTTTATGAAATACTGTATATAATGGTATGGGCTTACATTGAAGCTTTAAGCCAATGTGTTCCGAGGCACTGGGGGTAACCATACTTGGTAGTGACATTGCCTAAGCATAGTAGTACAAAATGATATTCGAAATTCCGAGCACAGTGAAAGCTTCACTTTGCTCAGGCACTTTACTTTCCGTCTTTATGAAATACTGTATATAATGGGGCTTACATTGAAGCTTTAAGCCAATGTGTTCCGAGGCACTGGGGGTAACCATACTTGGTAGTGACATTGCCTAAGCATAGTAGTACAAAATGATATTCGAAATTCCGAGCACAGTGAAAGCTTCACTTTGCTCAGGCACTTTACTTTCCGTCTTTATGAAATACTGTATATAATGGTATGGGCTTACATTGAAGCTTTAAGCCAATGTGTTCCGAGGCACTGGGGTAACCATACTTGGTAGTGACATTGCCTAAGCATAGTAGTACAAAATGATATTCCGAAATTCCGAGCACAGTGAAAGCTTCACTTTGCTCAGGCACTTTACTTTCCGTCTTTATGAAATACTGTATATAATGGTATGGGCTTACATTGAAGCTTTAAGCCAATGTGTTCCGAGGCACTGGGGGTAACCATACTTGGTAGTGACATTGCCTAAGCATAGTAGTACAAAATGATATTCCGAAATTCCGAGCACAGTGAAAGCTTCACTTTGCTCAGGCACTTTACTTTCCGTCTTTATGAAATACTGTATATAATGGTATGGGCTTACATTGAAGCTTTAAGCCAATGTGTTCCGAGGCACTGGGGGTAACCATACTTGGTAGTGACATTGCCTAAGCATAGTAGTACAAAATGATATTCCGAAATTCCGAGCACAGTGAAAGCTTCACTTTGCTCAGGCACTTTACTTTCCGTCTTTATGAAATACTGTATATAATGGTATGGGCTTACATTGAAGCTTTAAGCCAATGTGTTCCGAGGCACTGGGGGTAACCATACTTGGTAGTGACATTGCCTAAGCATAGTAGTACAAAATGATATTCCGAAATTCCGAGCACAGTGAAAGCTTCACTTTGCTCAGGCACTTTACTTTCCGTCTTTATGAAATACTGTATATATGGTATGGGCTTACATTGAAGCTTTAAGCCAATGTGTTCCGAGGCACTGGGGGTAACCATACTTGGTAGTGACATTGCCTAAGCATAGTAGTACAAAATGATATTCCGAAATTCCGAGCACAGTGAAAGCTTCACTTTGCTCAGGCACTTTACTTTCCGTCTTTATGAAATACTGTATATAATGGTATGGGCTTACATTGAAGCTTTAAGCCAATGTGTTCCGAGGCACTGGGGGTAACCATACTTGGTAGTGACATTGCCTAAGCATAGTAGTACAAAATGATATTCCGAAATTCCGAGCACAGTGAAAGCTTCACTTGCTCAGGCACTTTACTTTCCGTCTTTATGAAATACTGTATATAATGGTATGGGCTTACATTGAAGCTTTAAGCCAATGTGTTCCGAGGCACTGGGGGTAACCATACTTGGTAGTGACATTGCCTAAGCATAGTAGTACAAAATGATATTCCGAAATTCCGAGCACAGTGAAAGCTTCACTTTGCTCAGGCACTTTACTTTCCGTCTTTATGAAATACTGTATATAATGGTATGGGCTTACATTGAAGCTTTAAGCCAATGTGTTCCGAGGCACTGGGGGTAACCATACTTGGTAGTGACATTGCCTAAGCATAGTAGTACAAAATGATATTCCGAAATTCCGAGCACAGTGAAAGCTTCACTTTGCTCAGGCACTTTACTTTCCGTCTTTATGAAATACTGTATATAATGGTATGGGCTTACATTGAAGCTTTAAGCCAATGTGTTCCGAGGCACTGGGGGTAACCATACTTGGTAGTGACATTGCCTAAGCATAGTAGTACAAAATGATATTCCGAAATTCCGAGCACAGTGAAAGCTTCACTTTGCTCAGGCACTTTACTTTCCGTCTTTATGAAATACTGTATATAATGGTATGGGCTTACATTGAAGCTTTAAGCCAATGTGTTCCGAGGCACTGGGGGTAACCATACTTGGTAGTGACATTGCCTAAGCATAGTAGTACAAAATGATATTCCGAAATTCCGAGCACAGTGAAAGCTTCACTTTGCTCAGGCACTTTACTTTCCGTCTTTATGAAATACTGTATATAATGGTATGGGCTTACATTGAAGCTTTAAGCCAATGTGTTCCGAGGCACTGGGGTAACCATACTTGGTAGTGACATTGCCTAAGCATAGTAGTACAAAATGATATTCCGAAATTCCGAGCACAGTGAAAGCTTCACTTTGCTCAGGCACTTTACTTTCCGTCTTTATGAAATACTGTATATAATGGTATGGCTTACATTGAAGCTTTAAGCCAATGTGTTCCGAGGCACTGGGGGTAACCATACTTGGTAGTGACATTGCCTAAGCATAGTAGTACAAAATGATATTCCGAAATTCCGAGCACAGTGAAAGCTTCACTTTGCTCAGGCACTTTACTTTCCGTCTTTATGAAATACTGTATATAATGGTATGGGCTTACATTGAAGCTTTAAGCCAATGTGTTCCGAGGCACTGGGGGTAACCATACTTGGTAGTGACATTGCCTAAGCATAGTAGTACAAAATGATATTCGAAATTCCGAGCACAGTGAAAGCTTCACTTTGCTCAGGCACTTTACTTTCCGTCTTTATGAATACTGTATATAATGGTATGGGCTTACATTGAAGCTTTAAGCCAATGTGTTCCGAGGCACTGGGGGTAACCATACTTGGTAGTGACATTGCCTAAGCATAGTAGTACAAAATGATATTCCGAAATTCCGAGCACAGTGAAAGCTTCACTTTGCTCAGGCACTTTACTTTCCGTCTTTATGAAATACTGTATATAATGGTATGGGCTTACATTGAAGCTTTAAGCCAATGTGTTCCGAGGCACTGGGGGTAACCATACTTGGTAGTGACATTGCCTAAGCATAGTAGTACAAAATGATATTCCGAAATTCCGAGCACAGTGAAAGCTTCACTTTGCTCAGGCACTTTACTTTCCGTCTTTATGAAATACTGTATAATGGTATGGGCTTACATTGAAGCTTTAAGCCAATGTGTTCCGAGGCACTGGGGGTAACCATACTTGGTAGTGACATTGCCTAAGCATAGTAGTACAAAATGATATTCCGAAATTCCGAGCACAGTGAAAGCTTCACTTTGCTCAGGCACTTTACTTTCCGTCTTTATGAAATACTGTATATAATGGTATGGGCTTACATTGAAGCTTTAAGCCAATGTGTTCCGAGGCACTGGGGGTAACCATACTTGGTAGTGACATTGCCTAAGCATAGTAGTACAAAATGATATTCGAAATTCCGAGCACAGTGAAAGCTTCACTTTGCTCAGGCACTTTACTTTCCGTCTTTATGAAATACTGTATAAATGGTATGGGCTTACATTGAAGCTTTAAGCCAATGTGTTCCGAGGCACTGGGGGTAACCATACTTGGTAGTGACATTGCCTAAGCATAGTAGTACAAAATGATATTCGAAATTCCGAGCACAGTGAAAGCTTCACTTTGCTCAGGCACTTTACTTTCCGTCTTTATGAAATACTGTATATAATGGTATGGGCTTACATTGAAGCTTTAAGCCAATGTGTTCCGAGGCACTGGGGGTAACCATACTTGGTAGTGACATTGCCTAAGCATAGTAGTACAAAATGATATTCGAAATTCCGAGCACAGTGAAAGCTTCACTTTGCTCAGGCACTTTACTTTCCGTCTTTATGAAATACTGTATATAATGGTATGGGCTTACATTGAAGCTTTAAGCCAATGTGTTCCGAGGCACTGGGGGTAACCATACTTGGTAGTGACATTGCCTAAGCATAGTAGTACAAAATGATATTCCGAAATTCCGAGCACAGTGAAAGCTTCACTTTGCTCAGGCACTTTACTTTCCGTCTTTATGAAATACTGTATATAATGGTATGGGCTTACATTGAAGCTTTAAGCCAATGTGTTCCGAGGCACTGGGGGTAACCATACTTGGTAGTGACATTGCCTAAGCATAGTAGTACAAAATGATATTCCGAAATTCCGAGCACAGTGAAAGCTTCACTTTGCTCAGGCACTTTACTTTCCGTCTTTATGAAATACTGTATATAATGGTATGGGCTTACATTGAAGCTTTAAGCCAATGTGTTCCGAGGCACTGGGGGTAACCATACTTGGTAGTGACATTGCCTAAGCATAGTAGTACAAAATGATATTCCGAAATTCCGAGCACAGTGAAAGCTTCACTTTGCTCAGGCACTTTACTTTCCGTCTTTATGAAATACTGTATATAATGGTATGGGCTTACATTGAAGCTTTAAGCCAATGTGTTCCGAGGCACTGGGGGTAACCATACTTGGTAGTGACATTGCCTAAGCATAGTAGTACAAAATGATATTCGAAATTCCGAGCACAGTGAAAGCTTCACTTTGCTCAGGCACTTTACTTTCCGTCTTTATGAAATACTGTATATAATGGTATGGGCTTACATTGAAGCTTTAAGCCAATGTGTTCCGAGGCACTGGGGGTAACCATACTTGGTAGTGACATTGCCTAAGCATAGTAGTACAAAATGATATTCCGAAATTCCGAGCACAGTGAAAGCTTCACTTTGCTCAGGCACTTTACTTTCCGTCTTTATGAAATACTGTATATAATGGTATGGGCTTACATTGAAGCTTTAAGCCAATGTGTTCCGAGGCACTGGGGTAACCATACTTGGTAGTGACATTGCCTAAGCATAGTAGTACAAAATGATATTCGAAATTCCGAGCACAGTGAAAGCTTCACTTTGCTCAGGCACTTTACTTTCCGTCTTTATGAAATACTGTATATAATGGTATGGGCTTACATTGAAGCTTTAAGCCAATGTGTTCCGAGGCACTGGGGGTAACCATACTTGGTAGTGACATTGCCTAAGCATAGTAGTACAAAATGATATTCCGAAATTCCGAGCACAGTGAAAGCTTCACTTTGCTCAGGCACTTTACTTTCCGTCTTTATGAAACTGTATATAATGGTATGGGCTTACATTGAAGCTTTAAGCCAATGTGTTCCGAGGCACTGGGGGTAACCATACTTGGTAGTGACATTGCCTAAGCATAGTAGTACAAAATGATATTCCGAAATTCCGAGCACAGTGAAAGCTTCACTTTGCTCAGGCACTTTACTTTCCGTCTTATGAAATACTGTATATAATGGTATGGGCTTACATTGAAGCTTTAAGCCAATGTGTTCCGAGGCACTGGGGGTAACCATACTTGGTAGTGACATTGCCTAAGCATAGTAGTACAAAATGATATTCCGAAATTCCGAGCACAGTGAAAGCTTCACTTTGCTCAGGCACTTTACTTTCCGTCTTTATGAAATACTGTATAATGGTATGGGCTTACATTGAAGCTTTAAGCCAATGTGTTCCGAGGCACTGGGGGTAACCATACTTGGTAGTGACATTGCCTAAGCATAGTAGTACAAAATGATATTCGAAATTCCGAGCACAGTGAAAGCTTCACTTTGCTCAGGCACTTTACTTTCCGTCTTTATGAAATACTGTATATAATGGTATGGGCTTACATTGAAGCTTTAAGCCAATGTGTTCCGAGGCACTGGGGGTAACCATACTTGGTAGTGACATTGCCTAAGCATAGTAGTACAAAATGATATTCGAAATTCCGAGCACAGTGAAAGCTTCACTTTGCTCAGGCACTTTACTTTCCGTCTTTATGAAATACTGTATATAATGGTATGGGCTTACATTGAAGCTTTAAGCCAATGTGTTCCGAGGCACTGGGGTAACCATACTTGGTAGTGACATTGCCTAAGCATAGTAGTACAAAATGATATTCCGAAATTCCGAGCACAGTGAAAGCTTCACTTGCTCAGGCACTTTACTTTCCGTCTTTATGAAATACTGTATATAATGGTATGGGCTTACATTGAAGCTTTAAGCCAATGTGTTCCGAGGCACTGGGGGTAACCATACTTGGTAGTGACATTGCCTAAGCATAGTAGTACAAAATGATATTCCGAAATTCCGAGCACAGTGAAAGCTTCACTTTGCTCAGGCACTTTACTTTCCGTCTTTAAAATACTGTATATAATGGTATGGGCTTACATTGAAGCTTTAAGCCAATGTGTTCCGAGGCACTGGGGGTAACCATACTTGGTAGTGACATTGCCTAAGCATAGTAGTACAAAATGATATTCCGAAATTCCGAGCACAGTGAAAGCTTCACTTTGCTCAGGCACTTTACTTTCCGTCTTTATGAAATACTGTATATAATGGTATGGGCTTACATTGAAGCTTTAAGCCAATGTGTTCCGAGGCACTGGGGGTAACCATACTTGGTAGTGACATTGCCTAAGCATAGTAGTACAAAATGATATTCGAAATTCCGAGCACAGTGAAAGCTTCACTTTGCTCAGGCACTTTACTTTCCGTCTTTATGAAATACTGTATATAATGGTATGGGCTTACATTGAAGCTTTAAGCCAATGTGTTCCGAGGCACTGGGGGTAACCATACTTGGTAGTGACATTGCCTAAGCATAGTAGTACAAAATGATATTCCGAAATTCCGAGCACAGTGAAAGCTTCACTTTGCTCAGGCACTTTACTTTCCGTCTTTATGAAATACTGTATATAATGGTATGGGCTTACATTGAAGCTTTAAGCCAATGTGTTCCGAGGCACTGGGGTAACCATACTTGGTAGTGACATTGCCTAAGCATAGTAGTACAAAATGATATTCCGAAATTCCGAGCACAGTGAAAGCTTCACTTTGCTCAGGCACTTTACTTTCCGTCTTTATGAAATACTGTATATAATGGTATGGCTTACATTGAAGCTTTAAGCCAATGTGTTCCGAGGCACTGGGGGTAACCATACTTGGTAGTGACATTGCCTAAGCATAGTAGTACAAAATGATATTCCGAAATTCCGAGCACAGTGAAAGCTTCACTTTGCTCAGGCACTTTACTTTCCGTCTTTATGAAATACTGTATATAATGGTATGGGCTTACATTGAAGCTTTAAGCCAATGTGTTCCGAGGCACTGGGGGTAACCATACTTGGTAGTGACATTGCCTAAGCATAGTAGTACAAAATGATATTCCGAAATTCCGAGCACAGTGAAAGCTTCACTTTGCTCAGGCACTTTACTTTCCGTCTTTATGAAATACTGTATATAATGGTATGGGCTTACATTGAAGCTTTAAGCCAATGTGTTCCGAGGCACTGGGGGTAACCATACTTGGTAGTGACATTGCCTAAGCATAGTAGTACAAAATGATATTCCGAAATTCCGAGCACAGTGAAAGCTTCACTTTGCTCAGGCACTTTACTTTCCGTCTTTATGAAATACTGTATATAATGGTATGGGCTTACATTGAAGCTTTAAGCCAATGTGTTCCGAGGCACTGGGGGTAACCATACTTGGTAGTGACATTGCCTAAGCATAGTAGTACAAAATGATATTCCGAAATTCCGAGCACAGTGAAAGCTTCACTTTGCTCAGGCACTTTACTTTCCGTCTTTATGAAATACTGTATATAATGGTATGGGCTTACATTGAAGCTTTAAGCCAATGTGTTCCGAGGCACTGGGGGTAACCATACTTGGTAGTGACATTGCCTAAGCTAGTAGTACAAAATGATATTCGAAATTCCGAGCACAGTGAAAGCTTCACTTTGCTCAGGCACTTTACTTTCCGTCTTTGAAATACTGTATATAATGGTATGGGCTTACATTGAAGCTTTAAGCCAATGTGTTCCGAGGCACTGGGGGTAACCATACTTGGTAGTGACATTGCCTAAGCATAGTAGTACAAAATGATATTCCGAAATTCCGAGCACAGTGAAAGCTTCACTTTGCTCAGGCACTTTACTTTCCGTCTTTATGAAATACTGTATATAATGGTATGGGCTTACATTGAAGCTTTAAGCCAATGTGTTCCGAGGCACTGGGGGTAACCATACTTGGTAGTGACATTGCCTAAGCATAGTAGTACAAAATGATATTCCGAATTCCGAGCACAGTGAAAGCTTCACTTTGCTCAGGCACTTTACTTTCCGTCTTTATGAAATACTGTATATAATGGTATGGGCTTACATTGAAGCTTTAAGCCAATGTGTTCCGAGGCACTGGGGGTAACCATACTTGGTAGTGACATTGCCTAAGCATAGTAGTACAAAATGATATTCGAAATTCCGAGCACAGTGAAAGCTTCACTTTGCTCAGGCACTTTACTTTCCGTCTTTATGAAATACTGTATATAATGGTATGGGCTTACATTGAAGCTTTAAGCCAATGTGTTCCGAGGCACTGGGGGTAACCATACTTGGTAGTGACATTGCCTAAGCATAGTAGTACAAAATGATATTCCGAAATTCCGAGCACAGTGAAAGCTTCACTTTGCTCAGGCACTTTACTTTCCGTCTTTATGAAATACTGTATATAATGGTATGGGCTTACATTGAAGCTTTAAGCCAATGTGTTCCGAGGCACTGGGGGTAACCATACTTGGTAGTGACATTGCCTAAGCATAGTAGTACAAAATGATTTCCGAAATTCCGAGCACAGTGAAAGCTTCACTTTGCTCAGGCACTTTACTTTCCGTCTTTATGAAATACTGTATATAATGGTATGGGCTTACATTGAAGCTTTAAGCCAATGTGTTCCGAGGCACTGGGGGTAACCATACTTGGTAGTGACATTGCCTAAGCATAGTAGTACAAAATGATATTCCGAAATTCCGAGCACAGTGAAAGCTTCACTTTGCTCAGGCACTTTACTTTCCGTCTTTATGAAATACTGTATATAATGGTATGGGCTTACATTGAAGCTTTAAGCCAATGTGTTCCGAGGCACTGGGGGTAACCATACTTGGTAGTGACATTGCCTAAGCATAGTAGTACAAAATGATATTCCGAAATTCCGAGCACAGTGAAAGCTTCACTTTGCTCAGGCACTTTACTTTCCGTCTTTATGAAATACTGTATATAATGGTATGGGCTTACATTGAAGCTTTAAGCCAATGTGTTCCGAGGCACTGGGGTAACCATACTTGGTAGTGACATTGCCTAAGCATAGTAGTACAAAATGATATTCCGAAATTCCGAGCACAGTGAAAGCTTCACTTTGCTCAGGCACTTTACTTTCCGTCTTTATGAAATACTGTATATAATGGTATGGGCTTACATTGAAGCTTTAAGCCAATGTGTTCCGAGGCACTGGGGGTAACCATACTTGGTAGTGACATTGCCTAAGCATAGTAGTACAAAATGATATTCCGAAATTCCGAGCACAGTGAAAGCTTCACTTTGCTCAGGCACTTTACTTTCCGTCTTTATGAAATACTGTATATAATGGTATGGGCTTACATTGAAGCTTTAAGCCAATGTGTTCCGAGGCACTGGGGGTAACCATACTTGGTAGTGACATTGCCTAAGCATAGTAGTACAAAATGATATTCCGAAATTCCGAGCACAGTGAAAGCTTCACTTTGCTCAGGCACTTTACTTTCCGTCTTTATGAAATACTGTATATAATGGTATGGGCTTACATTGAAGCTTTAAGCCAATGTGTTCCGAGGCACTGGGGTAACCATACTGGTAGTGACATTGCCTAAGCATAGTAGTACAAAATGATATTCCGAAATTCCGAGCACAGTGAAAGCTTCACTTTGCTCAGGCACTTTACTTTCCGTCTTTATGAAATACTGTATATAATGGTATGGGCTTACATGAAGCTTTAAGCCAATGTGTTCCAAGGCACTGGGGGTAACCATACTTGGTAGTGACATTGCCTAAGCATAGTAGTACAAAATGATATTCCGAAATTCCGAGCACAGTGAAAGCTTCACTTTGCTCAGGCACTTTACTTTCCGTCTTTATGAAATACTGTATATAATGGTATGGGCTTACATTGAAGCTTTAAGCCAATGTGTTCCGAGGCACTGGGGGTAACCATACTTGGTAGTGACATTGCTAAGCATAGTAGTACAAAATGATATTCCGAAATTCCGAGCACAGTGAAAGCTTCACTTTGCTCAGGCACTTTACTTTCCGTCTTTATGAAATACTGTATATAATGGTATGGGCTTACATTGAAGCTTTAAGCCAATGTGTTCCGAGGCACTGGGGGTAACCATACTTGGTAGTGACATTGCCTAAGCATAGTAGTACAAAATGATATTCCGAAATTCCGAGCACAGTGAAAGCTTCACTTTGCTCAGGCACTTTACTTTCCGTCTTTATGAAATACTGTATATAATGGTATGGGCTTACATTGAAGCTTTAAGCAATGTGTTCCGAGGCACTGGGGGTAACCATACTTGGTAGTGACATTGCCTAAGCATAGTAGTACAAAATGATATTCCGAAATTCCGAGCACAGTGAAAGCTTCACTTTGCTCAGGCACTTTACTTTCCGTCTTTATGAAATACTGTATATAATGGTATGGGCTTACATTGAAGCTTTAAGCCAATGTGTTCCGAGGCACTGGGGGTAACCATACTTGGTAGTGACATTGCCTAAGCATAGTAGTACAAAATGATATTCCGAAATTCCGAGCACAGTGAAAGCTTCACTTTGCTCAGGCACTTTACTTTCCGTCTTTATGAAATACTGTATATAATGGTATGGGCTTACATTGAAGCTTTAAGCCAATGTGTTCCGAGGCACTGGGGGTAACCATACTTGGTAGTGACATTGCCTAAGCATAGTAGTACAAAATGATATTCCGAAATTCCGAGCACAGTGAAAGCTTCACTTTGCTCAGGCACTTTACTTTCCGTCTTTATGAAATACTGTATATAATGGTATGGGCTTACATTGAAGCTTTAAGCCAATGTGTTCCGAGGCACTGGGGGTAACCATACTTGGTAGTGACATTGCCTAAGCATAGTAGTACAAAATGATATTCGAAATCCGAGCACAGTGAAAGCTTCACTTTGCTCAGGCACTTTACTTTCCGTCTTATGAAATACTGTATATAATGGTATGGGCTTACATTGAAGCTTTAAGCCAATGTGTTCCGAGGCACTGGGGGTAACCATACTTGGTAGTGACATTGCCTAAGCATAGTAGTACAAAATGATATTCCGAAATTCCGAGCACAGTGAAAGCTTCACTTTGCTCAGGCACTTTACTTTCCGTCTTTATGAAATACTGTATATAATGGTATGGGCTTACATTGAAGCTTTAAGCCAATGTGTTCCGAGGCACTGGGGGTAACCATACTTGGTAGTGACATTGCCTAAGCATAGTAGTACAAAATGATATTCCGAAATTCCGAGCACAGTGAAAGCTTCACTTTGCTCAGGCACTTTACTTTCCGTCTTTATGAAATACTGTATATAATGGTATGGGCTTACATTGAAGCTTTAAGCCAATGTGTTCCGAGGCACTGGGGGTAACCATACTTGGTAGTGACATTGCCTAAGCATAGTAGTACAAAATGATATTCGAAATTCCGAGCACAGTGAAAGCTTCACTTTGCTCAGCACTTTCTTTCCGTCTTTATGAAATACTGTATATAATGGTATGGGCTTACATTGAAGCTTTAAGCCAATGTGTTCCGAGGCACTGGGGTAACCATACTTGGTAGTGACATTGCCTAAGCATAGTAGTACAAATGATTTCGAAATTCCGAGCACAGTGAAAGCTTCACTTTGCTCAGGCACTTTACTTTCCGTCTTTATGAAATACTGTATATAATGGTATGGCTTACATTGAAGCTTTAAGCCAATGTGTTCCGAGGCACTGGGGGTAACCATACTTGGTAGGACATTGCCTAAGCATAGTAGTACAAAATGATATTCCGAAATTCCGAGCACAGTGAAAGCTTCACTTTGCTCAGGCACTTTACTTTCCGTCTTTATGAAATACTGTATATAATGGTATGGGCTTACATTGAAGCTTTAAGCCAATGTGTCCGAGGCACTGGGGGTAACCATACTTGGTAGTGACATTGCCTAAGCATAGTAGTACAAATGATATTCCGAAATTCCGAGCACAGTGAAAGCTTCACTTGCTCAGGCACTTTACTTCCGTCTTTATGAAATACTGTATATAATGGTATGGGCTTACATTGAAGCTTAAGCCAATGTGTCCGAGCACTGGGGGTAACCATACTTGGTAGTGACATGCCTAAGATAGTAGTACAAAATGATATTCCGAAATTCCGAGCACAGTGAAAGCTTCACTTTGCTCAGGCACTTTACTTTCCGTCTTTATGAATACTGTATATAATGGTATGGCTTACATTGAAGCTTTAAGCCAATGTGTTCCGAGGCACTGGGGGTAACCATACTTGGTAGTGACATCTAATCGTGAAATGTGACAAAATTTGTTTTTATTGATGTTTTAATGAATGAAACAAAAATATTTGCGAATGTTGAATAAGTAACTGTTTACTTATTCAATGTTGAACGCTGCAATGTTGATAAGTAACGTACTTCAGATATGCCTAGGCATGATGTATATTGTTGACAGACCAAGTCTTGTGATACAGTAATGACATACCAAGGTCAAGAGTATATTGTTGACACGCCAAAGCTCAGGATTTTAGAATGTCATAGCGAGATTGTGACGCCAAGTCCTAAGGTTTATTAATAACTTACTAAGGGTGAGGGCTTATTATTGTCATAAGTTTGATGTCTCTGTGTCCAGGATTGTCCGGGATCTATTTGACGCCCCATAGTTCCATGTTCCTTTCTCTCAATTTTTATTACACAGGTGGTTAGGTAAACAGGAGTTGAGTAATAGTGTTTAACGTCACAGTCAAGAATGTTTCACTTATATCGAGACGTCGCCAGCTGTAGGCGAAGATGCCTGTGCGTTGCACTGATGGCATTATACAGCAGGGTTCCTTAACGTGCAAAGCCCACCGTGACCAGGACCTCGTTTATTTTAAGTTCCCATCAGAAAGAACCGCGACTTTCATTTCGTAATGCCGAGTGCTTGGCGAAAGAACAGTCACTATCCATTTTCAAGTCTTGGGTCAGACCCGGCCAGGGATCGAACCCACGACCTCCCACTTACGGATAGAGCACTCTACCAACTGAGCTACCGCAGAGTTTGGAGGTGAACAGGTAAACAGGAGGTGCTTACCCTTCACGAGCAATCGGTCTCACTTACCTGGTGGAAGTTCACATGTTTAACCTAACTTGTCAGTTTTGCTTCTGGGTTGTGATTTGGGCATGGATTAGAATGTTCGTTTTAGATTCTCTTGGTAAACATCCCAGATATTAATGAAGTGACTGCTGCGTAAAACAGTGTCTATATGTATAACGTCTCCCTTTCGATCTCCACTTTGTTTTTCGCTGGAAAGTTAGCGCCATTTATTTAATTGCATGTTTTATGCATTGTACATAATTAATTAAAGTATATACTTTATGCATATATATATATGTATATTGCTCAACCAGTAAAGTAATTTATTTATTTATTTATTTTGATACTGTGTATGGTATAAACACCTGAGTCAATCTGCTCAAAGCGTGGTTAGTTTAATCAATTGATTAGTCAAGATTTCGGTATCATTGGATTTTTGTATCAAGGTGTGTATACTAGTATATATGATTTTATTTATGTTGTAATATTGCGTAAATCGCTGATTACACAAACCTATAGCTTTCAACAACTGGGTCCGTGCAGTTTGGTAGCTTTCATAAATAACCGACCGACAGCTACTTAACAAGTCAGCACATCGTTTTGTAGGACAAGCTTTCCGGGGTTTTTTTTTCTTGTAATTTATTACTTCATTTTTTTCCTCAAATGTGTGCATGGTGTGCGTGTTACACGTGGTCGATAGAGACATGCAGCTTATACTACTGACTCTGACATGTATGTGCACTTAAACTTAACGCGTGTGCGTGTGTGTGCGCGCGCGACTACTTGCATTTTTGTATGTTTTTATTTTTTTAAGTTAAATTTTAACAAAATTACTCTGACATGTACGTGCACTTAAACTATCTTAACTTAACCCACACGCGGGCGCGCGTGTGTGTGTGTTCGACTACTTGTATTTTTGTATGTATTTATTTTTTTAAGTTAAATTTTATCAAAATTAATAATACCGAAGCTGACAACTCTACGCTATATATGTACACTATGTATTCAGTCAATTCTTATCGGTTGACCTTAACTGATGTCACTTACCCATTGTGTACCTCATCCCTATACTTGATAATAAATAATGTAGCAAAGTTAAGTATTACCTAGCTGAAGAAGGAATATAAATCAAACAGATACAATTTCAGGTATAAAATCTTTATTTGATCTAACAAATTTGCTTTCGTTTGATCTAACCATGCAATATTCCTTATATACCAGGAAAACACAATTTACGATTTTGCATTGCACTTAAAAGTTCTATATTTTGAACTCTTCTCCAGGCTTGTGCCGTGGACTGAAACGGCGATTTTTTCTTCGGGATCAACTTAACTTTTAAGTATTGAGTTGCAAACATTTTTGTCATAGCTCGATAGACCATAACTTTTGGTAACTTAATAATGTTAGAGACGTAATTTATATTGGTAGCTTGTGAATAAAATCACTTACGACATTAACAGGTAATGATGAGTGGTGTATTAGATAGGGAACAACATTGTCCTGTCTGGTTGGCCTTTAATTTAATGTATTATTACAGGCCAATACATCGATGTATGGGGATACACAGGTGCGGTGTTTATTCCGTTAACATCATGGGAAACGAACATCGTTATGTATAATTAACTGCAAATCATACCCATGAAAAACGTACGTTTTGAGATAAAAAATGTAATATCTTCAAGACTTCTCGTCTGAAGCCTCAAGCTGTGGAGTTGAAATTGTCAAGACTTCATAAGACATTAGATTTCATTTGAAGTTTTAATACCTGACCATTAAAATAACACATCTAACCCTAGACCTCCCGCACTATAGGCGAGTGCTCTACTACCGAGTTAACCAGGCTTCCTTGTCCAAATATATAATGGTACCCACAACGCACAATGATAATATGTATAAAACAACTTTATATTTTCAGTATTTTACCGATAACATGGCACATTATGAGATCCACAATGTGAACAGTACAAGTGGCGATGTTACCTTTAAAGGCGTCCCTTATGGAGATTTCGATAGAACAGGTATGGTGTTTCAATTAGTTGATACCCATGGATAAAAACTTTAGTTACTTTATACATGTGTATGACTACACGAGTTTAGTTAAGTAATGGTGTTGAAAATTTTCACATATCGAGACGTCTTCAGCTATAGGCGAAAGTGCAGAAATTTGCCTGTGCGTTGCGCTAAAGGCATTATACAGCAGGGTTCTTTATCGTGTCACACCTACCGTGTCCGGGGACCTCGTTTATTTTAAGCTCACACCCGAAAGAACCGTAACTTTCATTTCGTAATGTCGCGTGCTTAGTAAAAGTCACTACCCACTTGCAGGTCTTGGGTCAGACCCGGTCGGGGTTCGAACCCACGACCTACGATTTACGGAACGAGAACTGTTAAAACAACAATTTCAAATATACTAAACCATGCCAATATCATAATCCAACAGCAAAGTAAAAACTTTGAAAACTGCAAAGTAAGCAAAGCAGGTGTAGTTCCATGATCAGGGAAGTGAGGCAGGGTAAATACAGACTTCTTTCGATCACTACATGGTTCTATGGGCCAAAATAAATAATAATTATAAAAATAATAAATACGGACCACGGCCTTCGACCTGCCGAAGTTTTCTTCAGTCTTGGTCTTTTCACTTTTTAGTCCTAAGATCTATGTAGGGGTCTCGACAAGAGACCATTATTGTATAATAGAACAAGTTCAGTGAATTAGGATCCCCCGTCAGAATGTTCTTTTAAGTGGTTTGCACTTATGTTCAAAGGACAATAACTCCCAGGAAAATTATCAAACCGACTCGGGTTAACTATATGCGCATCTCCTATCAAGGTTGATGCTTTGTACTAAGTTTCGTAATATAGTGCTTCATGGTTTTGGGAGAATTTGCGCAGAAAAGAATTTCGGACGTACGGGCGGAAATCTCCAATTTAATATCTCCGTCTTTCTTCGAAAGGCGGAGGGGATAACGATACAGTGTTATAAATGTTCCATATTGCTTTTGTCATACTTTGTAATATATGCACTTTCTACCTAATGCTCTGTTTCCACAGGTCATTGGAGTTTATGGAATATTTCTCGAATGTTTGAAGGTGCGAGGATGATGTTACTTACACGGAATTTATTTTATTACAAAGAACTAGTCAACAAGAAAGCAGCATTTTACGTCATCAAGCAGACGATGAAACTAAAACCGGAAGTTCATCGCAATATAACACTATTTTCCCCTTCGAAGCTCAGATTTCAGGTTGACCTTCTTAATTTAGGAAACACATCGTTAACTTTACAAACTAATCTTTATATCAACGAAATAGGCAATTGTATGGGGACTGTGTTAGTGACCATTGTTTATGTAGATCGGAAGTCAGGGAGACCGTTACGGCTACCAGACTGGGTGCAAGATAAATGGATAGAGTATAAGAATAAATCACCGACGAAAAACAAGAAAATACCACCTAGTCCAGAACATGTATATCGGACAAAAATGGATGCCCGTTATAGCGATACCGATGTGAATGGACACGTGAACCAGTCGAATTATCTTCAGATTTGCTTAGACTGTGCTACTGAAGCAGCTACATCCGGGTTCTATAAAGAGTATTCCGAAGACATGTGCTGGTACCCAGTCGTAGATGCCGATGTGGTTTATACAGGGGAGTGTCTTCCGGGGGATCAACTTGATGTCGTCACGTGGCAAGATGACAACGATTGTAATGTCATTTACTTCATCGTCAGAAAAGGAGCAAAATCTATCTATGAAGCAAGATTTTTGTTTGATAACAGAAAGTCGCCAAGCCAGAAAAATTCTAAAATGTAAACTAATTCACTCTCAAAATAGATTGGTTTCAGCTGAAACCGGAGTTATTCGAAGAGTTGTGTGGTATTACCGGTGTATCGTGATTTTGTTCTGGTGATATGATATAATAAACAGTGGAACTAATTATGGTTTTACGATATTTTGAATTTTTGGTCGATTGGTTTTGCACAAAGATGCAGTTTTATATACAAAATACAGATTGTTCAGTCCAAGTATTCATGTACTAATAGCTAACTGAATTTGAAAATAATAAAACTTATCAGTTGTTCAAAGAAACAAGTTCCCATTATTTTTATGCGGTATTTAGCAAATGGCAGGCCCAATAAGGCAGCGATGTATCCTGTTCAGTTGGCTGCATTCAGTATCTTATTTGCTTACTTCGCAAATT
Organism: Anadara kagoshimensis; assembly: GCA_021292105.1. Classification (NCBI taxonomy): domain Eukaryota; kingdom Metazoa; phylum Mollusca; class Bivalvia; order Arcoida; family Arcidae; genus Anadara; species Anadara kagoshimensis. The sequence continues at coordinate 39,262,536 of CM037857.1, forward strand.
TATAGAGTCAATAAAAAAGTCAAGTTTGGAAAACTCGGTTACACATGTTCAGTGACTATATACATTGTATAAATTTTTCTATGTATTAAATTTCAACTGAATTGGTTGCTTGCTAAAGCTATATTGGGCATTATAACTTTTGCTGTTTATATTAACAACAATCTACTCAATCTATGGAACCTTCAATACCATATTTGGTTAAAATTGTCCAGGCAGTTTCAGAGGTTTTATTAAAGACACTTTATAAGCTTGAGGTAAAAACCATTCCTAAATTGATAAGGCCGTTTGTGGAATAAATAAGGCTAAAAAAAACAGGAAAATTTCAAGCAAATCATGCACTATGGATCAGGGTTCACACGAATATGTAGACTAAAATTTAGGGTCTTTTGAGGGCAAAAATATAAAAAATTATGAGTTTCTTGAGTTTTAAGCAGTGTTATGTATGAATTTTGTATGTCATAACCTGAAGTAAATATGAATTTTTGCATATGTTTTCTACACGTTTAGAACAACCAACGACTGGTGTGCCGATTTTTTTGGACATCTTGTGCAGAAATTGTACCAACATCTAATTATTGGCAAATTTTAGGGCCTTGCTTCAATATTTAGGGCCTTTTTAAGACCGGTTACCAAATTTAGGGACTTTTTAGGACAGTGCATCAAATTTAGGGAGTTTTTAAGGCTGTACGAACTCTGTGGGTAGAATGTACAAACATTATTTCATTGTAGTCATAGTAAATCAAATGTCCATAATAACTAAAAGCAGGATCATGTGGGGAAAAAACCTGCTCAGTTAAACTTTAAAACTACTGGATGTTTTCATTCTTGAGATAAGTACATTTTTTTCAACATTTTTCTAATAAAGAAATACAAGTACAATATGTAGCTGTAATGCAGCAAGTTTAGCAATACATGGTATTACGATTTTTCCAGGAGATGGGGATTAATCTTGCAGTTCTGCTAAATCCCGATATACTTCGAAGAGATACTTCGATGAACTGCTGTAAATCTAAGATGTTTTGGATAAAGAAACCACAAAAAAACTTTGGACATTTAATAATATTTTATTCAATACAAACGTATCCAACAATATCGAATGATGAAAACACAAAGCATCAAAATAAACAATATGGGATATCTAAAAAGGTTACAATTCAGATATGATAAAAGTGTGCCAATTTTAATTCTAGGCACAGATAAAATAACTAGAAGCTTAGTTGTGGTTTTTTCAGTTCAATTTAAGCTAAATGACAAGGAAATACCAGTATGCTGCAATATTGGGTTGGTTTCAATTTTTCCACAAATTTTATAAGAATCGATATATTTTTCTGTATCCGACTCAAAGATTTCCAAAAATTGTGTGAATGTTGGTAGACCAATAGAATCCAGATCCAAGAGTACTGGGTTCCAATCATGTCATCCACATCCAAGTTGAAAGGCTACACTGATTGACAGACTATACTGTGATAGGCCAACATGAGCAACTGGCAATACAACCAGTGTAATAATTCTAAACCAAGTCTAGCACTACAATTTTATAAGAGAAGAAATGCCTGAAATATCCCTGTTGACATATAAATACCCCAATGTTGATTGTGATAGCTATTGTGCATAAATGATGAAAAATGTTGGTTTATTCTATGTCTTAAAAATCTAATAACAATAATGAATTATAATAAAAATACTCTTTACAACATGTAACTCTCAATGATCAATACATTTAAAACAACGTTAAAAACACCACTTTGTAATCAGAGCAGGTGTAAACTGTGATGATGTGAAATACAAGAATAGATACATAATGTAGTTAAATTATATTTAATTGCATCTGTGTGATGTTTTTTTTTTCATGATACGGTTGATGAACAAATGAGACTTGGACAAGTTGTAGGTAGATAAAACAGTCTTGTCACAATTTTGTATCAAAGCTAGCTGTTAAATACTTCAACAAATTCATCATAACAATGAATTGATGTAAAGCTCAAATATATATTACATTAGAAAAGTCTGAAACAATTTGGTATTAATATGATTAGCAATGACTCCAAATTTTTCAGCAATTCACACATATATAAAGTACAATAGACCTTTGATAACTTATATTTTGTCACTTTCTTACAGCGGATAACACCATAAGATGTCATTTCACCTAAACTATATTTCTATTATACATGTATCCAATTAAATTCATTAACTCGATCACCTTTATAATCTGAAGTCACATGAACTTTGATAAAGAATTGAAACTTCAATGTTACCTGACTGAACAACAATTTCAGAAACATATTTATGTATAAACTACTTTATACTAATCAAAGTACTGAAGGTACTGAAGCATCAGCTAAACTGAGCAATTTGATAAAAAAAATGTGCACTTGAAACTGAGATTTGTCTAATGAATCAGTAACAAATGAAAATCATGCAAATAATAGATACTGTGATCGGGAAGCTTCTAACAACAAGTCTGCTTTTTATGCAAGTTGTTAGGTTCTAACGTATAAATATGTTACAATGGTCAAAATGGACATGACACGCAATGTTTATCAATTGAGTAAACTAAGTAATTCGCATAAATATAAATTTTCAATTTTTCAAAAACCAAGAGAGGCTACTAAAGACCCGACCCCAAATCTGAGTGAAATATCTCAAGCGTAACGGAAAAAAGTCCAGAGAAACCATCATTTTGATAAAATTCACAAAGTAAAAGGGGCATAACTCCACTAAAACGCAGTTGACTGGAAGAAAACCCAAACTGGATCTATAATCACCACCATCATCATCATTATCACTCCTCATATCACATTTTGATCATCAACATGAAGATATCAACATCATCATCATCGTCGTCGTCATTAGCAGCAGCAGTAGAACCCATGCCATGACAATCACCACCACCATTATATTAATCATTTTCAGAAATCCTCATGTTACATCATTAATATGGTCACATCATCATCATAGCTCTTCGTGTCACATAATCATCATCATTATCAGCAGCAGCAGTACTGAATGTCATCATCATGTCACATCATCAGCATGAACACATTGGCTTTGTTATCATCATCATCATCGTGAATCATTATTATCATCGACAGCAGCAGAACTGAATGTCATCACCACCACCATCATCATCATCACCACCATCTTCATCATCATCATCATCATCATACTATGGGCAGTGCTCGGCAGTACTGAATTTCATCATTGCCACCATCATCATCATCACCATCTTCATCATCATCATCATCATCATCATCATACTATGGGCAGTGCTCAGCAGTACTGAATGTCATCATTGCCACCATCATCATCATCGGTAGCAACAGAACTCATGTCACCATCATAATCATCATCATAGTTCGTCAAGTCACATCGTCATCATCACCATCATCACTCATAGCAGCAGAGCTTATTTTCATCACCACCATCACTATCATCTTCTTCATCACGATAATCATTATCATCATCGGCATCAACAGAACTCATGTCATCACCATGATCAACATCATTATCATATCTCCTCGTGTCACATCATCATCATGGTGACATCATCATCATTATCATCATCATTATATCTCCTCATGTCATATCATCATCATCGGCAGCAGCAGAACTGAATGTCATCATCATCATTATTATTGTCATCATCTTCACCAGATCATCATGCCACATCATCATCGCCATAGTGTCATCATCACAAAAAAAACTTTCACCATTACCAGCTTTTTCCCTTGACTTGCAACTGACAGATTAACCATTGTTGAAGTCATTAATTTTATTCATTGAATTCACAATTAATTTGAAAAAAATAAAAAATAAAACCTTTGTTTTAGAAATAATTTAAATGTATTTAAAATTATTGTTGAATATATATAAATTGTCCAAGTGAGCTTCAAAAGCCTGAATTGCTATAAACCATCCTGACACAATAAGCTAATAATCTGTACCTCCCAATTACAGAAGTTGTCCAGGCAACTGTCTCTTTCAAAAAAGTTTGTGACAAGAATTGAGTACAAAAGGGGGAAATATTTCTGAATAGGATTAATTGAAAATTAATTGATTATTATTTAGACAACTAAAATGTTACAATAAAATTACTTTGAATTTAAGAGAAACTGTAAGAGGAGTTGAGTTCACAAAGTAGGTACCCCCATTCTAATACTTGCTAAAAAGTGACTAAGTTTCAAAGTCTTGAAAAATGGGGAAAAAATCTTGAAATATTTCCATAAAGTCAGGTGCACATCTTCAATATATATATAAACATTCTGTGAAGTTTCAAGGCTTTTGGTTGAAAACTGTAAGAGAAGTTGAGTTCACAAAGTAGGTACCCCCATCCAAATACTTGCTAAAAAGTGACTAAGTTTTAAAGTCTGGAAAAATGGGGAAAAAAATCTTGAAATATTTCCATAAAGTCAGGTCACATCCTCAATATATATATTAACATTCTGTAAAGTTTCAAGGTTTTTGGTTGAAATCTGTAAGAGGAGTTGAGTTCACAAAGTAGGTACCCCCATTCAAATGCTTGCTAAAAAGTGACTAAGTTTCAAAGTCTTGAAAAATGGGGAAAAAATCTTGAAATATTTCCATAAAGTCAGGTGCACATCCTCAATATATATAGAAACATTCTGTGAAGTTTCAAGGTTTTTGGTTGAAAACTGTAAGAGGGGTTGAGTTAAAGATTGGTACCATATTTTCCCCGCCCTTAGTTTCTGTTCTACTTCACCAACGGTGCTCTAGAAATCGGAAGAACTTAAGAAAGCACAATACTTGTTTTGTTTCAGTTTTCCTCCATGTCCAGTGGCCACATTTTATGTGAAATAAAGTAATATGGCTTCATTAAAGGAAATTAAAGGATGTAAAAACCATGGATTAAACTACTGACAACAACTTTAATCGGATATCCACTGTAAAACGATCTAATAAGGACTTGTAACAAGGTAAATAAATTTTATCTGAAAATTTTAAAACATCGTTTTTTTTTCAGTTTTGTTAAGATTTTGATTTCAAGTTGTTCCTTCTTGCGATTTATTTTGTTGTTTCAAAATAAACAACTGGAAAGGGTATTTAAATGAACATTGATGATGAAATTGTCTGTCTTCGGAGACATATGGTGAGAAGTGGAGTGTGTGCGGAAGATCGGAAATATGTAGCAGAGATTCGAGAATAAAGCATGTCGTTTTTATATTAAACTGATAACTGAAAAGGACAGGGTGTCATGATCATTTTAAAAGGGGCAAGGGTGTACTGGACTAAAAAGGTCAGTCACTACGCTATGTGAATACATTTCAGCAGGGGCATCGGGTGCCAAATGCCATGCCCCCAAACACATGGCTAATTTGCATACGAACTACGGTATCGATATCCTACGCAACTTCACGAGTCACAAACGATTTATCAACATAGCCAATAACTTGTAAATAAACTTCTTCTTTCAGTTTCGTATCACATTTTTGGGAATAATCTTTGATTTCTACTTTTTTGTTATGCATAATTTCGCTACCGGCAAACTGACAGGAATGAGTTTTAATACCCAATGAAAGCGGGAAAATCCTCGTGACGTTATGATGAATATTAATGAACCAGGTCGGGATATCCCAAACACGAAATATTATTGACAATCAATTTTAAAAAAAAAAATATATAATTTATCATCAAATGTGATCCATGTTTGGAGTTATTTAACTTAAAAACTGTTTAATGAGCATACTTTGTGTTTATTTATCTATGTCACTTTGCGTAAATTAAAAAAATCCAATATGGCGGCGACTGTAAAACAACCACATGTACAGCACTGTAGGTCAAAAAGAAGAACGTCGGCGCGAACTGACAAGATCGTCATTTTTGTTGGGCTTTCCGAGGGGCGTATACTTCATGGATTTTAATGGTTTTTATACAAAAGTATATATCCAGCAAAAACAATTACGGACTTATACGCGTATGAATACATTTCAGATCGGCACATGTGTACATGATGAAAACATTGTTTTCGTAACTTTCCGGGAGACCCAATCACTCAGATAGAGTTTATACATACCTGGGATACCGTATATGGAAATTCCCGTAATTTCAGTCGAAACGAAGGATTTGATTGGCTGTCAAGGTGAAATGAGAGCGGCGCTAAATACGAAAAAATCCAACGATCGCTATAAAGCATTCAGCATGGCTGATGCTTTAAAAACATATTTACCATAAATAATATAGTGGATCCATGATTTCTTAACACAGAACTGGAACTACATGTAAAATATGGAAATATATTGAAAGCTGTAAAGATTTTTCATGTTGAAGATAGCCCGATACAAATACATTTTCACTTACCATGTATACTTTTCTACTCAGTACAAGTAATATTATTTCATTATTCTTGTTTCATGTTAACTATTCTTCCAAAACAAGACTTAGTTTATTTAATGAAATCAGTACACATACAGGTACAAACAAATCTATTTGTTCAACTTTTGAATATATTTTCATTCCATTGCTAATTGTTTCCTCATTGAACAATAATTTGTTATTCTACATATAACTCAAACTAAGGCAGAGGTATTTTTGCAAATTGAAATTTTGTTCATGAAGTGTTCCATGTATATCTCTGTAATTGGCAGTGTCATGTATAGTAGATTGTGTAGTATATATACATTTATTTGGTCTCAACCATGGGTTTGATCATCTTCCACAAAGTCCTCTGCATCTTCCTGACTAACACACTCAATATGACTGACCTAAATATTAAGAATAAATAAATGTTAAGAGTACATGTAAATCCAAAAATATAATAAATATTGTCCTCCTTCATATAAATCATTGCAGTATAAATTGGGACACCACTGTCCAAGTGTTTTCAGGTAACAGTGTGCATCACTGCCCAAATTCAAATTCCACACAAACATGTCCTAGTATGAGAAAGTTTCTTTGCTAAATCTGTGTACTTTAATTTCCTCACAGAACTAACCACCTCAATATATACTGGTAAGTAAAATAATCTGACTGGGACATGAAGCACTGTTATACTATTACAATTCTGCTGAAGAGGCCATATACTAATAAAAAAACTAAAGTATTCAATACAGTATATTACCTTAACTAAGAGGGAGATATTACATGTTGGAAATTTTACATCTATTTGCTTTTTGTAGGAAGACAACTCAACACTTTCAACACTTTAACATGTTTATAAAATATTTTACTGCAAAGCATGTCCTTATATTTAACATTGGATGCATATGTTAACCCTGTTGTCAGGTAACATTAAAGGTACTCTTTTGTAGTTTGTGCAAGCGAGTCTGCATTGATAGGTAGACCTCTGATATTTGAAAATATTTACCTTATTTCTGAATTTGACTCCATAAAATTTATCAGCATGTTCTAATAACTCTGGTCTGAAGGTAGTTGTGATGAATTGTGCATCATCTGCTAGTTCATCAATCATATCTGAATGGAGAAAATACATAAATATAGCACAGTAATTATTACTGAAGGGGAAGAACAGTACTTCTGCTGAACATAATTTTTTTTTTACATGTACTTAAACAAGCAAATTCAGTGAATTAGGATTTCCCGCCAGCAACTTCCCTTTTTAGTGATTTGCAATTATGTTCAAAGGGCCATAACTCCAAGGAAAACGAGGAAACAAACTTGGGTAAACGATATGCACATCTCCTATCTATGTTGATACTATGCACAAAATTTAATGAAATAGTGTTTCATACCGTAATCCTTCTATATATTCGGACCCTCTATGTTTTCGGACACCCCAATTTTGAAATTTCAATAATTTTTAAATTTCCTCTAATTTCGGACGGCATTTTTTTGCCTCTAAATCTGGACGCGATTTTGTTGGAATTCACCCGTAACAAGCAATACATATTGCTTATAATTAATATTGAATAAAAACATGAAGAAATGTTGTTGTTTTGTTGTTAATTTACATTAAAATTTGTTATTTTTATGTGTTTGTTGCGTTGTGTATTTGCGTGATGGAGTCATGATTGTAACTTTGAGGACAAGTATTTTACGATGTATTTACGTTTTTAATGTAAGCTGAATAAAGCCATACCTGTATTAAGTGTTTTAATATTCTTTGAAAGTGAAAGTTGATTGAAATTAAAATTCGTGGGTAAGAAACATCGTACGAGACCAGAAGTTCTGTCGGCACACAAATCCAACATCAAAGACATTTTTTCAGGAAGTGACGTTATCAATGAATTTCATTGGATGAGAAACTTGTGGAATCCCTTCTGATTCAGTGCATGTCAACTATGGGAATTCCCGATCCTCTGATACTTTCATTTGTCTAAAAACGGGAAGATGGGCATCACGATGTATTTATTGTTTTTCCTAAGATTAAAATTGTTTGAAACGTAAGTTAAAACAATGTATTTGTAAACTATTGTGTTCTGTGAGTGATAACATAGATTTTTAAACAAAAGCTATATTGATCACGGCGAACCCCATTCAAACATGTCCTGGTTCTTAATCGTACAAAATGTGGAATTTCTTGACTAAAAAATATTCTTGACCATTATTAATTATAAAAATTTTGACCGTAGACAGTGACAGAAGACGAAGTGGGGTAACGGTGAACCTCAAACGGTGGGAACTACTGACAAAAATCACGCGATTTGCTTACAAAAAATGGCGTCCTTCGATGTGTATTACACATTGGATCATGATTATTGGTCAACAAACACTTCAAAAAACGACTTTTTTGTGAAATAAACAACACAAAAGGTAATTTCAACATGAACTTTATTTGAAAATTGTTATTATAGATGATATCCATGTGCGTATCGTCGTTGATAGTGTCTTGCATTACCGGGAGGGCAGCGAGACATATTATCGGCTCCTAAATATCGGACAACTCTAAATATTCGGACACCCCCATTTTTCCAAGTGTATAATTTTCATATTTCCTCTAAATTCCCGGACACTTGAAAATGAAATTATTAAAATTCGTCCGAATACATAGAAGGATTACGGTAGTTTGGGAGAATTCGTGCAGACAAGAATTTTGGAAGGATGGAATATCAAATATAATATCCCCCTCCTTCGAAAGGTGGGGGATAATAACTGATGCAATTGACATGTGTAACAGGTATACATGTGTATATGAAATGTGTAAGGCTAATCATGTCATCTGTTTCTTTAAAGTCCTTTAAATCTAGAGTTGTAGGGAGAAAGAAAAAATTACTATTGGATAAAATTGGGAAGACACAGCCATGTATTAGATGTGAAACAAGCATGCTACCAACAGAGCAACTGATACTAGCATTTTAAAACATGACACATACCAGCCACAGCTTTTCTGTGTTGTGCATCTAAAGCTTGATCAATTTCATCAAACAGATAAAATGGGGCAGGATCACACTTCTGAATAGCAAAAATCAAAGTCAGAGCAACGAGAGACTTCTGTCCTCCTGATAACTGCTGCATGTCCCTCATCTCAGCACGATTTCCAGTAAAAGATACTTTAATTCCAACACCAGAAAACTGTTCAACAAGTGGCACTTCTGCACCTTGTGGACCTTCCTCATCATCCTAAATACAAAAGGAAATATATATTTAATTCATATTTGTAATTTGAAAATGCACAGTTGTTTGCATTATTGGCTGTAAGGAAAATAATGTGACTTGTGAAAATTTGCTATTTTTCAGATTAAAAAATATTAAATTTCTAACAAAAGTCAAAAGTTAAATATTTTACTAAAATAAACTCTGATCACCAGCTATATGTGAAACGGGAGAAATTTTTACATTTGCAGTGTGCTCAGCACAATGTGCAAGGAGGGTATTCTAGTGTACAAAGCCTAGGGTGACATGGGTCAGTGGTTTTATGTTCTCTTCTGAAGAACCCTGTGGCTTTCATTTCTAAATGCAAAATAAAAGAATGCAAAGTAATGAATTCTCTCTTCTAAAAATTTTTTCCAGATTCATTTTTACATACCCCTTGTTCTGCATCTCCTTTCTTCATCACTAATACACCATGACCTTTTTCTACAAGTTTCTTGAAAATTTCACTAAAATATTTTGACACCTGCAAAATAATTGATATTGTATATTATTGTTGATCATGGAGATGGAGATGGAGATGAAGATGGCAATGAATAGGTCATGTGCTAAGAAAGCCAATTAGTAGCATCAATAGAATTGCTCTCAGACGGACACCTGAAGGAAAACAGAAGCAAGGCAGACCCAAAAACGCCTGGAAGAGAACTGTGGAGAAAGATACGAAAGAACACCAACTAACTTTGGGAGAACTGGAGAAGATGACACAAGGCAGAGATAAGTGGAAAACTCTAGTCCTTGCCCTATGTGCCCCCGGGCGAAACGAGGACTAGGTACATGTAGGTAGGTATTGTTGATCATGGCTCATAAAACAAAATGTTTTGTCATTTCCAAAGTCATGCTCATCATTATCTACATGTACACAATGTCTAAACACAAACCCACGTAGTTTGTCTCTGTTTATCATTAAGTATTAACATTAGTTTCTGTAATTGATACACATAAATTTTCTTGAAATACAATAAATGTGTGTAGTAAGTGGAACCAATAGTACAAACAGACACCTTTTAGCACTGATGAGGAATTGTATTCTGAAACAGCTGAAGATCCTGACCATTGTAACTTTCATGACCACAATGTTATAAAGACTTCTTTTAAACAACTGTATAACATTGGATCACTGTCTATCGCTCTTGGACAGTATAATAAAACATTATTCTTTCTTGGAATTGAATTAGTGGAACTTATATACATGTATCACTATATACATGTACATGGAGTAGAAAATTGTTTCAAGTCCATTTTCCGGAAATTACCAGCTTTTTTTTTTTTAAATCATAAGTTTTCAGCTTTTTTTTTTTTTTCAAATCATAAGTTTTAACTGGCAATGTAACTCAATATGGAAAGCTTTAATGTGTATGAATTTGTTTAATCAAACTTTTTTCAGAACCTTTTTATTCCTATAATTATAAAATACATAGAGTTTTGTTCTGATCAATCTCATACCTGTTTAAATGTAAGTTGTATTGCTTCATATTTTCTCTGATCCAAAGCAAACATCAGATCTAAAATTGACTGAAATAAACAAACAGGCACTTATTAAAAACATGCTACTGCATGATACATACACATGTACAAGTATAAATGTATACTGGGAATAATTAATTTTCATGGTATTCTAATTCCCATTGTTTCCATGGATACTCTAATCCATGAATTTACATGTCAACAAAATAGCATATACTACAACTTACCTCAAGCAAAAACTACAAACCACAAATTAACTATCCACAAAATGGATTTTTTTCTTAAAACCACAAAACATTTGACACCATGAAAATAAATGAATTCACAGAATATGACAAATACCTGGTGAAAAATTGTTAAATCAGTAATATTCACTATGTATTTATAAAACACTTTTATCCAGCTAAAATGATTTTGGTCACTTTCAATATGATTGATATTTTTCATTTTTACTGAAAGTCTGAAGAATGCATCCACCACATGTCATATTCAAATTGGCAGTTATTGACTATTTTCCCTTTCTTAAGACAGGTATTTCAGAAAGCATTCTGGTATGTATTTCTGTGCACTTTGGGACCTCCTTACTGGGAGCATTTATACTAAATTTGGATTTTGTTTACTCATGCTTAATCATACAGTGCTTCAGATTGTCGGTGCGCCCGCGCCAATCCCGCATTATTTTAAAAAATGGCGCATAACATTTTCTTCTAATGGGTCCACGTGGCGCATGGTTTTTCTTAGCCAAATTGATCGTTAATAATTTCTTCCAAAAACTACATATTAGATTCCATGCGGTTTTCCGATTTGACTTTCTGTTTTCGTTTTCTATCGGTTAATCTCTAGCATCTTTGTTTATCTCATAATCAGCATGTAGACAGGACTCCCGACAAGCCCCTTCTCTTCGCTCTATGCGTCGGTTATTAACATTAATATTCAAAGGGGGAGAACTCGTAATAAAACTTTTTATGACCTCGGACGTTGTTGTTCATTTAATATGCTAGCGGCAACCATGGCTATGAGATGCAGACGACTCTATTCACATTTTTTAAAACAACACAAAGCGCAGAGAAGTATATACACATAAAATAAATCATGGAGTTGAAAGAGTTTAAAATATATCGTAAAGGTTAACAAAGTATAAATTAGCAGATGACAAGATCGCTTTTGGTGCATTATATGAAGATGTCAAGTGCAGACTTTCACTTTCAGTCACGTGGTCGTGGCATAACATTTAATTATGTGGCAAAACATGACCCACTATAACAAGAAATGACCCCTTGTTATTGGACCTGGTGGGCCCTTGTGGCCCACTATCTGTAAAAACAATCTGAAGCACTGATCATATGTACATGTACAAATATATATTATGGGATCACCTGACTGCCCTAAGTTATAAAGATGCATAGATGCTTGCATTGATCAATACACCTAAACAAAAAACAGAGAACTAATAAATGTGAACCATCTGAAATGTTGATGGTCAAGCTTACAAATGGACTGGTGCCCAATCAAAGGAGAGTCTTACAACGTATTCATGTAAGATTCATTTGACTGCACTGGGATCAAAATAAGCCTGCAGTATCAGTACTGCATTTTAACCAAATTAACAAACCTTATGAACACTGACCAGTTTATTTTTTCTCTTCATTTGTTTGACTGAAACTGGGATCAAAATAAGGCTGCAGTATAATGACCGACTTTTAACATATATGTATGTAATAAACAAACCTTATGAGCACTGTCCAGTTCATCTTTTCTCTTCATCAACTTTTCTTTTTGATCAGAGAAGTTGACAAACTGATCTAAAGCTTTCTTATTTACATGACTGTATTTTTTTAATTCATGGTTACAGGTCTCCAACTTTTTAAATAGCTGTAATAAAATTGAGATTTTTTAAAATAAATTCATAGTAAAATATACATACATGTACCTGTATATAAACAACACTGAAAACAAAAATAACAGTTATAATAGTTTTAAGACTGTTTCTAGTGGGCCCATTCAGATAAAATTGATTGGCCATTTTTCCACAATTACATGTATGGGTCATTCAGTTTAAACTGATGGCTGACTTTTTTCAAATATATTTCCAAGCAGAGATAGAATATCTAGGTCTCTAAAATTCCCATTTCAGAGATACATGTATATAATTTATAAATGCTTGAAATAACTAAGTCATTGAAATCTGAACTGATACCCGATTCATACACTATGGAGAAAACCAAGGAATGCCAAATAATAACTTCTTTGCTGTGAATTTTAAATATCAAATTTACAGACAATTTACAGAAAACTCTATTTATTTATTTATTTATTTATTTATTTATTTTTACCTGTTTAAGACTTAAATTTTGGTACTTTTCAAATGCATCACTTGGTAAAGACCCTAGTTCTCTAATCTTCTTCATGCATTCATCTTTCTGTAAACAATAAATAACAATAGTTAAAATCATATTTCAGGTAATGTGTATTATTTTTAAGATGTGAAGTGGAATAATGATGTTTTTATCCCCTTTTAAGAGAGTAAATCCCGGGTAGCATAAAAAACCCACTGACTTTCAACAAGTAAACTGATGTGCTGTCTCACCCAGGTGGAAAGTGGGTCAGTCATCTATAACCCGATGCTTTAGACCAAACTGTCACCATGTCCTTTTTTTCACAGATCATTTACATTTATTTTTCAGTTTACATGTAATAACTAGTCCAATATTGAGATACTAAGATCTGCTCTTTGGTTGTCAAGTAAGCTGAAACAAAGCTTGGTGCACATGCGTCATATTTTCCCAAATGTTTCATGTTAATCTTTCATGTCAAAGGCTAACTAAACATCCTTCATTCATAAATTCTTCTGATTGACTTTTATTCTTGGATTAAAACAATTGTAGTGCATCTAAAGGGTGGCACTGAATCTTAATATCGTAACTTCATCTGATGAATGTTATGAAACTTAAAAGCACTTGTGAAAGTAAATTTGGAACATATTTGCAACTCGCATTTAAAGTTCTGATTTATTTATTCCATTAAGTGTTTCACTGGCATAGTATAGCCCTGTCAAGGATTTGATATAAGCTAATATATGCTTTATACAGGCAAAGCTGAAAAGTAGAGTTGAAACTCTGGACTATAATAAAGTGTACTGTACCTTCTTGGATAATAAACTCTGTTTGTTTGTCATTTTATCTAGTTCTTTGCCATCATCAGATATTTTATCTTGCTGTTCTTTTTCTTGGCCCTAAAATTAAAAAAATATATGAATAAACATATTAATATACATCAAGAGGGTTTTGAAATCTCAAAAAACATCCAAGAATTGTACTTTACAAAGAACAAATTGTGGCCATAACCTAAATAAACGTGAACAGACTGGCTTTTAAACCTTAAACTTTCCTGTGTTTACTTTAGTAGGGATCATTGCCAAATGACCCCCACCCCATTAAGGCCAGAGAGGGCCATATTTAACATTACATGAATTGAAAAATATCAATGTTCTGGTGTTTTGTTTTTAGAAAAATCCTAGATTGAACACTGTTTCCAAATTTGGAGTAGAAAAATTAGCAATATTGACTATAAGTTAAGAGTCTATGCAATTTAAATGGTACATTTCAGATTGGGTTAAATTTTTGATTTTCTAAATGTAATTGCTGTTGTATTATTGTCTTTTACATGGACAGACTTTATTAATACATACCTTCCAATATTCCAAATTATTCTGAAGTTCTTTTTGTTCTTTGTTCATTTTCTCTAATTGATTGTCTAGAGCTGTAACAATAATGAACAATGTATAAATGAGTGGAGTGGAGATATAGTGTCAAGATTTTCTCATCAAGGAGGTCAGTTCTGGGATGGTGAAGAAAACCAGAGTGCCTGGATTGCACTACCACCCACCCATCAAATCACAATCTAGGTAGTTCAATGATCTCATGTCATATATGAATCTTAAAGCTCCAAGGCCTTTTGATTCATGACAAGAAGATATTAAATGATTATATTCTTTTAAGATCAATGTGACCTTGAATGTAGGTCAAGGTCAGTCAGCTCCACTAACTTGTTATAACTTCATGCATTGATGTTATATATGAAGTTTCGATTTCTAAGCCTTTTGGAACAAAACATGAAAGATGTTTCACCATTTAAGGTCACTGTGACCTCATTGAATGAGGGCCAAGGTTAGGCAGCTTCCCAAAATTAGTAGATGCTGTATATGAAATTTCATGCTTCTAGGTGTTTGAAGTTATAACAAGAGCACCGCCGAGCGGAGCATTATACGCCCGTGTTATATTGATCGAGTAGTACTATTTACTGAGAAGTATAAGTACAACTAGGATATATGTATGTAAAAATATATTACCAACTCCGTGTTCGGGCCATAACTCGTAACCCAAAAAAGTTGTAATTCAAATTTGCACGAGATATTACCATGATTAAGGTGTAACTGTATAACAAATTTCACTTAAATCCATGTTTGTATTGTCTACTGAATGGAATACAAACCACATGGTCATACATACAAAAATTTCTAAGTTAAAAAAGGGGCATAACTCCTCCAAAAATAATCTGATAAAGTTGTAATTCGAACTTGCACCAGATATTAACATCGTAAATGTATATACCAAATGTATAACAAATTTCATTTAAATCCATGTTTGTATTGTCTACTGAATGGAATACAAACCACATGGTCATACATACAAAAATTTCTAAGTTAAAAAAAGGGGCATAACTCCTCCAAAAATAATCCGAAAAAGTTGTAATTTGAACTTGCACCAGATATTAACATCGTAAATGTGTATACCAAATTTCATTTGAACCCATAAATAGTTGTAGGCTCTAATGATCGGAAACCACATGGTCATACATACAAAAATTTCTAAGTTAAAAAAGGGGCATAACTCCTCCAAAAATAATCCGAAAAAGTTGTAATTCGAACTTGCACAAGGTATTACCATGGTAAAGCTGTATGCCAAATTTCAATTGAATCCATAAATGTTTGTGGTCTCTATTGAACGGAATACAAATTGTTAACAGACGCCCGCCCGGACGGACAGCACCGTAACATAATACGTCCCATCATATGACGGGCGCATAAAAATTTATCTCAACTTTTTGTTAGGATAACATTACCCACCTTTAGCTTGATTTTTAAGATCTGTGACTCTTTCATCAACAGATCCTAAATCATTGTTCAAAGTCTCAATTTTCTCCCTTTTGTCTTCCTCTGAAGATTCTTGAAGATCACCCGTAATTCTGTCCCGCTTCTTCATCAAGTTGTTGTATAGTAGATTCTCTAGTTTGTTCTTTTCACCTTCCAACTAAAATCCAGAATGAAATAAAACATGCTATAGCTGTAAGAGATATCTTGTTTTTTTAGCATGAAACATTTTGGAATACAGGTATTTCAGGGAGCATGAAAACAGTATAGGGTCTATTTTGAGGCCTTGATAGCTTAGTGGTTTAAAGTGAAGAGTTAAGATATATCTTTTTTTCTTAAGTACAAAATGTTTGAAAATACATGGCAAGTGTAAATAGTACAGCAGTGTTCATTGAAGAAAGGCCCATGAGACCAATGACCCTTTATTTTGAGAATGGCTCCATTGTTAAGGTCATATTTAACATGGATGCAAAAATACTGACATTATGGTGTTAAAGAGGGTTTTTTTTGTTTTTTGTTTTGAAAAATCCTAGAGTAAACAGTGAGCACATGTACATGTATATGGTCAACTGCCTCACTCAGCCATATTAGGACCTTGGTACCTCAAGTGTTTAAACCCAAAGTTTTGAGATATATCTGACTTAAGCCTAATAAAAATATTTTAGAATATAAAATGAATGTAACAATGAATGAAATGCATGTAAAGTAATAATAGCAATTTAGCCATTAATTTTTCTTTCTGTGTTTGGTATCTGAACATACATACCATAGTCGAGATCAAACTCAAAAGATTTCATACCAGTCATACTAGTGTTTTTTTATTATCAATTCTCTTGGCCTGAGCAAAGCATCATTCCTTGATTTTTTTTTCAAATTTAATTTTCAAATTTTTTTTAATCCTGGTTTACCATCCTCAAAACATGCAACTCTTCCAATGGTATGTATATACATACTAAAAATGTTCTTTTCAGCAAGTTATATTACAGAATAAGAGATAATATTTACCCTTATTCTCTCTGTAAGAGCTTCTTTATTTTGCTGAGTCAGTTGTTTTATTTGATCATTTAGATGATCTACTTCTCTTTGGTCTTCAACATTGAGCTGTGACAGTAAATCAGATCCTAATTCTTCATTCAGGGATGCTGCAGAACTCTGCATAGCTTCTAAACTAGACTGAAGACTAGCCACACTCTTTTCCTACAAAATATAAAGTGTAAAATTGAAAAAATACAAAGAGTATGTAAATTTGAAGTATAGTAAACCTTAAATAACATGTGTTTGACTTCAATTTTGAATAAAGGTCTTTGATGTTTATCAAATTATTATGGACAAGGAAAGCTTGTTCAAATGCCCCTCATTTAACTTTGCCATCTCATTTATTACCACAATACAATAAAACTTCATTAAAATGCCTCTCAATAACTACACTACCAATCTATCACTACAATTCAGTTGTCCCCAATATATTTGCCATCTCATTTATCACCACATTACAATAACACTTTCTTAAAATGTCCAGCACTTTCAACAGTTTTGCCAACCACTTATCACCAAAGTACAGTAAACCCCTTGTCATAATGATTCTTAATCAATTTGCAGTCACACTTATTTTGCCAAGTATACAAGTACCTTGTGGTAATACAATCTATATCTTTTAAGAATTTTAGTCTCCTTTGTTTCGTTTCTTTCTGTTTATAGTAGAACATCTTTGATGTATCATAGAAGCCATTACTTTATTCTGATATTTCTACTTTTTAACATTTCAATTTAACCATTTTTTATACACGTGTATTGTTTTTTCTTTCTATCTTTTTTAGTGTGACCTCTTACCTTTGGAGATTTGGACTTTTCTATTGACTGTAACTCTTCGGTCATCAATCTTAGATCAGCTTTCATTTTGTCAAATGTATCTCTGGTAAAATATAGATGTATATTATTATATACATAAAAGGTGACATCAAATCATATATCATAAATGCATGTACATGGGTAGACATGGCCCGAGTGGTACTGTCACTGCCTTTCAAAGTCAAGGGTTGTGGGTTGGAACCCCACTCTGAAAATTTTCACAGAAGATTTCATCTCCTGCCCATACAAAAGCTGTAAGAAGCTTGTTACTCAGTAGATTTTCGGATGAGACTCAAAACCGATGGTTGGTTGGTTGGTTGAATGTTGCTTAACGTCGCATCAACAATTTTTCAGCTATTTGCGACGAGAACTATTTAATTAATCTCTATGGATTAATCTATGAACAATTTTATGTATGTATGTGAAGTGCGAGTGTGTTGTATGGTATGCCTTGTACTAGCGTGCACTCAGGGCGACTTTACCATGCTAGCTCACAGAGTCAGTACGCCGCAGACAAGCGTACCACTCCCCCAATCCATTATACTGATACCAGGTGAATCAGTAAAGGCCAACGGTAAGGAAAATTCACTTTCCCACATGTGGTCCGAGCGGGACTCAAACTCACAGCGGTGAGAGACCTTGGATTTGAAGACTGACGTCTTATCCATTAGGCCACCGCGCCCTTCACTCAAAACCGAGGTCCCATGTCTTAGTGC
Organism: Anadara kagoshimensis; assembly: GCA_021292105.1. Taxonomy (NCBI): domain Eukaryota; kingdom Metazoa; phylum Mollusca; class Bivalvia; order Arcoida; family Arcidae; genus Anadara; species Anadara kagoshimensis. The sequence goes on from CM037857.1 coordinate 39,281,280, forward strand.
ATGCTAACGACACCTCTGTAGAGTTAAAATATGCCACCTATGGCTGCTAAAGAGAAAGCTTAAAATTAGAAGTGATTGAAACAGAACGAAGGCTTGAACTATTATTGTATGACATAATCTCCTTTATGCTTTAAATGCTTTGTTGTCTATAGCATAGGGTTACGAATCACAATATCTTTCATCTTCTAGGTCAAATCCCACTAGGGAAAAATTCTAGTCTGAGAAATGTGTAAGTTCGCTTGCCAAATGTTGGTAGCCTTTTTCTGGCAATCTGTTTACTCTCACCATCCCTGAACTGGCCAATACAAATGAAAGAATCTTGACTGGGGTGTAAAAACTCCATTACTCCACTTCATTCCTCTACCCTTTATGTAGATGGATGAGCTTAAACTTGAAACAAAACATTATAATAAACAATTATTGTCAGAATATTCAACACAGTGCATACCTGTGGAATAGGGTATGTGTCCAGTTTCAGAATCATTCCTTAACTAAGATTTTCTTAAAATTGACAGATGAATGGTTGGTTCTGTGATGTAATTTAACATGGCTTCTAACCATGCCATTATTTAGCTGCATGACAAGACTGATAGAACCAATTAAAGATTTATATACACAAACAGGATCTCCTTAATATATGTAGGAAATCACTTTTTAAACTGACTACACAGGAAGCTAAACAATACAGATGTAGTATTACTATAAAGACTTACTTATTTTTACTGTTTCTGGTTTCCATTTTCTGCATTTCACTGACAAGATTGTTAATTTTAGATTCCAGTCCTTCCAGTTTGGTTTTGTGTTCTTTGTATTCCTCTTCTTGTGATGTTAATTTCTGTGTCATCTCTAGTTTACCTTTTTGTAAATCTAACCTTGACCTTCGAGTATCATAATAACCTCCTGTGAGGGCACCTCGTCTACTGACTTGATCACCTGTAATTATATTATAACTTTTAAATACCTAATAATGTACAAAAAGGTGTCATTTGAATGAGTGGAAAAAAAACAGCATGAGTGAATGAAATAAACAGATATATGATTCAAGAATTGTAGGTTCAAACCTTAGCCAGGTTGTGCAGAATGACCTAGTGCAAGATAACAACTACATGTATTACTAATTCTACATTGGTCATGTGCACCTAACAGATAAATGAATGGTTAATGACAGTAATGTAGAGATTTGAACTTGTGAAAGATTCCAAGGAGTATTTTGTGGTATTTTTAAGTCAGAGAATCAAAGGTAAGCACCAACCTGAAAACCGTTCAATGTCAACACACAATTTTAATGTCTAACTGCTTAAAATCAAAACACAGTCCATTACTTATAATTGGTTGAGACAATAATAATGGGGTTCGCCACTGTACCACATGATCAATACCTTTAATGCTTGTGCGGAAGATTTTGGAAAACGTCAACGTCACAAATTCCCAGAAAGACATGGTTTTCACGTCATCTTATGCGATTCCATATCCATTTGAAATAAGTGTTCCCCACAAATGTTAGAGGGTATCATGTGGTACAGCGACTAATCCCACAAGAGCATAATGTACAGACAGGAATATTAGATCAGGCAAGTCCAGAATTTTGATCTCAAATGGCTAAACTTTTTGATGATTTGTAAATAATACCTCAAATTTGACAAATAAATGTTTTTAATCTGTTACATAAAATGGGAAATAAAATAAAGGATTTTTAAAAGGAAATGAACAGCATTTCACAAAGATTTTAAAAGATAATGGTCTTTGTAGTTTTTAAAAAAAGAAAAGGTATTTTTCAAGGGTTTTCAGTGTGTAAAGCACTTTTTGGCTACAAAAACAAGAGGCCCATGGGCCTGATACGCTCACCTGATAACTAATGGCTAGCTGATAGCTTTAAAGAAAACATAAATACTAAACCCCAATGACTTTTTGCTTTACATCATGATAACTATTGTATCAATACCTACAACATTCTAATATACATGCCTATACAAAAAGTTTATAGTTTTCGAGATAATTAACCATTTCGGTATTGTTTTGCATCTGTGACCTTGACCTTTGAACCCATGACCTTTTTCTATACATCAAAATGATCGTTGTATCAATACCTACAACATTCTAATATACAAGCCTATACAAAAAGTATATAGTTTTCGAGATAATTAACCATTTCGGTATTGTTTCACATCTGTGACCTTGACCTTTGAACCCATGGCCTTTTTCTATACATCAAAATGATTGTTGTATCAATACCTACAACATTCTAGTATACATGCCTATACAAAAAGTTTATAGTTTTCGAGATAATTCACCATTTCGGTATTGTTTCGCATCTGTGACCTTGACCTTTGAACCCATGACCTTTTTCTATACATCAAAATGATCTTTGTATCAATACCTACAACATTCTAATATACATGGCTATACAAAAAGTTTATAGTTTTCGAGATAATTAACCATTTCTGTATTGTTTCACATCTGTGACCTTGACCTTTCAACCAATGACCTTTTTCTATACATCAAAATGATTGTTGTATCAATACCTACAACATTCTAATATACATGTCTATACAAAAAGTTTATAGTTTATGAGATAATTAACCATTTCGGTATTGTTTCGCATCTGTGACCTTGACCTTTGAACCCATGACCTTTTTCTATACATCAAATTGATCATTGTATCAATACCTACAACATTTTAATATACATGCCTATACAAAAAGTTTATAGTTTTTGAGATAATTAACCATTTTGGTATTGATTCACATCTGTGACCTTGACCTTTGAACCCATGACCTTTTTCTATACATCAAAATGATCATTGTATCAATACCTACAACATTCTTATATACAAGCCTATACAAAAAGTTTATAGTTTTCGAGATAATTAACCATTTCGGTATTGTTTCGCATCTGTGACCTTGACCTTTGAACCCATGACCTTTTTCTATACATCAAAATGATCGTTGTATCAATACCTACAACATTCTAATATACATGTCTATACAAAAAGTTTAGAGATTTCGAGATAATTAACCATTTCGGTATTGTTTTGCATCTGTGACCTTGACCTTTGAACCCATGACCTTTTTCTTTACATCAAAATGATCGTTGTATCAATACCTACAACATTCTAATATACATGCCTATACAAAAAATGTATAGTTTTCGAGATAATTAACCATTTCGGTATTGTTTTGCATCTGTGACCTTGACCTTTAAACCCGTGACCTTTTTCTATACATCAAAATGATTGTTGTATCGATACCTACAACATTCTAATATACATGCCTATACAAAAAGTTTATAGTTTTTGAGATTATAATTATAATCAGAGGTAAAAAAAATTAGGTCACGACCTTCACAATTGACCTTGACCTCATTTTGAAGATACTAACAAGAAGATGTCAAAACTGAAAACCCCATGTCATTATCTGGTCAAATAGTCAAGTTATAACAATTTGAAGCTATTTTACGATTTTTTCAAAATTAAACGCAAAAACGCGTAACTTATTTTTTATCCGAATTTCACAAAATGAACAAACTATATGCTTAAGACCCTAGAGAAGCCAAATATCACATCAGATTTTTTCTCCAATCAGTACTTTCTGAGAAGAAGATTTTTTAAGATTTTTGCACCCCTAGATCACCTTGACCTAGTTATGGTAGCCATAGCAACGCCACGAACAAATCTGAATTGCACCGGCCCATATATACTTCTGACAAAGTTTCATTAAAAACTGTCCAGTAGTTTCAGAGGAGAAGTCGAAAATAGGTGTTAACGACGCACGCACACGCACGCACGCACGCACGCACATACACACGCTACGCTATGCCATAAGCTCACATGACCTTTGGTCAGGTGAGCTAAAAAACCAAAAATAAGGAAATCAGGAGGGTTTTTTGTTAAAAAACAGGAGGTTATTAGGAATTTTTTGTATTAAGAAAAAAAAAAAATAGCACACAACAAATTCAGGAAAAAATCGGCTCAAAATCAGGAAAATCAGGAGTTGCTTGACAGACTAGGTTTTATTCATCTGTGCATCATTTAATTAAACCACTGAATTAGTAAAACAATAGATCTTATTTACCATCCAGAGTAATACAATCTAAGTTCTGTGTTCTGGCTATCTGTGTTGCTACCTCCATACTTCTACAGATCAAAGTTTTACCAAACACATGTTTTATGGCACGGCTATATTTAGGTTCATATTTCAATTTACTTATCATCGGTATAGCATCCTGAATAAACAAACAAATAAATAAATAAATTTTATAAATAAATTTTATAAATACTTTTAGTAATTGCCAATACCATAACAAGGGACTGCAAGTCAGAAGTTTCTCAAATAGTGTGAAAATGAAAGCAAAAATGCACTTTTAAACTTCTTGTTTAAAATTAAATAGTGCTGGTAAAATATACACTATCAAACATTTTCCCCCTGCCTATGAAGAAAAGGGGGATATTAAATTTGCAATTCTGTCCTTCAAATTGTTAAGACACTTCTTGTCTGGAGTCATTCTTAAAAACTAGCGCAAAGCCTAAACATTGATAGGGGATGCATATATCACTAACACCAGTTTGTTATTTATTTTCCCCGAGTGTTATGGCTCTCTGAACTTAAATCTTAATCACAAAAAAATTACTAATTCACTGAATTTGCTTCATAAAAATTAATTTCCAGACAAAAGATACCTAACTACATTACTGCATAGTATGTACACAACTTTAGAAACAAACTGACATATTCATGTAAAAATTGTTGACATTTAGATCTTGTACTCACATTAGTATCAGGATACTGTGTATCTCTGGAATCAAGTCGGTTTAATGGCATAAAAGTGACTTCCCCTGGAAGACGTAATCTGTTCATTTCTGTTAATAATCGAGTACCAGTTTTATCATTATCAACTATGTGATGAAACAACCTATAAGAAACCAATGTAAATATTAAGTTATGTATGTGTGTTATGTGTATTTGGACATATAGAGACAATAAACTAGTTATACAAACTAATCATGTTTCATATGTTTCATGGCTATGGTTTTCCGCTTACAAACGTGCCGAAATTAAAATCTTCAATCATTTTGATGATTTTGGAGATAACAGGAATCTGGGTAGCGTTTTAATCTTTATTTAGACATCACTAAGCAATCATTTAATTGCAGTAAAAGATTATCAAAATCAGTATAACATATAGTGTAGCCAATCAATCAATCACTGGTTATAAAGCATTAACAGTATTTTATCCAGATTTTTAAAAACAATTTCTGCAATGTATAATATTTCCATATTTAAAAACAAATAAAAAGAATCTCAGTGTGGAAAAACAAACATACTTATCCCAGTCCGAATCACAATACAGATGCAAAGTAAAAACTTTAGAACTGACAAGTCAAGTTAGACACGTGAACTTCCACCAGGGAAGTGAGGCCAGGTGCTCTGGAAGGGTAAGCACCTCCTTTGTAGAAAGTCACATCTATACACAGATTGTACAGATATTTCTTTTTTTTCTTTTTCTTAAGAATAACAGGTTGGCATGATATTACAACAACTTGACTAATACCTATTCCCTGCAGTAACTTCTACACATGTGAAGAATGTATTTTCACTGTGGAAATTTTCTATAAGAATTCCATAGTATCCTTCAACAATTTCTGGATATTTTCCTTGTTCCCTGAATGTCTGTAGTACCTTCTGAATGCTGTCTATACCATTTAATACTCCCTTTAATAAAAAGAAAGATACTTGATGAAAACTTAATCTACACATGTAAATAACTGGTATTCACAATCTTAGTCAATAAATCTGACAGGCATCCACTTACATGTAGTTATCAGAATTTTTACTTTTATACTTCAATCAATTCTTGAAGAAAAAGTCTGCCAACAGAACACACATAAATGTACAACACACACACAAAATAAATTGTGACATTTTGACAAAAGTTGCAAATAGATAACATGCAATCCAAAAGGATTTTGTTAATGTAGGTGTGGTATGGTTTATTGTGTCAATACAAGTAATATTGGTTAGATTGTTTCACAACTTGTTATTCAATTTCAAACACTTACTGCAATTTGTATGGTAATTTTTAAGTAACTTCTAGATTTATCATTTTAAGAATTATTTTCTGATTCATGTATGTTTATTTTAGCTAATTCAGAGATAGATACATAAATGTACATGTAAATGTGAAGAGTACAAAGAATGCCTAGTGTTATTGAGTGTTTCAATAACATTTATTTCAAAAATGGGGTTTCCCAGTGTATCAAGTGATCAATACCCCATAACGTTTTGCATAACTTGGAATATGCCATAACTTTTATGCATAACTTGGAAAATGTTTATGTCCCATATTCCTGAAATAATGTTTTTCTTCCAGGAAGATTTCAATTAATACACAATTCCAATAAAAATAGTTCCACACATATAATGGGGCATCATGTTTCAATGAAGGAATGAATGTTGTAAATAGATTATGTAATTTTACCTTTCCTGTCATTGATCTGAGAGCTTGTTCTTTCTTACTTAACTCTTCTCTTGTGGTTTGTAATTCTTGTTGAAGTACATTCTCCTGTCTCCATAGAACACTAAAATATACATACTTATTTGATTAATACTTACTACAGTCAAATTTTGGTTATTCAAAGTGGTCTTCAATTTCAGGTTCGAAAAATCAGGGCTTTTGAATAAGCTAAGTGTGGAACTTCAAAATTTGCTTACATCATGTTAGGACACATTACACAAATCAAGTGTTGTAGCCATTTGAGGAATGACCCTTGTCAAAGTGACTTCCAATAACAATTAGAGACATTTCACCTATTAGTAAATGTCTGCAGAAATTTAAATTTGTACAGAAAAATACATTCTCTTGTTGTTCAATTTTTTCTTTCTTTTTGTTAAAAAATCACCTTGAAATTTCAATTATAAAGATCACAGATATTGCTATCAAAATTTAGGATTATAAAGCTTGGTCCAATGTTTTAACAAAATATACATGTATTATACTATAACTACCAGTACTTACAAAGGATTCAGGGGCAAAGGGATCCAACATTGATGTTTCTAAAATGTCAGCCATTGCAAATAACCAATGATATTTACAATTGTATTGAATGCCCTTCAACCATCAGCCATTGCAAATAACCAATGATATTTACAATTGTATTGAATGCCCTTCAACCAACCTGTTTAGAGCAACTAAAGACATTTACCAAAACTATTTTGTTTCCTTTGGTGTTGACAAATAAATGGGTTTTCACTTGGTGTCATTAAAATCGAACGTTGAAACTTTGATAGGCCGTATAGGCCGAGTGCTACTGGACGTAGCCTTATTTGGACCTATTTTAGGCCCTATGGCATTCCTAGGGTTGAAAGATTGTAAATTTGATTGTACTGAATTTATTGGGTGATAACTTCAGTTGGTCACACGCAAATTCCTTCTTGAATGAATGGCAAAGCCATTCATTCAATTTGCATGTGACCAACTGAAGTTATCACCCAATAAATTCAGTACAATCAAACTTCAATCCTTAAAAGCAATACTTACTTTCTTTCATTCTGTAAATTGTCCTTTTCTTTCTTCATTTCATTAAAGTTTTTAAAGTTACCATCTATTATATCTTTATTTTGTGTAGTTTTACCAGATATTTCCTACAAATACAGGAATATGTTGTAAGGTTTAGTGCTTGAATTTGTCAAATATCCTTGTCTTTTCTTTACAACATATATGTATGACATGAATATACACGTACCAGTAAATGCACTTTAAATCAAAGATCTTAAGCTAGCTTTTAAGGTGAATTGATTCATCATGATATTCAAGTGTATCTGTCTTGAAAAACATCCTGACAATGAATCATTATGCTGAAACTCTAAAATGTCCTTTGCATTACTTCAGATAAGCAATGCTGCAGCATTTAATAAGAAATTAAAGTTTGATTTATTTAAAGTATTTCTCCAGACACTGTAAATCAAACATGGCCCCATGTACTCTGTCAAGAAATTTATGTACCATTTGCCGTAATAACAATTTTTGTCATCCTTCAAAGCGGCACTAGTTTGGTCTTTTAAAATTTGATGTGATATTCTGTGTGACTGTTGCATAGGTTGTTTGTTTATTTACCATAACTAGAGTTCTGCAATCTGTGAGTTACTTCCCTTTTACCACTAAACATTGCATGCTTTTATGTACCCTGGCAAATTTCCACATATAATTCCATTTACCCCAGCATTAACCAATCATTATTCAACAAATATCTTTTAAGGTTGACAAATCCTGATATTCTGGAGATGGAGAAATTTTGTAATAAATGAAATTATTTCACTTACAACAAAATTGCACCAGGCCCCAGTTTCACAATCATTCCTTAGGTAAGATTTTCCTTATCTTAAATCATGCAAAATTTCAAATCTTCATAATTTTGTTAATTTTCAAGATATTCAGGAATTTAAGGTGTTATTTTTAAGATCACCTCAAGATTAAAACATTTGCATTTAGTTTTGACAAAAATATTTATCTGTAGTTCAAATGAGAGATTACTAAAATTTGCTAAATTCAAGTTAAGGAAAATCTTAGCTAAGGAATGATTGTGAAACCAGGACCAGCATTTAAGTAGGGGAAGTTACTGAAATTTATCCTAATACACTACATTTATAGCAATGAGCAGCACTAAACAATACAATGTATAGACTATCAAATGTAAAAATTTCATCTGAAGGACTTGGACTTCATTTTAAATACATGAACATGTTAGGTACTTGACACTCCACTTATCTCCCTTATTTCTACCTTTATTTGTACTTTAAGATGTTCTGCTCTCTTATCATCATTTGTCAGATCTTCTCTTAATCTTCTTATCTAAAATCAACAAAATTGATAACAGTTTTACATCAGGTGTATTGTTTGAATGTTCTAATCAATATTGTTATGGGGAAAACTTTTATGTTTCATCATTTGTTATAAGCATAAGTGCAAAATATGAAACTTGATCTGCCAGCAGGTTTTTTTTTTTTTTTTTGGTGATTTTCACTTTTGTTCAAAGGGCAACACTTCCCAGGAAAATGATGAAACTGATTCAGGTTAATGATATGCACATCTCCTATCAATGTTGATGCTTTACACCAAGGCTTAATAGTTTTGGAGAATTTGCACAAACAAGAATTTCAGATGGAATTTAATATTCCCCTCTTTTTTCGAAAGGCATGATATAAAAAATAGCAATACTTTATCTTTTCTGTTCTTTTTTTTCATCACACACACATGTAGATTTAAGTGAAGAAATGGTGTTTAAGCCCAGTTAAAATTTCATCACAAGTATATCAAGGCAGTCAGTTCTGTGATGGTGGAGGAACCAGAGGACCTGGAGAAAACCACCGACATTCAGCAAGGGAATTAACAAACTTTCTTGTGCTAGGATCTGTCCAGAGTGGAGTTGAGTTGAGTAATGGTTTTTAACGTCCCAGTCAAGAATATTTCACTTATATTGGGACATCGCCAGCTATAGGCAAAGGTGCAGAAATTTTGCCTGTGCATTGTGCTGATGGCATTATACAGCAGGGTTCTTTAGCGTGCCAACCCCACCGTGACACAAGACCTCGGTTATTTAAGTTCCCATCCGAAAGAACCGTGACTTTCATTTCGTAAATCGAGTGCTTGGCGAAAGAAAGTCAATACCCACTTTCAAGTCTTGGGTCAGACCCGGCTGGGGATCGAACCCACGACCTCCCATTTATGGAGCGAGCACTCTACCAACTGAGAAATCGCAGTGGTTCTCTGTCAAGAGTGGGATTCAATCCTAAGTGGTGAGCAACCCTGTGATCTATATGCAGCTGTGAACCACTCAGCTACTAAGGACCCTTCTCTTTCCTGTACAAAACCTAAAACAGGGATAAATTGTAAAATACTACCTGATCTTCTTTGTCCTTTATTGCTTTGTTTAAAGACTTTAATTCCTTCTTAATCCAGTTATCTCTCTCATCTCTAGATGTGAACTGATTACCACGGCCTTGTTTAGCATAAAGTTCTTTTCTTCTTTGTTCAGCAAGGGACAATCTAAAAATTAATTTAAACATGAAAAAAAATTTAATATACAAGTAGGTCAATGTTAAGGTATGTGCCATAAAGACTATGGTGTCAAGGATGTTTGTCTTGACAGGGTACTTGGTATGTAAAGCAACAGGACAAACTAATTTCACATTGATGTAGTCAATATAGAAACCAATACATCAATGGCCGAGTTTTGACAAAAATGGCCATGTTCAGACTTCGATGGCACGGTTCTAGCATAAATAACAGGGTTCTGACATAAATGGCAACGTTCTGACAAAAAAGGGGGCCTCTTTTTACTGTTCGTTGCTTCACACAAAAGTAAGCTAAAACTAAACACTTACTGTTGTGTAGGTGAGCTAGAATGGAACACTTACTGTTGTTGAGGCAAGCCTTGGCTGAACTTTTATTGTTTTGTAAGCAAGAAAAGACTGAATTGTATTCTGAGACAGAATACTTACGTCTCAGAATACTTACTGTTATACAAATGAGCTATTATCAAACACTTACTGTTGTACGTGAGCTATTATCAAACACTAACTGTTGTACGTGAGGTATTATTGAACACTTACTGTTGTATGTGAGCTATTATCAAACACTTACTGTTGTATGTGAGCTATTATCAAACACTTACTGTTGTATGTGAGCTATTATCAAACACTTACTGTTGTATGTGAGCTATTATCAAACACTTACTGTTGTATGTGAGCTATTATCAAACACTTTCTGTTGTACGTGAGCTATTATCAAACACTTACTGTTGTATGTGAGCTATTATCAAACACTTACTGTTGTATGTGAGCTAATATCAAACACTTACTGTTGTACGTGAGGTATTATTGAACACTTACTGTTGTATGTGAGCTATCATAGAAATACATGTACATGTATGTGAGCTATTATAGAACATTTACTGTTGTAGGGAGCCTAGACTAAACCTTACTCTTGCTTAAGTGAGCTATTATAGTACATTGTTGTTGGTAAGCAAAGACTGAACACTCACTGTTGTTTAGATGGGCTATTATAGAGCACTTACTGTTGTTTAGTCAGGATATTATAGAACACTTACTGTTGCGTACAATTTTCTTCTTTGGCATTCTGTGCCTCATACTGCGGTACAATGGCTTCTAGAGCTGCCTCTGTTTTTGCTATCTTCTCTATGACTTTATTAAGTTCTGTCTCTTGTTTTTTCTACAAAAATAATTCATTAAGGACATGTTTACCAATATATTCACTGAAAACAACAACCTAAATTATAAAGTAAGACCTGTATGCATAAAAGGGTTCAAATTTGCACTTACAGAGAGAATTATTTAAAATTTGCTTATAATCAAATATATAAAATTTAACAGCTTTGTAGAATATAAACTAAAACTATCTCCCCCTGCCCCCAACATCTACAAGGGTTTTAATGTTTTTCTGCAACCTTAACCTTTCCAATATGACCTTGGTTGAAGGTCATGATACACCTTAGGACCATGAAGATTATTCATGTGAAGTTTTATGACAGTCATCCAAAGCAACTATGAGATATGGCCCAGACACGGTCTTACACCGACAGACACACAGACATATGGTCCGACAGACTGACAAACATGGTGATTCCTATATAATCCCCTCAACCTAGTTTGCAGGAGGTTTAATAATAAATTTGTTAATACTTGGAGAAATACCATTATGTCATCATTACCCAAAAAAGCTTGGCTATAATTTTCATAGGCATAAAGTCCTTTTAAGAAATGCATTGACACTTACACATTGATAAAACAGGTAAATGTTGTTTTACAATTTACATCTATGTCAGGATTCTTACAATTATATTCAGACATTATCAACTTCAGCTATAAATGGGGATGAAGTTGTAAATGGTAAATCTTGTGGTAATGAACACAGAATAATTTTTATTTCTTGGTCTATGCTAAAGCCCTGATCCAGGGTTCACGCTGCCGTTTGCTTTTTTCGCAAAATGAGAAAAATAAATAAATTTGGTGATAAAAACTAAACATTGGCGAAAGTGATGGCGAAAAAAAATGTTTACATTAACAGGTTCACTGCGCATCGCGGACATGAGCAGAGAGTTGGTAAAGCAACTGGTTTCCGTCTCCGCTTATGTGTATATCAAACGATTAATCTAGTGAGTTCCGAATGGGTGTTTATTTGGGTCATCGAAGCCATGCTCATGATGTTGAATTAACAAAAGCCCACGTGTGAAGGTGTTAATTACAGGTGGATTAATCAGTTAACGAGTTAACGAGATTAATTAACGTTGTCAGCGAGTGATTACCAAGCCGCGGCCCGCGTCTGAATAATATCCCAAGCGCATTTACAGACAAACACAGGTAATTTAGAACGATTTATTATCGGCTATAGATCTTTGGAAGCTGGTAAAAAACAGATGAGCGCTTTTCTATAATCACGAAGCTTGTGCCTCGTCTTTGATCAACCGATCGATAAACTTATTAATGGACATGCGAAGTCAAAGGAATCAGATTATTGTCGATTTTGGTGAAACGTAAACCAACTGACGAGAAAAACACCAAAAAAAAAAAAAAAAAAAAAACAAACCAACAAACCAACTGACGACTTGGAGAATTTGACTAAAGCTGTCACCGAATAAAGAAATAAAACAAGAAAACTGCTGTTGTTTTTCATGTCATCAGACATGCATTGTATTAGACAATTTTATTTCTCCTAAATTTTCGCTAGAAATTACAGTTAGATCAGAAAATATCTTTGGCCCAAAAAAATTGTATTTGGTGAAAAAAAATTATTTCTGGCGAAAGTTTTGGAGAAAAAAATATTGAAGTTAATGTGAACCCTGCTGATCCTTAAGTTTTCTTGTAAACAGAATAGATCACTTTCATTGAAATGGTTCAAGTCCAAAGACATTTTAATCATCTTACCCTGGCAGTTTTGTTTCCTTCTAGTTCATCTTGAATATCTTTCATATTTAATTCAATTTTAGCTCTCTTTTTGTAAGATCTTGGTTTTCAGAAACAAACTGTTCTTTTTCATCCATTATTGCCTGCATTCGAGATTTTAATTCCCTCAGATCTTTATTAATTGCCTAAAAATATAAATAGTTGTATATTTAAAATACAAAAATCACATTTTATATTCTTCATTCATGAGTACAAATCTGGAGATTGGTCAAAGGAATGACAAGTATTGTAATGAAAGAATGCAATGTAGGCAAACTTTGAAAATTATTAGGAAGTGACCAGCTTCACAATAATTCCTTAATTAAACTTTTTAACTCAATCTTTTATGAACAAAGCTAGAATACTGATGTCATACTCTTAAAGTGATCTTCAAATAATGCCTAAAATACCTGAATGTGTTGAAAACTAAATACATGTAAATGAATAGCATTTCAAGCTTAGCAGATTTCAAATTAGGGAAATGATAGTTACTGATTAATTGTTATTATAAAAAATTAATCAGGTCTAGTCAATGTAGAGGTTTTTAAAAACTATGAATGTTTTACCAGACCATGAACACTTTAAAAAATTAAATCTGAAATGGATTTAATATTAAACAACCTTTTTTTTATATTTTATAGTATGACAGCTCTATAATAAAATATTATTACATGTACCGTATTATGTGTATGAAACTTTGATAACTTACAGTACTGAGGATTTCAATAATGTTGTTGTATGTTGCGTAAGGTCGCATCAGCAATTTTTCAGCTATTCACGATGAGAACTACTTTATTAATCTCTATGGATTAATCTATGAAGAAGTTCGTGAAGTGCGAGAGTGTTTTACAGTCTGTCTTGTACCAGTGCACACTCAGGGCGACCGAGTCAGTAGGCCGCAGACAAGCATACCACTCCACAGTCACATTATACTGACACCGGTTGAACCAGTAAAGGCCAACGGCAGTTTACTTTCCCACATGTGGTCTGAGCGGGACCTGAACTCACAGTGGTAAGAGACCCTGGATTTATAGATTGACGTCTGACGTCTTATCCATTAAGCCACTGCAGCCTTGACTTCAATGATGACTTCAACCAATGTTTCACCATATATAAATCATTAAATGACTAAGTTTAAAAAAACATGAGAAACATATTCATTTCTCTCTATCAAATATATATATACCTTGACTTTGTCAGCTGCTTGTTGTTGTTGGTCTCTTAGCTTCTGACTTTGTAGACTACTGTTTTCTCTCTTCTCTTGTAACTATCAATGGAAGAATATATCATTTAAATATATGTACATTAACCTAAGATTTCATGTAGGAATGTGTCAATTACACATAGAATCTCTATTCAATATTTCTTTCTTTTAACATCACCAAAACGAACCACTATGCAGGGAAAAAATTGAAATTGAATCAAAGAACAGCTGTTTTAAGATGATTAAATAATTAATTTATAAATGTGTTTATTGTAGGATTTACTAGCTGATCAACAGGATAAGAAGATGATATATTTTATATAAGTGGAAATGATTTGAGATATCCAATCCGTATTCGTTACTTTTAACTAACAGGCTATGTAGACTACATGTATACTTACTTCATCTAGTTTCTTTCTAGTGTCACGTAGTTCATGGTCATGGATAGTGTATTCTAAAGATCTGTAAAATAAAATAATCATTCTACTGTATATACTATCCTGAGGAAATGGTATCAAAATTAATGAAGTACTTAAGACAATATTTGGTGATGTTTCCAATTGACAGATTGCCGGCAACCCCACAATCAATGTTCCGACAAAGAACCGGCATGCTTGAATTTCACACAAAAAGAATGCCATTTAATAACATCACTGACACTAGTTCATCATTAGTTGATGTTAAGCTGCTTTGGTGCCGTGATGGTGGGCAGTGTCTGAACATAAAAGGAATGGCCGGCAATACATCAATTAAACATGGGTCTGTGGTGATCCAAGTTGTAAACATGGGTCTGTGATGATCAAAGTAATAAACATGGGTCTGTGGTGATCCAAGTTGTAAACATGGGTCTGTGATGATCAAAGTAATAAACATGGGTCTGTGGTGATCCAAGTTGTAAACATGGGTCTGTGATGATCAAAGTAATAAACATGGGTCTGTGGTGATCAAAGTAATAAACATGGGTCTGTGGTGATCCAAGTTGTAAACATGGGTCTGTGGTGATCCAAGTAATAAACATGGGTCTGTGATGATCAAAGTAATAAACATGGGTCTGTGGTGATCCAAATTATAAACATGGGTCTGTGGTGATCAAAGTAATAAACATGGGTCTGTGGTGATCCAAGTTGTAAACATGGGTCTGTGGTGATCCAAGTAATAAACATGGGTCTGTGATGATCAAAGTAATAAACATGGGTCTGTGGTGATCCAAGTTGTAAACATGGGTCTGTGGTGATCAAAGTCATAAACATGGGTCTGTGGTGATCAAAGTAATAAACATGGGTCTGTGGTGATCTAAGTAATAAACATGGGTCTGTGGTGACCAAAGTAATAAACATGGGTCTGTGGTGATCAAAGTAATAAACATGGGTCTGTGGTGATCAAAGTAATAAACATGGGTCTGTGGTGATCAAAGTAATAAACATGGGTCTGTGGTGATCTAAGTAATAAACATGGGTCTGTGGTGATCTAAGTAATAAACATGGGTCTGTGGTGATCAAAGTAATAAACATGGGTCTGTGGTGATCTAAGTAATAAACATGGGTCTGTGGTGATCTAAGTAATAAACATGGGTCTGTGGTGATCAATGTAATAATCATGGGTCTGTGGTGATCTAAGTAATAAACATGTCTATTACTATGGGTTTGGTTAATATAGACAACATCATGTTAGAAAATTCTTTGTTGGTTGACATGTTATCAAAAAATGGACTAAGTAGACTACATGTCAGTCTTGACAGTTATAGTTCTTGGCTATGGATCGTATTCATTTAAAGCGAACATAGGTACAATGCAGACCATAAACCCATGTACTAACTTGTACATGACACATGTACATGTACTTACAAAGCAGTCTCTGAATCAGTGCCCTTATTTGCTGAAAAATTGGTACTCAATAAACAAAAAGCCAAAGATACATTTACAGGATTATGTTCAATCATTGGATCATGTGTATATGGACAGATTGTATTGTTTCATATACATGTAAATCCCCTACACTTGATAACATTCACATCACCCCCCAAGATAACATCCCCAGGCTATCAACAAAACAAACCTCCTCATTTTATCCCATTTTTGATATTCTTTCAATTCTTCCTTTTCTGATTCTAATGTATCTAATCTTTCTTCAATATACTTCAATAAATCATTAATCTTCTCACGTTTTCCCTCTATAAGATAAAGTAAAAGAGATCATAATTCATATTCAAACTTTGTAAAATTTAAATCAAATTCATTCTTAATTTATAATAAAAAGTGAAAATCAAATGTTTGAAAATTCAAGGACCAACTGGGATGGCTGCTATGGTTGAGATTATACCCATGGAACTTTATACAAAATAAAGTAAGCTGCTTACAAATTGCTGACTCAGGGATATTGCAGGCCCAGGCCTATCAGGGCCCTGAAAAGGTTTTTTTTTTTGGACGTCATCACAATATTGTTGATAAGTATATTGTCTTCTTCTGGATTTACATGTTACTCTGGATATGTTTGAAGTCCCATAGTTCCATTTTCCATTTATTCTAAATTTTGATTTCACATGCTGCAGGTATAGCTAGCTAAACAGGTGCACTGTGCCTGACATCCCTAGTAGAGTTCACATGTTTAACTTAATTTGGTAGTTCAGAGTTTTTACTTTGCTTTGCAATAGTGATTTGGACATGGATTGGTTTCTTTATTTTTTGAACTCTGAAGTTAAATTTACAAACACAATCTTATAATGGAAATTATAGAAAAAACATAGATACTAATTTGTCACAACAGATTACATTTACCTACAAACACTAAACACTATAACAAGAGAGGGACTCAGAGGCCAAGTGGTCTAAAGCACCAGGTTAGATTACAGCACCTCTCAACACCTACATGTAGGTAAAAATCTCTATATGGCAGATCCCAGCCAGAGACAGTGTCTACAATGACTTGCAAAGGACTGGTGCTTTCGTCTAAGCAATCTGTTTACTAATTTTCAATTATATTGAAGAATGTTATCTGGTCATACATATTATGTGTCATTTCTCCACTTCACTTTAAACTAGAACAGTATATTGAAAGAAGAATACTTTTTTTTGTTTTAAATATTTTTATTACTCTATATATGTTACAGAAACAGAATTATCAGGCATTATCAAACCATTTTTTACATACATCTATTTTTATAACAGCATATTAATCCAATAATAATAAAGAAAGAAGAATACTTCTGTCCCCAACATTGTGAGTTGTTAGTTCTAAGATTTGACATCATGACCTTGACCTATGCACCTAAATTTGGTATGCAGCACATTGTCTCATGTTGGTTTTCATTTGTGCTAAGTTTTATCAAAATTCATCCATAGACACGAAAACACTAAAAATATAGAGCAGTCATGATGCTGGGAAGGACGGTCAGATAAACTGTAATTCCTATATACATGTACATGTACTTCCCTTAAATGTTTGCAGGGGTATAATAGAGATAAGCTTTTAGTAACACTAACAAGTATGTTATATCTCATTTCTTCGTGTGACGTTTATATAGACAACTTTTACTAAATAAGTAAACTTACCTGTTTCTCTGAGAATAACTTTACTTTCTTCTTTTCTTTCATCATAGACTTTAGTACCAGCAACCTCTCTAAGCAATTTTAATCTGTGTGAATCTGGAGCTGTTGCCATTTGGTTGATCTATAATACATTAAAATATTGCTATAAAAACTTTCATTTTATTCATATACATGAATTAACCAATTACTCTACATAAAATACAAAGCCTGTATTGTATACATAGAGAGATCTAATCAAGGATTGAATGAATGGGAGTTTTACGCCCCAGTCAAAAATATTTAAATTATATCGACAGGTCAATAGCTACAGGTGAAGGGGCAGAAAATTTTACCATAGCAGTGTGCTCAGGGCAATGAGCAGTGAAGATTCTTTAACATGCCTACCTTAAAATGGGCAATCAAGTTTTAGGTCTCCAGGGAAGGTCCCTGTGACTTTCATTTCTAAAAGCTGAATGCTTGGCGAAAGAACAGTCACAACCTACAAGTATTCTCAAGTCTTGGTCAGTCCTCTCGACCAGGGTTCAATAACAGGACCTCCCACATACAGAGCAAGCACTTGACCAATTGAGCTACCATAGTGGTCAGTAATCAAGGATTTTTAGGTGCTATTGTGATTTTTCATACATCGCTTTATTATACTGATCATTGATTTTCATTGAGTGATTGAATGGGGTTTAACGTCCTAAAATATTTTGCTTATATCAAGATGTCACCAGTCAAAGTGAAGTGGCAAAAATTTGGACCTTTGCAGTGTTCACAAAGAAATGTTCAGGGAGTGTTCTTTAGCATATCATGCCTACCATAACACAGGACACTAGTATTAAGTTCTCTCTTGAAGGACCCTGTGACATTCACTTCTAAATGCCAAGTACTTGGCAAAACAAGTCACTACTTACATATATATAAATATATACACATATCCTCCTGAAATGTGTATTCAAATGCACCTACCTTTCCTTGCTTTACAATATAATATGGGTTACTGCGAGAAAATCCAGCACTCTCCAACAGATTCATCACATCACCTTTTCTGTAATAAAATTAAAATCAACATGTGAATTAAAAAACCAAATACTCCTGAACATTTTCAGTTATCATTCTAGCTACAATCAAATAAGACTAAAATTTATTATGTTCGTTGTACGAGTAAACATGACTAAGGAACTGCAATTACTCCACATCCAAAACAAGCTGATTTTTTCACTGATCAGTAAATGTTTTCCTGCTGAACAAGTTAATTATTTCTATTTGTTAACTTTCGGTCAAACAGAATGCTAAGTTAAAGAAATTTACTGTCCAGGACCAACTTCTTTGGGGTGGTGTGCGAAAACTAGATCTTCACATTAATTTCATGTAAACAACATTCCGTTGTGTAAGTCTCTGGTTGATAATAATAAATTTATACTTACGTGACCATTTTCTTGTCCAGAAAATATTGGTCTTTTTTGGATCCAATGACACGACGTAATACAACTTCATCTTTGTCAATCTGTAATAAAAGTTTTCTTATCAAACACAGATGATATAGCATTAAGTACATGTACACATGATTATAAATGATGCATTTATAAATGAATAAATGCATTTAAAACAAAAATTCTTTCTACAAAACCATACATCATTAAATTTTTACTTTGGTTTTTCCACCATTTAATCAAATAACTGGCATGAAAATTTTATGAAGTGGCAACATATGATCTAAACTTGGAATTACAACCAATCTCAAGAGTATATCACTGAATACAATTTTTGCATTAGAGTTAAATGTACTACACTTCAGGGATGAAGATTATCTATCTTGAGTAAGGGCCTCAGTCCACTTCAGAAAAGAAGTTTTACTAGCAATAAATAGCTAAAGTGCCAGGGATTTATCAGGGTCTTTTGGGAAAAGGCCCTAAAGTAAAAATTGGGAAAAACTATCAACTTTTTGCTCATTTTGGGAAAACTTCAACATCATGTCAGAAGTCTGTTTACTCATGACCTCTGGAATCTTTGATGTAGAAGCAGTATTTTTATCTTGCTTTACAGATGTTATTTAAAATAATCTAGAATCTTTTACTTGATTTTACTGATTGGGGGGGGGGGGGGGGCGCCTTGATAAATCCCTGAGTGCGTAAACATTCAGGGGGCCCAGACTAATCTTAATCCCTGCACTTTTGAGTTTTGCAAACCTGATTCCTGTGCTTGTTTTTTGACAGACTTGGATGTCACAGGTTTTTCATAAAACAGTAACATAATATACTAGTAAATTAAATATTTAACAGTTAAGTACATTTGCATGAATATGAAATTTAGGGCTTCTTGTAAAGTGAGAAAGTAAATATTTTTCCTTGACGGGGCTTTTTTATGTAACACTATTTACTTTCTCACTTCACTCAACAAAGTACATGTATATTTCATATTCATACTTTACTGTTAAATATCCTACATATAGAATATGATAAGTTTATTATTTTAGTATTTATTACTTCATTCTCAATTTCCACAACACAAAAACCAAATTAATTCCAAGTTTTAAGTAGTGATGGCAACGATTAATCGATCAAACAACTGATTATCGATTTTTATTTCAAAAATCGATTAATCGTTCTCCTTTATGTACCCCAAAATTACCTGACCATTACACCTCTAGGCTAATTTACAAACAAATTAATAACATTTAACTGATATATGTTCAGTAGTTGTTTTTATTAATAATCCCTCTCTATATTTGATTTTAGAACTAGACTTTCGGTGGTAAACGTGTATCTTAGAATGTGTTTTTAAAATTTTATTTTACTTATGTCAGATGTAAATAAGATGTAGCATAATTTATAATTAATGCCCCTGATTGTCTCATTTTTATATCAGATCCTGTTGTGAGCATCAGCGTGAGAGTCCAGTGTTAAAGCTTCACATTAATTGTTTTTTATTTTCTGATTAATCATTCAAACATCAGGCCGATTAATCAATTTTTACTTTCAATCGATTTTGCCATCACTAGTTTTAAGATATGGTATATACTAACTGGTATACGATTGTCTGTATTATCAAAGATAATTTCAACAAAAGCTGATATAACTCTGGGACCGGTTCCTTCATGCAGCAAGGCTTGTCTCTGTTCTGGTCTCAAGTGACTGAATTCATCAGAAAGCACAAACTGGATAGCTGAAAGAATACGGAAAACCACATTATCTTATACATTAATGATTTTAAATAAAAAACTCATATTTTTAAATACATGAAACTAAAATATTTCACAGGAGGGGCTATTTGTCAGGGCTCGGATAGAAGTTTGTACAGTACTTGGGACTGTGCCGATTATAAAGAGTAAATGGGCAACATCACTCATCTAAATACAAAATTTACTGGTCAGGGTGAGTGGACAAGTAGATAATCTAGGCTGAAATTTGTGTTAAACCTTACTTCAAACTATCAAAATAACTCAAGTTAACAGTATGCCAGCAGTCATCTGTTACTTTTCGTAACTTAGTTCATCACAGTTACTTACCATAGAAAAAGTTACTTTTGCCTGACCCATTTCTGCCCACTGAAATATGAAAAAAAATACATGTTAGTAATTTTTTTTAGTATTTTCATTCAGACTCCAATTAATCAACACAACAAAATTTTAACGATATGTATGCTATTCAGATTAACTTGATGTCAAGAGTTAGGTAATAGTCTCTAGGACCATTCTCATTTAACGGAACATCAATATACAGTGCAAGACTATCTTAACAGCATTTTAATTTTTATTTTTGATAATGCCATATTTCAATGTTTTATTCAAATTAGAAAATTTTGAAAACCAAAAGTTCCTGATAGAGCTTTAATCTAATTTTTCATGATTCATTAATATATTAATTGGTGTAGATAAATAAATTTTGACAAATTTAATGCTACATAATATATGTAGTTCATATAAATCTTCACTAACTATGGCAAATTCCATGAAACTGCATGATATATAAAAACATTTATACATTGAATTTATGCATAAATTGTTCATACCTATAACATTATGTTTCGGACTAAATGGTTCAACAATTGTTTGATCTCTGTAACTCCGGAAACCTTGGATAATTACCTGCAATAATAAAGATTAATACAAAATCTTAGGCTTAAATAAACAGCAAGAAATTTAGGCCTTGAAAAACTAGCAAGAAAAACCTTCTTTTCTAAAACCTCTAAACACTACATAGCTATCAAAAACATTTAGACTGCTAAAATAATTTTTCAAACATAATCAATACTCAAATTCAGGTACCAGTTACTAAGAATTTGTGTTACTGTAATAACAAAACCTGTCATTTAACACATAGAATACTAGCAACAGAAATCTATGAAAATTATTTGAATATGCTGATTGAGGAAATCATCTCTAGTGGTGTTTATATTGTCACTTTATATTAAGTTTGATAGTTAAACCTTTTCGCACAGATTACATGTATATCTCAGCAACCCCAACTAACAGCAAAGTCATACTCCGAAAATGATGTATAGTATTCTTTAAAAGTTTTGTCATGCATTGCATCAGGAATTTAATGACTCAAAGTTACCTACTTCATGATTAAAAGTATTTTTTCATGAAATTATTTAAATTAGAAAGAAATTATATGTACTGGCAAAGTTGGAGGACTGCTGAGACCGATGCTTTAAATAGTACAAAGTGGAGAGATCTGTGCCTCGCCTTATGCTCCACTAGGAGCGAAGAGAATAATTAGGTAGGTATTTTAATTGGACCGAAAACATAGTACTGCTGTGCTGTTGTACGGCGTAGTTGGGAAAATGGTGTTGTGGCAAGACAGAATATTAACCGATAATCTCCCCCACCAAACCCCACCCCCCAGGAAAGGGAAGGGGGGGTTTGATCTATGCATAGTCCGACGGATGTTTTTTTTGAAAAAGAAACAATGTACCAAACTAATTAAATGGTAGAAAATAATAATTTCATAAATATATGAAAAAGACAATCAGTAATTAAAATTTAATAAAGTTTTATAAAGTCGTACCTGATCATTTTGTCATTTTGGATAGAGAGAAAGTAGAGTTTTGCAGACCCTACCGTCACTATGAGGGGGTACAATCTAGCGGTTGTATGTAAATGGATCAGTTGCCTGATTATCACTCACAATATTCCCGTTTCATGTTAATGGTGAAGTATTTAAAATCTACACGTCATTTGCACACAACACTGTACGATTTATCTCCCTTTCATGAAAATGAAATCTAATCGATAAACTGTTTTAAAATATGACACAATTGCCTCAACATCAAAATACGTTATCATACCCTTCAAAATAAATTTAGATTACTTTTGATTTCATGTAGAATTAATTAAATCCACCTGCCATTGCTGTTTATTTCATAAAAAGTTATATTATACATTGTAGAACGCAAACTTCATGGACTACTTTTTATTGTAAACACGAGATCAGTTCGCCAAATTGCAGAAATTATTGGATGCATCCCGTCACAATATTTTACTAGATTCACTTAATTTTGATGTTTGTGCCAAAAACACTTTCCTGACAAAAATAATTTTTTCATGCTATTTATGGACACGTTGACTACAACACTACATATTATACATTTCCTGTAAATACCAGAGTACTGTAGTAATCTCCCTTTGATGACATAAAGTATCGGCAGATTATTTGATCGACAAATGTTGCAAAATTTATGGACATATTTAGACAAGTTTAGATGTGCATTGATGATATTGAACAAGAAAATGAAATAACCACTACAAGGTGTTTATCTGTTTTGATTTATCTCTGTTAAATCATTAACCACCATGGTAGACCATAGAACCCCAGGTCCTATACCAAGTAGCTATACTCAATATTATCTTTGTAAAGGCCTGCCATCCTCTACCCTACTTTGAAAGTGTTACTAATGGAATGCTTTGATCTTGATAAAATCACTTGGAATATTTACAGTAGTCCAAATTTTCTGAGAATATGCATGGAATGGGGGCAACTTGATTATTTGACCAAGGGTGGTGTCAATTCCACAAATTTACATTAGGATTACGGCTAAATCATGCACACTAACAGTTGTTTCATTCTAATTTGCAAAAAACACGCGACAATGCAATCAACTGTGTTATAACTAAAAGGACGCTAACTGTAGCAGTGACAAAACAAAGCCGATGGTAGCTGCAAAATTAACAATAATTATGCAAGTATCGTTTGATTTCACAGCCAAGTGATGTTGCATTTGCTTGTATTGGAAATCCACTAGCAGAGAAAAGCAAGATATATTTGTTGCAATTCCATTTTTACCTGTTTGATGTACATATTTGATATCGATTAACAAAAGAGCCGCATATCATTATTTACAATATTACAAATGGCGGCAAAATTTACAGTCCCTTACAACAAAAAGGAAACAAAAACAGATAAAAATTAATGTCATTAAAACAATTCAACTGTAGGATCAAATTTGTAAATACTTGATTCAAGTTCTTTAAAACTGAATAAGTAAAATTATAATAAGTGTAAAGCTATAAAACACTGGTAAATTTTATCTATTGTTAATGTTATAAGCTCTTCATCTTCTTCGATCTGTATTTACCCCCGATGGTTGGAGCACCATGTACTATGTCATAATATACGTTATTCATTGACGACGGCAACAACAACAACAACAACAACAACAACAATAATAATAATAATAATAATAATAATAATAATAATAATCGTCGTCGTCATCATCATCATCATCATCATCATCATCATCCGATCATCATTTTTATCGTACAATACAGACAACACTTTTTCAATAGCTCTATCGATACTCTGTTTGTCATTACCGTCCATACCAGACACTGTGTCATGTAACATAGGTAGTGACAACTCTTACTGACTACGGAAAATATCAATCTTGTCATTACTCCAGAACACCGTGATGCTTTGTTTCTGTGTGATATAATTGTCAATAGAAAAATATATAGGGGCACGGCA
This sequence comes from Anadara kagoshimensis, assembly GCA_021292105.1. Taxonomy (NCBI): domain Eukaryota; kingdom Metazoa; phylum Mollusca; class Bivalvia; order Arcoida; family Arcidae; genus Anadara; species Anadara kagoshimensis. The sequence continues at coordinate 39,305,932 of CM037857.1, forward strand.
ATTCATTGAAATCTAATACTTCAAAATCATTAATTAAATCAAATCTTTACATAGTCAACAACTCTATGACCACTGATTATCAGATGTGTATGTTAATCTATGTCTCTAACTTTCCGTCAATTACAAATTAACACATAAATTTAACAATTTTCTACCATCACTATTAGTCTTAACGTCCATATTTGATCTTTTTAATGTTTTGACTCCATTATTTGATACAATTAATGTTTCACCATCTATACATTCAAGTTATTAAATTATCGTTCTCAATGTAATCTTTAGACGAACCAACCCTGCTGTTAAAATGATTGTACCACCATTCTCATAGCTTTCAATGTTATTTTTTAAAATATCATAAAATAAATGTCATCTCTCCTTCTTACCTCAGATGTATGTGGAAGAACATAAACTTTTACATTAAGAAACATCACGCTCTATATCAAAAAACGTTTTGTCTAATTTTACCGATATTATACAGTTCATTTTTGTCAATCACTCTTATACCATCAGAAAAATCATTTTTATAATAAATAGATACACCACCAAAGAATTATAAGGGAGACACTTAAATCAAAATAAAACAATAGATTTTTTAACCAAGGAAATATAAATAATGCATTATATTAATACTGTGTTTTTTTTTTCTCTTTTAAAAAATGTCAATATCAAAGGCACGTAAATATCGAACATTAACAGGTTTTTTAAATATCAACATTTAAGATTTTATCATGATACAGAGTGTTTCAGAAAACATGCCCCCACTTGATATGGCAATAATTTTCTTTCAAATAACACAATTTCAAGAAACAAAAAAAAAAAAAAAAAACATTGGACAGGAGAAACGGAAGTTTGTTTTCAATAGAGACAATTGATTACTTTAAAATATGGTTTAGGATAGCTTTTTAGTTTAGTTTTGTTTTGTTTTTTTTTTCAGATTCTTCATATTGATAAAAAACTTACATTTTATTTTAAGTTTTATATGACAGCGGTTTCTACTTCATATGGGATATTCATATTGATATTTACCTTGAGAAGAAAAGGGACATTGGCGTCAAAACGTGTAGCGATATAAAATGGCACGTTTCTTTGATAAAGAGCTGATCAAAAACAAGCATACTAATCCATGTGTCATATACCATTTTTTGAATGTATTTTATGATTAAATTCAAAACATGGTATATGACACATGTCCAAATCATAAATGATACTTTTATATCAGTGGATATGGCATTTTTTATGGAACTGGCCAAAGTAATATTCACCTCGGCCCAAATACCACACTATACTCGCATCAAGAGACAATAAGTGTATATTGTATGCTGTACCCCATTACTCATCAATAATATGTATACCCCCTGGGGAGTATAGGAATCACCATGTCTGTCTGTCTGTCCGTCCGTCCATCCATCCGACTGTCTGTCTGTCTATCTGTCCATCCGTCCGTCTTTCTATATGTCTGTCCGTCCGTGTAAAATCAATAATCTTCATGATCTAAAGGCGTGTCATGACCCTGAACCAAGGTCATATCGGTAAGGTCAAGGTCGCGGGAAGTCATTAAATGTTGGGGCGGGGGTATTTGGCTCTCAAGAGACAGTCCTATTTTCTCTGACCTCACTGTGCTACAGTTCATTAATCAGGACAATGTATAGTTTTATAAATCATACATATAAGTTAAAGTATAATATGATGGTAGTCAAGGAATTGTTTTTGTTTAACAATAACAATAACAATTGACGAGAGAGAGAGAGAGAGAGAGAGTTGGTTGGTTGGTTGGTTGAATGTTGCTTAACGTCGCATCAGCAATTTTTCAGCTATTCGCGACGAGAACTATTTAATTAATCTCTATGGATTAATCTATGAACAATTTTTGTGTATGCATGTGAAGTGCGAGTGTGTTGTATGGTCTGCCTTGTACTAGCGCGCAATCAGGGCGACTATACCGTGCTAGCTCACAGAGTCAGTACGCCGCAGACAAGCGTACCACTCCCCCAGTCCATTATACTGATACCAGGTGAATCAGTAAAGGCCAACGGCAAGGAAAATTCACTTTCCCACATGTGGTCCGAGCGGGACTCGAACTCACAGCGGTGAGAGACCCTGGATTTGAAGACTGACGTCTTATCCATTAGGCCACCGCGAGAGAGAGAGAGAGAGAGAGAGAGAGAGTATAAACTAGTTATTTCACTTACACCTCTAAGGATATGATAAAAAGTGTGCACCAGAGAGCTAATTTGAAACAATGTTTTTAGGCTTTAAAACGGGGACAAGACAAGGTATCTGATCGTAGATGTAAGAAACACATTTTGTCATCGCACATATGACTGTGTGCTCAATTTCGTGGCAAAAAGAATGCTCTGTCTTTCTCTCTGTATATACGTGAAATCGACATGATGCAAGTTAACTTTAATGACTTCAATTGCAATTATTGATTTGTGTTAAGCAGCATTACAACATTAATTTTTTAAAGGTCTGTGCATTTAACTTCAATCAATGAAATCTTATAGCTATAGGGTTGAAAAACACAGCCTAAATAATCCTTCAAGTCATTTACTACACCATGTAGCTGTTAGGAGAGGACATTTCATCATGATTGGCTGATTGCATACCATGTTTTTATATCGATCCAATGAAAATTTAATATTTTATTTTCAATTATTTTAGAAGCATAGAAAAGAACATACAATGTACCTTGCTGATTGCATTATAATTAGCAATGGCATATTGAACGAAACATATTGACACATACTGTTGTGCGCTAATTATTTGATTTTTTTTAAATCTCGTTAATGTATAATTAAATTGGAAAGAAGTCTAATAAATCAAAAATAACAATTGAATTTTAAATTCCTGAAATCTACGCTTTTCCAGATCGATTTTATTACACGATATCATGTCAAAATGAAAAGTTGAAATCTGTAGATAGGTAAAGTTAGCTACCCTAGTAAATTTGCGTTTTGTAGCCAGGTACTAGTAGCTAACTTTACTTTTCTGAAATTTGCAGTTGTTTTCAATATACAGTCCAACCTGCCTTAAAGACCACCTCTATATACGGGTCACCTGCTTATTAAGGCCAGTAAAATTGTATCCCATGGGCCAGTTGTTCTTTTTCCATATTATTTGAACCTGAAGTGGGCCCACTTTTCTAAGACACTTGGGTTTACATGGCAAATTATAGTTTTCTTAAAATATCTTATTACTATATTCATAGGGGGGGGGTGGTGTGTGAAATTTTTGACATTTTAAGTGAAGACACATTTTCTGAATCGCCATATATATATTTAGTTGCGACGATAAAATAAATATAAATATCGTACCTGAGCAGGTTATACAAAATATAATCCTTATAATATAAAAAAAACCACATAGTTTTTTTTAATTGTCATTATGAAGTTACTCCCCTTTAATAATGTCATAATTGGTACCCATATGGATAATTTTATGGAAAACTGAAACGACGATCGGATTTGACATTTAAGTCAAAATAAGACAAAACAACTCAGTCAACAGAAATGTGTTAATGTAAGAACTATAAATTGTATTGGAATCATCTGAATAAAGCACTTCGAAAAGTATTGCACTAAGCTTTGCACATGTACTGCAATTGGATTCAACTCTCGACTCTTTCCGATTTTCTCCATTCCAGAAGTCGATATAAATTAAAGATCCTTGACTGGAATGTAGAAAATCATAATTCTATTACACCCAACCATTGACTTTAGAAGGGTATTGGCCATGTTATATAATGCAATACTTGATGCGTTTTTAAAAATTGCTTTTGTCGTAGCTTCATGATATTTACATTTGTTTCAGAGGTCCATATATGTGGATTATAATTGTTTCCATGACACCAGGTAAGTATACATACTACATTGTACATTGACCATCCATATGCAAAAAGGACCCGGCTTAGGCAACAAATTTGAGAATTTCAATTTTTGTTATATTTTTGAAGCAAGAACATTGGTTTTCACAACAATAATAGTACAACTAAAATCACGCCAGTAGTTGTCGATATATTGTAATAAAAAACAAACATACTTATTCATGTCCGAATCGCAATCCAGAAGCAAAGTGAAAACTTTGGAACTGACAAATGAACTTCCACTACGGAAGTGAGGCCGGGTGCTCCGGAAGGGTAAGCACCTCCTGTTCAGCTAGTAAAACACAAAGTTATGTTAACATAACCTACATACTACCTATCCTCTTTGCTTCATGTGGAGCATAAGGTCAATACAAGATTTCGCCATTCAGATCTGTTTTTGCCTTTGTCTCAGCCTCTCCCCAAGTCAGCCGCAGATCTTTCAGTTGACCTTCTACAGTTTTTCGCCATGTTGTTTTTGGCCTTCCACGAGGTCTTTTTCCTTGGGGTGTCCATTTTAATGCTTCTTTGGTTATGCATTTCCCTTCCATTCTAAAAACATGCCTAAGCCATCTAAACCTTCTTTGAGCGATCTCGTCAATGATACATTTTGAATCTGTCATTTTCAGTAAGTTTGAATTTGATATGGTGTTCGGCCAGAATATGTTAGCATAACAGCCTATCTTTTTTATTGCTATTTTCGTGCATTACGATTGGATTGCTCTAAGGAACCTTTCCGCTAACGGAACGTTAGATTTGATATTATAACAGTTTTGGATTTGTCTGTAGTTTATGAACATAGGTGTCAGAAACCAATCATTTACAGACCATATATGGTGATTTTCATTCCTATATTTATGCCTATCTTACTATCTTGGAAGCATTGATTTATTTTCACATGAAATGTGTGGATTAAAATTTCATTGTTATTTACCCACTCGAAGGGCATCGATCAGCAATAAAACCATTTATATTTTATGCATGTGTACATAATTAAACGCAAAAACGCGTAACCTATTTTACGACAGAATTTCACAAAATGAACAAACTATAGGCTTATTACCCTATAAAAGCAAAATATTACATCAGATTTTTTCTCAAATCATTGGTTTCGGAGAAAAAAGATTTTTAAAGATTTTTGCACCCCTAGGTAACTTGACCTAGTTATGGTAGCCATGGCAACGTCACGAACAAATCTGAATTGCACAGGCCCATATATACTTCTTACGAAGTTTCATTAAAATCTGTCGTGTAGTTTCAGAGGAGATGTCGAAATTAGGTGTTAACGACGCACATACGCACGCAGGCACGCACATACGCTCGCTGCGCTATGCCATAAGCTCACATGACCTTTAGGTCAGGTGAGCTAAAAACAACTAGGTTTATTTATATATACTAAGTGAAAAGTGTTTTATAATCTGTATCTATGTTACACGTTTTTATTAACTTGCAAAGTGGCAGAGAAAAGGCATGCAAAAAGCGATATGTAATGTGTAGATGAAGGGGCATTCAAAATAAGATGAAAGAAATTGTACCTGGGCCTTGCTTTGAAACAGAACAGAATCTTATTATTTTGTATAGAATTTATTGTTCATACTTTTCATACAACCTATGAGTATAGTTTATGTTTAATAAAGGACATGATGAATATAAGTATAGATGTACGTTGGTCCCAACTTTAATTAAAATAGAACGAGGTCCGCATTATTAACGAGGCGACTGGTCCGTACTTGTTTATTTCTATATTAATGATACCCCACTTCAGTTTTATTTACTTTATTCCATTTGATAAAGACGAAACTGGGGTTTCCACTTTTGAAGTAAATGTCACACTACAAAATAAAATTTTTGACAATCCTTTAAACATAAAACCCATGTGTATTGAACTCGACTTGAATTCTTAATGAATGTTTGTAGTCATGGTTGTTGATCCAAGTATTTTGGTCCCCATTTCTGTTTTCAAGGATAACGTAGATGACATTAAATAAAACACCATACGGTTTATATACGGGCGATAAAGAAGGTTTTGTTTGAGAACGCTCTCATATTTCACAAATTACTTCAAAGTTAAAGAAGTAAAATTCCGTTATGTTTTGAAATAAGAAAGAAAAAAATATATAATTGAATTTTGTACATGCAGTTATTTAAGTCATCTCATCTTTTTAAAAACACATTTTATTATTATTCAATAAAATGTCAAAATTATTTCACAACAATGGTATCCAACGAAAAACATATACCAAAATAAATAACATCACCGCTTAGGTCATCGAATCCCACTCGAGGTAAATTCTAGTGCAGGAACGTTCGTCAGTTCATTTGCCGAAGATTTTCTGCGGATACTTGGGTTCTATCCCATATCCCTCAACTGACCGCCTCGATATCAGTGAAAAAATCATGGTCGTTATACCATTACTCCACTCCACATTTCTTTGTTTTTAAGTAGCTAATTTTACGCAGCTCTTTGTATTACAAAAGAAAATTATTAAGCTTGTAGTTATAAATTTTTCAACATACTTGCGGTAAGCGTGACTGGTATCCACATGTGTATGAATAAAAAAAATAATGAAAGTAGTTAAATAGAAGCTACAATTTGTAGTATTATAGTATAATTACATCTTATCAATTATAAGGTCCACCATGAGAAAATAACTCAATAGAATGCAAGTCATCTATAAAATGAGTAGAGAACAGATCAAATTGATACTTGTCAAAACAGTAAAAAAAACATGTAGTTTACTAGCGTGTTTTAGAAACACACTGTATAACTCTGTAAAATGTTTGTCAATGGGTTAATTTTTAGCACGCACGAGGTCTGAATGTGGGAGGAAAACTGGAAACAAAATCGTGGCGCGACATGTCTATGAAAAAGGTCATCACATGTCACGTGATACAATGTACTTTTGATTTTTATAAAATAACGCATTCAAAAGTAGCACATGACAACTACTTTTGAATGCGTTATTTTATAAAAATCAAAAGTAGCACATGACACATGATATACACAAAAACTTTCTTATGTGAATGTTCTATTAAATCAAGCCTAGCTAGCTATAGGTCGCATTTGTGATTGGTTACAACACCAAATACTGCTTCACCTTGAGTTTCAGATATAGTCGAATAGTAGAAGTAGGCAATGATCACAAATACATCAGTAAATAAATCAGTGAATCGTTTATTTTCTCTATATGAGATACAATGTATGAAACACACATAATCATTGGCAAATAAACATATGTACACTATATATTACACATAATAACATAAATAAAACATATATAAAAGTTCAGTATCAAGGGACTTTTCCAGAGACAAAACATAGACTGAAGACTTCTGTATGTCATGTTTATAATGATAATAAACATTACATACAGAAGTCTTCAGTCTATGCGTGGTCTCTGATACCATGCCGCAATGTAACGTCTTATAAATCTGAACGCCGATAAAGTCCAATTTCTGTTATTTTAAAAATCTGAATGTTGGTATATCACATTTGATTCAATAACAATTGATATGGCAATGGTACTATTGCCGAACACCCTATTCCATAACCAATGACACTTAATTATATCCGCACATTTACGAATAAACAAAAACCGTATTTAACTAATGAAAAACAAGCATACTAATCCATGTCCGAGCCACAATCCCAAAGTAAAGTAAAAACAAACATACATGTCTGAGCCACAATACCAAAGCAAAGTAAAAACAAACATACTAATCCATGTCCGAACCACAATCCAAAAGTAAAGTAAAAACAAATATACTAATCCGTGTCCGAGCCACAATAACAAAGCAAAGTAAAAACAAACATACTAATCCATGTCTGAACCACAATCCCAAAGCAAAGTAAAAACAAACATACTAATCCATGTCTAAACCACAATCCGAAAGCAAAGTAAAAACAAACCTACTAATCCGTCTCCGAGCCACAATACCAAAGCAAAGTAAAAACAAACATACTAATCCATGTCCGAACCACAATGCCAAAGCAAAGTAAAAACCAACATACTAATCCGTGTCCGAGCCACAATGCCAAAGCAAAGTAAAAACAAACATACTAATCCATGTCCGAGCCACAATACCAAAGCAAAGTACAAACAAACATACTAATCCGTGTCCGAGCCACAGTACCAAATCAAAGTAAAACAAACATACTAATCCATGTCCGAACCACAATCCCAAAGCAAAGTAAAAACAAACATACTAATCATGTCTGAACCACAATCCCAAAGCAAAGTAAAAACAAACATAGTAATCCATGTCCGAGCCACAATACCAAAGCAAAGTAAAAACAAACATACTAATCCATGTCCGAACCACAATACCAAAGCAAAGTAAAAACAAACATACTAATCCATGACCGAACACAATCCCAAAGCAAAGTAAAAACAAACATACTAATCCATGTCCGAGCCACAATCCAAAGCAAAGTAAAAACAAACATACTATCCATGTCTGAACCACAATACCAAAGCAAAGTAAAAACAAACATACTAATCCATGTCTGAACCACAATCCAAAGCAAAGTAAAAACAAACATACTAATTCATGTCCGAACCACAATGCCAAAGCAAAGTAAAAACAAACATACTAATCCATGTCTGAACCACAATCCCAAAAGCAAAGTAAAAACAAACATACTAATCCGTGTCCGAACCACAATACTAAAGCAAAGTAAAAACAAACATACTAATCCATGTCCGAACCACAATCCCAAAGCAAAGTACAAACAAACATAATCTAATCCGTGTCCGAGCCACAATACCAAAGCAAAGTAAAAACAAACATAGTAATCCATGTCCGAGCCACAATACCAAAGCAAAGTACAAACAAACATACTAATCCGTGTCCGAGCCACAGTACCAAATCAAAGTAAAATCAAACATACTAATCCATGTCCGAACCACAATCCCAAAGCAAAGTAAAAACAAACATACTAATCATGTCTGAACCACAATCCCAAAGCAAAGTAAAAACAAACATAGTAATCCATGTCCGAGCCACAATACCAAAGCAAAGTAAAAACAAACATACTAATCCATGTCCGAACCACAATACCAAAGCAAAGTAAAAACAAACATACTAATCCATGACCGAACTACAATCCCAAAGCAAAGTAAAAACAAACATACTAATCCATGTCCGAGCCACAATCTCAAAGCAAAGTAAAAACAAACATACTATTCCATGTCTGAACCACAATACCAAAGCAAAGTAAAAACAAACATACTAATCCATGTCTGAACCACAATCCCAAAGCAAAGTAAAAACAAACATACTAATTCCATGTCGAACACATGCCAAAGCAAAGTAAAAACAAACATACTAATCCATGTCTGAACCACAATCCCAAAAGCAGTAAAAACAAACATAGTAATCGTCCGTGTCCGAGCCACAATACTAAAGCAAAGTAAAAAAACACTAATCAACTATCCATGTCCGAACCACAATACCAAGCAAAGTAAAAACAAACATACTAATCCATGACCGAACCTACAATCCCAAAGCAAAGTACAAAACATACTAATCCATGTCCGAGCCACAATCTCAAAGCAAAGTAAAAACAAACATACTATCCATGTCCGACCACAATACCAAAGCAAAGTAAAAACAAACATACTAATCCATGTCTGAACCACAATCCCAAAGCAAAGTAAAAACAAACATACTAATCATGTCCGAACCACAATGCCAAAGCAAAGTAAAAACAAACATACTAATCCGTGTCCGAGCCACAATGCCAAAGCAAAGTAAAAACAAACATACTAATCCATGTCCGAACCACAATGCCAAAGCAAAGTAAAAACAAACATACTAATCCGTGTCCGAACCACAATGCCAAAGCAAAGTAAAAACAAACATACTAATCCATGTCCGAACCACAATGCCAAAGCAAAGTAAAAACAAACATACTAATCCGTGTCCGAGCCACAATGCCAAAGCAAAGTAAAAACAAACATACTAATACATGTCTGAACCACAATCCCAAAAGCAAAGTAAAAACAAACATAGTAATCCGTGTCCGAGCCACAATACCAAAGCAAAGTAAAAACAAACATACTAATCCATGTCCGAACCACAATCCCAAAGCAAAGTACAAACAAACATACTAATCCGTGTCCGAGCCACAGTACCAAATCAAAGTAAAATCAAACATACTAATCCATGTCCGAACCACAATCCCAAAGCAAAGTAAAAACAAACATACTAATCATGTCTGAACCACAATCCCAAAGCAAAGTAAAAACAAACATAGTAATCCATGTCCGAGCCACAATACCAAAGCAAAATAAAAACAAACATACTAATCCATGTCCGAACCACAATACCAAAGCAAAGTAAAAACAAACATACTAATCCATGACCGAACTACAATCCCAAAGCAAAGTAAAAACAAACATACTAATCCATGTCCGAGCCACAATCTCAAAGCAAAGTAAAAACAAACATACTATTCCATGTCTGAGCCACAATACCAAAGCAAAGTAAAAACAAACATACTAATCCATGTCTGAACCACAATCCCAAAGCAAAGTAAAAACAAACATACTAATTCATGTCCGAGCCACAATCTCAAAGCAAAGTAAAAGCTAACAAATTGGTTAAACACATGAACGTCCACCAGAGAATTGAGACCCGGTGTTCCGGAAGGGTAAGCTCACCTCCTGTTTAGCTACCCACGTGTGTAATTAAATTTAGGAATGAGAAGAACAAGGAACAATGGTACGTCAAATATATCCAGGGCAATTTTGGAACAAATGCATCATATATAAGGAATCCAGAACAAGACACTTTTTGTATGTGTTGGGTTGCGACATTGGCTACTCTGTTGGACATTAAACCGTTTAATGACAAAAACCCGATATTTATTGTCATTTTACCATTTTTAAAAATAAATACCATTTTTATTATTTTAATAAGTGTATTAAGAAAACGGCATGTGACAACATATAGCCATATACATGTATATATACCTCAGCATAAAAGGTTAGGAACAAAGTGAGAATCGAGATAACAATCCAAGAATCAATACAAAATGTAAAATCATGTGTATTTTGTTCTCGTTCTCTTCTTCTTTCAATTCAAGTAGTGAAGAAAATGTTTTGTGCATGGAATCAAAACTCAAAAAAAGTGCGAAGATGAAATGATATGATTTACATTTTTAAAAATTAAATAATGATTTTGATGTGGTTCTTAACTGCTTGTTGAGTATATTTAATGATTAATTTAAAAAAAAATACTTGTATAACGTCAGCTGTTTTTGAGATAAAACAAAGTTAACTTAGTATAACATATTTCTCATTTCAATTTTCTGTAAATCATTTGTAGGACCAGGCCTCACTTCCCTGGTGGAAGTTTACGTATTTAACCCAACTTGTCACTTGTACTTTGGTTTTGAATTGTGATTCGGACATGTATAAGTACATTTGTATAACTATATCCTAATTCCAAAAAATGTTAAGTCATGTCTTTGTGTAGTTAATTAAAATTCGGCATTCAAAGTGTGCTTAATTGAAAGTCTCGTATTACCCACGTCCATGGACATATTATAGAATCTGGTGATTACAAAAGACGATTCAAATCCAATACACCATGCACTAATTACAACCAACACCGATACATTTTATATTAGATTTTTGACTTAAGTGTCATTCTCTATATGTTCTGTTAATCCACGACCAGACAATTTTTTAGTCTTTTATTTATGTTCAGTGATACACTAACATATCATACCATACTTAGTATCTGACTTGGAAGGTAATAATTACACATAATGTCGAGTCTTTTGTTAGAGATCGATATGATAAATGCAGGAATAGTTCGCCAGGTAAAAGCCAAGTCAAAGTAGATTTGATGGTGAAGGTGAACATTTAACACAGGTGAGTTCAGATACCCGTCATTATTTATACTGTTCAGTAACCAAAACGAGATCTTTAAAAGGAGGTTTACAATTATAAATAGTTTCTTAGTACCGTACACATTATCGTTAAAATATAATTTTAAAATGAAACGATTTTCTCTCTTTTTTAAAAAAAAAAAAAAAACAATTTCACATTTTTGTCAGTCTGAAAAATAATTGGTAAATGAATATTTATCCCCAAAATCAAGTAACTACTTAAGGTCCAAATTGTTCTTTATATTGTTATTTACAGTAAATAGAACAAAAACTATACCAAACACGTCTCGGATTTCTTCCTCAGCTATAAATAGAACTATACATACCCGTAATAACACGTCATACAATGTGCATACACTATGGTTCATTGGATGAAATGTTATAAACACAAAACATTCCAGGTTAATTGGTCGTACTGGATTTGTTAAAACCAAAGCCTTTACAGTGTGTAAAATATATGTTTCCAGGTAAACCGCTGATCCTCAAAATCAGTAAATACTAATGTCTGTGGTATGTGTATATATATTCATGTATGTTATTGATGGCGATGTTGATATTCAGCATGTCAAAAAGTAACACGTTGTCGTTAAATTGGTATGTTTAGAACGCTATCCAAGTCACTGATGTAAAAACTGACATATTTTATATATGAATTTCTATTGTTGTCTGTCTCGAGATTCAAGTCTATATGGTCATAAGGAAAACGCCCATTATTGGGGTATATTATTGTCTTTGGGGTTGATATATATATAACCACCATGCATCTTCTAAGTGATTTGAGAAGCAAGTCCCGTCTCGGCCTGTTAATTCTGAAAAAGTAACAATCGAATTAAATTTTCTCAAATAGACTATTTGGGTGACAATTCTTTTTTTTACCCCAACTCATTATATTTAATGTGTAAGGTAAATGCTACAAGTTGTATTTACAATGGAAAAAATCCACCCCCAGACACAGGGAATCGAGCCCATGTCGTTTATTCGTAAAGCGAGCGCGCTATCATTTCGCCTACAAGGTTCCCCATAAAACAGCTCTAAAATCAGTACATAGAACATACACACCATGTAGGTATATTCGTTTACAAGTACATTATGTAACATTTTTGAAAATTTTTGTAAAACAAGGAAATGTCGATTTCATCACTTTAGACCCTTTTCAGTCAAATTTTAAGGACGGATATAATGTCTTTCCAACTATTGCAGAATATTTTTCGATATATTGAAACCCTTCCCTTTTCAATGACGCCACAGAAAATTAAATTGATGTCCCAAACCTAAGAATACTTTCACTGTAAACACAAAAACATGTTCTTGTTCTATATTATACTAACCGGCTTCACATGGTAAACGTTATTAATTTTCTAGAACCCCCAAAAAACTTCACAAAAATGTACAAGAATAAGAAAAATGTCGTAAAAATACTTTGACCTGGTTTCATATTTTTTACACACATGCACACAGAATTTAAACAGTTTGTAAACAAACTTCAATGCACAGGATAAACACTATAATTTTTCGAAGGCCTCAAAATAAATTTATGAATTTAATATAAAAATATCGTTATGATTGTAAATATAAGCGACGGACCTTGTAATCGGTTTGTTGGAGTGTGGATCGCATGCAATGTCAATGAACGCAGAAAGTTCATTGCTTAAATATTACTGAATGTCAAAATTATTCATCTGACAAGCCAAGTGTTGTTGCCTTTTGTATTTTTTATGTTTATTCAGTTTTTATGTAAACATTGTACAAAATGACTTTAAAATGAAGTTACCTTTATCTGCTTAAAATCGTTCAAGATTGCCTCACATCAACTTTTAGTGTTCTTGGTAAAGGCAAACAACATTGACCTGTCCGCTTTATCTTTGATTTAAATACTCATTATGGATGAATAAATTTAAGCAATAGAGATTATGCATGCGTGTACATTTCGTCTACCTGGTATGAACACTAATCATGGGCAATGTATAATTATGTATTAACTGCGAATCCCAACGCTACCAATGTACTGAGTGGAACCTCCTATATCAATATCCCTAATAAAAGGTCAAACGGACAGGTCAATGTTGTTTGCCTGTAACATTGCATACACTGTGTAAGTTGTAAATTTGATGTCCGACTTGCACAAACTTGATTTGTTTTACTACGATTTAGAAAGAGTTTGACCATTGTGTTTTGTATCTGTTGGCAGAAATTCTATCACTAGTTATCCAATTCGGAACCCACTCGACAGCCAAACTGTGTTACTTTTAAGTTAACTTCAGTGATGAAATTTCGTCAGGTCTGCTCTGTATATTAATCGCCTTAGACCAGATTTTAGGACGCGTGAGCTCTCAATGTGAAAAAACCCCGAGAGTTTGGTAATTAACAAATCAACGCTCCCTCATTCCTTCCAAGTAGTAACACCGAGTAAGATGGCCTAGAACGACGCTTACGTACCACACCACCTCATTTTGCCAAATCCTTGTAAGAGAAAGTATGTCAATTAGCTTGTCAAAGGTTGGGTGTTACGGTTCTTACACCCTTCTAGAATTGGCCGTCTCTGTAAATAAGTCAAAAATAACGACTGATCACTTTCACCCATACGGTACCGGCCTGGCGAAAGTTTAACACCCAGCTAACGAGTTGGCTGTCTCTATAAATAAGTCAAAAATAACGACTGATCACTTTCACCCATACGGTACAGGCCTGGCGAATGTTTAACACCCAGCTAACGAGTTCGAATCATTTCGGCAGCCCATCTAGGCCCCTATAGCTCAACCGCTATTCTGCAACTATACTTAAGCAACTTTTCAGTCACAAGGTTAAACTTTCGACAAGTGTGTACTGTATCTTCTTGCATACGACGCCAGGAATATAACCCTGGGCGCATTGGTGATTTTGGGAGCATTGTACCACTAAACAACCATGTTATACAGGCAATGACATGTCGATGAAACACATACATACCGACAAATCAAACCATAATACCAAAAGCAAAGATAAAACTTAAAAAAAACTGGACAAATAAAGGTGAAAACGTGATCTTCAACCATGGAAGTGAGATCGAATGCTCCTTTAATTAATTTGATTTTACCTTATTTTGTCACCAAATGCAGTAGGGAACATATTGGTTTGTTGCCTTCAGTGCGGAATCGGCAACTCACCTGAATTGGCTAAGCAGCTACTTTATCTGTCGACAGCTTTTCATTATTTAGCCATTCACATCTATGCAAAATGGCAACCGAGGTTCGTTTACTTCTTGTTAGTTCTGTGTTAAACTTTCGACTGGTCTGTACTGTAGATGGGATTGTAAGTTATATTTGTGAATGATCTATAGGTTACAACGCTCGTACACTACTGTACTGTAGATGGGATTGTAAGTTATATTTGTGAGTGATCTATAGTTACAACGCTCGTACACTACTGTACTGTAGATGGGATTGTAAGTTATATTTGTGAATGATCTATAGGTTTACAACGCTCGTACACTACTGTACTGTAGAGGGATTGTAAGTTATATATGTGAATGATCTATAGGTTACAACGCTCGTACACTACTGTACTGTAGATGGGATTGTAAGTTATATTTGTGAATGATCTATAGGTTACAACGCTCGTACACTACTGTTCTGTAGATGGGATTGTAAGTTATATTTGTGAATGATCTATAGGTTACAACGCTCGTACACTACTGTACTGTAGATGGGATTGTAAGTTATATTTGTGAAGTGATCTATAGGTTACAACGCTCGTACACTACTGTACTGTAGATGGGATTGTAAGTTATATTGTGAATGATCTATAGGTTACAACGCTCGTACACTACTGTACTGTAGATGGGATTGTAAGTTATATTTGTGAGTGATCTATTGGTTACAACGCTCGTACACTACTGTACTGTAGATGGGATTGTAAGTTATATTTGTGAATGATCTATAGGTTACAACGCTCGTACACTACTGTACTGTAGATGGGATTGTAAGTTATATTTGTGAATGATCTATAGGTTACAACGCTCGTACACTACTGTACTGTAGATGGGATTGTAAGTTATATTGTGAATGATCTATAGGTTACAACGCTCGTACACTACTGTACTGTAGATGGGGATTGTAAGTTATATTTGTGAGTGTGATCTATAGGTTACAATGCTCGTACACTACTGTACTGTAGATTGGGATTGTAAGTTATATTTGTGAATGATCTATAGGTTACAACGCTCGTACACTACTGTACTGTAGATGGGATTGTAAGTTATATGTGAATGATCTATAGGTTACAACGCTCGTACACTACTGTACTGTAGATGGGATTGTAAGTTATATTTGTGAATGATCTATAGGTTACAACGCTCGTACACTACTGTACTGTAGATGGGATTGTAAGTTATATTTGTGAATGATCTATAGGTTACAACGCTCGTACACTACTGTACTGTAGATGGGATTGTAAGTTATATTTGTGAGTGATCTATAGGTTACAACGCTCGTACACTACTGTACTGTAGATGGGATTGTAAGTTATATTTGTGAATGATCTATAGGTTACAACGCTCGTACACTACTGTACTGTAGATGGGATTGTAAGTTATATTTGTGAGTGATCTATAGGTTACAACGCTCGTACACTACTGTACTGTAGATGGGATTGTAAGTTATATTTGTGAATGATCTATAGGTTACAACGCTCGTACACTACTGTACTGTAGATGGGATTGTAAGTTATATTTGTGAGTGATCTATAGGTTACAACGCTCGTACACTACTGTACTGTAGATGGGATTGTAAGTTATATTTGTGAATGATCTATAGGTTACAACCTCGTACACTACTGTACTGTAGATGGGATTGTAAGTTATATTTGTGAGTGATCTATAGGTTACAACGCTCGTACACTACTGTACTGTAGATGGGATTGTAAGTTATATTTGTGAATGATCTATAGGTTACAACGCTCGTACACTACTGTACTGTAGATGGGATTGTAAGTTATATTTGTGAATGATCTATAGGTTACAACGCTCGTACACTACTGTACTGTAGATGGGATTGTAAGTTATATTTGTGAATGATCTATAGGTTACAACGCTCGTACACTACTGTACTGTAGATGGGATTGTAAGTTATATTTGTGAATGATCTAAGGTTACAACGCTCGTACACTACTGTACTGTAGATGGGATTGTAAGTTATATTGTGAATGATCTATAGGTTACAACGCTCGTACACTACTGTACTGTAGTGGGATTGTAAGTTATATTTGTGAATGATCTAAGGTTACAACGCTCGTACACTACTGTACTGTAGATGGGATGGTAAGTTATATTTGTGAATGATCTATAGGTTACAACGCTCATACACTGATTACAATCAAATTATTACGTATTCTTCATCTGTATTTAAAACAATTTGGAAATATGAATAAAGATTTTAAAAAACCCCGTTGATAAGTTTGTAAAGCATTGTAATGTCTTACCATTACTATAAGCACTTCTGTTGTTGTGTTGCTTGGTTAGCACTTTAAACAAAATTGTAAACATTTCTTAAAACTGTGAAGCATTTCCACATCTGATATACTATTTAGTGTAATGTGCTCACTTCCCTGGTGGGAGTTCACGTGTCCAATCTGACTTGTCAGTTCCAAAGTTTTTACTTTGCTTCGACATAGATAAGTATGTTTGTTTTTTATTAATCTACATACTTTGAAATCATCGGTGTCTAATATCCGTTGTTATAAGGAAGAATTTTTTTTCTTGGGTTTGTTAATTTGTGTTTTGTAGTTTCTGTTTAAGGTAACTTCTGTAATACATACTTTTGCGTTAACGTGTAAATTCGTGAGTCAGGTTATCCACGAAAGCAACGAAAATGGATACACCAAGAAATTATTGATTTTACAGTATTCGTCCTGAAATCTTAGATACTAAAATAGTTCATTTTTCAGTATGGAACTAGACGTCATCTAGCTTATAAAGTCAATCAGTGATCTAAAAGATATTTCAGGGATAAAAGGCAAGTTGCATGTATACACATTGATGAACGAGGATATCATATTAATGAAATAATTAAACGTTTCATCAGTGAGATGATGAATACACGTGGATTTCCACATCTTATTATATAGTCTCTTCCTGGTTTACCACGTACTATAGTATAAGAAAACTGTCACTTCATAGGACGCTTTGTCCCAGTTATATCTGCATCAGTGACATTGAAAGAAGTTAAGGTTATTTGATATAACATACACATCAAGACACTATATACCTATATATGTACCAGTTCCCAATGCGAAAAAACGTTGTTTTTTTTTAAAATATAAGCTATTATTTTATTACACATAATATATTACTTAAATAAATTTAAAATTATTATTAAACATCCATATATCTTCACCTTTCAACGTTTAATTTTTTGTGTGAAAGTGTAAATTACACTAGATATAATTATAAATGCGATAAATTATGATACATGTCCTCATATCTTTTTACTTGTGGTCAATATTTCATCGTTGTCGTAAATTCGTGGTTAAACTTTCCACTTAAACCACGAAAAGTAATGATTTCACACGGTATATAAGTATGTTATTGGAAAATATATTTTAAGGCACATCAGCACTTGCTTTAAAGATTTCCAACCAGTATTACACTTCATGGCGTGATGAATATGCTTGAGGAGTTAAGTCTATGTACAGTGCAACTTTAAATGATTAAACATTATCATTTAGTTGTTGCTCGACACAGACAGCAATATCTTGAAGCTGTCTACGTAGTCTGCCACAATAGCGCCTGTTGATAAAGTGTTCCAGGGGCAAATAGCTGCTGAGAAAAACGAAGCCTGGTAGACTGTAGTTTTGTAGTGTGGCATCAGGTATCGATGACCATGGCCTCTTGTTCTTCTGGACATCTGCTGTAGATGGTACTTTGCAGCATGGAGTTCACAACATAATAGAACGTCACATCTTGTGATGTTGCTCTTCTTTGTTGGTTGCAGTGTCTGCCCTTGTTTTTGATGCAACATGGCTGTTACGCTGCTCGTGTGTTTGTAGTTGTATTTAGCAAATTCGACTGCTTTCCTTTGGGCATATTCGATGTTCTTGATGTTATTCAGTTTTGTTGGATTCCACACACTGGAAACATATTTTAACGATGATCTTACAAGTGACATCTGACAAGATGAAAATTTA
Organism: Anadara kagoshimensis; assembly: GCA_021292105.1. Classification (NCBI taxonomy): domain Eukaryota; kingdom Metazoa; phylum Mollusca; class Bivalvia; order Arcoida; family Arcidae; genus Anadara; species Anadara kagoshimensis. The sequence continues at coordinate 39,324,849 of CM037857.1, forward strand.
ATCAGTGGGATAATGAATTATACGTTAACGGAGTATCTGTTCCGTCATTGTTCCAAAAGATAGCTTTCAGTAGTGATTTGGTTTCAAATGGAATAAAGTCACTTGTGATTTCTACTCTGTTTACATACTTGGTTCAAAATAATGAGGGAGTTCATGTTATATAGAGATTTTTACGTCAGAATGCGGATATTGTTATATTCAGAACAGCTACAAGGCATAATTAGTATCTTCATTTTTCGCTCATGAATGCCACTGCTAAATTGGCAAGGTTTGTCAGTGATTGTCTACTAAGAAATGCGACTAGAAGATGCTTTGGTCCACTTCATCAATAATGAATCTTTATTTACCATTTTCTTCAAAAAATCTTGCCGGGTATAAATCTAAAAGGATGATAAATGAATAGATTTAGTTCTTATATCTTCAAACTAGATTCTAAGATGTTCTTTTCCTTTGCACTTGACCCCTTGAAGAGGTAATGAAATGGGGGTTTAGTTTTTACTTTTTTTTAAATGACCTTAATATCTTAAAACTTGGATCAAGATCAAAGTCCTCACCTAAATGTTTACCTTTATGGTTTTTTTAAATCTATTTTTGGGTCATATTTCAATGTAAATGTTGACTTTGATGTTTTGAAGCATTGTTTTTATACGTGAAGCCAAGGTCAAACCAAACGTTAATGTCATGACCTTATTTATGAAATGAGCTATCTTGGTTATATCTAAAGTTTTTTGGTGTTTTCATTATGAATGCATGTCACACGAGTTATAAATTGACACCATTACGTCCTGAGCTTCTGTTTGTTTGTGTTAAAGGATAACTAGTGTGTGTGTGTGTGTGTGTGTGTGTATATATTTCCCTTGTTGCTAATATTTGGAATAAAGTGTGTGTGTGTGTGTGTGTGTGTGTGTGTTGTCAATGTTCAATATTTGACATTTTCTCCTTTTTTGAAAACTCGTTAAGACTGCATGTTGAAGTAATTATCAGTAAAAGTAACTTAATAGTCAAACTTTCAAAGTCGAACATTAGGAAACTCCTCATTTGATCATATATTGGCACAGGAGGGCATAAAGATGAACTTGCAGAGAAAAGTCAATAAAATATACCTTTGCATACATGGCATAGTTAAATGTTAAATTTTAGTTAGAATTTAATTCAAATATAATAGTATTACTTTTGTTATTTTTAGACATTCATTGTTCAGAAATTGAAAACAGTTCATTTAGGATAAAATCGCACCTAACTCTCTATGACTCTTACAATTTACATATTTCATAATTCATGGGTGGGGATACCAAAGCGACTTAAATCCCATTGTGTTGTTAACGAACGTCGTGTTAAACCCGATATGTCATTCGACTTAATAGAATAATAATATTACTATTTCTGGAGTTAAACCGAGATAGCTGAGTGATATGTTTTACTGCCCTGCCTGCTACGTATTGATTTTAATCTTCATTTTATTAAACATGTATAAAAATTCTAAATATAGTTGAAACATTATATATTTCAGAACTCATGACAATACAGGCCTGTCGAAAGTTTAACACTTAGCTTAAAATTAGTAGCGATGCAACTATTCAACTCATCCTCTTGTTAGCTACAATAATAATAAAATAATAATTATTTATTTTATTTAAATATCAAATATACTCAGCCACTCGGCTTCATAGCTTCAGCTTAGTGTTAAACGTTCGACAGTACGTTTAGTTTAAACAATATTTATTCATCATTAGATACAAATAATATAATTCATAACAAACTTTAAACTGGATTCAGGAACAAGCGCTAGCTTATTTCAACCCGTCTCCAGAACAACTGTACAACATAATGTAAAACAACCTTTATTGTCAACTGCCAACCCCAAACTAATTCAATAAGACACTCCATGTTTTACGCGATTTGCACTTTGGGTTAACAGTGAAACAATAAAGATTGTTCTACAGTAATTCAGTATATATATAATGGCCGTAACTAGGAAAAAACAAAAGTTATAAGTACATGTAGGTTAATTATTAAATTACTAACAAACTAATAATAAAAAAGAGAAAGTGATTGCCCATCAAAAACATGTTATGATGTAATTACTAACATAAGACTAAGTATAACGAGTACTAATGTAATGATGGATGCATCATTACAAATAAGGCGCCCAAACGAAAAAAAATCAAACCCTGTATTCAAAACACATATTATGTCTTGTACTTTTGTTGCTTTTTTTCATTTCCATGGCAATGGCTGAAAATTTTAAACCTTTAAATAAGTTCTACACACAATAGAAAAACTGTTGAGAAATTTTAAACTTGTAATATTCTTTTCATTTTAAGATTTAATTTTATATACATGAATCCAATTGGTTGAAATTCAAACAATAGGCAAAGTTGATTGACATCACCTATACCCAATATCACAACCATTGTTTTGATGAGCTAATGATGTGTTGATTTTAAATTAATCCAAGCATTTACCCATATAATGTCATACTGATAACTAAATACAGACACTCTATCGAATTAAATAATAAATCATGCCCCAGGGATAACTGACCATTAGTGTTGCTTATAAAAACGATTAAAGCTTGAGAGCTTTTAGACATGGATCAGTGATTACTTAAGTATCCTTGACAAAGAAAATTCATGCTTATTGTTTTAATTCTTAAACAAAATGATAGCAACCAGCCCATGAAGAAAACTGTAGTTTGAGGGTGGGGATCTCAAAGTTAGTACCTAGACCTACCTGTCTCCCTCCTCCTATTGGAATGCCATATGGGTTTACTTTAGTATCAATCTATTCAACTTTTCATAAAGAATAAGAAAATATATATGTTAGGGGTGGGGATTTCAACTGATCAAAAGTTAGTACCCAGCCCCGCCTGTCCCTGCCTTCCTCTGGAAAACGCCATGTATTTCTTCAGTACCATCTATTCAACTTTACAACCGAACCGGAAAATATATAGTTTCAGGGTGGGATATCAACCATTTAAAAGTTAGAACCAAGCCCGCCCGTCCCACCCTCATCAGAATGACCCCATGGGATTTCTTTAGCATCACTATATTCAACTTTTTATGTAGAACCAGAAAATATATAGTTTATGGGTGGGGATCTAAACCGTTTAAAAGTTAGCACACTGCCCCCCCATCCCCACCCTCCCTGATACCCAGGGAAAATCTTGCATACAGACTTGTATCTCGAACTATCATGAATATATATGGTTTTATAGTAAAAAAAAATATAGTATAAATGCAAAATTGAGCATTATTGTTTTTAAGACCCCCCCTCCTGCCCCTCCCCTAATAACCCCATGGGCATTTTACCTCGGCCTCTGGGGAAGGAGATAAGGATCAACCTTCATGTGAAGTTTGGTTAAGATTGGACCAACGGTCTTGGAGAAATTGGTTGGACAAGTTCATGGCCGGAAGAAGAAGAAGAAGAGGAAGAATAATAATAACGAGTATAATGTAATGATGGATGCATCATTACAAATAAGGCGCCCAAACGAATAAAAATCAAACCCTGTATTCAAAACACATATTAGGACTTGTAATTTTGTTGCTTTTTCCATTTCCATGGCAACCCGCTGAAAATTTTAAACCTTTAAATAAGTTCTACACACAATAGAAAAACTGTTGAGAAATTTTAAACTTGTAATATTCTTTTCATTTTAAGATTAATTTTATATAGAGAAGTAGTACATGAATCCAATTGGTTGAAATTCAAACAATAGGCAAAGTTGATTGACATCACCTATACCCAATATCACGAACCATTGTATTGATGAGCTAATAATGTGTTGATTTTAAATAATCCAAGCATTTACCCATATAATGTCATACTGATAACTAAATGCAGCTACTCTATCGAATTGAATAATAAATCATGCCCCAGGGATAACTGACCATTAGTGTTGCTTATAAAAAGATTAAGCTTGAGAGCTTTTAGACATGGATCAGTGATTACTTAAGTATCCTTGACAATGAAAATTTATGCTTATTGTTTTAATTCTTAAACAAAATGATAGCAACCAGCCCATGAAGAAAACTGTAGTTTGAGGGTGGGGATCTCAAAGTTAGTACCTAGACCTACCTGTCTCCACCCTCCTATTGGAATGCCCATATGGGTTTACTTTAGTATCAATCTATTCAACTTTTCATAAAGAATAAGAAAATATATGTGTTAGGGGTGGGGATCTCAACTGATCAAAAGTTAGTACCCAGCCCCGCCTGTCCCTGCCCTGCTCTGGAAAACGTCATGGGCATTTCTTCAGTATCACTCTATTCAACTTTTAAAACAGAACCAGAAAATATATAGTTTCAGGGTGGGATATCAACTATTTAAAAGTTAGAAGCAAGCCCCGCCCATCCCCACCCTCCATCAGGAATGACCCCCATGGGATTTTCTTTAGCATCACTCTTTTCAACTTTTTATGTAGAACCAGAAAATATATAGTTTATGGGTGGGGATCTCAACCGTTTAAAAGTTAGCACACTGCCCCGCCCATCCCCACCCCTCCTGATACCGCAGGGAAAATCTACTGATACAGAATTGTGCATCTTGAGATACTGATCATGAATATTTATGGTTTTATAGTACAAAATAAAGTATAATGGCAAAATTGATCATTATTGTTTTTAAGACCCCGCCCTCCTGCCCTCCCCTAATGACCCATGGGCATTTTACCTCGGCCTCTGGGGAAGAGATGGGGATCAACCTTCATGTGAAGTTTGGTTAAGATTGGACCAACGGTCTTTGAGAAATTGGTTGGACAAGTTCATGGCCGGAAGAAGAAGAAGAAGAGGAATATAATAATAATAACGAGTACTAATGTATGATGGATGCATCATTACAAATAAGGCGCCCAAACGAATAAAAATCAAGAATTTTAAACTTGTAATATTGAGATTTAATTTTATATATAGAAGTAGTACATGAATCCAATTGGTTGAAATTCAAACAATAGGCAAAGTTGATTGACATCACCTATACCCAATATCACAACCTGTTTGTTTTGATGAGTTAATGATGTTATGATTTTAAATTAATCCAAGCATTTACCCATGTAATATCATATTGACAACTAAATGCAGCTACTCTATCGAATTGAATAAATCATGCCCCAGGGATAACTGACCATTAGTGTTGCTTATAAAAACATATTTAGCTTGAGAGCTTTTGGACATGGATCAGTGATTACTTAAGTATCCTAAACAATGAAAATTCATGCTTATTGTTTTAATTCTTAAACAAAATGATAGCAACCATCCCATGAAGAAAATTATAGTTTTAGGGTGGGGATCTCAAAGTTAGTACCTAGACCTACCTGTCCCCACCCTCCTATTGAATGACCATATGGGTTTACTTAAGTATCAATCTATTCAACTTTTCATAAAGAATAAGAAAATATATATGTTAGGGGTGGGATCTCAACTGATCAAAAGTTAGTACCCAGCCCCCCTGTCCCCACCCTCCTCTGGAATAACGTCATTTGTATTTCTGCAGTATCATTCTATTCAACTTTAAAAGCCGAACCGGAAAATATATAGTTTCAGGATGGGAATATCAACCATTTAAAAGTTAGTACCAAGCCCGTCCATCCCACTCTCCATCAAGAATGACCCCTGGGACTTTCTTTAGTATCACTCTATTCAACTTTTCATGTAGAACCAGAAAATATATAGTTTATGGGTGGGGATCTTAACCGTTTAAAAGTTAGCACACTGCCCCGCCCATTCCACCCTCCCTGATACCCCCGGGAAAATCTTGCAATACAGACTTGTACATCTCGAAACACTGATCATGAATATATATGGTTTTATAGTACAAAATATAGTATAAATAGCAAAATTGAGCATTATTGTTTTTAAGACCCCACCCTCCTGCCCCTCCCCTAATGACCCCATGGGCATTTTACCTCGGCCTCCGGGGAAGGAGATGGGGATCAACCTTCATGTGAAGTTTGGTTAAGATTGGACCAACGGTCTTCGAGAAATTGGTTGGACAAGTTCATGGCCGGAAGAAGAAGAAGAAGAGGAAGAATAATAATAATAATAATAATAATAATAATAAGAACGGTGCAAAAACAATAAGTCGCCAAACTTTGTTTGGGCGCCTTAATAAGAAACGGTGCAAAAACAATAAGTCGCCAAACTTTGTTTGGGCGCCTTAATAATAACGAGTATTAATGTAATGATGGATGCATCATTACAAATAAGGCGCCCAAACAAATAAAAATCAAACCCTGTATTCAGAACTCATATTAGGATGACTTGTACTTTTGTCGCTTTTTTCGATAGCAATAGCAACAGCTGCCATTTTGAAAATTTTAAACCTTTAAATAATAGAAAATCTGCAGAGAAATCCAATTACTTTTTACCATTGTAAAAGTGACAACAAAAATATGATCACTTAGCATAATTTACAAAATGTATCATTTACTCATTTACATGGGATTACATTATTGTAAATATGTACTTAGTTAACACTGTTTTCTATCAAATACCAGGTTTTAAAACTTAAAAATATGTTAATCAAATAGTAACACTTATTTCAATCCCAGTATGCATTATAAGTAAATTTAAACTTGTAATATTAATTTCATTTTAAGATTTAATTTTATATAGAGAAGTAGTACATGAATCCAATTGGTTGAAATTCAAACAATAGGCAAAGTCGATTGACATCGCCTATACCCAATATCACAACCTGTTGTTTTGATGAGCTAATGATGTGTTGATTTTAAATTAATCGAAGCATTTACCAATGTAATGTCATATTGCTAACTAAATGCAGCTACTCTATCGAATTGAATAATAAATCATGCCCCAGGGATAACTGACCATTAGTGTTGCTTATAAAAAATTTAGCTTGAGAGCTTTTGGACATGGATCAGTGATTACTTAAGTATCCTTGGCAATGAAAATTCATGCTTATTGTTTTAATTCTTAAACAAAATGATAGCAACCATCCCATGAAGAAAACAATAGTTTGAGTTAGTACCTAGACCTACCTATCCCCACCCTCCTATTGGAATGACCATATGGGTTTACTTTAGTATCAATCTATTCAACTTTTCATAAAGAATAAGAAAATATATATGTTAGGGGTGGGGATCTCAACTGATCAAAAGTTAGTACCCAGCCCCGCCTGTCCCCACCCTCCTCTGGAATAACGTCATTTGTATTTCTGCAGTAGCATTCTGTTCAACTTTAAAAGCCGAACCGGAAAATATATAGTTTCAGGATGGGGATATCAACCATTTAAAAGTAAGTACCAAGCCCCGCCCATCCCCACCTCCATCAGGAATGACCCCATAGGACTTTCTTTAGTATCACTCAATTCAACTTTTCATGTAGAACCAGAAAATATATAGTTTATGGGTGGGGATCTTAACCGTTCAAAAGTTAGCACACTGCCCCACCCATCCCCACCCTTCCTGATACCCCCGGGAAAATCTTGTGATACAGACTTGTACATCCTGAGACACTGATCATGAATATATATGGTTTTATAGTACAAAATATAGTATAAATAGCAAAATTGAGCATTATTGTTTTTAAGATCCCGCCCTCCTGCCCCTCCCCTAATGACCCCATGGGCATTTTACCTCGGCCTCTGGGGAAGGAGATGGGGATCAACCTTCCTGTGAAGTTTGGTTAAGATTGGACCAATGGTCTTCGAGAAATTGGTTGGACAAGTTCATGGCCGGAAGAAGAAGAAGAAGAGGAAGAATAATAATAATAATAATAATAATAATATATAATAATAATAAGAAACGGTGCAAAAACAATAAGTCGCCAAACTTCGTTTGGGCGCCTTAATAATAAGAAACGGTGCAAAAACAATAAGTCGCCAAACTTTGTTTGGGCGCCTTAATAATAATAAAGAAACGGTGCAAAAACAATAAGTCGCCAAACTTTGTTTGGGCGCCTTAATAAATACAAGTACATATATATAATATGTATGTATATGTATAATAGACGAAAGCGTTTTACTAACTTATAACCAATATACTTAATTTATAATTTTTGTTTTACTATGTTATGTGTAAATAACTTCTAACTCGTGTCTCATAAGTCTTTTAAGGCTGGATGTTATTATTTTATGTAATATTTTAATATGTATATTATGTTTTATCATATGTGACACGTAAATAAAAAATAAACTAAAAATAAACTATAATTATATCGGTGTGGCGAAGTATATTAGAACCTTTTTGACAGTACGTATGAATGCCGGTGTACTATTATAACGAGAGTTAAATGTCATAAAGTAGTGATCGTCAAGATATAATTACATTTGTAACCATTGTCCTATATCTATTTCCATTAATTCATTACACATGGAATATCTATTGTTTTTGTATGTTTTGTACTTTACATTATTGATTGTGATTGTTCTATGTCCATAAAAAATATACATTACAAAAAATCGGTCATATTATCATGACATCGGTGATTTGCATATTAATTTAGCTTACTTGACCCTAAATATCCTGATGTAACTTTGAATAAGGCCAAATTTCCAAATTCCCCTCCTCCCTCTGGTGCTGCAAAATTAAAACCGGTTTCTCATTTTTTCGCTAAAAATAATTTTTTAACTTTTTAGGCTATGGGATGTCTAGTCACTTGCTATAGAATGCACTTAATTAATTAGTTGTATTAAAAATCTCCATAGTGATCCAACAGATGTTCTCCTATCAAACTGGAGAACGTAAGCTACATGCATTTTGTTTTACATTATAAGCGATGGTTCTGGTCTATTAAGATTAGAAACCTTTATTTATTTTATTAATATTTTAACAATTACATGGCATGAAAAAACTGAATGCTTTTAATTACTTTGATCTTTCACCGTACGATTTTAAACTTATTACGAGTTGTTAAAATATTTAGTTTGTTACCCATTGTCTTTGTGCATTTTTAAAATTGTAATGACCTGTTTTTACTACACTTAAAGTCATTTATTAAGAATATTTTAAGACGGTCCAGATATTGGAAGTTTAGAAATACAATAGAAAATCACTTTTTTCTTAAGTAACAATATTTGCACTGGTACAGTAGTTATATTATTCCATAATAGAATAACTTAAATTTACTGCTGTATTATCCTTCCATAAAAGTGGACCACCAGGTACCACCCCTTTACCTGAGCCGCGACCGATTGTCTTGTGTATTCAACGCAAAGTCAGCTATTAAAACAAAACCAACCGCGTGGTGTGAATAATTAAAGCAATAGTTAGGTAGATTATGTTTCAAGGTCTTTATCTCATTATTTGTACAGTCTTTGATATTAAACAGTACATGCGCCGTAAACAAGTCCAAAACTATAGGCTTTGTATTTTGAAACTAAAAAGCATACAGCATGTCTATATTTTGTGACATCAAGTGCTATGATCAGTTTTATTGTATTGGTTATGACGTACATGTATATGGCCTGAGATTTATTATTGTGTTATGTGCTAATTTTTAAATTCTTTAAGTCGTTATGTGGTAATTTTTTTAACAGTAGTAGAATAATAAGAACACATATACTAATATCGGGTCATATATTCAATTTTTAAATAACATCATAGTTTTTCCTCATTATTTGCAATGATTTTAGAAACCCGTTCGATGTCATAAATTGACAGTGTTATACATGTATTTTGAAATTAATATGATATTGAATTTGAATTTGATTTAGAACTATTAATAATAATGATTTATCGTTAATATTCTTTCAGATTAATCAGAACTCGACTAGACACGTTTGATATTGGATTGCGTTTGATCTTTTCATATACAAATGGTGGTTGAATCGCAGAGGACGTATAAAAACTGACCACAAAGGATATTAAGACAAAGAAGAACTACAAGTGTCCGTTTATTAGGAAGACAAATATCCTATAGTAAAATGGTTTAAAACAATGGTGATCTTTTCGTATACAAATGATGACAGAATCGTAGGCTGAAACTGTAGAAACCGACCACAAGACACGTATATATAGAGGAACCAGTGTTCATTTATTACGGAGAAAATGTCCCATAGAAATGGTATAAAGCAATTTCTTTAGAACAAAAACGTGAAAAGGGTTATTAGGACATGAAGAAAGAACATAGATTGCAGAGATAATAATATTACAACGAGGTAATGTGCGTGAAAAAATAAACCAAATTGAGAAAGAAATATCGTACACGAAAGGTGAAAATGAAACCGCTACCAAAATAAAACAGAGGTAATTGAAGTAGTAATGTTAGAAGTACTACAAAGAATGAACATGAAAGGTAATGACATGACAACAATATCAAACATAAATATATTAGAAAACTTTCAGTCGATGAAGAGATGGCAAAATGCTCCAAAACGTTAGATTAAGTGGTACAAGTGTGTAACAGTGTTATCAAAGTGATACATCGGAACATCATGTGTTAAATGAATGGAAACAGTGTGAACGAGAATAGAAGTAGAATGGCGAAAAAAGTAAAAAATGTTACCTTTTTGGCAGTGTATGCATTTATTTCTCTGTTAGGGTTTTTGACTCTAAAATTCACTATGATACAATATGAGACATGTTGCTCAGATTCGAAGCATTCCGGTGATGGAAGCGGTAGTACATACGACGTGGATGATGAATCTCCAATGGTTTTTGACATATTTGAAACCCCGTTCTCCGACTTTAAATATCCACTGGACGTTGATATGATGAATGTATTAAAGCGACACAAGCAAAATAAAACAATTCCGGTGAAACCAATAAATACATTCCCATATAAATATATTTATAACAACGATCGTATTTGTATGAATAAAGAGGACAACAAACCCACGGATGTATTCCTCTTAATTCTCGTAAAATCTGCAGTTCAGAATTTTCAAAGGCGCTTAGCAATTCGGAAGACATGGGGAAAGCATATTTTTGTTAAGGACGTTTTCAAGTGTGTATTCTTTACTGGTACAAGTGAAAATAGATCGTTACAATATTCCGCTTTGGCTGAAAGAAAAGCATTTCAAGATGTAATTCAAATAGATTTTAAAGACAATTATTATAACAATACATTAAAAACAATTGGGAGATTTAAATGGGCAGTGGAGTACTGCAAGGAGGCGAAATTTGTCTTACTAGTCGATGACGATTTTTTGGTATCCACAGGATCTCTCATTTCATATTTAGAAGACTTAAAATCATATAGGACAGATCATTTATATATGGGAAATGTGTTTGATTTCCCAAAACCCTATCGATCATTCCAATCAAAATGGAGTGTTTCTATACAGGAATATCCGTATGAAAAATATCCGTCATTTGTTAGCGCAGGTGCCGTTCTTATGTCCATGTCATTTGTCAAAGATTTTGCTATAGCAATGCAGTATACGAAACTGTTTAAATACGACGACGTATTTATGGCTATCGTTGCATTAAAACTCAAAGTAATTCCAGTAGGAAACAGGAGATTCCACATGGCAAAAGTACCATACGTGGACAACAAATATTTGATGATATATTAATTTCACACGGATACGGAGACCCAAAAGAACTTACAAAAGCATGGTCATGTTTAACATATAAAATATGCAATAATTCTTTGATATTAAAAGTTTGAAACCAATATATCTATTGTTGTTCATATCAGATTTAATTCTTATTGTGTATTTGTCATATATTGACATTTTTAAAGTGTGATCCTCAATAGTGTATGAACGAAGCGATAGGTTAGGTTTTATTACGGACAGTACAGGCGGCCGTGACTGTCGAAAGTTTACCACTAAGCTAACGATTAAGAAGCAAATTCAGCAGTTTCTCTTGGTCCCTTGTGTAGCTGATATATATTTCTCGGTATTTGTTCGGCCATTATCTATCCATATCCCGGCCACTTGGCAGTCGAGCTTCGACTCCTTTTCCTTTAGCCCAGTGTAAAACATTCTGAGGGTCTGTACTGTACCGCTACACCATAATGTTTGTGTGTAACTATTGTTCCGACTGCTTGCAGTTCCATGTTATCATTATAGGAATGGTATTAATTTTAAGTGTGCAAATTGTCCAATTCCTCGATTAATTCCATAAAAAAAGAAAAATTAATTTCATTCCTATAATAACTTGCAATAACTTGCATCAGTTGCATTACTATGGTGTGTTGTTTACGATATCCGTTATTCCTGGATATCGGTACACAATTACTATAAACAGGACGGGATGGACTTAACTTACACAAACGTTAACGCTTCTTCATACTTGGATAGATAATCCATTGTTAGTTAAACTAAGATGCACCACATAAAACACTAAAACGGTTTAATCAAGAAATGTTTGATTTCGTGTTATATTTTACAAAGTCATCATTTCCCGTTGGCAATGACTTTATAAAACTAACGATTAATAATATCAAATACCAAGAATGTAAACAGCCACTACTTATTATGGCATGTTCAGAGTCTAATCAGGGTTCGACCCTAAGATTTTCTAGTTGCAGAGTCAACACACCATAACGTTACAATGACAGGACGTCATCGATAGAGAGCCTATCGACATTTTAACGTTTGCCTCCGATGAGTTCTGATAGAAAAAATGACTGAGAGAGATTTATGGTTGTTTCAAACATTTATAAAACAATCTTTCTTCTTTATTGCCATTGTGAACTTTCATTTCGGTATAGTAACCCCCCCCCCCCGACCTCGGGAAATAGTGAACAAATGTTCAAATCTCCCTTACTCAAAGGCAATAAAAATATATAGTCAATCAATTGACGTATCGCCAGCAAATGCCTATTATGTTCCGACACTGGCCGCCATCACGGTACCAAAGCCGCGTCACGGCAAGTAATGACGCATTGGTGTCAGTGACGTCATTAAATGGCACAATGCAGGCCGTTTTCATTCTTTTAGTGTGTAATTCCAGCATGTCGGGCCTTTGTCGGAACGTTTTGGGCGTGGCCGGTGATCCGTCAATCATATCATGAAGGGCAACAATAATCTCCACATGTTATAGAATCACATTCCCCTATACTATATTGCCTTTGTGTGAGGGAGATATGAACATTTGTTCACCCGCAACGAGTCATATTTCCCGAGGGCGAAGCCCGAGAAAGAAAGACAGAAAGAATGAAAATATTTAAAACAAAGACAGTCTAAAAACATCAATCCTTCTCCGATTCATTATTTTTTCTCCTATCGGAACTCATCGGAGACAACACGATGTAATGCAAAGTAAAGACACACACTGATTATAAAACCTTCAGCCCAGTGTTAAACATTCTGAGTCCTTGTGCTGTACCGATACACCATAATGTTTGTGTGTAACTATTGTTCCGACTGCTTGCAGTTCCATGTTATCATTTTAGGAATGAAATTAATTTGAAGTGTGCAAATTGTCCAATTCTTTCATACTTCCATAAAAAAAAGAAAAATTAATTTCATTCCTATAATAACTTCAGTCCTTTTTTCTCTTTTGTTTTATGTATTAAAGAAACTATTCCTATGGTTTGTTGTATCGATACTGGAATTGTAAAAAATGTGCTTTTCTACATATTTCATTTGTACATTGAAACTGAATCGTGTAGTGGAACTAATACTGTAAACCGCTTTATATTGGCGCATACTTATTTTAGCGATTGTTGACTGGTAAACATATTAGCGCAGTTTAATTTTAGCGTAATCGATTCCAGTCTGAACGGTTAAATACCTCTTTATATTGCCGTATTTTCTCGCCTAAAATCCACAACTTTTAGCCAAAAAATAAAATTTGAGAAGGGGATGCCAGGTTACAAGATAATAATAAAAATAACTATGTAATGTTTGACTTTTACTGAGAGAAAATCTCCGTAACTGACCCAGGAAGTCACTAGACTGACAAGATGTCTGCAGGAAGCTTTCATCATAATCTGGCCCTCTCGTCGATTAGACATTTTAATTTACTGAATAAATATTTAAATCAATAATAACATATTTTGTTTTTATTCATTTAAATACCAACTGTTTTTTTCAATACAAATGTTTCGACACACTGTCGATGTATCCCCGATAACAGCCGCTTAGATCATTATAGAGGTCAATAATTAGGATTTATACAGTTGTTTTACCAGTTCCGAATTTTTACTAGTTCCGAATAATCCAAAATTTAAATCCCGCTCAATTAAAGGAATCGCAAAATAACTTTATCAATTTGTTTCTACTTGAAAGTATGGACATTAATTGTTTAAAAAATATAAACCTCAACCGCATCCTAAATGTATGTGCAAGACAGGTCGACAAATTGTTGGTGACCTAGTTTAACGATATAAACAAATCGTGATCACGGAAATGCTTTTTTCAAGAAAACACAAAAACCACGTGTTGTTGATGACAGATGCCGATATTTTGGATACGTGAAAAATAAGTGCTATCAATAACTTATATACCATTAAAATTTTGAATTTTTATTTTCTCTCGATCTATCAATAAACTGCACTTAGATTACTGTTGTGATTTTACCAGTTTCGAATAGGTAAAAAAAATAACACTGATAATCTTCTACACTGTCTCATACAAATTGTGTTGCCGACTATGGACAATCAATTTTTTTTCCGTGTTTTTGTATTTTGTTGTACAAATATAAAGTGCATTTACATATGTTAATTAATTTATAAAGTATAAACGGGATTTGATAGGATGTTTTCAGAAATATAATGTTAATATCTTGCAGTGAGAACTAATGTATTATGGTCAACGGTTTCATACATATACATAATTGAGAATTTCTATTTTATATGTTTCATAATTTTTCAATAATCATTTTCTGCTTTCAAAATATTTTGCATGTTGTGTAGTAACATTACGTACGAAAGCATTTTGGATTGTTATTTATTAAAATCTGATATTCATATTCAGAAAAAAGAATGTGGTAAAGGAACAACTGAGAATGCAGAAATTGTAATAAAAATTTAGTCATAAAGGAGTTGAGTTGTGTAATGTATGGTGTTTAACGTCCCAGTCAAGAATATTTCACTTATATTGAGACGTCGCCAGCTATAGACGAAGGTGCAGAAATTTTGCCTGTGCATTGCGCTGATGGCAGCAACAGCAACATCATATATACAGCAGGGTTCTTTATCGTGCCAAGCCTGTCGTGACACGGGACCTCGTTCATTTTAAGTTTCGAAAGACCCGTGACTTTCAGTAATACATTATGGTATACAGAGACTTTATTATAACTGCTAATGGTATAGTTAATCTTAATATTAAGCTATTCTTAATTTTCAATTTTGTAATAGCATTGCTATAGTGCAGTATTTGTCATGTATTTCTAAACATAAAGGATGTTACTTTTTGTTGTTTTGGTAATAATAATACACATTCTGTTGGCAATTTGGTAAGTATGCTTTCAGTGGAGTAGGTGTAAAAACTGTAAATCTCTCTAAATATGACTGGTAGAATATGTGCAAATTTGCACCTACTGGTGAACATAGCAAAAATATGATATCTTTTTCAGATGCAACAATACATGCAACACCTTTGTTGTTATAATTATAATATTACCTCTATTTATAAAAGACTCGTCAGTACATTTGTATATCATCTAGGCTTCTGTTCCGATAGTAAACTTAGTAAGTAAAATGTGATGTTAATTTTAGTATTGATCAGATCAGATGTTGTAACACATTATTCTATTATTTCTTATTCTTATGTTCAAGTAATAAATAATGTTAATAACTCGGCTTTAAGTGTTGTCTTTAAAAATCATAGGAGAAAAATTGAAATGCTATTGAAAAATTACACATTTACATTGCATTATGAATACTGTAGCAGGTTGCAATGGAATAAAAGTTTGTGGAAATCTAGGCTACGAGACAGAACTATGGTAGAATAGCATATACATACCCCATCATTTTCTGAAGTAAACCAGAGTGCTAAGTACTTTTTAAACATAAAAAACTAGTCATACCAGTATGTCTCTCTCTCTCTCTCTCTCTCTCTCTCTCTCTCTCTCTCTCTCTCTCTCTCTCTCTATATATATATATATATTCAGACTCCCATTTCAACTCAAATGAGCTAAACTACAGAAATTAACATAATCTGCTAGTAGAGCATTACAGGTCCTTTTGTGCCTCTTGTTTTAACATTATTTTTGCTAGTGCAATATAAAAAAAACCTCTAGATTATTTTTTTTAATTTATATTTTATTTAATTTTTTTTCAATAATTTGTTGGTTTACTATTTTTGTTAATATTAAATCCTAGGTAAAGATCGTTAATTGTTTTAAAATTAAAAATAAATATACTGAAGATAAATGTGCGTTTCCTTTACTTTTACCGTTAACAATGTAACCAGAGGAAATGTTTTCCGTCAATAAAGTTTGATTTCTTTATACTACATGTGACGGGTAACACTGCTTTACAAATTCATGTATAGTTGTCACGTTATCTCCCCGTACTCTTCAAAGGTGCCCCCTTATTCGGAAGTGGCAATTCCATTCGAAACTAGTAAAATGGCTGCCGATTGTTTTCGCTAAACCGTCGTGCTTCCTTGGCAGACTTTAAACAGTAACTTAGCATGATCGGAATCGGTAAACATTTTTATTATTACACCACATAAATTTTAATTCCTCTGCTTGTCGATGACGTCGGCAGCAGCGCTTATATGAAACCCTGTTCGGAACTGGTAAAACGACTGTATTATGTTGCCGACACCACAGAAAAAATAAACAATTTTCGCATAACGGGTCTAATTTGTTGATATAATTGTTAATATTTTAATGGTTGAAGCCAACTACTTGTAAATTAAATTAATTACCTGAAAAGGAGACTTGTCAGATTGAACGTATCACATACAATGGCCAGTAATTAACAGCTATGCCAGTGTTCCCTAATTTATCTGTTTGTCGGTGGTCAGTCTACCGGGTCTGGGTAATTAATCCCTAATTACTTATCATATGCGGGTATATTGATGGAAGCCATACCAGTGTCATTCAGAACTATTATTATTTTAACACTGACTATATAACCATTTAACGTGCGTCCATATCCATTCATAGTCACAGCCGTGATGTACAGCACTGACCTTTTTTTTGTTGTAATTTTAGCGGCAGTTTTATTTTAGCGCTGACACTCTTATCGTCAATTGCGCTAAAATAAAACTGCCGCTAAAAAAATACGGTTTACAGTATATAGTTCTGCAACATACGTTATAGGGTATCAATATACCACAATGGATCAGTTGCATTACTATGGTGTGTTGTTTACTAAAAGTTTTCTTTTTATATATCCGTTATTCCTGGATTTCTTGCACAATTATTGTGGATATGACGGCATGAACTTAACTTACACAGATAAATACACTATAACGTTAACGCTTCTTTATACTTGGATAGATAATCCATTGTTTGTTAAACTAAGATGCACCACATAAAACACTAAATCACGATTTAATCAAGAAATGTTTGCTTTCGTTTTATTTTTTACAAAGTCATCATTTCGCGTTGGCAATGACTTTGTAAAACTAACGATTGACAATATCAGGGTTCGACCCCCAGATTTTCTAGTTGCAAAGTCAACACACCATAACGTTACAATGACAGGAGGTCATAGGTAGAGAGCCTATAGACATTTAAACATTTGCCTTCGATGAGTTCTGATAGCAGAGAAAATGATTGAGAGAGATTTATGATTTTTTCAAACATTTATAAAACAAACTTTATTTTTATTGCCATGGTGACCTTTTATTTCGATATATTAAGCTCCTCGCCTTCGGAAAATAGTGAACAAATGTTCACATCTCCCTTATTCAAAGGCAATAAATGTATATAGTAATCAATTGACGTATCGCCAGCAAATGCCTATTATGTTCCGACACTGGCCGCCATCACGACAGCGAATGACGTACTAGTATCAGTGACGTTAAATGGCACAATCCAGGCAGAGTTTTCATTCTTTTTGTGTGTAATTCAAGCATGTCGGGCTTTTGTCGGAACATTGTGGGCGTGGCCAGCGATCTTTCAATTATATCATGAAGTACAACTTTAATTTCCACATATATTATAGAATCACATTTCTACGAAAGCTTGTTCGTGCCACTTTGTAATCTGATTTTTGTTTTCAAATCGTAGGTATGATTTTTAAAATCGTACATACGAATTGAAAAATCGTACCTACGAATTTAAATATCGTACTTACGCCTGAATTTAAATATCGTACCTACGAATTAAAAAAATCGTACTTACGAATATAAAAAAAGTACCTACGAATTAAAAAAAAAAATCGTATCTACGAATTTAAAAATCGTACATACGATTTTAAAAGTCGTATATACGAATTTAAATATCGTACCTACGAATTAAAAAATCGTACTTACGAATTTAAAAATCGTACCTACGATTTGAGAAAAAAAATCAGATTACAAAGTGGCACGAACAAGCTTTCGTACATTTCCCTATACAAATGAAACTGTAGCTGATAACACATATTTTGAAATAGAAGAAAGTTATATATAATGGAAAAAACCTTTTTCTTAGCAAAAGCCTATGTGACCAGGAGCACAACACAACACACACACGATGTAATGCAAAGTAAAGACAAACACTGATTATAAAACTCATGACGAACACTAGAACTAAATATGTCCAGTGGTGTGGTTATAATACTATTGACTTTTGCCTCTGAATCCTCTGGGGAGACAAAGGGCCGCATATAACAATACTATAAGAGGACCTCAACCTTTCCACATATTGCATCCAGTGGTCCATAACTACGCGCGTTTAAACATAAAATGTATATTTTGTCAAAGCAAGAACCAACATCTCCTTGAGCTCTATGTACATTGTATATTCAAAAACAAACATACTAATCCATGCCCGAATCTCATTCCAGGAGCGAAGTAAAAACTTTGGAACTGACAAGTTAGGTTAGACACCCGAAACTTCCACCAGGGAAGTGAGGCCGGGGGCCCCAGAAGGATAAGCCCCTCCTGTTTAACTAGATATACATCCGTACGAAAGCCTATTAAGCTCATGAATAAAAAAAATTAAAAGGCGTAATAACGCGAAATAAAGGCGTTATAATGCGAAAAAAAGGCGTTATAACGCCTTTAGAAAGGCGTAATAACGCGAATTGAAAGGCGTTATAACGCGAAATAAAGGCGTAATAACGCGAATTGAAAGGCGTTATAACGCAAATAAAAAGGCGTTATAACGCGAAATAAAGGCTTATTAACGCGAAGTTAAGATGCCTTCCATAATGATGTGGAGGTCCTGGGGTTTAATCTCTACCCCCCCACTTTACATATATATTAAAAGTGTGTGTGTGTGTGTGTGTGTGTGTGTGTGTGTGTGTGTGTTTCCTGCACGACTATGTGTATTGTAATAAGCTGTTTTATATGTATTTATTCTATGAAAATTAAAAAACTGCACATCATCCGATCCTGCGCTGAAATGAACATATTATTTCAGTAAAACAGAAAGAAAGGTTTCTTTTCAATGTTAAAATGTTGTTTTTTCATAAAGAGTATCATTTTATATATGGGGATGGAAATCTTTTAAGTAATCTGAAATATAAACATTGATAAACATTGGCAATGTACACAAGGCTATTTATTAAAAAGTTCCTGTCCAATTGTCAATCGCTAACTTTTAACAATGATTAAATGACACTTGTGACATCTTAGTATGAATAGATCTACAGTTGCATTAAGCTATTCAAACTAAAACCAATCTGTTTGTGGTGAGGGTTGTTAACATTCTCCAGGGAAGTGACTGCTCTATATATAGACAAAAAGGCGTTATTACGCCTTTTATTTCGCGTTATAACGCCTTTCAATTCGCGTTACTACGCCTTTATTTCGCGTTATAACGCCTTTCAATTCGCGTTACTACGCCTTTATTTCGCGTTATAACGCCTTTCAATTCGCGTTATTACGCCTTTCTAAAGGCGTTATAACGCCTTTTTTCGCATTATAACGCCTTTATTTCGCGTTATTACGCCTTTTAATTTTTTTTATTCATGAGCTTAATAGGCTTTCGTACATCCGCAACACGTGTAATCAAAATTGTGTGAAAGGAGCATAGAACTACATTCAGGGCAATCCTGGACACAGAGACATCAAACTTATCAACAATACTGTATTGACGAACATAAAATTTTTTGATCAGCCTATATGTTATGAACTAGCCAATGCGACTTGTCACACGGAACAAACGAATGAGAGAAAAAGGACAAGACAATATAAATGGACAAACACTAGACTCATTGGTAAAATATAGTTACAATATATAGTGTCCAAAGTATACACTGAACTTAGTAATTAGTACAGATCCAACAGTTCTTCTAGGTTTCTCATTAGTTATATTTTGGCAATATTTTGACAGTTGCTATATCTTTCTCGGCATCATTTCGGTCTCTCGGCATCTACTCGGTCTCTCGGCATCATTTCGGTCTCTCGGCATCTATTCGGTCTTTCGGCATCATTTAAGTCTCTCGGCATCTATTCGATCTCTCGGCATCTACTCGGTCTCTCGGCATCTATTCGGTCTCTCGGCATCTACTCGGTCTCTCGGCATCATTTCGGTCTCTCGGCATCTACTCGGTCTCTCGGCATCTATTCGGTCTTTTGGCATCTGTTCGGTGGAGCTTCAATTCCTTTATTTTTCGTCAGCTCAGTGTTTACTTTTGACAGGTCTGTATGGTATATTTGTGCCTTATTGGAACCCGAATACTATAAATGTACATGTATTTAATTTTGTGTATATTTATTTTCGCGGTATAGGAAATTTAGACATGTCTGCGTAGTTGAGTTTTCGCGGTTTTGAAATATACACTATAACACAATAAGCATATGAATTAAGTATTAATTTTCGCGCAAAAGAAACGACCGCGAAATAAGCGAAAATTACACCGCGAAAATAAATACGTTTATAGTATGTCCAAATCGCAACACTAAAGCAAAGTAAAAACTGGAAAGTTAAGTTAAACATAACGCACTTCTACCAGGGAAGTGAGGTCAGGTGCTCCAGAAGGGTAACCACTTCTACCAGGGAAGTGAGTTCAGGTGCTCCAGAAGGGTAGCCACTTCTACCAGGGAAGTGAGTTCAGGTGCTCCAGAAGGGTAACCACTTCTACCAGGAAGTGAGTTCAGGTGCTCCAGAAGGGTAACCACTTCTACCAGGGAAGTGAGTTCAGGTGCTCCAGAAGGGTAGCCACTTCTACCAGGGAAGTGAGTTCAGGTGCTCCAGAAGGGTAACCACTTCTACCAGGGAAGTGAGTTCAGGTGCTCCAGAAGGGTAACCACCTCCTGTTTAGCTAGCTACTTACACTACGTGTGCAATCAAACATTAAGAAAACGTTCTGTAATGGGTTTTTACCAAAAGAATGTTTTTCCTGCTAATACAGTCGTTACCAGTCATATCACGCGATCAATAAGGTCTGTAAAAGGATTGTATTAATTTTGTATATTTCAATTTCAATTAGACGTAGGGTACATACGAACCCGTTTTTTACTCTAAATTATTAAAAAGATACGTATGGCTTTGCATTAGTACCTGGATACACGTATGAAGGCGTTTCCTTCAGCTAGACGACATGAGCTTTGTATTTTTCAACGCCCATTTTAACAACCATCTAAATAAATGATGATGACAAAATTACTTAGGATAATTGTTATGCTGTATCTAAAATAAATAAGGGAACCTAAAGCATGTAAACGCAATCTTGCTGTAATACACAGTAATGAGGTAATAGCTACAAGAAGCATTAGTGTAGTGGAATTCAGTTTCTAACGATCGATATTTTCACATATTATATTGGTGTGTCACATCAATATACCGGTAACCAATTTATCAAAATAAAAAAATACATAAAAATGGATTAAGAAGTACAAATAACAGCCCATGTGGTTTGAAATTTTAGAAGCACGAGGTTCCAATGTCATGCTACACCAGTTAATACTAAACGTTTTGATATCACAAAATCTCATCTGAAAATCAAATTTAAATTTGTTTTTGCCTGTTGCTATAGGAGACAAAGGTAAACTTTATGAAAAGTACATTATATAATTTCTTAAGAAATTTTAATGAGAATTAAACATATAATTTATTTTAAATTGAATTTTACTTTTACTAAACTGTTTTGGGATGTTGCTATTAGTAACAAAATCCTATGACATGAAAGTAAAGAAGTAAACTGCTATTATACAACGACAGCGTCAATTGCACTGAGAGTCTAGTTTTAAGTTAGAATAGAATTTTAAAAAAAATTTATAAATCAAAGTTTAGCCTTGCTTGATGGAACCTGGAACCATAAATGGGTACTGGTACTCATGTATGTATATTACATGTATATCAAATTAAAAAATAAGATTAAATAAACATGAAATAGTTTAAATTTATTTGACGTGTAGAAGGTCATAAATGCATTTCCATTTTATAAAGTCTTTAGTCTTCATTCTAATAATAACTTCATAATGGTATGTGAGTATAATGTGAGAAATAATTAAATTTTATATCCAGAATTTGTTCATGATCGAGTTGTTGACCGTCATGTTTCAAAAGACTAAATGTATAAACACTTTAAAAATAAGTAATGCCTTTTTTTTAAAGTGTCGACAAAATAAAGTCCAATTTTAGAGTACCCGGTTCATATTTCTGTCATAATTTATTATGCGTGGACAATTCCAAATTCTGACTTATAAAGCAAGATCTTTGAAAGAAAATCGTAACTCATAAGTCAAAGATAAGCAAAACATGTATTGTAATACATTGTCACCTATGTCAACCAAGACCCTAAATATATAAACCGAAAACCTGTATAAACTGAATTACAGTAGAACATGTGTCAACCAAACCCCAAAGTATATAAACTAAAAATCTGTATTTAAACTGAATTACAGTAGAACATGTGTCAACCAAACCCCAAAGTATATAAACCGAAAATCTGTGTAAACTGAATTACAGTAGAACATGTGTCAACCAAACCCTAAAGTATATAAACTAAAAATCTGTATTTAAACTGAATTACAGTAGAACATGTGTCAACCAAACCCCAAAGTATATAAACCGAAAATCTGTATAAACTGAATTACAGTAGAACATGTGTCAACCAAACCCCAAAGTATATAAACCGAAAATCTGTGTACAAACTGAATTACAGTGGAACATATGTCAACCAAACCCAAAGTATATAAACCGAAAATCTGTGTAAACTGAATTACAGTGGAACATATGTCAACCAAACCCCAAAATATATAAACCGAAAATCTGTGTAAACAGAATTACAGTGGAACATGTGTCAACCAAACCCCAAAGTATATAAACCGAAAACCTGTGTACAAACTGAATTGAAAAATAACATGTGTCAACCAAAACCCAAAACATATAAACCGAAAATCTGTGTAAACTGAATTACAGTGGAACATATGTCAACCAAACCCAAAGTATATAAACCGAAAATCTGTGTAAACTGAATTACAGTGGAACATATGTCAACCAAACCCCAAAGCATATAAACCGAAAATCTGTGTAAACTGAATTACAGTGGAACATATGTCAACCAAACCCCAAAATATATAAACCGAAAATCTGTGTAAACTGAATTACAGTGGAACATATGTCAACCAAACCCCAAAGTATATAAACCAAAAATCTGTGTACAAACTGAATTAAAAAACAACATGTGTCAACCAAAACCCAAAGCATATAAACCGAAAATCTATGTAAACTGAATTACAGTGGAACATATGTCAACCAAACCCCAAAATATATGAACCGAAAATCTGTGTAAACTGAATTACAGTGGAACATGTGTCAACCAAACCCCAAAGTATATAAACCGAAAATCTGTGTACAAACTGAATAAAAAAATAACATGTGTCAACCAAAACACAAAGCATATAAACCGAAAATCTGTGTAAACTGAATTACAGTGGAACATATGTCAACCAAAACCAAAGTATATAAACCGAAAATCTGTGTACAAACTGAATTAAAAAATAACATGTGTCAACCAAAACCCAAAGCATATAAACTAAAAATCTGTATAAACTGAATTACAGTGGAACATGTGTCAACCAAACCCCAAAATATATAAACCGAAAATTATAATGGAACATTTTTCAACTTAAGCCCAAAGTATAGAAACCAAAAACCTGTATAAACTCAATACAAAACTTTGAGCAAACAGAAACTTGTCAGTCTGAACTGAACAAAGTGTAACCTGTGAAAAGCAAACCACAAGTACACGAAACAAAACTGGACTATGGTGAAAAACCAAATCCTGGGTTAACCGAAAACCTGTCTAAAGTGAAACATGTGAAAATCAAACCCCGAGTACACCGAAAATTTGTCTAAACTTTACAGTCTTGATATTCTCGATAGATTTACTTCAAAACTCTGAAAAGTATTGTTCGGTTTAGTCAGTTGTTATGCTGTATCTGTTAAGATGACAACACTTTTAAAGTTTCTTAACTCGCTATAAGAATAAACTATTGGATCTGCTTGTATTGTATTTTGTTTTGTATTTAGCTATAGTTATATAAAGCAGAATTCATAGAAGGTACAGTAAGGACATAGAAGGTTTGCTAATAAATTACAAATATAGAGGAGTTGTTTCCCCTTCAACGAGATTTGAAATACTGTAAAAAACGTTAGGAGACACGTCTTGACATCGTCTAAACTAGTGGTTTGATCAGATACAGGGATAATTAAGAAGCAGACTATATTTTTAAAATTTGATTTGTTTTCTTTATTTTATGGCTCGGAGAAACATGGGAGAAGTAAAAATACAAAGTCGGAAAAATAGACGAATAAATAAAATAACATACAGCTTATTGAAAATTGTTACCTTAAATGCCCTATTTAAACGGCCTACAATACATTCTTCTCACAGTTAACACTATAACAATATTATTACTGAGGTAGTAGGTAATCCACTGTAAACATCAGGCGTGATAAACTTGACTGCTAGAACAATCAATAGAAAAATTTACAATTAGCATCTTTAACTGTGCCAAGTAACTACATTTTTAAAAATATTTTGGTAGTATTTAGTTTTGTTCATATAGATCTAGACATAGGAATTTTATTTCTTTATGAAAATTAATTTTATTGCCGTCTCACATTTTCAATGTTAATTTGAAAACAATTTTAAAATGCGCTGTTGGTTTCCTGTCAGTCAACGAGAACATTTGACATCCGACGCCATCACGTAAGCGCGTGCAGCAATGTCTCTGAAGTTGCAAAGTATTGTCGATGCCAAATACTTTTTATGCAAAGATATTGCAATTGGAAATATTTAAGAAATAAGGTAATTTTCCAATGGCTTTATAAACTTGCAGTGTATATTGGGCTGTCTCAAATTACATAAATAAATTTGACACAGCCCATTATACTTTGCAAGTTCATAAAGACATTGGAAAATTATCGTATTTCTTACATTTAGAATATTTATAAAAATAATTTTATTGCCGTCTCACATTTTCAATGTTAATTTGAAAACGATTCAGTCAAAATCTTCTCATAAAAATGGGTTAGCTCCTGTCAGTCAACGAGAGCATTTGACATCTGACGTCATCACGTCAGCGTGTGGAGCAATGTCTTATATTCAATTTCTTTTCATGAAGAATTTAAACGACAACATAACCGTAGCAAGTAAAACGTAGCATTGCTATGGCGTAGGAGTTCAAATGTCTATGTGTATAAGATGACGTCACTGAGAGCTCACCCATTCATGCAAGCGTAACACAAAAGACCTGACCAATCAAAACGATTTTCAGAAGATTGAATAATATCCTTTGATATTTAAGGTGTTCATTTATTAAGTGACTATGAAATGAAGTCTTCAATTGACTTTTTGTTTACCCTATTTCTGAGAAAGCACGAACGCAAATATATTAAAGATTTTCAATACGACCGGTACAAAAACATAATTCATTTACTTACACGAGCCGCGTTTACATGTCCCTGTTTTGGATCCATCCTTGCTTTATATATCATTTAGTAGGACACTATACTACTTGGATGGGTGTTTACAATGGTAATTATTATTGTTACTTAGTGATTACGGACGAGTTTACTACTTACGGAGGCTAGTGAAGTTCAAGAACTAATTTTGGCGTTACAGGGATGACCTAAATCGTTTTTAATAAATTAATAAAGTGAACTACATTTCTGCATTTTCAAACTTTTCTAAAAACATTGATGTAAACTGAAACTTTTAAACTGAACCCGACCATTGAGCTACTCTTCATTGTACACCTCACGCATCTACGTAAATAATAAATTTTGCGTCATTATTACGTCACACGAAAGATACCACCATTTTGTTACCAATGTAGGCATACCTCTGGAAAACGTTTCAGTGCCTTAAAGTACATGTACTTATAATGCATGAATTAGATTGAAATCGGGGTCTTTGATGATTACGACTCGGCTCATGTAAGTAAAGGAATTACTGATTTGTATCATTCCCACTGAAAATCTACAAGATGTTTGCGTTCTTGTATTCTTCTCTGAAATAGGGTAAACAAACAGTAAGTGAATTCAACAACAAGCGCTTAGAACCCCATCCAGCATTACAAGATAAACAATACTTCAACCGAAATGCGGAAATTATTATAAATGTCACAAAACTGTTCTAATATCTGTGTATTGTAAACTACAGGCAAGATATAGAAACTCCTCAAGAAACAATAGTACATTAACACCAGAACTAACACAACGATGTGAATTAACCATGGGCGGAGACTTAACAAATACTGAATTTATTTTTAGATAAGCTAAATTTAAAACCATATTCAACCAAACAGAAGACAGGGCATTAACCTTTGAAAACAACTTATCTACTGTATTTTGAATAAATTCTATTTGAATGGGAGATATTCATCAATGCAAGTTTTTTATTTAACGTCACTAACCTTGAAGTTTGGACAGTATTGAAAGTTAAGAAATAAAACTAGTGAAACGAATGAAATGTTACAAAAAGCAATAGTGTATAGGACCAATTCAAATGTACAACCCAATTATGATAATTCCAGCTATAATGATAACCAAACAGATTTTTAGAAGCTAAACATTGAAAGTAGAGCTTATGTATTTATATGTAAAAATAATACTATGTCATCACATAGTAATTCTGGAGGTGATTCGAAGCAACAGCAAACTAGAAAAAATATTCAACTGTATAACTTAAAACACACTTAAATAACGTCACTAGAAGTGAGGAAGGTGACAAAACAAGTACAATTATGTCATGAATATTTCAATCCATTTCTTCTTATATAAAAATGCTAAAATAAAAAATCTATTTTTAAATGCAAGGAAGATCATTATAGAATTTTACTCAATGGATATGTTATTTAATTGAAATCATTGATTTTTATTGATAAGTGTATTTGTTAACGTCTAACGGGTATTACTAATGCTGGTTGATATCTACTTGTATAAAAACACTATTATCATTTTAATTAGTTTAATTATTTAATATAGCTCAATGTAATCTATGAATACAAACAGATTGAAATAAGATGCATAAACTAACATATAATGCTAATGTTAGTTAATTACATTGAAAAGACGTGTTTTAAAAGTACTAAACATACAGTAGCAGTTTGAACGGTTCATTCACGTTTATCCAACATTTGAAAAATCACTATTCACACTTATCCAACATTGGGTTTACGCACCATTGATTTAAGATATTATTTACCTGTAGTGTGATCAGTTAGTTTCCCCTACCAGAATAAAAGGTTTGCCAGATTTAAATTAAGGAAAATCTTAATAAAAGAATTATTATGAAACTAGAGCCAGGTATATTTAATCTTCAAAAAGGTAAAGGTATGAATTTCCATGTTCACAGTACCCAAGCCAACCTATTGTTTCAATTTTCCTTTGATGTCATTTATCCAACATGAAATTTACCTTTCCCCATATCAAAATATCAAATGTTGGATAAATGTGAAGACACCGTTTGAACTGTGTGTACTCGACTGAGCGACAATCAACATTCCCCAACAACTCGGCATTCGGTATAGATACATATATCGTTAAAATAAATACATTTTATTGTGACAACAATTATTTATATTTAAATAAGAAAGGATTTATGAATTGTTATTATATTTGGTTTAAAACAAGCAAACACTTTATAATTAGAAACAAGAATAGATCATAGAAGACGAATAGCGGTATTTCAGTTTGTTTAGGACGAATAGTCGTATCTCGGTTGTTAAGGACTCGTTTAAAGACTAATACTGACTGACTTATTGCATCATCCTTCGTTACTGTTATTGGTAAATATAACAGAATCATTATGGTTGAAGTAATAACGATAAAAACAAGCATACTAATCCATTTCGAACCGAAGTCCCAAAGCGAAGTAAAAACTTAAAAAATATATATTATATCCAAGTACAAATTGCGTTCCTTATTTCTGAGTACAAAAAAGTGTTAAAAAATGTTGAAAAATGAGTTGACATTTTTATTGTTCATAATGCAGGTGTTTAAAATCAAGTAATATATCATAATCGTTTGTTAATATAAACATTATTTATGATATTTTGAAGAATCTAAATATAATTATAGTTATAAAGCATTCGAATGTTTGACATTGAGAAAGTAAACAGATTAATTGTTATTTACAGGAATAAGAGATTTATAAAGCAACTAATAGATGAACAATGTTAAGATTCATTCGCACATTCATACATAATCTTTAAGAACTTCCTACGTGTTAATTTTGGTATCTGTTATACAGTGCTAATTATCCAAAGACCAATCAGAATGTGTTGATTTATAACATTTGAAAATACTTGTAGGCGGAGAACAGGTTAAGCTGTCCCATTTCTGCAATATATAATAGAGCTGGTTTGACATCATGTTTGACAGACTAGAACCATACATAATAATGTAAATCCAATCGATTTGTATTTTCAATTTGATTTTATTCGATGACTATGGCATCTTCAATCAATTTCAGTAAATCCCACAGCCAACGACTATACGTTTCAGCATTGGATGTTGAGGAATATTGTAACCGAAAGATGGTAATGGTGATGGATGCACAAAACTATTCTGAACATCACTGGTCAGTAAGCTACAAGCAAGATAGAAACTTTTTAAGAAGTAATAGTACGTGAACATTGGTTGTATAGAAACTATGAAAATGTACGACTGAAAAAACGCGATAGAAGTATGAACGTGGAGTTCATACTATTTCAACATAAACACTGTAATAAATAATGAAAATATTTTGGGATACGATGTTACTAAAGCTAAAATCTATATTTATTTCTTCATATTCAAAACAGTGCTAAAGTACCGAAATAAAATATAATCTCATTTTAAATGCAAGAAATATTATTATATAGTTTTACACAATTGATATGTTATCGTATTTTAAAACATTGTGTTTCATTTACAAGTGTGTATTTGTTTATATGTAACGCGTATTACTTAAAGTATTAGTTATCTATATATGTACACTTTAATTAATTTCATTAAGCTCAGTGTTATCCATTAATCAGAAACAAAAAAAAATAAATAAATAAAAAAATAAAAAAAATACAAATAAAAAATAAACAGACTAAAATAAGATAGGTAAACAAGTTCATAAACTAAAACAATAGGGTTGGTAAGCAACATTGAAAAGACCTGCTTTAAAAGTATTAAACGTAAATAGTAGCCGCTTGAACTGTGCGTACTCTGCTGTAGCCGGAGTGACAATAAACATCTCGTAACAACACGGAAGAAACGAGATCCAAGATCGATACACAATATGAATACATATAGTGATAACAAATAACTTTTGTTTTTTGAAAACAATTACACGTGGAAATGTTTTGTGTTGTTTTTATATTTCGCAACCAAGGAGAGATAATAAAGGTCTTATAGGATTCTTTTGGACCCGTTTAAAGACAAATGCTGACATATTGCATCATGCTTGTCTAGAGTGATTGTGTAGATCTAACAGAAGCAGTATCTGGCCAAAATAATATTAAGTCAGATATTTCAGTTTGTTTTGGACTCGATTTAAGAATAATACTGACTGACTTATTGCATCATGCTTGGTAGATCTAACAGAAGCATAGTGTGCCGAAATAAAGAATTAGGTATAATTGTTAGATACATTCAACAAAATATTATTACAGGCATTGAGAAATAAAAACATACCGGACCATGTTCAAATTCCAAATATCCACAAAAGGTTACAAAATTGAAAAACTGCATTCGGTTAGACACACAAACTTTCACGAAGGAAGTAGGCCATATGATCCGGAAAGACAAACATATCATATCCAGCAAGTAACGTTAACCGTGTTTTTCTGATACAATTAAATAATCTTATTATGTTTATAATATATGTTGACGATTTTATAGTAACCTTATTATGTTTATAATATATGTTGACGATTTTATAGTAACCTTATTATGTTTATAATATATGTTGACGATTTTATAGTAACCTTATTATGTTTATAATATATGTTGACGATTTTATAGTAACCTTATTATGTTTTACTATATTTTGAAGATTTCATAGTAACCGAGTAGAAAACACATTAAATGTTAAATATTTAGATTCCAACACTAGTGGTTCTAGTCCATCAATATTTTACAACAAAGGTCTAATTATCATCGAGAGATAATGTGTTTCATGTCATGTTTTAGTGCTGTAAAATTGAAACATACAATATGTAAACCAATGAAAAATGAGCATGTATTATTGCTTGCATTAAAATACCTGCATTTTGAATAATAAAAATCTAAACATATTTTTGCAACATTTTTTTTATTACACATTGTACTCTGAATTGAGGGAAGTAATTTCCATCTGTAAAATATACTTGACAAAAGTCAATGCAACAAAGAACGTGAGACAACAAACAGAAAGGAATAGTAAACAAAATTTACAAACACTCATATTAAAACAGTGACTATAAACATCCATCATTGAAAGAGCTTTAGATTTAATGACAAAATTGTCCTATTATTGTGCAGTGCACTATTTTTTAAGTACGGGTCCGTGAAAAACTAACTTTACACTAGGGGGAAGGATGAACCAGAACCAAGGCTAGGGATTTTACCATTTGTTTACCTTGTCGTTGGCTATGAAATCTTCAATGTATCATTTTGTATGACACATGTATATACTAAAAACATGGTTAATTATAAATAGAGATGTACTGTTTTATTATGTAACTATCAATTGTACCACGGTGCTTTAAAATTGGTCCGATATAGATTGCCTCACAATGTATCTGTCATAGTGCAGATAAGAGGCTTCTAACATGACTTATACTATCGTTTATACTTCCTTCTTATACGTGTTTTGACAGGAACTTATGTGTCATTATTGATAGTGTACGAAATGACCTATTGCGGGTACCACTAAATGTAAAACATGCAGTTCGGCATCAGTAACTGAAATAAAAAAGAAACCAAACAAACATACCGATCCATGTCCAAATCACAATCCAAAAGCAAAGTAAAAGCTTTGAAACTGGCAATTTTGGATAATCACATTAAATTCACCGAGGGAAGTGAGTCCGCCTGGTGCTCAGAAAGGGTAACCACACCCTGTTTGCAAATGCGTACCTATAAATAAAATCGTGTTTGAAATAAACTAATATTTCTTCTGTGTATAATAATAATAATAATAATGATGTATTCAAATATTCATTATTATTGATAGATGTAATGTATGTAAATGTGAAACAAAAAGAATAAATTAAAAAATAAACCGAAAACAAACATACCGATCCATATTCCAAATCCAATCCCAATGCAAAGTAAAAAGTTTGAAACTTTCAAATTAGGTTAAACACGGAGAATTCCAAAAGGGAACCGAGGCCGGGTGCTATAAGACAAGATAAATAAACAAATGAAAAACTAAATAAAAAACAAACATACTAATCCATATCCGAATCATTATACCGAAGCAAAATTTAAACTTTGAAAACTGACAAATTAGGTTAAATACGTAACTTCCACCAGGGAAATTATGCCGGGTGCTCCGGAAGGGTAAGCACCTTCTGTTTAGCTAGCTACACCCGTCACACGTTTAATCTAAATTGAATAAAAGGAAAATGGAACTATGGGACGACATATATATCCAGGGCAATCCTGGACACAGATACATAGTTCGTATCAACAATACTGTGATGAGGGCCATAACACTTTATGAGGGCCTTGATAAGCGTAGGCTTGCAATATCCCTGTGTCAACAAATTATTTGCAGTTTGTACAAAAGAGAAGTAACTCTACAATAGCATAATAATTGTGAGACAAGTTCACAATAGAAACATTGAAGTCGTCACGTTTTTATACAGTTTCAAATGTATAGCTTTTCGTGAATGTCATAATTGATAATTGCAATATCCCTGTGTCAACAAATTATTTGCAGTTTGTAAAAAAAAGAGGAGTAGCTCTACAATAGCATAATAATCGTGAAACAAATACAAGTTCACAATAAACATTGAAGTCGTCAAGTTTTTTATACAGTTTAAAATGTTGCTTTTTGTGAATGTCATAATTGGCGTGTTGCCGGCCACGCCACAATGTTCCGACAAAGGGTCGACATGCTTGACGTACATGCAAAACGAATGGAAACTCAACCTGCATTGATCCATTTTATGCCGTCACTGACACTATTGTTCGTCTTTTTTACTTAGAGACAGCCACTTTCTAAAATAACTTATATACCTTATATATTTTTAATCCTAACATTCATTTTTTATTGTGAAAATAAAAGCGCATCAAACTATTTTTAGTTTTGTTTTTTACATTTTCCATTATTCTCAAATCGGCTGTAGTATGTTCCCTTGGTGACCTCGTATGCATATATTAAAAGGTTCAATAAAGGTCAATAATTAAAATACAAATCACTATTATCACCCTTCTGTTGATTAGTTTTGACAAAATCATGGAGGAGAAATATCCATCCCAGATGACAGGAAGTGTAGTTTTGAAAGTTTTGGAGTATTTTAATTTGGAAATAGGAAAAGGCTAATCTTATTTTAAAATGGAAAACCTGATAACGTCTATGATACAGTCGTGAGTCAGGGGTAAATATCAATGTATTAGAACATGTGGACCAAAACGGGTGTTTTAGTTCTTAAACAACTGAAAATATTTGTGAATTTGCGAATTTTCTCTATATATAGAAACAAATGTAATTACTAGTATTTAAAATGTTCTTGTTCTTTTTTCCTTTTTAGTATTTTTGTTTTTAAACGTATATTTTGATAATTTCATAAGAAATCAAATGACAATAAAGCAAAGTCTCTAAGTATAAAAGACGAACAATAGTATGTCATTAGTTACGCTGCTTTTGGTACCATGATGGCGGTCAGTGTCAGAACACAATAGGCATGATCGGTGATACGTCAATTGACGAACAAGTCTATATATGAAGCAATTTGAAAAAATCGGTTGTATCTTTTATTTCAAGCTCACTAGGAAAGATGATAAATAAACAGATAAACAAATAAATAAACTTAAATTATATGCTTAATTAATATCTTTACAATGTACTAAATATAGCTAGTTACACTTTGAACATAAACTATACGTACTCTGCTGTAGTCGGAGCGACAATAAACAAATCATAGCAACACGGAAGACATTATATCCAGGATCGATACACAATGTGAACAAATACACTGGCAACAAAAAACTTTTATTGTGAAATAATTACAAGCATTTAAAATAGTAAATGATTTATGAATTGTTATTATATTTCATTCAAGTATTTAGATAAAGAACCAAGAAAAGACAATAAGGGACAAAGAGTGGTATTTTAGGATTGCTTTAATGAAAAAAACTACATCGCTACAGGGATTGGTTGATCTAACAGAAACTTTTATGTCACCAAGCGTTTAATGAGTTTGGGTATAGTGTTAAATACTGACCATCAATGGATTAGTATAGATGTTGCGTGAAGTATAAAAGAAATTAAAACACTTAAATACACTGAAAGCACTAAAGTTGTCATCGAAACTCGGATAGTATAAACATCAGATGCTATAAATAAGGTCATCACCAAGAAATCAGACAAACATAAACGATGTTGTAAAAATTAATGCACAACCAATAACCTATAAATGCGCAGAAAAAAGATCCTAACGAGTTGGATTTGATTCACTGCATCTATGGTAATTATTTTTGTTAATTTTTGCACGTTCCACTTGTGATTTTACTCAAGGTGTATAGAGGTTTGCGTGTCAGTCGAGATAATTTCATAAATATCAAGACGTTACAGCTTGATGCAAGGTAAGACTAATGCATTTTATAAATTTAAAATCTTTACGCATGTTCATGCTGTTAAGTTGTTAGAACTAATAGATGTGAGACTATTTTAAAAACGTAAAATATCTAATTTTATATCCTACGATATATTCTTTTATTTGACTTGATCATTTGATTACTTCCTTAAACAATCACGATATTTTATTCATAAAATAGCATCATATAATCAAAAACTAACATACTAATCCATGTCTGAATCACAATCCAGAAGCAAAGTAAACACTTTGGAACTGACAAGTTAGGTTAGACACGTGAACTTCCTCCAGGGAAGTGAGGCCGGGTAATCCGGGAGGGTAAGCACCTCTTGTTTAGCTAGCTACACCCACCACGTGTGTAATCAAAATTGTGTGAAATGAAACATGGCACTATGGAACGTCAAATGTATCCAGGGCAATTCTGGACAAACAGACATCAAACTAATCAACAATACTGTGATGACAGCCATACAGCCATGCTAAATATGAAGCAGAACTTGAGGAATCAGTCGTGTCTTTTATATCAAGCTCACTAGGATAGAAGGCATTCACATAGTCTCCAAATTTAGGATTGTTAAGAGACAAATCATAATCTATATATCTGCATGTTGAGTTGAACGATTTGGCGAAACTCTTCTCTCAAGATTAAACAAGGTTCTGCATAAATTCTGCTTCATAAGAATAAAGAAACAAATCAGCAAGCAATGATGCACAGTTTGTACCCATTGGTATACCGATTGTTTGCTGAAAAACTATATTACCAAACACAACAAATATGTTATCTATCAAAACTCCAACATGTTGTTGATGTATCTTGTATATTTTTGTTTGGAATCCGTATGATGTTTGACAGAATCCCTGTTCAGCACCAGATATTTGTATTTGGCTAACCGTTTTTGTAAAAGAATAACAAGTGAATAATTTCTTTTAGACTTATTTCAATGTTTTGTTTTCTATAATTAACGATAAACATACCATTTTCAAATCACAACCCCAAAGCAAAATAAGAAAAAAATAAGTACTTTGTAAAACTACCAATTAAGTAAACCACCATCGATTGAGACCGAGTGCCTTTTAAGGTTAGCATCTTCTCCTGTCTAGTTAGCTACACTCTACTTCCGTCATTTGTAAGATAATCAGGAATGAATGAAACATGTCACTATGGAATGTCAAGTATATCAAGGATTTTTTTGGATACAGATAAATCACACTTATCAACAATATTGTGATGACGGTCATGAAGCGTTTTGAAGGACTAGATTAGAGTAGAATTGCAATATTACTGAGTCCTCATACAGTTTATTTGCAAAAAACTATTCGTTTAATAAAGTTCCAGTATATCTTTGATCAGTGATGTGAAGTGGAATAATGGCGGATTAATCCTCTTTTCCAATTATTTATAACGAGACGGTTAGTTATAAGGTGACGGAGGAAACCTTATTTCCAGCAACATCATTAAAATTCGAAAGAACTAAACATTTTTACAATAAGCTCTGTCTATAGTGGGATTCAACCTGAGCTTAAGAGGCACTGTAATCTGTGTAATAACGGGTTTCCCCATGTTCTTTTCATTTTTAATTACAATTTCCTATTTGGCAGGTATGTATAGCTAGCTAAACAGCAAGTGATTACCCTTCCGGAGAACTCTCCTCACTTCCCTGGAGGAACTGCAATTTTTAAAGTTAATTTGAAGTGGGTATGCTATGTTGGACATTGATTGGCATCTGTGTTTTTGACATTTATTCAAAATATATTTTATTTCTTATTTTCGGAAATATAAATACATTAAAATGTGTTACCGTAAAAAACAAACAGGCATATTTATGTCCAAATCACAATCCCACAGCAAAGTATAAACTTTGAAACTGACAAATTAGGTAAAATATGCAAACTTTAATCATTGAAGTGAGGTTGGGTGCTTCGGAAGGTAAAACCATCTCCTGTTTAACTAGCTATATCTACTACGTGTGTAATCAAATTAAGAGTGAAAGAAAGATGGAAGTGCGGGACGTCAAATATTTCCAAGTAATCCAGGCACAGGACAATTTTATCATCGGCCATAAAACTTTTAACGGCTCTGATAAGCCTAGGCTTGCAATTGCAGTTAAAATATTTCGATTTACATGTTAATCGTCTCTCATAAATTTAATAATTTTATTGTTTTATTGTTTTTCGTTGACGTTGATCGTGCCATTCC
Organism: Anadara kagoshimensis; assembly: GCA_021292105.1. NCBI lineage: Eukaryota > Metazoa > Mollusca > Bivalvia > Arcoida > Arcidae > Anadara > Anadara kagoshimensis. The sequence continues at coordinate 39,361,246 of CM037857.1, forward strand.
TATCAACCAATGAGAACTCTTAAATAAATGGCAAACAAAAATATCTGCAACTATAACAACATTCATATTTCCTCAATAAAACAATAAGGTGATGATACACAATCTAATTTAAATCGTGTAAGGTCGATCCGAGCTGAAATAATGTGAGTATAAATAAATTGTATTTCAATGATTGCTGTATACACATACAACGGTGACAAATAATGCTCGTTTTAAATTCTAGCGTCATATCTATCAAAACCAAACATACTAACCCATATCCAAATTATAGCGAGGCCGGGTCCTCCGGGAGAGTATATAACCAATTTATTGATACAGCTTAAATAATCAGACATGTGCTTTGAAATAAATTATATACTAGTAATATATTTGTTTCAGTGATCACTCGATGATATTCATGTAATAATTTTATTCATACTTTTCAAAGCATACCTTCGTTTAAGACTTAATGTAGCATTGAAGGAAGCGAATGTGTTTGGCTGATTTAATCAAACAAGCTGTGTACAATGGCCTTCAGGTGATTCTCCTGATCATGAACAACATGATAAGAAACAAATTAATTATATCCTGAATAAACCGTCTAAGACCTGTATGTCACGTAAAATTTTAATAATTGATTGGTCGATTTATTTATTGATTATTTTTGCGTAATTATTGTGATAATGACTCGTTATATTGTCAATATATACCTTTTGTATTTACATATTTAACAAAGAAGCTTGGATGATGCAATATATTTAAGATATTGTCATACTTATTCCTTATATCAAGCCCCAACGACTTCCTTGTAAAGGTGTAACATATATAGGTGCGCACACAGGAATGAAAATAAATGCAGGCCCCAGTTTCACAATCATTCCTTAGCTAAGATTTTCCTTAACTTAATTTAGCAAATTTTTGTAATCTATTTTTGGAACTAGGTGAATATTTATGACAAAGCTAAATGCAGATATTTATTTTAAAAGTGATCTTAAAAATAACACCTTAAATTCCCCAATATCTTGAAAATTAACAAAATTATAAAGATGTGAAATTTTGCAAGATTTAAGTTAAGGAAAATCTTAGCTAAGGAATGATTGTGAAACCGGGGCCTGGTCATATATTATACCATCCTAAAAACTTCGTTTGCGGGAGGATAGTAATATTAGTAATGCATGTGTACGTCAAACATAAGTGTTAGTGGATATGAATTAACTCTTTAATACAATTTTTAAAATTGTTTTCAATTTTTATATTTTCTGCATTTTGAATTATCGCTGAATTTCTACTGAATAAAAGTCTCTCAAAACAAAGGATGGGCATTCCTCAATACTATCTTCCTCAATCTAGTATTTTATTTCTTTTAATGTTTCCGTATCATTTATGGTGAGTGGTAGATAACTTTGTTGTGCTATACGTCCTCATTTCAGCGAGGGATTTGAACTCGTTTTTATTCTAAAACTCACGTGTTTATCGCTTTTTTATTTTCCTTGTACATATATGCCTTTGTAATATGTTTGGTGCCATTATGCACCATAAGCGGAATCGAAACCATACATTTTATTCATGCTTTCGCGCGTACCTCACAGATCCAAAGCTGTGCTAGCTAATGCGGAACTGTTCTGTATTGAGTCTGTCAACTGTCACTTAATCAGCCATTTTTTAAACCATTTATTGATAGAAATCATTTTGATGTCAAGAACTTACTTACTCTTCTTCACAGCATTTCTATATCCTATCCATTACCAAAAGTAAATCTCTGGGTCACAGTGTGTTAAAAACATCGATTATTCGAGGAGAAATTGCTTACTGTTGATGTTATGAAATATAATGACATGTAGGTTTCAGCTTTGATTGTTTTTGTTGTGAAAATTTCAAAATTGAATCAAGATATTTCAATAAAGGCTTATATTTTTGATTTTTGTGTGCCGCACTGTTTATCTAAGGTCAGGCTCATAATCAAAAACAAACATACCAATCCATGTCCGGAAGCAAACTAAAAAGTTGACAAGTTAGGTTAGACACGTTAAGTACCACAAGGGAAGTGAGCCCGGGTGCTCCGGAAGGGTAAGCACCTCGTGTTTAGCTAGCTACACCCGTCACGTGTGTAATCAAAAATTGTGTGAAATTATAGTCACTTAATTTTCCTTTTTCTTTAAATTTGAATTGTAAAAAATGTTTTTTTCAGAAATAATGTTACAATTGGTTCTAGTTGAAAGTTCAAGGCTTTAATCTTTATACGTAAATATATTTGAAGGTATTTTAATGCAGATATCAATTTTTAACATAAGTTATCTCGGATTTAGATGTATTGAAAACCGTTACAATTTACACACAATTACATGGAGTTCATCTGTAAGAACTTGATGGAACGTGACCTTTAAATGTTAATTAACCATCGTTTTAGTAAAACTGTTCAAAACTGATTCGTGTGAGCGGTTAAAGTACCGAGTATTTCACTTTCATTTTTAATAAATTCTAACAATGAATCAAATAACATGCATTTAGTTTCGTTATTCACTCGATATTTTCAATAATATGCTACAGGTATTATATATTACCTGTGTTACTAGATTAAAAGTAATAAATCATACCTACCAGGGTCTATCTGAATAAAACATCAGTATATAATTTGATGTTATTATGGATAACACTTAAAAGTCCTATTGCATTAGTGCTCCAAGTGTCATTTTAATAATACGGGAAAATAAAAAACAAATATGCCCAAATTAGAAAAACTGAAGGAAGATTTTATTTGAAATTCGTAGTTTTATGTATGATTTTTTGTCAATTAACATCTATTTTCAATCGATGTTGAAATCAATATATAAGTGTTGATGTAGATCCATAGTTAGTAGCATTCCGACCCAAAAAGCCTTTTAAGAGACGTGAACATTGCATCAGACATCGTTCAGATATTTGACAGTTTCAGTTTATGTTGTGGTGATGGTTTTGAGAAAAATATCCAGAACTCTTAGTACAAGAGTGTCTGGTTAACATGATGTACATAGCATAACTGACTGCTCAATAAATCAGTAACTATCAAAAGCATGGTAAAACCCCTTGACAAACTCACATCATTGACACTTCGTATGTTTGACAACACGTCATTGTTTAACAAAGGTATTATGTAGCATATGTTTTTGTAAAGCCTTGAACGGCCTCCCTTCAGTTTTATAACATGGAAAGCATTCTGATATGTTGTCAGTTTCAAAAGTTTTACTTTGTTTCTGGATGGATAAGTATGTTTGTTTTTGACTAATTTAATAGTAATGAGTACTAATGTAATGAGGCGCCCAAACGAATAAAAATCAAACCCTGTATTCAAAACACATATCAGGACTTGTACTTTTGTTGCTTTTTTCCATTTCCATGGCAAATAAGTTCTACACATAGAAAAACTGTTGAGAAATTTTTAACTTGTAATATTTTTTTTCATTTTAAGATTTAATTTTATATAGAGAAGTAGTACAATTGGTTGAAATTCAAACAATAGGCAAAGTTGATTGACATCACCTATACCCAATATCACAAACCACTGTTTTGATGAGCTAATGATGTGTTGATTTTAAATTAATACAAGCATTTACCCATATAATGTCACACTGATAACTAAATGCAGCTACTCTATCGAATTGAATAATAAATCATGCCCCAGGGATAACTGACCATTAATGTTGCTTATTAAAAGATTTAGCTTGAGAGCTTTAGACATGGATCAGTGATTACTTAAGTATCCTTGACAATGGAAATTCATGCTTATTGTTTAATTCTTAAACAAAATGATAGCAACCAGCCCATGAAGACAACTGTGTTTGAGGGTGGGGATCTCAAAGTTAGTACTAGACCTACCTGTCTCACCCTCCTATTGGAATGCCCATATGGGTTTACTTTAGTATCAATCTATTCAATTTTTCATAAAGAATAGAAAAATATATGTTAGGGGTGGGGATCTCAACTGATCAAAAGTTAGTACCCAGCCCCGCCTGTCCCTGCCCTCCTCTGGAAAATGCCATGGGCATTTCTTCAGTATCACTTTTCCACTTTTACAACAGAACCGGAAAATATATGGTTTCAGGGTGGGATATCAACCATTTAAAAGTTAGAACCAAGCCCCGCCCATCCCCACCCTCCATCAGGAATGACCCCATGGGATGTTCTTTAGCATCACTCTATTCAACTTTTTATGTAGAACCAGAAAATATATAGTTTATGGGTGGGGATCTCAACCGTTTAAAGGTCAGCACACTGCCCCGCCGATCCCCACCCCTCCCTGATACCGCATGGAAAATCTACTGATGCAGACTTGTGCATCTTGAGATTCTGATCATGAATATATATGGTTTTATAGTACAAAATAAAGTATAAATGGCAACATTGATCATTATTGTTTTTAAGACCCCGCCCTCCTGCCCCTCCCCTAATGACCCCATGGGCATTTTACCTCGGCTTCTGGGGAAGGAGATAGGGATTAATCTTCATGAGAAGTTTGGTTAAGATTAGACTAATGGTCTTCGAGAAATTGGTTGGACAAGTTCATGGCCGGAAGAAGAAGAAGAAGAGGAAGAATAATAATAACGAGTATTAATGTAATGATGGATGCATCATTACAAATAAGGCGCCCAAACGAATAAAAATCAAACCCTGTATTCAGAACTCGTATTAGGATGACTTGTACTTTTGTCGCATTTTTCCATATCAATGGCAACGACTGCCATTTTGAAAATTTTAAACCTTTAAATAAGTTCTACATACAATAGAAAATCTGCAGAGAAATCCAATTACTTTTGCCATTGTAAAAGTGACAACAAAAATATGATCACTTAGCATAATTTAAAAAAATGCATCATTTATTCATTTACATGGTATTACATTATTGTAAACATGTACTTAGTTAACCCTTTTTTCTATCAAATACCAGGTTTCAAAACTTAAAAATATGTTAATCAAATAGTAACACTTATTTCAATCCCAGTTTGCATTATAAGAAAATATAAACTTGTAATATTAATTTCATTTTAAGATTTAATGTTATATACAGAAGTAGTACATAAATCCAATTGGTTGAAATTCAAACAATAGGCAAAGTTGATTGACATCGCCTGTACCCAATATCACAACCTGTTGTTTTGATGAGCTAATGATGTGTTGATTTTAAATTAATCCAAGCATTTACCTATGTAATGTCATATTGCTAACTAAATGCAGCTACTCTATCGAATTGAATAATAAATTATGCCCCAGGGATAACTGACCATTAGTGTTGCTTATAAAAAAATTAGCTTGAGAGCTTTTGGACATGGATCAGGGATTACTTAAGTATCCTTGACAATGAAAATTCATGCTTATTGTTATAATTCTTAAACAAAATGATAGCAACCATCCAATGAAGAAAACTATAGTTTGAGTTAGTACCTAGACCTACCTATCCCCACCCTCCTATTGGAATGACCATATGGGTTTACTTAAGTATCAATCTATTCAACTTTTTATAAAGAATAAGAAAATATACATGTTTGGGGTGGGGATATCAAGTGATCAAAAGTTAGTACCTAGCCCCACCTGTCCCCACCCTCCTCTGGAATAACGTCATTTGTATTTCTGCAGTATCATTCTATCAAACTTTAAAAGCCGAACCGGAAAATATATAGTTTCAGGATGGGGATATCAACCATTTAAAAGTTAGTACCAAGCCCCGCCCATCCCCACCCTCCATCAGGATTGACCCCATAGGACTTTCTTTAGTATCACTCAATTCAACTTTTATGTAGAACCAGAAAATATATAGTTTATGGGTGGGGATCTTAACCGTTTAAAAGTTAGCACACTGCCCCGCCATCCCACCCTCCCTGATATCCCCGGGAAAATCTTGTGATACAGACTTGTATATCTTGAGACACTGATCATGAATATATATGGTTTTATAGTACAAAATATAGTATAAACAGCAAAATTTAGCATTATTGTTTTTAAGACCCCGCCCTCCTGTCCCTCCCCTAATAACCCCATGGGCATTTTACCTCGGCCTCTAAAGAAGAAAATGGGGATCAACCTTCCTTTGAAGTTTAGTTAAGATTGGACCAACGGTCTTTGAGAAATTGGTTGGACAAGTTCATGGCCGGAAAAAGACGAAGAAGAGGAAGAATAATAAAAACGAGTATTAATGTAATGATGGATGCACCATTACAAATAAGGCGCCAAACGAATAAAAATCAAAACCCTCTACTTAGAACTCATATTAGGAGGACTTGTACTATTGCCGCTTTTTTCCATGTCCATGGCAACAGCTGCCATTTTTAAAATTTTAAACCTTTAATTACGATCTACATCACTAAAAAACTGCAGGGAAACCAAATTACTTTTTGCCATTTTTAAAATGACAACAAAAATATGATCACTTTGCATAATTACAAAATCTATCATTTTTTCATTTACATGGTATTACATTATTGTAAGCATGTACTTAATGAACTTTTTTTTTATCAAATACCAGGTTTCCAAACTTAAAAATCCCTAATCAAATAGTAACACTTATTTTAATCTCAACATGCATTATTAGAAATTTTAAACTTGTATTATTCTTTTCATTTTAAGATTTCATTTTATATATAGAAGTAGTACATGAATCCAATTGGTTGAAATTCAAACAATAGGCAAAGTTGATTGACATCACTATACCCAATATCACAACCTGTTGTTTTGATTAGCCAATGGTGTGTTGATTTTAAATTAATCCAAGCATTTACCCATGTAATGTCATATTGATAACTAAATGCAGCTACTCTATCGCATTGAATCATAAATCATGCCCCAAGGATAACTGGCCATTGGTCTGCTTATAAAAACAGATTTAGCTTGAGAACTTTTAGACATGGATCAGTGATTACTTAAGTATCCTTGACAATGAAAATTCATGCTTATGGTTTTAATTCTTAAACAAAATGATAGCAACCATCCTACGAAGAAAACTATAGTTTGAGGGTGGGGATCTCAAAGTTAGTACCTAGACCTACCTGTCCCCACCCTCCTATTGAATGACCATATGGGTTTACTTAAGTATCAATCTATTCAACTTTTCATAAAGAATAAGAAAATATATGTTAGGGGTGGGGATCTCAACTGATCAAAAGTTAGTACCCAGCCCCGCCCTCCCACCCTCCTCTGGAAAACGCCATGGGCATTTCTTCAGTATCACTCTATTCAACTTTTAAAACAGAACCGGAAAATATATAGTTTCAGGATGGGGATATCAACCATTTAAAAGTTAGTACCAAGCCCCGCCCATCCCCACCCTCCATCAGGAATGACCCATAGGATTTTCTTTAGTATCACTCAATTCAACTTTTCATGCAGAACCAGAAATATATAGTTTTTGGGTGGGGATCTTAACCGTTTAAAAGTTAGCACACTGCCCCGCCCATCCCCACCCTCCCTGATACCCCCGGGAAAATCTTGTGATACAGACTTGTACATCTTGAGACACCGATCATAAATATATATGGTTTTATAGTACAAAATATAGTATAAATAGCAAAATTGAGCATTATTGTTTTTAAGACCCCGCCCTCCTGCCCCTCCCCTAATGACCCCATGGGCATTTTACCTCGGCCTCCAGGGAAGGAGATGGGGTTCAACCTTCATGTGAAGTTTGGTTAAGATTGGACCAACGGTCTTCGAGAAATTGGTTGGACAAGTTCATGGCCGAAGAAGAAGAAGAAGAGGAATAATAAAAATAACGAGTACTAATGTAATGATGGATGCATCATTACAAATAAGGCGCCCAAACGATAAAAGTCAAACCCTGTATTCAGAACTCATGTTAGGAGGACTTTTGTTGCTTTTTCTATGACCATGACAACGACCGCCATTTTGAAAATTTTAAACCTTTAAATAAGATCTACATACAATAGAAAAACTGCATAGAAACCCAATGAATTTTTGCCATTGTTAAAAATGATGTCTTAAAATAATTTACAAAATGTATCACTTATTCATTTACATGGTATTACATTATTGTAAACATGTATTTTGCTAACCCTTTTAATCAAATACCAGGTTTCCAAACTACATATTTTAATCCCTGCATGCATTATTAGAAATTTAAAACTTTTATAATTTTACAATAATTTTATATATGTATATTCATTGGTCAATGACAAATATTCAAATGTGGTTAATACTATGAAGGTGGAGCAAATTACTTGAGTGATAGATGATAGCCTGAAATTCAAACAATAGGCAAAGTTGATTGACATCACCTATACCCAATATCACAACCTGTTGTTTTGATGAGCTAATGATGTGTTGATTTTAAATTAATCCAAGCATGTAATGTCATATTGATAACTAAATGCAGTTACTCTATCGAATTGAATAATAAATCATGCCCCAGGGATAACTGACCATTAGTGTTGCTTATAAAAAAGATTTAGCTTGAGAGCTTTTGGACATGGATCAGTGATTACTTAAGTATCCTTGACAATGAAAATTCATGCTTATTGTTTTAATTCTTAAACAAAATGATAGCAACCATCCCATGAAGAAAACTATAGTTTGAGGATGGGGATCGCAAAGTTAGTACCTAGACCTACCTGTCCCCACCCTCCTATTGGAATGACATATGGGTTTACTTTAGTATCAATCTATTCAACTTTTCATAAAGAATAAGAAAATATAATGTTAGGGGTGGGGATCTCAACTGATTAAAAGTTAGTACCCAGCCCCGCCTGTCCCCACCCTCCTCTGGAATAACGTCATTGTATTTCTGCAGTATCACTTATTCAACTTTAAAACAGAACCGGAAAATATATAGTTTCAGGGTGGGGATATCAACCATTTAAAAGTTAGTACCAAGCCCCGCCCGTCCCCACCCTCCATCAGGAATGACCCCATGGGATTTCTTTAGTATCACTCTATTCAACTTTTCATGTAGAACCAGAAAATATATAGTTTATGGGTGGGGATCTCAACCGTTTAAAAGTTAGCACACTGCCCCGCATCCCCACCCCTCCCTGATACCCCGGGAAAATCTTGTGATACAGACTTGTACATCTCGAGACACTGATCATGAATATATATGGTTTTTAGTACAAAATAAGTATAAATGCAAAATTGATCATTATTGTTTTTAAGACCCCGCCCTTTGCCCTCCCCTAATGACCCCATGGGCATTTTACTCGGCCTCTGGGAAGGAGATGGGGATCAACCTTCATGTGAAGTTTGGTTAAGATTGGACCAACGGTCTTTGAGAAATTGGTTGGACAAGTTCATGGCCGGAAGAAGAAGAAGAGAAGAATAATAATAATAATAACGAGTACTAATGTAATGATGGATGCATCATTACAAATAAGGCGCCCAAACGAATAAAAATCAAACCCTGTATTCAAAACACATATTAGAACTTGTACTTTTGTTGCTTTTTTCCATTTCCATGGCAACGGCTGAAAATTTTAAACCTTTAAATAAGTTCTACACACAATAGAAAAACTGTTGAGAAATTTTAAACTTGTAATATTTTTTTCATTTTAAGATTTAATTTTATATAGAGAAGTAGTACATGAATCCAATTGGTTGAAATTCAAACAATAGGCAAAGTTGATTGACATCACCTATACCCAATATCACAAACCATTGTTTTGATGAGCTAATGATGTGTTGATTTTAAATTAATCCAAGCATTTACCCATATAATGTCATACTGATAACTAAATGCAGCTACTCTATCGAATTGAATAATAAATCATGCCCCAGGGACAAATGACCATTAGTTGCTTATAAAAAGATTTAGCTTAAGCTTTTAGACATGGATCAGTGATTACTTAAGTATCCTTGACAATGAAAATTCATGCTTATTGTTTTAATTCTTAAACAAAATGATAGCAACCAGCCCATGAAGAAAACTGTAGTTTGAGGGTGGGGATCTCAAAGTTAGTACCTAGACCTACCTGTCCCCAACCTCCTATTGGAATGTCCATATGGGTTTACTTTAGTATCAATCTATTCAACTTTTCATAAAGAATAAGAAAATATATATGTTAGGGGGGATCTCAACTGATCAAAAGTTAGTACCCAGCCCCGCCTGTCCCTGCCCTCCTCTGGAAAACGCCATGGGCATTTCTTCAGTATCACTCTATTCAACTTTTAAAACAGAACCGAAAATATATAGTTTCAGGGTGGGATATCAACCATTTAAAAGTTAGAACCAAGCCCCGCCCATCCCCACCCTCCATCAGGAATGACCCCATGGGATTTTCTTTAGCATCACTCTATTCAACTTTTTATGTAGAACCAGAAAATATATAGTTTATGGGTGGGGATCTCGACCGTTTAAAAGTTAGCACACTGCCCCGCCCATCCCACCCCTCCCTGATACCGCAGGGAAAATCTACTGATATAGACTTGTGCATCTTGAGATACTGATCATGAATATATATGGTTTTATAGTACAAAATAAGTATAGATGGCAAAATTGATCATTATTGTTTTTAAGACCCCGCCCTCCTGCCCCTCCCCTAATGACCCCATGGGCATTTTACTCGGCCTCCAGGGAAGGAGATGGGGTCAACCTTCATGTGAAGTTTGGTTAAGATTGGACCAACGGTCTTCGAGAAATTGGTTGGACAAGTTCATGGCCGGAAGAAGAAGAAGAAGAGGAAGAATAATAATAACGAGTATTAATGTAATGATGGATGCACCATTACAAATAAGGCGCCCAAACGAATAAAAATCAAACCCTCTACTTAGAACTCATATTAGGAGGACTTGTACTTTTGCCGCTTTTTTCCATGTCCATGGCAACGGCTGCCATTTTGAAAATTTTAAACCTTTAATTACGATCTACATCACTAAAAAACTGCAGGGAAACCAAATTACTTTTTGCCATTTTTAAAAGGACAACAAAAATATGATCACTTTGCATAATTACAAAATATTCATTTTTTCATTTACATGGTATTACATTATTGTAAACATGTACTTAGTGAACTTTTTTTATCAAATACCAGGTTTCCAAACTTAAAAATCCCTAATCAAATAGTAACACTTATTTTAATCCAACATGCATTATTAGAAATTTTAAACTTGTATTATTCTTTTCATTTTAAGATTTGATTTTATATATAGAAGTAGTACATGAATCCAATTGGTTGAAATTCAAACAATAGGCAAAGTTGATTGACATCGCCTATACCCAATATCACAACCTGTTGTTTTGATTAGCCAATGATGTGTTGATTTTAAATTAATCCAAGCATTTACCCATGTAATGTCATATTGATAACTAAATGCAGTACTCTATCGAATTGAATCATAAATCATGCCCCAAGGATAACTGACCATTGGTGCTGCTTATAAAAACAGATTTAGCTTGAGAGCTTTTAGACATGGATCAGTGATTACTTAAGTATCCTTGACAATGAAAATTCATGCTTATGGTTTTAATTCTTAAACAAAATGATAGCAACCATCCCACCAAGAAAACTATAGTTTGAGGGTGGGGATCTCAAAGTTAGTACCTAGACTACCTGCCCCACCCTCCTATTGAATGACCATATGGGTTTACTTAAGTATCAATCTATTCAACTTTTCATAAAGAATAAGAGAATATATATGTTAGGGTGGGGATCTCAACTGATCAAAAGTTAGTACCCAGCCCCGCCTGTCCCCGCCTCCTCTGGAAAACGCCATGGGCATTTCTTCAGTATCACTCTATTCAACTTTTAAAACAGAACTGGAAAATATATAGTTTCAGGATGGGGATATCAACCATTTAAAAGTTAGTACCAAGCCCCGCCCGTCCCCACCCTCCATCAGGAATGACCCCATAGGACTTTCTTTAGTATCACTAATTCAACTTTTCATGCAGAACCAGAATATAATAGTTTATGGGTGGGGATCTTAACCGTTTAAAAGTTAGCACACTGCCCCGCCCATCCCCACCCTCCCTGATACCCCGGGAAAATCTTGATACAGACTTGTACATCTTGAGACACTGATCATGAATATATATGGTTTTATAGTACAAAATATAGTATAAATAGCAAAATTGAGCATTATTGTTTTTAAGACCCCGCCCTCCTGCCCCTCCCCTAATGACCCCATGGGCATTTTACCTCGGCCTCCAGGGAAGGAGATGGGGATCAACCTTCCTGTGAAGTTTGGTTAAGATTGGACCAACGGTCTTCGAGAAATTGGTTGGACAAGTTCATGGCCGGAAGAAGAAGAAGAAGAGGAAGAATAATAAAAATAACGAGTATTAATGTAATGATGGATGCACCATTACAAATAAGGCGCCCAAACGAATAAAAATCAAACCCTCTACTTAGAACTCATATTAGGAGGACTTGTACTTTTGCCGCTTTTTTCCATGTCCATGGCAACGGCTGCCATTTTGAAAATTTTAAACCTTTAATTACGATCTACATCACTAAAAAAACTGCAGGGAAACCAAATTACTTTTTGCCATTTTTAAAAGGACAACAAAAATATGATCACTTTGCATAATTACAAAATATATCATTTTTTCATTTACATGGTATTACATTATTGTAAACATGTACTTAGTGAACTTTTTTTTATCAAATACCAGGTTTCCAAACTTAAAAATCCCTAATCAAATAGTAACACTTATTTTAATCCCAACATGGATTATTAGAAATTTTAAACTTGTATTATTCTTTTCATTTTAAGATTTGATTTTATATATAGAAGTAGTACATGAATCCAATTGGTTGAAATTCAAACAATAGGCAAAGTTGATTGACATCGCCTATACCCAATATCACAAACCATAGTTTTGATGAGCTAATGATGTGTTGATTTTAAATTAATCCAAGCATTTACCCATATAATGTCATATTGATAACTAAATGCAGCTACTCTATCAAATTGAATCATAAATCATGCCCTAGGGATAACTGACCATTGGTGCTGCTTATAAAAACAGATTTAGCTTGAGAGCTTTTAGACATGGATCAGTGATTACTTAAGTATCCTTGACAATGAAAATTCATGCTTATGGTTTTAATTCTTAAACAAAATGATAGCAACCATCCCACGAAGAAAACTATAGTTTGAGGGTGGGGATCTCAAAGTTAGTACCTAGACCTACCTGTCCCCACCCTCCTATTGAATGACCATATGGGTTTACTTAAGTATCAATCTATTCAACTTTTCATAAAGAATAAGAGAATATATATGTTAGGGGTGGGGATCTCAACTGATCAAAAGTTAGTACCCAGCCCCGCCTGTCCCCGTCCTCCTCTGGAAAACGCCATGGGCATTTCTTCAGTATCACTCTATTCAACTTTTAAAACAGAACTGGAAAATATATAGTTTCAGGATGGGGATATCAACCATTTAAAAGTTAGTACCAAGCCCCGCCCATCCCCACCCTCCATCAGGAATGACCCCATAGGACTTTCTTTAGTATCACTCAATTCAACTTTTCATGCAGAACCAGAAAATATATAGTTTATGGGTGGGGATCTTAACCGTTTAAAAGTTAGCACACTGCCCCGCCCATCCCCACCCTCCCTGATACCCCCGGGAAAATCTTGTGATACAGACTTGTACATCTTGAGACACCGATCATGAATATATATGGTTTTATAGTACAAAATATAGTATAAATAGCAAAATTGAGCATTATTGTTTTTAAACCCCGCCCTCCTGCCCCTCCCCTAATGACCCCATGGGCATTTTACCTCGGCCTCTGGGGAAGGAGATGGGGATCAACCTTCCTGTGAAGTTTGGTTAAGATTGGACCAACGGTCTTTGAGAAATTGGTTGGACAAGTTCATGGCCGGAAGAAGAAGAAGAGGAAGAATAATAATAATAATAATAATAATAATAATAATAATAATAATAAGAAACGGTGCAAAAACAATAAGTCGCCAAACTTCGTTTGGGCGCCTTAATAACGAGTATTAATGTAATGATGGATGCATCATTACAAATAAGGCGCCCAAACAAATAAAAGTCTAACCCTGTATTCAGAACTCATATTAGAAATTAACAGGTTTTTTTACTTCAAAGTTTAAATGAAATAAAGAGTCAAGAGATGTAACCTTTTTGGTCATTTAGAATATATACTTGGAGCAAGCGTGTCTATGTATGGTCTCTCTCTCTGAAATTTTATTCTAAAAAATTATTGTCTTGGTGTCAAATGAAAGTAGAAGTAATACATGAATCCAATTGGTTGAAATTCAAACAATAGACAAAGTTGACTGACATCACCTATACCCAATATCACAACCCGTTGTTTTGATGAGCTAATGATGTGTTGATTTTAAATTAATCCAAGCATTTACCAATGTAATGTCATATTGATAACTAAATACAGCTACTCTATCGAATTGAATAATAAATCATGCCCCAGGGATAAATGACCATTATGCTTATAAAAAAGATTTAGCTTGAGAGCTTTTGGACATGGATCAGTGATTACTTAAGTATCCTTCACAATGAAAATTCAAGCTTATGGTTTTAATTCTTAAACAAAATAATAGCAGCCATCCCATGAAGAAAACTATAGTTTGAGGGTGGGGATCTCAAAGTTAGTACCTAGACCTACCTGTCCCCACCCTCCTAATGAATGACCATATGGGTTTACTTAAGTATCAATCTATTCAACTTTTCATAAAGAATAAGAAAATATGTATGTAAAGGGTGGGGATCTCAACTGATCAAAACTTAGTACCCAGTCCCGCCTGTCCCCACCCTCCTCTGGAATAACGTCATTTGTATTTCTACAGTATTGTTCTATTCAACTTTAAAAGCCGAACCGGAAAATATATAGTTTCAGGATGGGGATATCAACCATTTAAAAGTTAGCCCCAAGAACCAAGCCCCGCCCGTCCCCACCCTCCATCAGGAATGACCCCATGGGATTTTCTTTAGCATCACTCTATTCAACTTTTTATGTAGAACCAGAAAATATATAGTTTATGGGTGGGGATCTCGACCGTTTAAAAGTTAGCACACTGCCCCGCCCATCCCCACCCCTCCCTGATACCGCAGGGAAAATCTACTGATGCAGACTTGTGCATCTTGAGATACTGATCATGAATATATATGGTTTTATAGTACAAAATAAAGTATAGATGGCAAAATTGATCATTATTGTTTTTAAGACCCCGCCCTCCTGCCCCTCCCTAATGACCCCATGGGCATTTTACCTCGGCCTCCAGGGAAGGAGATGGGGATCAACCTGCATGTGAAGTTTGGTTAAGATTGGACCAACGGTCTTCGAGAAATTGGTTGGACAAGTTCATGGCCGGAAGAAGAAGAAGAAGAGGAAGAATAATAACAATAATAACGAGTACTAATGTAATGATGGATGCATCATTACAAATAAGGCGCCCAAACGAATAAAAATCAAACCCTGTATTCAAAACACATATTGGGACTTGTACTTTTGTTGCTTTTTTCCATTTCCATGGCAACAGCTGAAAATTTTAAACCTCTAAATAAGTTCTGCACACAATAGAAAAACTGTTGAGAAATTTTAAACTTGTAATATTCTTTTCATTTTAAGATTCAATTTTATATAGAGAAGTAGTACATGAATCCAATTGGTTGAAATTCAAACAGTAGGCAAAGTTGATTGACATCACCTATACCCAATATCACAAACCATTGTTTTGATGAGCTAATGATGTGTTGATTTTAAATTAATCCAAGCATTTACCCATATAATGTCATACTGATAACTAAATACAGCTACTCTATCGAATTGAATAATAAATCATGCCCCAGGGATAACTGACCATTAGTGTTGCTTATAAAAAGATTAAGCTTGAGAGCTTTTAGACATGGATCAGTGATTACTTAAGTATCCTTGACAATGAAAATTCATGCTTATTGTTTTAATTCTTAAACAAAATGATAGCAACCAGCCCATGAAGAAAACTGTAGTTTGAGGGTAGGGATCTTAAAGTTAGTACCTAGACCTACCTGTCTCCACTCTCCTATTGGAATGCCCATATGGGTTTACTTTAGTATCAATTTATTCAACTTTTCATAAAGAATAAGAAAATATATATGTTAGGGGTGGGGATCTCAACTGATCAAAAGTTACTATCCAGCCCCGCCTGTCCCTGCCCTCCTATGGAAAACGACATGGGCATTTCTTCAGTATCACTCTATTCAACTTTTAAAACAGAACTGGAAAATATATAGTTTCAGGGTGGGATATCAACCATTTAAAAGTTAGAACCAAGCCCCGCCCGTCCCCACCCTCCATCAGGAATGACCCCATGGGATTTTCTTTAGCATCACTCTATTCAACTTTTTATGTAGAACCAGAAAATATATAGTTTATGGGAGGGGATCTCAACCGTTTAAAAGTTAGCACACTGCCCCGCCCATCATCACCCCTTCCTGATACCGCAGGGAAAATCTACTGATACAGACTTGTGCATCTTGAGATACTGATCATGAATATATATGGTTTTATAGTACAATATAAAGTATAAATGGCAAAATAGATCATTATTGTTTTTAAGACCCCGCCCTCCTGCCCCTCCCCTAATGACCCCATGTGCATTTTACCTCGGCCTCTGGGGAAGGAGATGGGGATGAACCTTCATGTGAAGTTTGGTTAAGATTGGACCAACGGTCTTTGAGAAATTGGTTGGACAAGTTCATGGCCGGAAGAAGAAGAAGAAGAGGAATAATAATAATAATAATAATAATAATAATAATAATAATAAGAAACGGTGCAAAAACAATAAGTCGCCAAACTTTGTTTGGGCGCCTTAATAATAATAATAAGAAACGGTGCAAAAACAATAAGTCGCCAAACTTCGTTTGGGCGCCTTAATAATAATAATAATAATAATAAGAAACGGTGCAAAAACAATAAGTCGCCAAACTTTGTTTGGGCGCCTTAATAATAAGAAACGGTGCAAAAACAATAAGTCGCCAAACTTCGTTTGGGCGCCTTAATAATAATAATAATAAGAAGAAGAAGAAACGGTGCAAAAACAATAAGTCGCCAAACTTCGTTTGGGCGCCTTAATAATAATAATAATAAGAAACGTTGCAAAAACAATAAGTCGCCAAACTTCGTTTGGGCGCCTTAATAATAATAATAATAATAATAATAATAATTAATAATAATAATAATAATAATAATAATAAGAAACGGTGCAAAAACAATAAGTCGCCAAACTTTGTTTGGGCGCCTTAATAAATTTAAAAATACACAAGCCATTTTAAAAACGTCCACCAGCCCTTAAAATATCCTACCTATGTTTACATATAATGAGTGTAAATTACATAATTATTATACCACTTTTAATTTTACAGCACTAGACGGTCGTTTACAGAGAGTGTAAACATACTTTGTCCCAGTTTAATACAACTCATTAATATGAAAAGATTGTAAAACATGATATCTTTCAATTTTTTCTAAAAAGTATCAATTTTCCAAAAATATAATAGAATGTTATTAAACATTGAAACGTTTTGTACTCGTAATTTGATAATGGTTAAATGCGTTATATATGTATGCGTTTAGTTGATACATATTACTACTTACCTGAGGACTATTCGATTTATATCTGACCTCGTTACGCTATTTTAGGTAACAGTATAAAATGCTGATGAGGTTTTCCAACAAAAAAATAAAAATAAAAAAAAAAATAATAATAATAAATAAAATCGGTGAACCAAAAAGCTTACGTATAATAACAATTGAAATTCAAAGCTTTTAACGTTACACTTCCTTTTCTTTGAGATAGGTTTAACATGAACATGTGTAGATCACTTCAAGTTTTTACATTATTGTCATACACATGTGAGTATTTTTTGTATTAATTTTGAAAAAAAACTTGTTAGCACTTATGATAAGGAATTTTATTTTTCCGAAACGGTCATCTGATCCTTACAAATTATATCTGTTTTAATATTAACAGTGTTAATTTTCCAGCACTTGTGCATTGGACAAAATAGTAAAACCAAAACTTTTACTAGAAATAAAATAATTTTAGATTTTGAGGATTGCACTTATCAAAAACAAACATACGAATCCATGTCTAAAACACAATACAACTGACAAGTTAGGTCAAACACGTAAACCTCCAACAGGTAAGTAAGGCCAGATGTTCCAGAAGGGTAAGCACCTACTGTTTAGGTAGCTACACGCGCTACGTGTAAATAATTGATTTTGAAAGTGATAGGCATTCTATTTCTTTTGAAAGAGACTAATATTAGATATTTCTTCTCAGTTTCACTTCATAGTTAACAGTACTGATGTATCATATTGATTAAAATGGCCATATATTTATTTCCTGTTTGTGTTTTTAAACTGATATCTAGGTAGATTTTTGTAATTAAGGTAGACGGTAAAATAAAATACACAGAAAAAACCTAACATTTATTGAATGTAATAACAGTTATTTCTCTATATGTTAATAGGATGGGTGCGAACGTATTATACTACAAGGCCCAGTTTTTTAAAACGAATTTTACTGTAAATATTATTTTTTCCCTAAACTCTCAAATATCAAATTTTCAACGCATTCATTTTCCGCTTTAATGCAAAATCATCTAAATCAAAGGCTTAATTTTTATCTAACATTAGACTAGTTTTTCTATCTGATTTGACGAAAAACAAGTTTTATCGAACACGCATGATATAGAATCTTGTATCACCCAACATTGGCGGTAAGTGCACCTGCACTTTCTCATTGTGACATCACGTCATGTCAAATGTCATAACATAATTCAGTGGTTTTCTGTGGTAAAATGTAATTTTTACGCATAAAGTATTGTTTTTTTATTATTTTAAATAACCTAATTGGAAATGTTAGATAAAAATATCATATACACAGTGTGTATGTACAACCATTCGTATCAGGTCGATTCCTTTTTTCGTAGCTGTATCACTACTCGTCGCGCAAGCGCGACTCGTAGTGATACGGCTACGAAAAAAAGGACTCGACCTGATACTGTGGGTTGTATATACACACTGTGTATATAACATGTATTTATCCATTTGTTGTGTATTCTTGCTAGCTATTTCATTCTTTTTGAATTTGCATTAAAACGTTGCTTTATAACTGTATACTGATGAAATTGATTTTGATCATTGTCTAAAACATATATTACATAATACTCTTCCACATTGTGATGATGAAAATTTTTCAGTTTTTCCCCCGGGCAATTTCTTAAAACGAAAAAACCATTTAGTATGAATATGTCTGATAGTAATGGAAGTGTAATAGTTTTTATTTTGAAATGAGAAGAAATGCATGGTATCTTTAATGGCCCTGGAAATTTGAGTTGCTATTTAGTAACATGTTATGATTGATTTTCTGTCGAAAAGTAAACATATTATCAGTTTGAATGAATCATTTATGACGCCCAATTAAACTACCTTAGCTCCTGCTGTAATAATAATAAAAACACAAACATACCAACCATGTCCAAAGCACAATTCAAAAGCAAAGTGAAAGCTTTAAAACTGACACCAGAATTTAAACACGGAAACTTCCAACATGGAAGTAAACCCGGGCTCTCCGAGCACATTCTGTTTAGCTAGCAACACCAGCCATGTGTTAAGTAACTGCCGAATTATTTTCAGCTTTCGGATATTGCAAAAGCGGCTGTATTGCATCGACTTTTTTATCTTGAAATATCTCGTTAGAACCAATGACCACACGGCGTTTCCAGTGACACATTCGCATAAAGGTGAAATTTACATTATTAATTATCAAATATGATAACTTTTGGGGGCCTACGGTACAGTATCGTATCTTCTCCCATGACATATTTCTGTGTTATTTTGTCTTTGTTTTCTTTATCGATTTTTCATTTTGGTGCCTCGTCAACATTAAATTTTTCTTGAATATCCATGGAAATTTTCCTAGATATTTTGGAATTTAAAGAAATAATGACCCAGACTTAAAATAAAATACAAAGCATGAAAAAATAAATCCTTTATATATGAAACATGTTCTGCATAAATACATGTATATAAAAGGCATAAATATTTAATATATATAGATCTACAAAATGCTTGAATGGTTTCCAGATCTTCCTCTAAGTTATTTTCTTAAGCAGTTATTTACGAATATTATATAACTTTAGGAATATTGCATAAGTAATTTTGGTTGCAATCCACAAGCCATTAAACACGTGGTAATAGTCTGGTCCCAATGTTACAGATTGTTAATTTTCAAACATGTAAGAATATGTAAACTACGTTTATTAATGTACCATGTTACATTTCGATTAAAATTATGAAGTAAAATATTTGCATTTAGCACAAAACAACGTCTTTATATCTTGAAATTTAATATTTCATGTTTGTTATAAAAACAACGCATGTCATATTGAACGATAAACTACAGTGGTCCTTTTTCGTAGGAAAGACATAACCACATGTACGCTAATTTCTAATGTTTTTACTGTCTCTCCAAACTTTACTTAATGAGTTTTAACTTGTATGGTTCAGATTGAATGAATTTTTCGATATAAAAATTGCTGAAACATTTTCCTATTTAATTAATAAAAACCGTATTAGCTTACTGAAAAATAATCAAATGATTCCTTTTCGGATCATCAGGCCTCACTTCCCTCTGAGAAGTTCATGCGATTATTTAAATTTGTTAAATTTTCAAAGGTTTAACATCAGATTTTGAATTGTGATTTGAGCATGAACTAGCATGTTTGTATTTGATAAACATTGACAATAAAATACGACTGTTTTAAATGAGTTGGTCATATAAAATAGATATACATGGTTTACCATGGATGCTTAAGAAGTTGAGTGAATTTAAGAATTTATAGAGATCTTATAGACATGTTAAACATTTCTTTACACTTTTAGATACATCTTAATCCAACCAGGAAAATGGAATAAAAAACAAACTAATCCATGTCCGAATCACGATCTAGAAGCAAAGTAAAAACTTTGGAACTGACAAGTCAGGTTAGACACGTGAACTTCCACCAGGGAAGTTAGGCCGGGTGCTCCGGAAAGGTAAGCACCTCATGTTCAGCTAGCTACACCTGCCACGTGTGTAATCAAAATTGTGTGAAAGGAACATTGAACTATGGGACGTCAAATATATCCAGGGCAATTCTGGACACAGAGACATCAAACTTATCAACAATACTGTGAAATATTATAAATGAAAACCAAAATTGCTATTTTTTGTATGCTTTTCACAATTTGAGTATGAGCATAGGCATGCTCTGTAAATGCCATAATCATGTTTTATAACATACTGCAGGCTCTGTCAGATTGAAATTAGAATCATTTGCGTGAAAAACATCTTGATTCACTATGTGAATGGATAAAGTATCGGATATCTATTAGTATTGGTACCGGGACCATGGTTTTTTCGAGTCCATTTTTAAAAGATGGTCGTATTAATCAATACCATTTACACAAAAAGTCTATAGCTGTTATACTGCAGATACACGTATTACTATTTTAGTGTCTCGTTAGTGGCATGGATGACAAACAATTTTATTGTTTTAATGTTGTACTCTTTGTATATATGACTATCTTATAGAGTTTTGGTATCTTAAGAATCAATCAAAAAGCAATTAACTACATTTGAGTGTATAGAACGAACTCTGATATGACAGACATAGACGTTAGACGTTACTAAACAAAACTTTACTGTTCGCATTTTGTGATTTTTGCATTTTATTAGAGTTTTTAAAGACAATAGTACAGTAATAAACCATTGTGTCTTCCTCATTCCAGTTTATTTTGAAATAATAAACAAAAAATAAGACATATATTGCAATTACAGTGGTAATTAAAACAGCCGATGTTATCAATCGTGTATGCGTTACTCTGACCACCTGCGGATTCTCATGGTCACGTTCAACAGCATATTATTATTAAGACTAAATAACACCAATTTGCATGTTTAAAGTAAGTTAAAGTACGCTGTGCACTTTGTTAATAAGCAAATTACCGGTACTGGTATTTTTTTCGAGTTTTTAAATCATTAATCTTAATGCTTTTTAATTAAAAATAAATCATCAAAAGGTGATTATATCATTATTTTGTTTCCAGTATTAACTTTTAATAACCGGCTATTTATTTTTTTATTTTAATTTTTGATTCTTTTTCTTAATTTGTAATTTCATGTTTTCACATTGCGATTTGACCGTGATTCAATGCAACGTTAAAATAAGTTGTAAATTGTGTAAATTGCATAATCTTCCATCTTCCGTGATCCTGATCGATTTATTTATAAAAAACAAACGAGTCGGTTAGACCGTAATGATAAACGGATAGACTCAAGACAAAAAGGAACCTGTGGGAATATTTTCTTGACTTGTATATAAATTGTTAAATGGGTAACTATGCATTTTTATAGGAGGCATAACAAATGCAGATGTGTATTGTGTAATCCAGGTGAAAACGTATATAATTTATGTTGGAATTAGTCCATAACAGGTAACAACAATACATGTATTGTGGCTGTGTGTATCGGGTAGATTTGATGTGGATGGAAAATGTAATGAATACATACACATGTAAATACCATTGTTATATCATAGATTGTTTTAAATGCGCTTTTTATTGTTTTACACATTTTTCAGCATATTTTGACAAAAGTCTGTCTGACCGAATGTGGGCGAGATGTGCATTTAAATTACAATGTGTTAGTAAATCATACCGAGACTAGGGATATTATACTTCCTCCAATGCCATGTTTAGCTTGTATCATCATTAACGTGTGTTGCATATGTTCTTGATTGCATGTTACAAATTTTAATTGCAAATGTCTAATATATATCATGAAGAATAATATTATATGTTTTTGTATACATTTTTAAACTTTATATATTTTTGTTATCATTAACTATTTATCGTTTCATGCTTTCTTTATCGATTATTTTCGTGTTGACCTTGTTATACGCGACATTATTGACCTTGCCCGTTACAGTTCCGTATCTCCTAGGGGTCTCATATGCACGGAATGTAACTTGTTTATAAATTTACAAAACATTTTGATCCTTTTAAAACTAAATTAATGTTATACACAAATACATAAATATCACGGATATCTGCATGATCATGTTGATCCTGTGGGTTTAAAATAGGATTTAATATTGTCGGCAAATCCACAGGCTCACAATTTAAATTTCAAAATACGTCAAATATCTTTTGAACATTCGACTTGTATATTTATTTCCATAATGCTCGAAACGTTTGTTGCACTAAAAGATTTTACCCACAAAAACATCCATCATTTGTTATACTTCCGATTTCTTGTGCCAGACATCATGCTGGTTAGAATTCAGCAGACGTCGTGAAGAAGGTGAAGGACAGCCACTCAACATATATTCTTGCGACAATATGTGTATGTCTTTCATTTTTTTGTCTTGTCTTGCTTGGCTCAGATTGCTTGTTGGACTTATATTGTTTTTGCAAAATATTGCCAAAACAATTTTTTTTCAGTTGCAATTAATTTCCTCCTTTTTTAAAACCCTTGGGAATTTTAAGAATCATTGACTTGTCCAAATAATAATCGCAAAACAAAGTTAAATCTTTGAAACTGGCAAATTAAGCCAAACACGTGAAGCTCTACCTTGGAAGTGATGTCAGGTCCTCTAGACGAGTAAGCACACCTTTATCAGCTACCTACATCCACCACGTGTGAAACATGTTTTTCGTAGACCTTACATGTTCATAACAACAATGCTATTTCTTTTTATGTGAATCATTATAGACGACCGCAGACTTTATTTTTGTTGTTTAATTTAAGTAATAACAAACAATAAACAAAGTGGCCTTTCTTATATTACATGCGACCGCTTGTTTATATTTTGGTCATTCAAGCTAGTCGAAAATGTTTGCTACGATGAAATTGATTGGTTGATTAATTGATGGACCTACCTGCATTCTGCTGAACTCCGCTAGGTGCAATTGATTCAGCTGATCGCGGTTTGTGTGGAAACAACGTTTATTGTGTCGATATGATGAAATTATTGCAGTATCTTATTTATGGTAAGTGGACCCAGTCGTAATTCATTGAGACGGAAAGAACAAGAAAACTGTGGAAATGTTATAATACGGATTTTTAAAATTTAAACGTGGAAATGTTATGACGTGGATTTTTGCAATTTGGTAAATGCTCACCATGTTATTATTATTTTTGTTATAATAATTATTATTATTAGTGCTATCTATGTTCATCATTTATATATTGCGAAAATGATTATAAAACTAGAATTATTGTTGTACGGTCACTTATTTTACAACTTGTGTTATTGATAATGTTTTACAAACCATATGATTTTATACATGTAGAAAATATGCTTTTATGGATGGTTACAAGGCGTATCCAGAATGATAGGGAACACTCCATACATGGTTTGATAACTTAATTATGGTTTGTTTTCCCCATCATCCTTACTAAAGCCATATTTAGCGTTAGCACCCTCCACTTTACTAACAATCTTACTTAACAAAAACTAATTTTTAACACATAATCCGTTATTTTTCAGCTATTCACGACAAGAAACAATTTGATTTCCTCAATAAACACATGTGGTGCGTAGGGTGTGAGGAAATGATCCCGAACGTTTAATACAAAAGTTTTTATTTTTACAGTTATAGTTCACTTACTTATATTAACGCGGGATTACAAACCCTATTCATCCAATAAGTATAAATGGTATAGGGAAAACAAACCTTGTCAAACCCACAACGATGATAGAGACTTATCATCGTGTTAATCAAAAGAACGCACCAAACAGCCACCCTTTCTTCTGAAGAGTTTCCAAATAAACTGTGATGTTCGATGATTTATTTACTTCCTTCTACAAACTCCTTCATAAGGTTACTATTAAATCACAATGAGATTGTTATAATCTTCTTACAAAATCTTTTTATTGATGAATTTAATTTAAGCGACTCCAAACACGTTTAAACTGGATCCATCAATATGAAAAGAGTTTTAAAATAGTATTTCAATTGAAAAAGTATCAACTTTCCGAAAAACTAGAAAAACTTGATTTAATCGTGATTTTCTGATAATTGAACATTAAATTTTCTTCTATGTTTAAGCTGATCCATGTTATTCTACCCACATACTATTAAATTGATAATTAAGCTCGTTTCGCTAAGTTGGGTAGCATTGTATAATGTTGATGAAGGTTTTCAAAAATAGAAAAACCTGAACTCATTCAATCAACCAAATAAAGTTAAGAAAACCAGTGAACTGGCAGCAATACGCAGGTATTTATACATATCACATTAAAAATATAGCATATATAATGATAGACTCTCTTGTCGGATTAGAAGGACAAAACATAAAAAATATAGCATATATAATAATAGACTCTCTTGTCGGATTAGAAGGACAAAAACAAAGTTCAACTAAGCATTTTTCGGATTGTACGTTTTTAATATTGCAGTGAATTGTTCTATCCATTTTGTCAATAGTCATCGACGATAACTATAATTCTGGTATGATAGCTTGATGTTTCATCATTTTGTTTAGTATTTTTTTTAAATCTTCATTCACTTAGCTTAATTTGGTAAAATATATTTTGGTCCTTTGGGTATCTTTTCTACATCTTCAAAACAATTTTGGTTTCATAATTTTGGTCCAAGCACTACTGATGAGGAATTGTATTCCGTAACGGCCGTCTAGTGCTGTAAATATAAAACTGGTATAATATGTAATTCACGTTGAAAATTGTAATTGTTCTTTACTTGATAACTATATAAGTTATTGTAAACAATTTTTTTTAAAATGGTCGAAAACTTTTTATTTGCATTTACCATCATTGGAATTGTTAAATCGACATAAAACCTTCTAAAATCATTGTATTTACATAATTCACATGTTTATTCACCATAGGAGCTATCTCTGTAGTATGAGAAATTATATCTTTATTTAAATAAAATTGTGCACAAAAATAACGTTTTAAAATGTTTAAACAATTCACACAATGTGCTCATCTTATTTTTCATCTTTTCCTTTATTCATAACTTTATATGTAGGTAAAGGTTAAGAAAAGTAAATATATAAATGTCAAATTTATAAATTTATAGTACCAATTTTCTAATTTAATAATAATAGTAATAAAAACAAATTTAAGTATTTTTTATTGAGGTCGTTGGTTTTATATATATATATTTCTTTGTTACCAAATTGTGCGATTGTTGTAAGATAACACAAATATAAATATATCAGGATGTTATACTTAGTCGCTGCTGTTTTCTCGCCTTGTATGTCCTCGCGTCCATGTTATTCGACAGATCTGTTGCCTTGTATGTCCGTGCGTCCATGTTATTCGACAGATATGTTGCCTTATATGTCCGTGCATCTATGTTATTCGACAGATCTGTTGCCTTGTATGTCCGTGCGTCCATGTTATTCGACAGATTTATTGCCTTGTATGTTCGTGCGTCCATTTTATTCGACAGATCTGTTGTCTTGTATGTCCGCGCGTCCATGCATGTTATCTGAAAGATCTGCTGCCTTGTATGTTCGTGCGTCCATGTTATTCGACAGATATGTTGCCTTGTATGTCCGTGCGTCCATGTTATTCGACAGATTTATTGCCTTGTATGTTCGTGCGTCCATTTTATTCGACAGATCTGTTGTCTTGTATGTCCGCGCGTCCATGCATGTTATCTGAAAGATCTGCTGCCTTGTATGTTCGTGCGTCCATGTTATTCGACAGATTTATTGCCTTGTTTGTTCGTGCGTCCATGTTATTCGACAGATTTATTGCCTTGTATGTTCGTACGTCCATGTTATTCGACAGATTTGTTGCCTTGTATGTCTGTGCGTCCATGTTATTCAACAGATCTGTTGCCTTGTATGTCCGTGCGTTCATGTTATTCGACAGATTTATTGCCTTGTATGTTCGTACGTCCATGTTATTCGACAGATTTGTTGCCTTGTATGTCTGTGCGTCCATGTTATTCAACAGATCTGTTGCCTTGTATGTCCGTGCGTTCATGTTATTCGACAGTTCTGTTGCCTTGTATGTTCGTGCGTCCATGTTATTCGACAGATATGTTGCCTTGTATGTTCGTGCGTCCATGTTATTCGACAGATCTGTTGCCTTGTATGTCCGTGCGTCCATGTTATTCGACAGATTTATTGCCTTGTATGTTCGTGCGTCCATGTTATTCGAAAGATTTATTGCCTTGTATGTCCGTGCGTCCATGTTATTCGACAGTTCTGTTGCCTTGTATGTCCGTGCGTCCATGTTATTCGATAGATCTGTTGCCTTGTATGTCCGTGCGTCCATGTTATTCGACAGATCTGTTGCCTTGTATGTTCGTGCGTCCTTGTTATTCGACAGATTTATTGCCTTGTATGTCCGTGCGTCCATGTTATTCGACAGATCTGTTGCCTTGTATGTCCGTGCGTCCATGTTATTCGACAAATTTATTGCCTTGTATGTTCGTGCGTCCATGTTATTCGACAGATTTATTGCCTTGTATGTTCGTGCGTCCATGTTATTCGACAGATCTGTTGCCTTGTATGTCCGTGCGTCCATGTTATTCGACAGATTTGTTGCATATTCAGATATGATACCAAAATTTAGACATTGGTAGGGGTAGTGTAAAAAACTGCTAAGTAAAATTGTTTTTGGCTGATAAAAACGTAAGATGGTCACCAACAGACATCTTTTGTTTTGTCTCGAACACGTCATTGTCATTGTACACATTGTAACAGTTTAAGGTAATAATTACATGCATTTCAGATCACTGACATTTATTTTTATTATTTACAGATTTATGGAATAATTCACCGTCATGAGTTTCTGGAAATTGTACCGAAGATCAACGACATTCAAGAGGAGAAAATCGCTCTCTTTTCTGATTTTCTACGCCATTGCTTGTGTAATAATATATTACGCATTAAAGTCTATTGTGGGAAAATACGAAAGCATGATAGAAGATACTCAAATTCGTAAAACATATAGCTTTACTGCCGCGTATAATGTGGACTTAAATAAACCAATGCTATTTGAACTATTTGAAAGTTCATTTTCAAATTTCACTTATCCATTAAATGTTGACATGCCGAAATTGGTAGATGATTACAAAAAGAGAAGACATATTCACATTAAACCTGTTAACTTATTCCCATATAAATATATAACAAAGTCAGAAAACACGTGTAAAACCAAGGGAAGTCGTAAAGGCATTCTACTGCTTATTGCTGTGAAATCAGCACTTCGTAACTCCAACAGGAGGTCGGCCATTCGGAAAACATGGTGTCAAAAGTCGTTTTACCCGGATTTATTAAGATGTGTATTTGTGGTTGGGAACAGCGAAGATGAGACATTACAAAATGCCGTAATTGGAGAAAACTACATGAATAAAGATATATTACAAATAGACTTTAAAGATAGTTATTACAACAATACCTTAAAAACAATGGGCAGATTTAAATGGGCAGTGGAATACTGCAAGGAAGCAAAATTCGTCTTGTTTGTTGATGACGATTTCTTTGTTGCAACTGGATCATTACTTTCATATTTAGAAGACTTAAAGACGTACAAAACAGATCATTTATTTATGGGAAATGTGTTCGATTTTCCAAGGCCATATAGGTCACCCAAATCAAAATGGAGTGTTTCCATACAGGAATATCCGTATGAAAAATATCCGTCATTTGTAAGTGCAGGAGCTGTCCTTATGTCCATGTCATTTGTACAGGATTTTACAATAGCAATGCAATATACTAAGAGGTTTAAATATGATGATATATTTATGGCAATTGTTGCTTACAAATTACGTGTCATACCTGTTGGTAGTATAAGATTTAGAATAAGAAAAGTGAATTACCAAAGTCCTTATTTTGAAGACATACTGGCCTCACACGGTTATGATGACCCGGAAGAACTTCATAAAGCATGGTCATGTCTGTCATTTAAAGTATGTACTTGACCTTTTAACCTTTGTTAAAAAATACGTACTTCCAAAATTTAGTTCGTTACGGGATTAACTTCTGGAAGGTGCTTAATATACATATTTGCTTTTTCGCCATCATTTCTGTTTGTTGCACCATTGTTAAGGCGGTACCAATGCGATACATAACATGAATGTTTGAGCGAATCCGTATTCAGACCTCTTTTTCCTCGGACCGGTGGATAGTTATGTCATTTTCTAGGTAAAGTAACGAATCTTTTCCGAATATGTCCTGACGTTTTTATGTTAAAAATGTCATTTAAATAAGATGCGCGTTGTCCTATAGTATCCAATATCTTAAACCAAGTTTTATTTGCTAACCTTATTCCGAAAATGGTATTATATGAAATACATGCATTCAGCTATAGTCCATATCAAGAAATTTTATAGTCTCGGAATTGTTTTGGAAAGAGAAAAGCGAAGGTTAAGTGCCGCGATTAAAAGTTTGTTTAAAACAATCAACAGACGCCTAATTGCATCAAATTGGAAGTTATTAAGTTATCCGCTTCAACGTTGTGAATGGCTGCCGATTCCACTTTAGTGATTTTTGTAATTAAATACGACGAGAAGTCAGAACATTTGTAGAATTCCCGTTGTCCCAAAGGTATCCCCAAACCTCAATGCGCAGAATCACTTCCAAAGACTTCAATCAAATCAGGAGAGTTTTGGAATTAATACAGAGAATGCTGATATTTACCTTCCATACACGTATAGTGACTGGTGGTGAAATATAGATTAATTAATAGAACAAAAAATAAAAAGACTATGCAATGGAAGCATTCTGGCTCAATCCCGCACAAAAAATTCAATACCCAACATCCAGCTGCTGACAATAATGGTTCTCATCTAACGGTGTTCTAACGGCGTTGATTAGCCTGCTAGAATCACTGTTACTCAGTATTTTCTAATGATGCTACTACTAAACAGAAACCTGAGTGTATTGATTAGGTACCATAAGAGATAAAATGTTTGTTCAAACAACTTAATCGTAAAGATATACCCCAGTGAGTATTACCTATTTAAAATCACATTTGCGTGGGGCAAGATTTGCCTGGCGATTCTCACGGTGGATATCAATTGGCCAGTTTTCTATTAGTATTTCAGAGTTAGTTACAGTATGAAAGAAAATACTGATTAGGTATATTGGGACTTTATTGAAAAAATAATATTACAAAATGTATGGTCTGATGCCTCGTTCCATGGTCTATTTTATCTCTGCTCTTGCTTATGTCTAGTCTGAACTTGCAGTTTAATATAAGTAGTCAAGTTTAATTGGGTATAATTTTTATGCATTTTTTGGTTCGGATCCATTAAACACTTTTTTTTTACAAAAACTTTACTTTCAGTAAATAAATTGAATCGATAACTATGGTTACCATTGTATTTTTATACCCTCTGTGTAATTATTACAGGTGTTTTATTTTTAAAATTATATATTATAAAATATTTATTAGATTTGGTTGTCAACATTTACAATGTGCAAATAACTTAACTGACATATTTATTTTCTATATCAATCTCGGCATATTTTAATAAAAGTCACAAACAGTGACGAGTTATTGTAGAATTATACGTTTTTTGTGTACATGGGGGTGGGTGGGGGGGGGTAAGGGTACATAAACATAATTAATACATAATGATTAAGGACCTCACAATTATGGTATTCAGCGAGGTCATAAAAATGTAAGTTACTTGTGACCTAGTTTAAGTAAGGGAAAGGTCTCATTTATGTTGTTTGCGTTTTTAAGAAATTCAAGGACATGATTTTGCATTTTACATAAGATGTAACTGAAAAACAATAACTTGGCAACACACACACGCACGCGGCATCACAATTGCATGAGACCCAGAGCGATTTTTAAGAAAAAGTTACTTGGTTCACATATACATATTGAAGTAGCGTGGAGAGTTAAGTTATGATGTTTAACGACCACATAATGATTATTGTACTTATATCAAGACATTCAATTCTGGGATAGTGGAGTAAACTGTAGAAATCCCCCGACCATCGGTAGCGAACTGACAAACTTTCTTACGTAAGGATATGTCCAAGTGAGCTTCGAACTTTGACTTTAAGAGCCGTTGTTATCCCTAACGTGTTCTTTAGACCACACGGCCATTGAAGACACTGATATCAAGGTGATAAACTAGACCACACGGCCATTGAGAACACTGATATCAAGGTGATGAACTAGACCACACGGCCATTAAGGACACTGATATCAAGATGATGAACTAGACCACACGGCCATTGAGAACACTGATATCAAGGTGATGAACTAGACCACACGGTCAATGAGGACACTGCTGTCAAGGTGATGAACTAGACCACACGGCCATTGAGAACACTGATATCAAGGTGATGAACTAGACCACACGGTCAATGAGGACACTGCTATCAAGGTGATGAACTAGACCACATGGCCATTGAGGACACTGATATCAAGGTGATGAACTAGACCACACGGCCATTGAAGACACTGATATCAAGGTGATGAACTAGACCACACGGCCATTGAGGACACTGATATCAAGGTGATGAACTAGACCACACGGCCATTAAGGGCACTGATATCAAGGTGATGAACTAGCCCACACGGTCAATGAGGACACTGCTATCAAGGTGATGAACTAGACCACACGGCCATTAAGGACACTGATATCAAGGTGATGAATTAGACCACACGGACAGGACACTGATATCAAGGTGATAAACTAGACCACACGGCCATTGAGGACACTGATATCAAGGTGATATACTAGACCATACGACCATTGAGGACACTGATATCAAGGTAATAAACTAGACCACACGACCATTGAGGACACTGATATCAAGGTGATAAACTAGACCACACGACTATTGAGGACACTGATATCAAGGCGGTGAACTAGACCACACGGCCATTGAGGACACTGATATCAAGGTGATGAACTAGACCACACGGCCAATGAGCACACTAATATAAAGGTGATGAACTAGCCCACACGGTCAATGAGGACACTGCTATCAAGGTGATGAACTAGACCACACGGCCATTAAGGACACTGATATCAAGGTGATGAATTAGACCACACGGACAGGACACTGATATCAAGGTGATAAACTAGACCACACGGCCATTGAGGACACTGATATCAAGGTGATATACTAGACCATACGACCATTGAGGACACTGATATCAAGGTAATAAACTAGACCACACGACCATTGAGGACACTGATATCAAGGTGATAAACTAGACCACACGACTATTGAGGACACTGATATCAAGGCGGTGAACTAGACCACACGACCATTGAGGACACTGATATCAAGGTGATAAACTAGACCACACGACCATTGAGGACACTGATATCAAGGTGATAAACTAGACCACACGACCATTGAGGACACTGATATCAAGGTGATAAACTAGACCACACGACCATTGAGGACACTGATATCAAGGTGATAAACTAGACCACACGACCATTGAGGACACTGATATCAAGGTGATAAACTAGACCACACGACCATTGAGGACACTGATATCAAGGTGATAAACTAGACCACACGACCATTGAGGACACTGATATCAAGGTGATAAACTAGACCACACGACCATTGAGGACACTGATATCAAGGTGATAAACTAGACCACACGACCATTGAGGACACTGATATCAAGGTGATAAACTAGACCACACGACCATTGAGGACACTGATATCAAGGTGATAAACTAGACCACACGACCATTGAGGACACTGATATCAAGGTGATAAACTAGACCACACGACCATTGAGGACACTGATATCAAGGTGATAAACTAGACCACACGACCATTGAGAACACTGATATCAAGGTGATAAACTAGACCACACGACCATTGAGGACACTGATATCAAGGTGATAAACTAGACCACACGACCATTGAGGACACTGATATCAAGGTGATAAACTAGACCACACGACCATTGAGGACACTGATATCAAGGTGGTGAACTAGACCACACGACCATTGAGGACATTGATATCAAAATGGTGAACTAGACCACACGGCCATTGAGGACATTGATATCAAGGTGATAAACTAGACCACACGGCCATTGAGGACATTGATATCAAGGTGATAAACAAAATCAACAATGTTAACATGTATCATTTATTTAATGATAATTATTATGTTATTTATTATAGTATTTAACACTGTGATCTCCAGTAGTTATAAAGTCACACCACTGGACATTAACTCCAGTGCTAGATCAAAGTCGGAGAGGTCGGGATGGGTGGGTGGTAAAATCAGTGGTGCCGAGAGGTCGTGTGTGTGTGTGGTGTGTGTGTGTGTGTGTGTGTGACACTAGCTCTCTCTCTCTCTCTGTGTATGTGTGACACTGACTGTATAACTAACACGACGATCAAAAGAATGACACAAATTTTGACTCGTACATCAATGCTAAAGACAAGACCAGACGTCAGCTATACCTTTTGTACATGTAGGTTTATTATTTCTTTACAAAAACCTAACAGTAATATGTAAAAACATGACAGGTTTACGCTATTTATAAAAATTAAAAAAACCGGTTTGATTTCAAATACAATATGTTGTATTTTATGATTTCTCAACGTAATTATAATGTGATTGCTATAATAATACATTTTAAAAGAAAACCGTACTCAATTTATAAATTAAGTACACGTGTTACATTTATATATTTAGTATACTAGTTTAAATAATTTAATAACTTTAAAATTTAAAAAAATTAACGCCCATGCCACATATAAAGTCGCTCGAAATAATGCCATTAAAACACTATGCGAAAAAATTGAAAGACACAACTCGCAAAAATAGAAGTAACGCATTACTAAAATAGGAAATAATGCCACATGTCAAACACAATTTGCCACGCAAAAAAGACAAAATATGAAAAAGACAAAACATAGGGGGAAAAAAACGTAGTCAGGAGTAACAAAATCGTCGTTAATAAAACTACACAGAAATAATCTTTGGGTGAAATAAATGTACCTTTGGCTATGGCCATTACAATAGAATGGATACCTGTATCGTTGTATTGGAAACGGACAAAATATCTTGAAACGTGTCATATCCCAACCCTAAATCATAAAGATATACGCAAAACCACACATATATGGTTTTCTGACGTAGCTGATCGCACGAGTTTATTGTGCGGACGGATACATTACACGAGTGCGCTCTGCGCACGAGTGTAATATGTATGCGTTCGCACAATAAACGAGTGCGATCAAGCTACGTCAGAAAACCACTTATGTGTGGTTTTGTATTTATCACATGCCCTACCAAACTAAATAAAAAGCTTTCTTTGGCTTAATCTGTCACAGAATTCACAATCAACTCAGTATTTCATATTGATTTTTGATCTGATTCGAAAAATCTGATACCTGACTGGAAAAACTGCTAAAGAAGTGATTAAAAACAACAGATAACTCTTCGTTTACGCATCATTGGTTAACATTTTACTAATACCATCGTAAACACTGGGAAAAATTAAAAACAAACATTGATTTTACAAAATTATTTAATATCGTCCGCGATTCTCCCAACTCGAGTAAATTCTCCCAACTTAACATGACGTATGTATCACATATTGACGTCATATTATTTTTGTCATTACGTATCACATATTGACGTCATATTATTTTTGTCATTACGTATCACATAATGACGTCATATTATTGTTGTCGGAAAAGGGAATTCCCCTAAAAGGAGTTCCGGCTACTATGGTGATACAGAATGTTGTATCACACACGCGTGTGATACATACTTCCATATCACATAGCTTGAAAAAACAGTGTATTGCTATAGTAAGATTAAATGGGTATGTGATAAACTTTTGTTCTTAATGAATAGATAAATACTTTGATACTACAGAGTAACCACAGTATTCGTTTCAAATACTCTCAAATTTACATATTTCAAAATGACATGAAAATCTTTTTCTCCCATCCTTAAACCATATTCTTGTTTCTTTATATCTTAGAAAGCTTTGACACTCATACTTCTAAACCATAATATGGGTTCCATAATGATGATATAAGAACCTATCAAAACATATACTCAGATAATCTTGATATGACCAGTTATAATCCAAATATAACCTTATACCTCAAACATGAACATGAAATAAACGGTAAAAGATATTAGGCATGCAGTCATTACCCACAAACTCATATGTGTAGATGTCAATATCTTGAAGACCTTCTATACCCCAACCTCTAAACATAACATTCTTGTTCCTCGTGAACAGACGGAGTTATTGATAATAAAAACTGATTCCAGAGATCCTGGCCAACCCCATCAATTTCACATATGTCAAAATACCTTTCAGATCTCGATCTCTCTCTTCTCTCTCTCTCTCTAAAAGAATCTAAGAGTGATTCCTTGGTATTCTCCACTCGAATTAATACAACGAAGCCAGCAGCTTATAAATAAAATGATGACGCAAGGATATTACAAGCCTAGACGTATCAATAATAGTTTCTCAAAAAGTTTTATGGTCGACATCACAATATCGTTGATAAGATCCAAAATTACCCTGG
Source organism: Anadara kagoshimensis (assembly GCA_021292105.1). Classification (NCBI taxonomy): domain Eukaryota; kingdom Metazoa; phylum Mollusca; class Bivalvia; order Arcoida; family Arcidae; genus Anadara; species Anadara kagoshimensis. Next base: position 39,396,710 of record CM037857.1, read on the forward strand.
ATATATTTGACGTTCCATAATTCCATGTTCCTATGATTACACACGTGACCAGTGAAGCTAGCTAAACAGGTGGTGCTTATCCTTTCGGGCCACTCGGTTTCATTTCCGTGTTAGAAATTCACGTGCTTACCCTAAATTGCCAATTTTAAAGTTTTTATTTTGTTTCTGGATTGTGATTTGGGTATGAATTGGCATGTTTGTTTTTGATGATTACAAATGTTCTTGAATATCTTTGACATCGTCAGCCCTAAGTCATATATTCTATACCATTTTAATAACCAGTGTTTATGAAATTAATGATGGTATAGAGTGACTATATAGCTTACATATATCCAGAAATCTTGAAAGCAATTGATTTAAACCTATTTTATTTGTCAGTATAAATTACAACTTTAAGTACAATACACATAACCATAATTACATATATGGACAAAGGCAACAAAAAACAAGCGCCATAGCTCTTATATTGATATGTCTCCCACAAAACATTAAAGAAATTAGTTTTTGCGTCCAATATATTTTACAAGGATTTTTTTCTTCCTTATACAAACAAGGAATTAGTAGTATACAACTACGTCACGTTGTATACGTATTACGCAGTAAACATCCGGGTGACCACAATTTCACTGCTTGCACGTTCAATTTCATGGTAAAAACGCGAAAATATAATCCAAGAATTGAACGCAAATTAATCCTCAAAAATGAATTCTAGAATTATATATATATATATATATCTTTAATGAAAATTTACAATTGAACATTTTTGAAATGGCGTTCATAGTCAATATGAATGCCAAACCTTTGTACGGCAAACGGATCATGAATATGATATGAACGCCATTTCAAAACAGTTCAATTGTTATATATTCAGTAGATATGCTTAGTGAAACAAAGTGAAACCATTATCAAAATAGAGAATCTCCCCTTTCATCTTGGGCATTGTTTAATAGCTGTAAAATAGAAACGATACGAACTCAGTACACCTTTAAATAAAATATCAATATACACCATTTAGTTGATTTATTATTGATCAATGACAGATAATCGATATTTTACTCTGCTGATAATTTATTATTAATCAATGGGTGGTTGACTTGGGATGTTAATATTGACCAGTCGTCAGAAAACGGTATATCTCAAGTTATAAAGATCTCGGTTAGGTTGAACATTGTTAGAACAAGCTGGTGATAACGTTCACATCAATTGTTAGAGATCATCCTGGAACCGATTTAAAATTTTACACTCTATGCTTTTATATGTTCATACTTTGCGGTTAAATTGTTATTTGACGGACGAGAATTAAATAAATGAAAATCCTAAATATGGAGATACGACCATTGAGGACACTGATATCAAGGTGATGAACTAGACCACACGACCATTGAGGACATTGATATCAAAATGGTGAACTAGACCACACGGCCATTGAGGACATTGATATCAAGGTGATAAACTAGACCACACGGCCATTGAGGACACTGATATCAAGGTGATAAACTAGACCACACAACCATTGAGGACACTGATATCAAGGTGGTGAACTAGACCACACGACCATTTAGGACACTGATATCAAGGTGATAAACTAGACCACACGACCATTGAGGACACTGATATCAAGGTGATAAACTAGACCACACAACCATTGAGGACACTGATATCAAGGTGGTGAACTAGACCACACGACCATTTAGGACACTGATATCAAGGTGATAAACTAGACCACACGACCATTTAGGACACTGATATCAAGGTGATAAACTAGACCACACGGCCATTGATATCAAGGTGATAAACTAGACCACACGACCATTGAGGACACTGATATCAAGGTGGTGAACTAGACCACACGGCTTTTGAGGACACTGATATCAAGGTGATGAACTAGACCACACGACCATTGAGGACATTGATATCAATGAAATGAATAAATGAAAAACAATAAATAAAACAATAAATGAAAATCCTAAATATGGAGATTGTGTGAATGTCATCTATCCTTATGAACTAAGAATAAATGACACGATTGATTGTTCAAGTTTTGCATTTTTTTAAATCTATAAATACCTCAATTATGACGCCCACGAACCTACATTTGAAGACTACCCGTCCATAACCAAACCAGAATCCCAAAGCAATTTGAAAACTACGAGGCTTGTAAAATAGGTTAAACACGTGGCAAACGTGATGACCTTCAGATTTCCTATTGTCAACGCTTTCCTTTTCTATGTACCAACTTACCTACTGCTCCTACTTCAAGTGTATATGTTTTACAGTTGGAGTTTGTTCCCAACAAGTACGAGAACTTTATACAATCAAAAACAAATATACCGATTCGTGTCATAACCACAATCCCAAAGCAAAGTAAAAACTATGAAAATGCCAAATTAAAATGCATGTGAACATACATTTCCACCATGGAAGTGAGGCCGGGTGCTGTTGTTAAGCTAGTTATACCCGCCGCGTATGTAAACAAAATTGAGGAATTGTTCCCACTATGGCAACCTTATAAAACGAAGCAGGCTGCTTACAAATTAAATGTTGACGCACGAACTTTGCACTCTAAGCTTATCAAGGACGACCTCAAAACGTTGTATGGTCATCATCACAATATTGATGATCAATACAATTGTCCGTGTGAGTTATAATTAAAATTATCCTGGATATATTTAACGCCAAAATCAGTTTTCACGAAATAGTTTTGACATCTTGTAAGCAGTTCTTTGTTTGTTTCATTCATAATTTCAGTTACACGCGTTTCGTGTGTAGCTATCTAAACAGGAGGTGCTTATCCTTCTGGAGCACCCGGGGTCACTTCCCTGTAGAAGTTCACGTGTTTGGCTTGATATATTTTTTTAGTTTTAACTTTGCTTTGGGATTGATACCTATAGCCCCTCTACGTTTTGCAATCTTGACTTGGAGACCTAACTGTCTTTATCCAGTTGTATTTTAATCATCCCAACGTCTAGGATACCTTTCAGCAACAGAATCCATAATATTTCTAAAAATCTGTCCCCAAGTAAAAGGCTGAGCTTCTCTGTTTTTAGGACCTTTTTGACATCGCCAGTTATTATTACATGTCCAGCTGCTCCATATTTAGATATAGGGGGAGATGAACGATAGCCAGTGGGTGAGACAAAAATATGAAACTTTATCACTGCAATATTTAATTAAATACTTCGGATACTATTTATTAATTATACTGGTAGGAAACTATAAGTGGTGAGTAATATTTTGAATTAGCAGGGACTTAGATTGTACCTTTGTATTTGAAGTATGTTTTATGGCCGTCACCACAATATTGTTGATAAGTTTTATGTCTCTGTGCACAGGATTGCCCTAGATATATTTGACGTACCATAGTTCCATGTTCCTTCCACCAAATTTTGATTACACGCGTGGAGGATATACAGGATATACCTAGATATACAGGAGGTGCTTACCCTTTCGAAGCACCCAGCCTCACTCCCCTGGTGGAAGTTCACGTGTCTAAACTACCTTGTCAGTTTCAAAGTTTTTACTTTGCTTCTGGATTGTAATTCGGACAAGAATTAGTATGTTTGTCTTTGATTATGTTAGAATACCCAATGAAAAAAAGACACTAATTCATGTCCAAAACATAATCCCAAAACAAAGTAAAACAAAACCTTTGAAACTGACAAATTACGTTAAACACGTGAACTTCGACCACGGTTGTGAGGCCGTATGTTCCGGAAGGATAGGCACCTCCTGTTTAGCTAGCTATAACCACCACGTATGAATCAAAATTGAGAATAAACGAACATGGAACTGCTGACAAGATGTCAAAACTATATCTTCAGTACCTGATAGTAAGAAATCGTTGTGTTTTATTTGGTGATGTGACCATTAACCATGGAAACAATATTGAAAAACACATGTGCAAAAACCAAAGACTGATTTTATGAAGTTTTATAAAGGTCAACCATAAGTGTCGAGAAAATGAAAAAAAAACTTTCTAGAACATGTCATCCGAATACGACTAACTCACTTGTGGTCAATCTTTCTTAATTACAAATATAGACCGTATGCGATATTTGGACAGATGTCCTTATTGTGTAAGTACATGAATTGTTTTATTACGAAGCAGACCTATAACGAAGTCCAGAAAGCTGTTCCATTGACTTTGTTATAGCCTAACTCTACTATTGTTATATATATAGTGAATTATCTTTTTTTCAGAGCAGATATAGAATAAATTCTTTGTTATCCTGTCAAAACACCACATACGCTCCTCTATATGTATCTTATATGTTCCTTTTACACAATTTTGTTGACACACGTGACGGGTGTAGCTAGCTAAACAGGATGTGCTAACCCTTCCAGAGCACCCGGAGATTGCAGATTGCAATATATAGACCCTAGACATGTGTTTTGAAACAGGACTCGTCCATTTGGATCACTCAGCAGTCTCACTTCTTGTTGGAAGTTCACGTCACATGTTTAGTTAATTTTTGCTTGTTTTTCATTATCATTATTATATTTACATATCTGGTGTGTTTGTGGTTTTATTTATTTATTTATTTATTTATTTATTTTTAACCGATAACGTACCATATTATTTGTAATTCCGTGAGTGCCATTAATGTTAGGTGCTTGGTAATGGAACTTCGGATGGGTTGGCTGGTGATCTTTCTTAATGCCTATGTTACCTTTGTATCAAAGATTGCATTGGACAAACACATCAATCCATGTCCAAATCACAATCCCTAAGCGAAGCAAAACTGGCAAATTAGGTTAAACACGTGAACTTCCACCATGGAAGTAAGGCCGGGTGTCCCGGAAGAGTAAGCACTTCCGGTTTATCTAGCTGGACATCAGATACGTGTGTAATACGTAATATCGTATATAACAAATAATAAGACAATGGTGCCGTTCTAATAGATGTCAGTTTATTATTTCAGAAAATACACTTTTTGTCCATTGTCAGCCTTTTTGTTTTTAAATCCTTGCAAGAACTAACAATATACTTGTCAATTATATCGATTTGATGCTCCAAGTCTGAACAGAAGATAATCGTTCTTAACATATGAATTGCTGCATACATAGAATACAGGGTACCCGATCAATATACAAAAATTATAATAGCTTGTATCCTAGCCAGAATGTAAACAATGGAGGCTGATATATAACACTTGATGAGTACAGGACGACAAGATTCCCTTGAAATCAGATGATACTAGTATACAGCTTGGTAATACAGCATGGATGATGATGATGATGGCTTTGATTAATTCTGCATTCAACAATTTTTTAGAATTATTTGTAAGAATCTGAATAAAGACCCCCCCCCCAACAAAAAATAAAATAAATGAATAAAAGTTAAAATTTTAATGAAAAAGAAAACCGACAGGGTCGAATTTATGATTAACAAGTAAACACTGGTTTATCGTTAGCATTTATGATTAAATGGCCAAGACGTTTTATTATGCATTATTTACAAGTAAAACATAACCCATGCATGACATAGCTATGGTATCGGTTGATTAAATCGATTTAAACAAAAAAGTTCATACCTCTCTCACCGTCCCCCTGTGTCTCTATCTTTTCACACACACACACACACACACACAGACACACACACACACACAGTGACAAACACACATGGACGCGTGCATGCAATAAGGTATTTGTACAAACTACATTATATGGAATCCTTCAAACTTCTAATTAATCTGATTTGATTTATGATGTTATAAAGAAGTGTCATGTTTTAAATTTACAAAATTAACGAAAAATATATTACGACAAAAGCTAATGAAGACGAGTTTATTTGCTATATTGTAGATGTATGTAGTAAAAATTCTTTATGAATACTATTTATAGTATTTGTAATTTGATATATTTTAAACATGAGTCGAATAAAGACACACGAGTGGCTTTTAAAAAAATATTAAACGTGCTGATATACCGTAGATATACTACATATCATTCATTAATATATATTTATATATATATGTAAATTTTGAACACGACTAATCAGAGTAACATGAATATAAAACCTATAGCATGCATTCTGTGACGAGATCATTAGTGTTGCGTAATTACACAAGATGTCGTAGTTTTCAACGGACGTCGTGATGTTTGCTTGATGTGCCTGTATTGGCTTGTTATAAAAATCTATTTCAAAACCAGATTTAAGGTCAGCATATAGACCTTTTAAACAATCATGTCATGATCACGTATGATAAATAGGAGGAGTACATTTCAGTGTTGTGAAATCAGTGCCCATTACCCTAGGAATAGTTCCGATAAAGACTTAATTGTAGAAGATTGCATTGTGCTTGTCGGAATTATCAAACACTCAGTGTTAGGACTTGATTACAAAAAGATCTATTTAAAATCAGTTTTAATGTCTGGATACATACATCGTGTTTAAAAGAAAACCAATTGAACAATCAATATATTATCATTATGGGATAAATCCTACTACGGAGCGGCATAGACAGTTTGGTATAGTGATAAGGAAAGGAATGGAAAAAATGTTCGGGCCTTCTCAAAGACGGCTGTAATGGTTTAGAAATTCTGTCGGACAAGGTGAGGAATGCATTCGAATTCTTACGTGTTGTGATGAACAATTGGAATACCAAATTAACAGTTAGATCAACATAAAAAGGAGGAATTGGCTATTGAGTATTTTAAGAGAACGCCATTCTAATAAACATTAATAAAAGTATTTTGTCGAAAAGGTGATTATTCAAGGATTCTATTGATACAAAGACGTTATTAACGGTGACAGGAAAATCAGTGAACTTCTAATACCCAAGATATATACTGGTTCTAAAGACTAAACTAGGGTATGCTTAAAAAATGAAAATGAAATTATACCTAGAATAGAAATGGAAATTTAAAGGTATACTTTTTAAAATTCACTTGCATTATTGAAGTAAAATTTACTGGAAGAATGATGTTAAAATATCATGATATTATGTTATTCAATATATTAATTATTTCTAGGGACTTGTATGCTATATTACATATTTTTTGTATAACTAATGGATACTTAAAGAATACGTAAGTTGTTTTTGTTTGTTTTGTGGCAGGAAAGATAGAAGTGTTAGGTATGATGATGATATAAATATGGCTAAAATGAGACGGTTGTTTCAAAACTTTTTTGCTGGCGCCGTCTTGCGTCTATTTTATTGGTGCTTTGGTGGTGTGGATTCATTTGTTTTGGAGTGTTCGCATTGGTAGAAAACGAAACTCGGAAAATGGTGCTCTTGGAACAATTGCATCGCCAAGAGCGGGTTTTACTGAATAAACAAAAAGCAGAAATTGATAGCAAACCGGCTGTAGCACCATTTGAAAAAGAACCCGGTTATGATGAAGTCGATCTTAATAAACCAAGCCAGACCTTAGAGTCTGAACTTCCCTTTTCTAATTTTAGTTATCCAATGAATGTAGACATACCTGCTTTAGTTAGAGATTACAGGACAAAAGGGTTTGCTGATATCCGCCCGATAAACCCTTTTAACTATGCTTACATTCACAAAGCTAGTGATGCGTGTAAAACTCCAACGACAAAGAAAGATAAAAACGTGTTTATATTATTTCTGATCAAATCAGCAATAAAAAACATTCAGAATAGAGATGCTATTCGGCATACGTGGGCTAAACAGGATGACGATAAGGAAGCCATTATAAAGCACGTGTTTTTGTTAGGTAAAACAAATAACGAATCAATAAATGAGTCTATAAATAAGGAGAGTGAGCAGTATAAAGACATTGTCCAGATGAGCTTTATAGATACCTATTACAGCAACACAATCAAAACAATGGGCGGTATACACTGGTCAGTGAAACATTGTAGTAAAGCTAGGTTTGTTTTAGTTGTAGATGATGATTTTTATGTTGGCACACAATCCTTAATATATTATCTTAGTGATTTACAAAATAGTGATACAAGTAATTTATATATGGGAAATGTGTTTGATTTTCCGAGGCCTTATCGGTCACCGAGGTCTAAATGGCACATGTCTCTCTCGGAATATCCGTATGATAAATATCCGTCCTTCGTGAGTGCCGGTGCGATATTAATGTCTATGGAATTTGTACAGAAAGTCAATATAGCCATGCAATTTACCAAAAAATTCATATATGATGATATTTTTATTGCAATAGTTGTGTATAAACTTGGAGTAATTCCAATCGGGAACAGGAGGTTCCATACAGTAAAAGTGGATTACAATGACATATATTTTGATGACGTTTTAGTGTCGCACGGATACGGAAATCCGCGGGAATTGCGGTTAGCATGGAAATGTGTTACAAAAGGTATCTGTAAGAAGAGGACTACACCTAAACTATCAGTAGGCACTTCATCAAAGGGTACATATATCACACTGATTGTGTCATTATTATTTATCATTTATAGAATATAAACTCAAAAATCTATTTATTTATTTATTTATATACATTCTAAGTATTCTGGATCCACTGTTTCACGAACAATCAACTTATTTTAGCTGATTTTTCAATGTTTCATGATACTAGTAATAGATAAGTGTATTTCTTAATTTCATATTCTATTTATTCTGGGCCCATTGCTCCAAAAACAATCAACATATTTAAGCTTATTGTCCAATGTTTCATGAAAATAAATACTATAGTTTATTTATTTATTACATATTCTATTTATTCCGGTGCACTGCTCCAAGAACAATCAACTCATCTAATCTGAGTTTTCAATGTTGGATGAAAACGGAAACACAATGGACAAGGAAGTAGAATTAAATAATTGTTTTGCTGGTAATGATAAAATCATTTGAAATAATTATAATAAAAGAAAACGTCCAATTAAATTCTCTGTCGACCCAATGGCTTTGTTCGTACTTTATGTTCCTTTCAAGAAATATTCAAAATTGTTATAAATCGCTTTAAATTTGCATTTTCAACAGATAAACAAACACTTTAAATAACTGATGAGCCATTACCTAGAAATGTTCCTAACAAGGCCTGAAGCGGAGGAAGAAGAATGAAAAGAATCGCAGTAAAATCAATATGCCCATCATTTGGTTTGGCGGATCCGGACATAATAAGCCCAGCTAATAATAAGTTGAATGTTTGTCAAACAGGGCTTTGATATATCCTGATGTACATGTATTTATTAATGTCATTACAAAATGTTGCAAAATACTATACACGTGTAACATTTACTTATTTAATATATATTGTTATCAGTTCCAAAAGTGTTTACTATTATTTAGTGCTACTGTAACAGGTAATTCATAATTACAGCAATCAAATTGGGACTGGGACCCTTCCCGAAATCAGGTTCTAGCAGGATGCGCCACCTATCGAGATAAAAGTTCAACGACCGAGTTCGGCCTTCCAGGTTTCATCTAAGCGCCGTCTTATTGAATGGTGCAGTAGTTAAACCGGGACTTAGACCCTGGATCTTTTAAGTATGAAGTTTAGCTAATCAGCCATCAAGGACCAAGTGTTGAGAATCTGCGCTGTGCTTGTACTCTTGAACTTTCACGGTATTCTGTGCTTCGAGATGTATGTTTATAATTACATAGTTTGACAACCTTAACCACTCATCCTCTTATGTGTATGTGTCAATCAATGAAATAAGTTTAATAAGAAGTTCGGTACTTTTGTACAACCCCCCCCCCCAGGGAGTTAATGAACGCTCAAAATCTGTAAAAAGAGTTGTCAGGACAACACATGTATCATAAATTTACCGGCAAAATTTTATTGCAAAATTTCATAAAAATGGCCAAGTTAAACAACCGGTAACTCCTGAAATTTTTTTTTTAGAAAATTTCAAATCGCTGATTACATACATGTTCACCTGTGCTATATGTAGATGCCCCCCCCCCTGCAATTGCAAGGAATTTGTACGAGGAGTTGCTTGGACAACACATGTACCGTCTTTAGAAATGTGACAGACGGAAAGACGGAGAACAAACCTGTAGTCCCCTTCTGTTAAGAACCTGCAGGGGGCTAACGACACCGCGAATTGTAAACTTCCGTCAATAACATCGGTAATTGTAAACTTCGATAATAACATCGGCGATTGTGAGATTCTATCGTATCGTTGTGTTTGGTATTTGGTTCATTCTCGAATCAATTAAAGCTTTAAAATTCGCACTTTATTCCCCGATATGTTAGGTATGGTTTTTAGGTTTTTAATACGGTAACGTAAATTAAAACTCTGGTTAAATTATTCATTTGTTGTTTGATGTTCGTCCACACTTCGTTTGTCTAATGGATTGTATCTTGAGGCACTCCATATATCTGTAATGTCTACCTGTTCAGGGCGTGCGCATGGAGTTTTAATTTTCGTATACCAGTAGTCTATTCAACTTACATTTATAATTGATTGATTGAATGTAGTTTTACGTCCAAGTCAAGAGTGTTTCTCATATCGAGAAGTCACCAGCTATAGATAAAGTGGCAGACCTTTTCACCAGTGCAATGTGCAGGGAATGTTTTTTAACGTGCCACGCCTGTCGTGACTAGGAACATCAGTTTTAAGGTCTCATTCGAAGGGCTTTTCTAAATGGCCGAGTGGTTGGTAAAAGATCAGTCACTACCTATCACCGATAAAACCAATGGAGAAGGTTAAAACTTTATAGATTTGATTTGAGTTTGAGAACCAATTTTGCCTTGTTTAAGCTGCTTTTTGTGCTTAATCTACTATGTCTTGTTACCAGACAAAAATGAAAAGCTTCATCAATTCTGATGATCGGTAAAAATTTGCGAAAAACGCGAAGACCAGTTGAGCGAAGATCCAAAGTCGAAGATATGAAGTATACATGTGTTTCAAATGTTGCTTTATTAGACACATTAGTGCTCCTTAGGGTTGTGTGATCGCGTTTTAAACTTTGGAATTCGGTTCAAATTACACTAGGCTATTCCTGTGCTACCATAACCATGCATTATGCATATGTATGCCTTGTTTTAGCAGGCACACAGGGTGACTTTAAGGTGTTAGCTCACTGAGTCAGCAGTTGCAAAGGTTTCTTTTTCACTGGTCCATTATTCTGACACCGGTTACCTTTGCAGCAACGTGAAATGAAGTAACTTGCTTAAGGTCACAACATTCCCGTCGGAAATCGATCTCATGGCTCTATCAAGTGAGCTAGCAGTTGTACTATAGCGTTTGAGCTACATGCTTCTACAAAGCATATTTGTACTATAGCGTTTGAGCTACATGCTTCTACAAAGCATATTTGTACTATAGCGTTTGAGCTTCATGCTTCTACAAAGCATATTTGTACTATAGCGTTTGAGCTACATGCTTCTACAAAGTATTTGTACTATAGCGTTTGAGTTACATGCTTCTACAAAGTATTTGTACTATAGCGTTTGAGCTACATGCTTCTACAAAGTATTTGTACTATAGCGTTTGAGCTACATGCTTCTACAAAGTATTTGTACTATAGCGTTTGAGCAACATGCTTCTACAAAGCATATTTGTACTATAGCGTTTGAGCTACATGCTTCTACAAAGCATATTTGTACTGTAGCGTTTGAGCTACATGCTTCTACAAAGTATTTGTACTATAGCGTTTGAGCTACATGCTTCTACAAAGCATATTTGTACTATAGCGTTTGAGCTACATGCTTCTACAAAGTATTTGTGCTATAGCGTTTGAGCTACATGCTTCTACAAAGCATATTTGTGCTATAGCGTTTGAGCTACATGCTTCTACAAAGCATTTGTACTATAGCGTTTTCTTTCCTTTCGCCCAAAGGAGAAATGCTTAACTATACATAGTACGATTTCAATTTTTTAAAATAGTAAAATACATTTCGACTCTCCAGTAGATATTGACAAATTGCCATTCATCTAACAGACATAATCCTTATTATTGCTTATTAAGTGTTAAGTAAAGGTATCCACTTCTTTACAACTTTACACAAAAGACGTCCGTGTTAGGAAACTGTTCATCACGTATTGTAGACCGCATTTAAATTCATAAATACATTTACTATTTTTACATTGAATGCCCTGGAGTTAACAGACCGCAAAATTAAATAATGTTAGAATTACTGAAGGATATTCTGAAATACGAAACTTTTAAAAAAACGTACTTTAGGTTTTAATTCTCAACAAAATTCATGTAGCAACAAATAAAGCCGTTATCATAGTAGTTTCAAGTTTCTTTATTTCTCGTACTGAATTTTATCAATACAGAGAACATATACATGTATAATAGATAAACATAAAACATATGCAATATAGTGCACATGGAGGAAATTATTAATAATAAGTAAAACATAGTTAAAACTTCATGTATGATGCGCATTATAGACGCACGGTGTTTAAATTTACACAGAACATTCAATAAAACAATCAAATAACAAATAAATAAATGAAAGATACCAATGGGACTCGAATCTAGATAGTGAGAGATGTGCCTCAGAGGTTAAAGTCTGGAAGAAGAATTAGGTTGGGATGTTTTCCATGCACAATGGGGTATTGTATGATATGTAATACATGGGTAGCGTTAGGATTCTGAAATTTACCTGTCTATAATAAATCACAGGTCAATTTTTTTTCTATGTACCAGGTGAAAGTTAAAAAAAAAACATGAACTAAATTTGTTAGTGCTGACAAGTATTTCACTCAAATAAACAAGGGCAATAACTCTTCAAATCGAGTTCGCAAGTAACAAAAAACGAACTCTTCCGAGATATAATCTTGATAAACCCTTGTATCAAGTTTGATTAAATTCTGTTGAGAAATTAAGTTGTTAGAGCACTAATAAGGAAAGCATTATATACTTACATACGGACCAAACCCTATATATACCATCCTTCGTTTGCGAGGGGATAATACCGGCTGATGCGGACCGGATAGGAAGGGTTAGTGACAACTGTTAATATAAAACGTCCTTCCTTTGAAAATCTAACACAAAAGTAGACTTGCATGTGCCATGTTCCTTTCATGTCAAATTTTGATTGCACACGTAGCAGCTAACTAAAATGGAAGGTGCTTACCCTTCTCCTACTTCCCAGATGAAAGTCTATGTGTGTCACGTAATTTTCCAGTTTCAACGTTTTAACTTTGCTTTGTAGTTATTAGCAGTTTTGTTTATGATAAATATGTGCATTTTAGAAGTATATTTAGGTATGTGATGTGCTACTTATGAACCGACCATTTCCTAAAATCGATAAGTTGCACATGAAAAGTATGTTAACTTCACAACATGCATATTGAATACTGCACATTTAAAGTCACGAAAAAATGAGATAAAAATAGCATTATATAGTTTATTTTTTGTGTAAGTTTTTGTGATTTACGATCTTTAAAATAATAAAAAAAAGTCATTCAGTCACTCTTTTATTAATAATCACACCGTGAAACTTGACAATTTTTCAAATTTAATTATTAAAATATTTTATCGGCAATAAAAGAGTTTACAAAATTACTAATAATAAACACACCGGTCGTCAAAGAAACCTCACGTGTGTTTGTTAAATAACGTTAAAGATATCTTCTTTAACCATACTAGTATTGTGTCCTTCTCGTGTCAGATTTGTTTGATTCATCTAATTTTACATAATAGGGTCGTTGGTCTCAATTATAACGTATTTAAATATTTGTCTTATTCCAATACACACATACATTTTGATAGGCAAACCTTTTTTTCTCATTTAAAATAATGGGCTTCTGTTTGAATAACCGTTTATAGCTTATCACGGTCAAATACAATGCAAAACCGTATAGTTTGGTGGAAAAAAATTTAAATTTCACAATAGGGGGACATGAGTGTTCAAAGCTGGCAACATAGCTGTCTTATATCATCATAGGTTAGGGGTCAAGAATCAACCTGTTGCCAAGCTGATCAACCCTTTGTTTAGTAGATAAAAGGTCAAAGGTCAGATAGTGTTTTTTTCCAAAAATTAATCTTTATTAGTTTATAGCTGTCCAAATATATACTTTCTGAGATTTAAATAAATCAAATAAATCTGTTCTCATGCAATCATAGCATTTCATGTATTTTAACACTGACTAGGAAGCTAATTGAGATTGTTTAGGCTAAAATTTAAATATTTCAATGTTATTTTCAAAATTCTGACACAAGCTTCAAGATAGAATAAAATAAAAGTATACATTCAACATCAAAGCATGAATCAAAATGCTAAAATATAATATTTTTGTAAATACACGACTGTGATTAAAACAAATATATTGTTTAAACCCAGCTGATAATTTGAAATTTATTAAAAGTTTAAAATCAAAGTACTGCAAGTACTGTAATCGGCAAGGCATAGTCACGAGAATCTCTGGAATATATCAGTCACATCTAACGATTTCTGTTCATTCATCGATATCACTATCTGTGGCATTATCATTCAAAGGGTTCAACTAATCAACGGTTCAACGGTCCCATTGCAAGTGCATACAGCCACCCACTTTAAATTATATGCCCTACATGTACATATTGTAGTGCAACATGATTTATATTTACATTTCAGCAATGGATGACATGATTTTGGTAAAGGTTGTTTTCTCATTATAAAAAACCCTACTGTAGATCAATTGGTATAGCGCTCACTCTCTGTATGTGGTGAGTCCTGGATTCGAACCCTAGTTGGGTCTGACCAAGACTTGAAATAAGGTAGTGACTGTTCTTTTGCCAAACACAAGTTTATTAGAAACGAAAGTCACGCGATCCTTTGAGAGAGACATTAAAAACCGATGCCCCCGTGCCAAGGCGGGTGTAACATGTTAAGGAACTTTTCCTGCACATTTCCCTAAGTTCACTGCAAAGGTAAAAATTTCTGCTACTTCACCTATAGCTGGTGACGTCTTGATATGACTGAAATACGTAAAAGCCCGAAAACCCCATGCAATCAACCAATTTATAATTTTCTCATTAAAACTGTTTTGAAGTCACATTCAGACTCGCACTAACTTAACTGTCCGAGAATAATCGTGAACATCAGGACAATACTTAACTTAAAGAGTTAAGTTTGTTCATGATCCTTTGACCTGTAATTGTCTTAGAAAAGTTAAAGTTAAAATTCAAAGTAAGATTTAAGCCAAAAAAAAAAATAATAATAATAATAAGTTTAATTTGTGAAAAAACCTCAGATTTAAGTATAAAAACTAATATTGTTCGTGGTCCTGTTGCCAGATGACAAGACAAAATTGGTACCGAAAAGTTTATGGTGGATCACAAAACAAGGTCGTTTTGAAACACAAACACAAAAGCGACAATGGGGATGGATAGGTCACACCATCAAGACACCTGCCAACAACATCACAAAACTTTCAAATGGAACACACAAGAATAAAAGACACATTGAGACAAGTTCAGAGGGGGAAAAATTGCACAGAACAGAGCAATTTGAGGGATTTAGTCGATGGACTAACCTCCACTGGGAGTTACAAGGCATACAGTACGCAAGTTAGTGAGACTAGCACCATCCGTGTCCTATAGGTGACGGGAGATCCGGAAGAAATACCAGGTATAACTAAATGCAGCAAAACATCAGTTTAATAGTGTGTACGTTGAATATGTAGGTCGGTTGCATATGATGTTGGAAGCAAATTTTCAATTGTACTTTTCCCCTGAGAGGAACAGTTTACATCGTAGATGAGAAATCCTTGCTAGGTAATTCAATGAAGGCATCTGCACTCACAAGTTCAGAAAAGTTCCCTCTTGCAAGAGTGGGAAGAAGACCTGTGTTTTCCCTGGAAACACGGGATGCTGTATTTAGAATGTCCAGAAAGTTAATTGACAGTCTTACAGTCTGTAATTGCATGGAATACTGGGAGCTTATTCCTCTCCAGAGGTGATAATTTTATGCTATGAACAGGGACGAACTTTAGGTGTCCCGGTCTGGAATCATACTTCCTCATTTAAAAGCAACAGAAGAATAAGGTCATCAGTATCACGACAGACAACAACTGTTCTTTTATAGCCTTGCATGTAAGCATCAACACCATGGGGAACAATTCTAGTATCGGCTTCCTTGTGTTAAGCTTTAAAAACGGTTACACTCCTTCCTCTGTATGAATTAAACATGCTGTCTGTTAGACCCTCTGATACCCTCAACTAAGCTAAGAAGTGTCTTGGATTACTACGAAATCCTATTTGTTTTCTTGGTGACTGATAAAATCTTACCAATTTGATGGCAGAGGGACATTTTCATTATCAATAATTCTTCTAACAGAACGGAGACCTGATCCTCTTTTATCTCTAGATGGTTTCACCTTTTATGGATTAGTTGTTATATCTATCATAATGACATCAATTTTAATACATTTATCTTTTGCGTGGATAAAAACAGTTTGTGCGTTTCCTAACTCGCCGAATGTATTGATGCCTTTCGTTATCCCAGTGCTACAACTAAAGTTTGACCATTAATTATTTTGGTAGTAATGTCTCCATGCAAACTTCTTCCTCAGGGATATTTTGAAGATCAGACTCGTCGTCTGCAGATAACAAGGGTCCTGATGTATCAGGTATAGAAAGCTACACTGGTAATAGTTCGTGTTTCAACAGTTCACTAATATTTCCATCAGAAAACGAGAACACACTTGATAGTATTATACAGATACAGTCAGTATAGCTCATCAAATCTTTCAGTACCACCAGTACTTTGATTTCTTTTTTTAAAGTATATAAATACGGGCAATATGATTCAGTAAAATTATTTTAACAGAAGTCTAAAGTTTTGTTAAACAATTTCAAATGCACAAATGTGTTTATACTAGTATTTATTTGCCAAAATTAATCATATTTGTAAAGGTCAAATTTATGCAAGCGTCTAATCTTATTTTTCATGGAAAACTTTGAAAATAAGTGACTGAATTAGTTGGATATGACTTTCTATTAATTTGAAGATACCACTTACATATTTAGAAGACAAAATGTATAAAGAAAAACTTCTGTAAGCCACCTTGAATTTGTGTATAGGTCAATATGGACATTTTCACTTGAACTTTGCACCCATTGACCTTTAGCTGCCCCCACAATGGCCCCTGGGTGAAATCTTGCTTGGCAACAAGCCGATTCTACCAAAGTAAAGTTCAAAGAAGATTATGACATAACTTGCCACCTTTGAACACGTTGTCCTCCCTACATCGAAAAATAAGCGTTTTTTTCAAAATCCTCTACCAGACTAGTATTGCAAACTGGTATACCCACTTCATTTTCAAGTGAAGCTCTAACGTGATGTTTAAGTATGCTATTGTAGGATTTTGGAGTGTCTTTGCGACAGAACAATGTTCATCACACTCCTTAAGATATTACTGAGCAACTACAGAAACATCAAACATAACATCAGGTGGTACCACACTTATTACGACATTTTCTTAAACACGAAATCACTTCAAAAGGATAATCGTGTTTAGATAAGCTTCTATGTACGATTTATCGACCGTGTATTTGCACGAATTCTTTAAATGATAAGATCAAGTAATTAATTACCAGTTAATGAGAAAATAAAACAATCAATCAGATAATAGGATCTGGTATGGTATTGTTTCTTAAAACATGACTGAATTTGACAATAGTCGAATATAACTACTTAACAAAGGAACTTTACACTATTGATTTTTATCAATAACCGTGCAGCACCCGTTAACCTGAAGAAATGTATATTGTGGAAAAATATGCACAATGAGGCAAATCTGAGGGGTGAACGTACAAAGGACATCAACAGCTGTGGACGTTCAACGTACAAAGGGCATGTACAGATGTGGACGTTCAACGTACAAAGGGCATGTACAGATGCGGAAGGTGAACATACAAAGAACATGCATAGATGTGCAAGACCAACGTACAAAGGGCATGTACAGATGTGGAAGGTCAACGTACAAAGGACATGTACAGATGTGCAAGACCAACGTACAAAGGGCATGTACAGATGTGGAAGGTCAACGTACACAGGGCATGTACAGATGTGGAAGGTCAACGTATAAAAAGCATGAACAGATGTGGAAGGTCAACGTACAAAAGACATGTACAGATGTGGAAGGTCAACGTACAAAGGGCATGTACAGATGTGGAAGGTCAACGTACAAAGGACATGTGCAGATACGAGAGGTCAACATACAAAGAGCATGTACAGATGTGGAAGGTCAACGTACAAAGGGCATGTACAGATGCGGAAGGTCAACGTACAAAGAACATGTACAGATACGAGGGGTCAACATACAAGGTACATGTTCACATGTGGAAGGTGAACGTACAAAGGCCATGTACATATGTGAATGGTGAACGTACAAAGGACATGTGCAGATTTGGAAAGTCAACGTACAAAGGACATGTGCAGATTTGGAAAGTCAACTTACAAAGGACATGTACAGATGTGGAAGGTGAACGTACAAAGAACATGCGCAGATGTGGAAGGTCAACGTACAAAAGACATGTACAGATGTGGAAGGTCAACGTACAAAGAACATGCGCAGATGTGGAAGGTCAACGTACAAAAGACATGTACAGATGTGGAAGTTGAACGTACAAAGAACATGCGCAGATGTGGAAGGTCAACGTACAAAAGACATGTACAGATGTGGAAGGTCAACGTACAAAGGACATGTACAGATGTGGAAGGTGAACGTACAAAGAACATGCGCAGATGTGGAAGGTCAACATACAAAAGACATGTACAGATGTGGAAGGTCAACGTACAAAGGGCATGTGCAGATGTGGAAGGTGAACATACAAAGAACATGTACAGATGTGGAAGGTCAACGTACAAAGGGCATGTGCAGGTGTGAAAGGTGAACGTACAAAGAACCTGTACAGATGTGGAAGGTTAACGTACAACAAACATGTGTAGATGTGGAAGGTAAACGTACAAAAGACATGTACAGATGTGGAAGGTCAACGTACAAAGGGCATGTACAGATGTGGAAGGTCAACGTACAAAGGGCATGTACAGATGTGGAAGGTCAACGTACAAAGGACATATACAGATGTGGAAGGTCAACGTACAAAGGACATGTACAGATGTGGAAGGTCAACGTATAAAGGACATATACAGATGTGGAAGGTCAACGTACAAAGGGCATGTACAGATGTGGAAGGTCAACGTACAAAGGGCATGTACAGATGTGGAAGGTCAACGTACAAAGGGCATGTACAGATGTGGAAGGTGAATGTACAAAGGACATGTGCAGACGTGGAAGGTTAACGTACAAAGAGCATGTATAGATGTTGAAAATGAATGTACAAATGGCATATGAAAGGTAAACGTACAAAGACATATGAAAGGTAAACGTACATAGACATATGTAAGGTCAACGTACAAAGGATACGTAAAAATGTGGAAGGTTAACGTTAAACACAATTATTTTCTTCCGAGTTTTTTATATCCTCGAGGCACTAGCCACCGGCAAAGATACCGGCTCCGTGGTTAATAATTATGTTAATTTTGGAGATATTCATGAATTTTTAAAGGTCATGAATATCTCCAAAATTAACATAATTATTAACCACGGAGGCCTTTATATACAGGTTCAAATAAAATGAATAAAGACATTGGAATACAAATCGTCTGGTCTTTATAACCAGGTAACCCTTATATAGAGGTGGCCTTTAAGGCAGGTTGAAAGTATATGGTGGCTTAGGTATTCGTTTAGTACAAATCCGTCTAAACCACAATCCCAGAACAAAGTAAAACAAACATATCAATCAATGTCAACAATCCTAAAGCAAAGTTAAAACGATGAACTAACAACACCTGAACTTAGGAAAGTGAGGCCATCTGCTCCGTAAGGGTAAGCACCTCACAAAGTATAATTAAATATATTTCTCATGACAAGTTTTTCAATTTTCATTACAGGTACCAGGTAAAAGCTACAGGTAATATATAGTTACAGGTAATAGTTCACTAAAACAAAATTAAACCATTTTGTTTTTGCAACTCTATGACGACTTTGGCAATGAATAATTAACTTAAATTAGGCTTGAGGTGACTGGCCTTGGCATAACTAACATTTTTAAAGACCCTTCCTGATATTTCTAGATTTACAGAACAGTTGTATACATTTATTTATGAATCATGCATATTTAAATGTGTTAACTGACAAATTAAATTATTGGGGTATGACTTAACATCTAATGCACATATACATACGGGTAAAAATATTTAAGGATATCTAAAATCCTTGTATGAGCACCTATCAACTGATTCTTTCAATATACATTTGAGAAAAAAAATATTCCCAGAAAATCTATAAATGTATTACACACACACACACACACACACACACACACAACACACACCAGTTTTAGCATTCCTTAAGTTACCTGCTTTAAAAGTTTGTTGTCTGGTTCTAAGCTTTTGATGGTTGAATTTTTTGTAAGAATTGTATAAATACAAGCCTCAGGGAAACTAACAAAAACTAAATACAGATAACACAGTAGCTGATATATTATGTATTTAATCATAATTCATAAATCTGCAAGTGAGCAATCATTCATATTTCTTACTAATATAAGATAAATAATGACTTTAATCACCATGACAATGATCCAACTAAACATTACATAAATATAATGTAATCAATAATTTATCTGTCAAAACAGTCACAATTAATACAGTATTAAATGTAGCTGGTCAAAATAATTCCAAAAAATCTTCATACTTAATGATAAAGGGAGATAATCACTTCAGCACCTCTACACCTCTACAATCAATGAAGGATCTAAAATTGACTGGAGTATTTGTCATAAGCTTTGTCAACATTGGCAAAATAAAACATAATCAAGAATAAACAGGATTAAACCAGTTATTTACTTCCAGTATGTTGTTGCCATGTTGTGTGGTACAAAAAACAACTTATTCTGCAATAGTATTCTTTGAATTTATGAAAAAAAACCTATTTTATTATCAATACCAGAAGTTCATTTCATCACTATGGCAACAGTTTTTAAATTATAATAAATAAATTCTTTAATGTAAATAAATACTACTGGAAACAATCTTTATCCCAGTGTTCAAGTAAATACTTTTATTTGATTAATTTATATAAGATTATGGTAAAGAAAAGCATTATTGCACATTTTCGAGAAAATCGTTCCATACAAACATATTTCCCAGCACTGTTTGTTAGCACATTTCACGGATCAGCTTTTAGAAAAAGCTAGATCTTGTGTCAAAACACTAGGATGTGACTCCAATGATGATCATTAGGCAATAGCAACAAGTCACATGAATTATTGATGGTGAATGAATGCAAATTGTCTAATGGTTCAAACAAATAGTACTTAGTATTTGTGTTCATTGGTAAGGAAAATACCTGACAGGAATTGCCAGTCAAAACTTCTAAATGCTTTAAAACTGCTGCTCCAATAGCAATACAAAATATTAACAGCGTCATTGGTCTAAGGGAGATAATAACCTCTTTTGTACTTACTGATGTATCCAACAATAAATGTATAAAAATAGCAATTATAAATACACTGTGTATCTTCAATTAAAAAATATGATTTTACTTTACTGCAATAAGCTTTGTCTGTTAGTAAAATAGTTTGTGAAAATCATTATTTCTCAAAATAATTGGGTTTTTTTTTTGCAAAAAATCAAGATAATTTTTTTATTTCTATGACAATATGCAATATACCTTATGTTTCCATCAACATGGATTTATGTAAAAACTTGTAGATTTCAGTTATAGTGAACACAAATTGACATATATACAGTGGTGAGTAACTAAACTTGTACAGATTGTATTGTGTTACATAGAAAACAGGTGCTAGGATTAAAACTAGAACCGTCTCTTGGGAGCCAAACACCCCGTCACATCATCTAAAAGGGTTTAATGTTTTCTTGCGATCTTGACCTTTCCAATGTGAACTTGGTTCAAGGTCATGACACACCTTTGGACCATGAAGATTATTCATGTTAAGTTCTATGACAGTTATCCAAAACAATTATGACATATGACCCAGACCTGATTTACATATAGAGGGACAGTCAGACAGACAAACTAGTTTGTGGGGGTATAAAAATTGAATTTTCATGTTAAGTGCGATGTGTATATCATTTAACATGTGACTACTATACGTGTAACTTTTATGTGTGAATTGGTTCATTCATACATAATTTATAATTTCCATTTGATATAAAAACAGCATAAATTAATGTGTAGCATAACTGGCAACAATGATTGTATGTTTCCAAACAAACAGGTGCATTGTGGTCCAATGATTACACCAAATGGTTAAACCCTCATAATCAAAACTACATCATACAGGAAAAATTTATAAGAAATGTAGAAAAGTACCATGGCTTGGAACTCATGTGTGATC
This sequence comes from Anadara kagoshimensis, assembly GCA_021292105.1. Taxonomy (NCBI): domain Eukaryota; kingdom Metazoa; phylum Mollusca; class Bivalvia; order Arcoida; family Arcidae; genus Anadara; species Anadara kagoshimensis. The sequence goes on from CM037857.1 coordinate 39,418,960, forward strand.
GTAGTTTCTCAATCTGTACATACCAGCGACATTTAATACATATTAAAAATTTACCAGTATATTTAAAATAAATTTTATGCCGCTAGAACCATTATTATTATTTTAATCTCAGAAATATAGACTAGTTTTTTTACACGAATTCCTAACAGACAGCAGTAAACTTAAATATTCCATCACCAGAAAGTGAAATACATCATGTTTGTGTAGACTTAAATCTATGTAAATAAAATTAACAGTTTAAAATATAAACAGTCATTAGAGTCAAAATGTTTATGACAGTAAATTATGCAAAATTTTCGAAGAAAATCTGATAACTTTAAAGTTTGATTTTTTTTCAGTTTCTAATTGAGCATTGAGCCAAATTGTAACTGAAAATTACTTGGCACATCCTTGATCACTGTAAAATATTCCTATAAAAGGAAAAATATTGTAGTTTTGGGTGTTGTACATGTTGGAAATGGTGGTAAGTTACAGTAAATATGGATGTGAATAGTAATTTCCCATTATGACTACCGATAGTCCGAAATAAGTGAGAAATCCCAAACTTAATTTAAGCTGATTGGACTTTCTATCAAGTTTTCTGATATTCACTGTCACAAACTGACCGTATACAGTCAACCTGTATATAAAGGTCATCAAAAGGAACCAATTAAGGTGACCTTTATCAGCAGATGGCCCTAATCTACAGGTACAAATAACATGAATAAAGAGTATTTGAGATAAAATTTAACTGGTCTCTATAAGCAGGTGGCTTTTATATAGAGGTGTCATTTAGACTATTTGACTGTATAGTATTTTAGTGCCATTAGTGCAACACACTGGCAAATTTTCTGCACCTTCACCTATAGCTGACAACATCTTGATATAAGTGAAATATTCTTGACTAGGACATTAAACACCATTACTCAACTCAACTCTATAATGTATTTGAGTAACTATACTTCCAGTATTGGCATCTTAAAAAACAAAAATATTGGTGCACGACTACATTATTATTGGAAACCTTTTGAGATTCCTCCTCTCTAAACAGCTTGTATATTTAGATTATAATTAACATCATTCGTTTAAAAACAATTATAGATTTAATATACAGTAAAATATACATGTATAGCAAAGCCCTGGGACTCTGATTTTAACTTTGTTATAAAGTGACTGTAGTTTTTTTGGTTATAAATAGACTTAAATAGAGGAGCGGTCCTACCCAATATTTGACTTCATACTATTCATGTTTTCGTTGTAAGCGCATTCGTTATATTCGTGTTTTACTGTATTGATTTTTGAAGTTGCTGCAATTCTACGGAAATTCCTGATGTTTTTTGCAGCATTAAGCATTACTGCAGAACAGATATACATATACCTATAAATAATATGTACTGGAATGGAAAAAAACATAATATATGCCATGATTTGAAACTGAAACGATGTGTTTACGTAATTGGTAAATGATATTACCTGGTAATCTCATGAACTCAATTCTAAACATGGATATACATACTTGTAAAGTTGACATCAGGATCCAGTTGTTCAAAAGCTTGATTAGCTTAATCAATGATTAACACAAATTCAAAATATCAATAAAAATCAACATACCATTACCAAATCCATAGAATGTTAACCATATGCTTTAGTTTGATGAAACACTTCACTTACGGCATTTTCAACATTAATTTCACAACAGATTTGAAATGCATTATTTAAATTTTGACTAATCAGTTGATTAAACTAATCAAGCTTTGAACAACTGACCCCTGAATATAAACAAAGTTGCTGTTATGAAATAGTAAAGAGAAAAAGTAACATCTATGACAAGCCTTTGTGAAGAGAGGAAAAAGCTAGGAAAAGAATCACCAATTTCTTGTTTCCTTCATTGCTATAAAGAGAGGCAAACAAACAAATATTATCACAGTTCACCTTTTCAGCCATAAATTAACATATGACTTTATTCATTATGTTATTTTTCGGATTGCACCATATGTCCAGAGGGGAGAAAATATGTAAAGGCAAAATTTAACAGTATATTTTAAAAAATTTTACAGCGAGATCTAATGTCATTATCAGAAGAACATTTATTCCCTCTCCTATTTGTACTAAGCAATAGCGTCTTGTAATAGTTTCCTTTGTGTTGCTGTCGGGTCTGGATTTAGGTTTATAAGTCTGTTGCTGGATTCTGCTAATTCTGATATCGATATACGCCCATGTTGTCGTATAAATTTTGCCACAGCTTCTAGCTCCTCCATGGGGATGTATATAAATTTACCCCTGTCATCGATAACACCTGTCAGCCTACCGTCTTCCTGTAATTCTTGGACCCTGTTTATAGCATCCTGTCAACAAATCATGAGTAACATTGGTTAAAATTGGCTTTCGTTTTGTTGCTATTTAGTTAAAATTATATTGCAGATGACAGATTACAAGAGGTATAAATTTACATGGCCTAAATTATAAGTTTTATACATTAATTAGTTGAGTTGAATAATGGTGTTTAACATCCCAGGCAAAAATATTTCACTTATATCCAGACATCACCAGCTATAGGCGAAGGTGCAGAAATTTTGCCGGTGCAGTGCACTGATGGCATTATACAGCAGGGTTCTTTATCGTGCCTACCAAGACATGGGACCTCATTTATTTTAGGTTCCCATCTGAAAGAAGCATGACTTTAATTTCGTAATGTCGAGTGCTTGGCAAAATAACAGTCACTACCCACTTTTAAGTCTTGGGTCAGACCCGGCCGGGGTTCAAACCCACGACCTCCAGCTTACAGAGTGAGCACTCTACCAACTGAGCTACCACAGTGGTGTGTTACATTAGTGACAGTAAAACCTCCCACATACATGATCCAAAATTACCTGGTGTTTATTCCTTAAATTGAGTACTAGACTGAAATAGTTTTGGTCATTGTATTATTTCTAACTTTAGGAGCAGATTAAGATATTTTGGACAGTGCATAACTAATTTCATAAAGGTTCTAACTACTGTGTAAAATAGCTAAAACTTGTATGACATACATGTAAAATTGATATAATAATAATTTATTCATTTTCGCGGTGTACTAATTTTCACAGTTCTATCATTTGCGAGAAATTTAATACCAAGCGAAAATTATAGTATGTTTCTTATGTTATAGTGCATATTTTAAAAGCACAAAAATTTATCTATGCAGTTATGACTAAATTTCCTATAACACGAAAATAAATACATGCAAAATTAAATACATTTACAGTACTTAAAAAGTAATTTAAACGAGCCTTTCCAAAAATTACTTTGATATAATTATGTACAATGACAATGACGCCTAATGATATACATATGACTGCTTCACCTGTGTCTGTCACCTTTTAGGAAAGGCAAAAGTCATACTGAAAATTGATAAATTTTAAAGTGTGCGTGTGTTGGGAGGGGGAGGGGGCATTCAGTAAAGGAGGTTCAGTCAAACACTCGGACAAATACCTGTGTTCTAATTTTGAATTGTGCTGCTAGATCTTCTAACATGACAACTTTTGATTCCTAGAATGAAAGAAATAAATTAATCAGGTTGTATAAATTAAGACATATTATGATAGAAAACTTTACATATTTAAACAAGAGGCCCATGGGCCTTAACGCTCACCTGTGACCTTTGAACCCATGAGCTTCATTCAAATATCAAAATGATTATTAGGCCAATATTCTAATATACATCCCTATACAAAAAGTTTATAGTTTTTGAGATAAATAATCATCTCAGTACTTGTTTGTATCTGTGATCTTGACATTTGAACCCATGCTCTTCATTCATATATCAAAATGACCACTGTGCCAGTACCAACAATATTCTAATATACATGCCTATACAAAAAGTTAATAAGTTTTCAAGATAATTAACCATTTAGGTATTCATTCGCATCTGTGACCTTGACCTTTGAACCCACGACCTTCATTCATATATCAAAATGATCCTTAGGATAATACCTAAATATTCTAATATACATGCCTATGCAAAAAGTTTATAGTTTTTGAGATAAATAATCATTTCAGAACTTGTTCACATCTGTGACCTTGACCTTTGAACCCATAACCTTCATTCATATATCAAAATGGTTGTTAGGCTAATACCTACAATATTCTAATATACATGCATATACAAAAAGTTAACAGTTTTCAAGATAATTAACCATTCAGGTATTCATTCACATCTGTGACCTTGACCTTTAAACTCATGACCTTTATTCATATATCAAAATGACCATTGGGCCATTACCTACAATATTCTAATATACATGCCTATACAAAAAGTCTATAGTTTTTGAGATAAATAATCATTTCAGTACTTGTTTACATCTGTGACCTTGACCTTTGAACTCATGACTTTTATTTATATATCAAAATGACCATAGGGCCATTACCTACAATATTCTAATATACATGCCTATACAAAAAGTTCATAGTTTTGCAGATAATTAACTATTTTACTATTTTAGTAAACTTGTACATCTGTGACCTTGACCTTTGAACCCATGACCTTAATCGATATATCAAAATGATAGTCATGTCAATACCTACAATTAACCAAAAATCCTACATCATTATCACCAGAAATGTTTAAAAAATAGCATTTTTTATCAAAGGTCAAAACTGGGACATGACCTTGACCTTTGACCTTGACATCAATCGGAAGAAAAAAGGAAAACATGATCAACAGTGAAAACTCCATACAATTATCTTCAGCCATTATGAAGTTATAACAATAAATGTCTCATTTTAAAAATTACATAATTTTACGCAAAAAACGCGTAACCTATTTTTCGTTGAATTTTCATGAAAAACACAATTTTAGTGTATCTAGGTATTCTGAATCCAAAAATCTAATCAAAATTTGCCTGCACCTTTTGGTTTCAGAGAAGAAGATTTTTTTGTCTTTTGGCTAATTATAGTAACAGCAGCCATATTGTTGGGCGTGGTCAAACCCTGAACACAATTTTGAAAGCCTGTTACCCAGGCATTATAATCACCAAGTTTCATCAAATTTGGCTCAGTAGTTTTGGAGGAGAAGATTAAAATGTAAAGTTTACGCACGACGGACGACGCACGACGGACGGTGATAGATAGCAATAATAGATAGTATTAAGAATTATAGAATTGCTTTACAAAGAAAGATTAAAAAGTTGAGATCATCTAATCCAGGTGAATATTGGAAACTAATAAATAAGAAAAAAACAAATGGTACACAGAGTAATATTTCAGTTCATGATTTTTACACACATTTTAAAAATATAAATACCAGTACTGATTCTATGGGTGGTGATGATATTTTAAATAATTATACTAATTCAAATAATGATGGTAATATTTTAAATGAATGCATCACTGGTGATGAAATTATGTCATGTGTAAGAAATCTAAAGACTAATAAGTCTTCGGGAATAGACAGAATTTCCAACGAATATATTATATCTAGTATCGACGTTATGTTGCCTATATATGTTAAATTATTTAATATTGTATTAGAAACAGGTATTATACCAGAATCATGGCTGGTTGGTAATATTATTCCAGTTTTTAAAAATAAAGGTACCGTAGTATTAATGATGTGAATAATTATAGACCTATTACTTTGCTTAGTTGTATGGGTAAACTTTTTACTTCTATTATGAACATTAGACTTAATAATTATGTTGAAGAGTTTGAAATTTTATGTGAAAATCAATCTGGATTTAGGAAGAATTATTCAACTGTTGATAATATTTTTATTTTACATTCTTTAATTGAGTTATTACAACTCAAGAAAAGAAAGCTTTATTGTGCTTTTATAGATTTTCAGTCTGCTTTTGATAAAGTATGGCGTTATGGGTTGTGGCAAAAATTATTAAGATATAACATTACTGGTAAATGTTTTAAAGTTATTGTTAATATGTATAGAAATACAAAATCTAGAATATCTGTAGATGGTCATGTTTCTGAGTTCTTCTCATGTAACATTGGTGTACGACAAGGAGAAAATTTATCTCCTCTATTATTTGCATTGTACATGAATGATCTTGAACAATTTTTTATAGACAGTAATATATCAGGTATCAAGTGTATAAGTGAAGAATTAGCAGATGAACTTAATATTTATTTAAAGTTGTTTCTACTTTTGTATGCGGACGACACTGTGTTAATGTCCGAATCTATATCTGACCTCCAGTGTCAATTAGATAATTTTTCTATTTATTGTAAAATGTGGAAATTAACTGTTAATATTAAGAAAACAAAAGTTATGGTTTTTTCAAAAGGTAAAGTTCCAAATAATGTTTCTTTTCACATTGATGGTATAGATTTAGAAATAGTAAAGGAAATAAAATATTTAGGTGTGTTTTTTAGTAGATACGGATCATTTTTATGTACAAAAAAGTATTTAGCTGAAAGAGGTACAAAAGCTATGTATGGGATTATTAAGAAAGCTAGAACTTTAAATTTATCAATTGACTGCCAAATAGATATGTTTGATAAAATGGTTTTACCAATTTTGTTGTATGGTTCAGAAATATGGGGTTTTGAAAAATTAGATATATTAGAAAGGGTCCATTTAAAATTTTGTAAACTTATTTTAAAAGTTAGAAAAAGTACGCCAAGTTTTATTGTATATGGCGAATTAGGCAGGGTACCATTATATGTTTATGTCAAAACTAGAATTATAAGTTACTGGTCAAATATTATTGAGAAAAGTGATACGAAATATACGTCAATTATTTACAAATTATTATATAACTATTTTTCAAATGGTGTTAAAACTAAGTGGATTAGCTCAGTTGAAGCAATTTTTCAAGAATGTGGTATGAATAATATATGGCTATTTCATAATTATAGCAACCGTACCTGGTTAATTAAATGTGTTAAACAAAAATTATATGATCAATTTTTACAAGTTGGAATACAAATTCTACCTTTTCAAGGGGAATCTCTTATAATTTATTTACTCATTTTGATTTTAAACTACAATTGTATTTAACTTCAGATCTCTCTGATAGAAACAAAACTACTTTAAGTAATTTTAGATGTAGTAATCATAAACTACCTATTGAAGTTGGACGTTGGAAAAATATCCCAAGAGAGAATAGATTATGTGAACTTTGTAACACCGATTTAGGTGATGAATATCACTATATTTTGTGTTGTACTGCTTTGTCTGCAGAAAGAAGTATGTTTATTCCTAAATGGTATATTGTCAAACCAAATACTTTAAAATTTTATTCATTATTCAACAATACAAATTTATCTCTACAAATTAAATTAAGTAAGTTTATAAAGATTATTAATGAAAGAATCGGTACTACCGGTCCTCCGGGTTAACATAATGTGTAATTGTATAGTTACGTTTATGTTACTCATGCATTATTTGTTATATATATGTGTGTTTATATATTCTCAATTTGTAAAATTGCAATATGAGAAATAAAGAAACTTGAAACTTGAATAGCTCACCTGAGCCTTTTGGCTCAGGTGAGCTAAAAAAAAAACTCTATTTCACTATACATGTGTAAAATATAAACTTAAATGTTCTGATGTACTGTAACCACATTTATCATACATTTTCATATTTTCTTAAAATAGTTTTCATTTTTAAACATGAAACACAAAACCAACAAATATTGCAGTATACCGACCAGTTGTATGCAATCTGACTGAAAGTGCTGCAAATTAGAAATCTTTGTGACTTTAGTTTGGTGACAAATGATATTTACTTAGAATTAAAATTGAACAAACGAATTCAGTGAATAAGGATTCCCGCCAGCAGGTTCTTTTTTTTTGTGATTTTCTCTTTTGTTCAAAGGGACATAACTCCGAGCAAAATAAGCAAACCAACTCATACAGCACGGACAAGAATTTTGGATGGACAGAAGGATGGAATGAAGGATGGACAGAAACGCGCAGTTAATATCCCCCTTTTTCTTCAAAAGGTAGGGGATAGTTACAGAAGTATGTACATCTATATTCAAATAGCAAATCTAAGTCTATTACTAAAAACAAGTAACTTAAACACTCAACAAGTTACTTTGAAACGCATAATTCAAACTGCATGACACTAATGCTAATACACACATCAGCACCTACCCTGCAAGGACATTGATTGATAGATTGACTGATTGATTGATTGGGGTCTTATGTTTCAGTCAAGAATTCTTCACTTATATTGAGATGTCACAAGCTATAAGTGAAGTGGCAAAATTTTGACCTTTGCAGTGCACTTAGAACAATAAGCATGGAGGGTTCTTTAATTTGTTCTATGACTCTTATTTCTTAATGCATAGTACTTGGTGAAAGAACAGTCACAACCTTTTTTCAAGTCTTGGTCAGACCTGAATGAGGTTTGAACCCACAACCTCCCAAATACAAAATAAACTCTCTACCAATTGAGCTACTGTAGTGGTCTCTGTAATGAAAAGAGCAGTCAAAAGAACAGTACATATAACCAACTCCATTAACACAATTTTACTAACATTTTTGTTGGAAAAAAACCCAGACCTTACCTTTATATGATCTATAAACTCTTGAAGTAAAGACTGTGACTGAAAATAAATAATAAATGTAAATCATAAGTATTTAATATCAAACTCAAAAACAAGTCTAGTATGAAAATAAATAATCAATATGAATTATACATATTTGATATATAAAACTCTCCAAAAACAAGTCTGGAAACATTAATTCAAAGTATTTTTTTCAACAAAAATTTTTTATCACCATACTTTTAACTTTATTTTATGTGGGGGTAGCTTATTTAATACTGTAAGTGTAGGTTTATTTGTGGTGTACTAATTTTTGCTTATTTCAGGGTTAAATATTTTTCATGAAAATTTGTACCACTAATAAAATACATGTAAAATATATATCTGTTCCTGGCAGTCTGTTTCATAAATCCACAAATAAAACACCCCCGAAATGGTTGGAAAATACAAAAAGGTGTAATTAAATACTTTCAAGTACCATACTATCTCTAGTTACCGTCCAAATTTTGCTATTTTCAAATGTCAGCTTTGTTTCAAACTATCACATCTCACTGACTAAGTTCAAATTCCACTTGGGACAAATCCTAGTGTTAGCATATTTGTCAGTTTACTTGTGAAAGTTTGGTTGTTTCTCAGGGGACTCCAGTTTCCTCCACCATCCCTGAATTAAGTAGCTAAATTCTTGACTTCATCAAAAAAACTCATGGGACAGATCATAACTATGATAATGTTAGCCAGCTAACTTGCAAAATGACATTTTCTCTGGGTACTCCTGTGTCCTCCACAATTTCAAAAGTGACCATCTTCATATCAGTACATTAATCCTGAAATGTGTGTGTATGTAAATCACTATTCCCCTCAAACAAAAATACTTACTGTAAGGTCAGGTGATATGTCACACTCTCCTTCTTCTTCTACACTAAATGCCTCTTTCAATTTAAGGTATTCTTCATGCTCTCTTTGTTCTTCTTCTTCTTTTCTCTTTCTTTCCTCTTCTTCCTGAAATTAATTATATGGAAATTTCTATAAATGTAAAGATCATGAAAACACTTTTAGTTGTTTATTCTGACAATTTACTTGCACTGGTCTATACCAAACCCTGAATACAATGAAAAACTTAGTTTAATTTGATTATCCGCCACCTTTTGAGGAAAGAGGGGATATTAAATTCGAGTTTCCGTCCGTCCGATGTACATCCATCCACCCTTCTGTCCGTCTGAAATTCTTGTATGTGCTAATTCTTCAAAATTATGAAGTCATTTTTTAAAGAAACTTGGTGCAAAGCATCAACATAGATAGGAGATGTGCATATCGTGAACTTAAGCTAATTTGCTCATTTTCCTTGGAGTTATGGCCCTTTGACTGAAAAACCTAAAACAGTTCAATTGTCTAAAACACATGACTGGAGCCAAAATCTGATTTGATATTTAGCTTCTATATAGTCTTAAACAAATAATTTGTTCATTTTGTGAAGTTTGCTTGAAAAATGGGTAATGTGATTTTGTGCTAAATTTTGACAAAATTGAAAAATGCATTCATAATGTAATGTCCAGACAAAATTCTTGTCTGGAGTAATTCTCCAAAACCTTTCAGTACTATTTCACAAAACTTGGTGCAAAGCATCAATATTGACAGGAGATGTGCATATCATTAACCTGAGTTAGTTTGCTTATTTTACTGGGAGTTATGGCACTTTGATTGAACAACTTAAGTTGGTAAAATTTACCAAAACACATGCCTGTAGTCAAAATCTGAAGTGATATTTGACTTTTCTATAGTCTTAAACAAATAATTTATTTATTTCATGAAATTAAGTTGAAAAATGTGTCATGCAAAGCATCAAAATTGACAGGAGATGAGCATATTATTAACCCGAGTTCGTTTGCTTATTTTTTGTGGGAATAAATAGTTACTGTCCTTTGAACATAAATGAAAATCACAAAAAAGAACCTGCTGGCAGAGGATCCTAATTCACTGGATTTGCTTGTTAAATCATACTGGAAGGTGGTCAGTTTTAACATGTTTTTTTTATATGTAGTAGTAAATATAGTTTATATTTATACTGATTGTTCTTGTACTAGGAAAAAATGAGTTCATATTAATTATCCCCTAATAAAAAATACCCCTGCAAATTTATCGTAATAACACGATAATACATGTAATACCACTGGGCTTGTATCTCTGCTGGTGGACTAAGCATTCACCAAGATACATGTATCATAAACTCAATGAAGTATTGCCGAAAATTTACTTTTGTCTGAATTTGCTGTTAGCTAAAATCTGAAAATCCTCAAAAACCAAAGTTTACTCCCTCAGGCAATGTATTTCCTTAACTAAAATTGGTTAAATGTATTTTGGTTGTTTGGATATTTTTCAACCCCTTGAAACAAAAATTTTGGTTTCACAATTTTTGTCCAAGTTCTACTGATGAAGAATTATATCCTGAAACAAATGTCAAGTGCTGTAAAATTAACACTGGTATAATATGTAATTAAAGACCCTACAACCAAATTATCTTATTAATGAATCTTACTCTTTCTGCCTCTTCCTGTTTTCTCTTTTCTTCTTCTTTCTTTCTTTGTCTCTCAAGTAAAGCTTCTCTTTCTTTTCTTTCCCTTCTTTCCTCTTCTTCTGCCTGCACAAGTTCAAAAGAAGATACACTAAATAGATAGTTTTAAATGTTGAATTTCAATTTCACAGTGTCAGAGAAAAATTGATATAAGGAAAATAGTTGTTTATTGTATCGAAAAGTTAAATTAACAGCTGCTTGTAATTACAAAGCATTCTTTTAAAGAGGTTTTCAATTTTAATTTTAAGACAAGAGTTCAAAAGAAAACCATAAACAAAAGGTTAACAAGTTTCATTGTTTGATTAAAACTACAAATTAATGTGAATGTGGCTATCAAAACATTATTAGATTATTCAGAAGAATCAACTGTCATATTATAACTAGATACAATCAGGAGTCAAAGTTATTTTTTCATCTAAGAGCCAATGTGGCTCCATATCAAATTGTTCAGGCGACAATAAAAAATTTAGTTACCAAGAATGAAACTATAAAGAATTTTTTCCCTGGAAGCACTGTTGACAGAACATCACCTGCTTTGAAAATCATTTGACAATTGATTTACTTATTTGGTCATTTAAATGCTTTAAAAGATTTGTGCAATAAAATCTTTTACTGGAAATGTTTAAAGTCACATTTTGATGATGGAATTTTGTTAGCCAAATTGGCAACTTAAAGCCAACAAAATGGAGGCAAAATTTAAATTTTAATTGCCATGGTTTCTCATTTAGTCAAAACTTTGAGCCCTAATAATTTTAATTTTTACATCTTACTGGGTTTTAATGACTAATGTAACAAAATTGTCAAGGTCAATGTATAGGTCAAATTATATATCAATTATATTATGGAAGGCATTTCCCTCAATAAATGCCAATGACATACACTTAACATATTATTTAAAGAACTGTTGCAGATATATATATCTAGCTGTGACAAAAGCAGTAATGATTAGACAAAAGCAGCAATGATCACCTGCACATAAACACACACACAAACAAAACTAGAACTGTCTCTCAACATTTAATGTCTTCCTTGGACCTTGGTCTTTCTGATACGATCTTGGTTCAAGGTGAAGTATTATGACACAACTTTGGACCATGAAGATTATTCATGTGAAGTGTTATGAAAATGGTCAAAATCATTTATGAGATATGATTTTACACAGGCAGACAACATGGTGATTCCTATATAGTCCCCTCAAACTAGTCTTTGTTTTTGAGAGGGGAGGGGGGGGGGTAAAAAATAAAATACTGACAGTGTCTGACACTAATGAACACACTAAAATAAGGACACTCCTTTATAGATAGTGTACTGTTTAGGGAACAAACAAACCAGAAAGCAACAAATGCTTCCAGATAACTTTGTTTGGAGGCATCATTTAACTAGAATTCATATAAAATTTCACTATTGAAAACAAGAAATATATACAAGACATGTTCAAAAATATTAACAGACATGAAAACAAATAACAAGTGTCTGAGTAAACAAGTCATTATACATATATAAATATAATACCAATCTCTGTTCTTTTCTCTCTGCCTTTCTTGAAGTTTTCTTAATTTTTTAGCACCAATTTTACCCTCAGGCTGTTCAATTTTATCAAATAAATCATCACCATCTTCACCCATATACTCATCACCTAAAATAAAGGGGAAAAAACTTATCTTAAATTTAGAATCTACATGTATTGTTAATAAAGATATTAATCATGCTTACATTTTCTCAAAAATAGAGAACATACAAGAAAAATACCAGTATAAGATATAAGACAGCTATTGAAATCAACAAAAAACTAGACTATTATGTGTTGGTACACCACAAAGAAACTACTTTCCTGTTGGTCCCAGGGACTGGATGCAAATATTACTGTGATAGAGGTGTATATTATGCATACCAGTACAACATAGGTTTCGGCAATTTTCATAAAAAATTAAATTGAAGTCCATCCTACAATTTAATATTGACATAGTTTAATTATCAGACAGAAGGACGCATTGTTTAAAAATATAATTATGATTTCTTTTAACTGGGTCCTGATTATTTGGCAATAAACAAGATTTTGGTTCACAACTGTACAGTAGAAAACTTTGCCTGCTTGAACATTTCTTCCTCAAAAATCACTTGTCAGTTTGGCCTAACAGATATTCTTTATAATATTTAAGAGAACAAAACTTAAACACATTACAAATATCAAGTCAATCAATGACACATGGACTTTGGGTCATTAAGATGAATCTACCATCCCCTATACATTGCTATAGATGAAGGATTTGATACAGTATAGTTGGTTTTATTCACTGGGGAATTAATTTCACTATATTCGTGATTTGACTTTATAGCACGAAATTAAATACAAAGTGAATATTTTCATGTAGCATCCATTAAACTTAGACAGATAATCAGTACTGATATATAAGTACACTGGCAACTGGACTGCAAAATTTTATACCGTGAATAAGATTGCGTGTCTGAACAGCAAAATTATATCCCAACAGAAATAACAACTATACAGTAATCGCCCTTGATGTAAAAGCAGTTATTGTACCTGAATCATCCCTATCCTGTCTTCCCTGTACCCTCATTCTCCGTCTGGGTCCCTGACGCCTTCCTCCAACTCGGATATTTTCTTCTGGCTGTCTCGGCACAGCTGCTTGTCTTCCTGGTCTTTCATCTAAAAATATTATCACTGATTTAAAAAATAACTTGAAACAGAAAGAATAAAAATGTTTACTGGCATGTATGGAGTACATTTAGAGCGAGTTAAATTGAAGTGCCTATGACTGGTGGCTAGTTACGCATGTGCCTGCATTGTTCTATCAGACACTTAGGGTTACAAGAAATAACCAATCATTGATTATTGGTCTCTGGCACTGATAACTCTTTGGTAAAAAAGAATGTATATATTTAAACCAATGAAGTTTTGAGGGTATATAGGAATCAACCTATCCATCTGTAATTTCATTCCAACATCTTGCCCACTCCACATCTTCCATGTCTATAGATGGATTTTGATCAAATTTCGCACACATGTAGAACCTCGCAGCTTGAATCCAAGTTTAAACACAAGAGCTCCTCTGAGAGGGCAATATATGCCTGTCAATGTCTATTATGTAAGCAGGAATAACAAGAGGGCGTAAACTGCTATTGGACATGTCAATTATTGGTGACAGTCAAGATCATTAAAAAATTAACCATAACCACAATTTTGAGGAAAGTTGAAATGCAACACAACAACTTGTTTTATATGTTTAACATTATTGTTTCTTGTGAAATAAAAAATTAAAAAAGTTCTTGCAATTTCTATATTATTTTTTTATTTGGCATTCAAAGGGCCATAACTCCTAAAATTTTATGCAACATATGCACATTTTCATATGATCCCGATCATGGATGCCATTTGAAAACAATTGAAAATCTCTGGAACTAGTTCAACCCACAACCCGGATGAACGGACATACTGACATACAGATGAACCGACAGATGGACCACACCATACCATATTAATATTTCTAGTACCTCGGACAGAAAAATCTCACGCGCACACCAGTGCTAGATTTTTCTGTCTTGTCCAGTTTGTCTGGTACTGCCTCATGCGACAATTGAACAATCAGGATGACGTATCCGATCATTGCGCTCGACGTCATCAAAACAAAGCGTTTGTTTATTTATTTTTCACATATGTGTTTTATTTAACTTTTTATTCAAAATATTTCATTGTCAAAGTTTTTTATATTTGCATTGGATACAAATCATTGATATTTTAAAATTTTGAAGAGTTGTCGATGGGATTATTTTCAAAGGGCGAATTTGTACAATGCATTAGGTGCCCAAAGGAATGCAAGAGGCCCCATGAGGGTACGTGTTTTGTTTTGTATACACAGTTATAAACACTTAAATTGTACGAGAAATAGAATCTATCACTTGTTTGTAACTGATACCGGTTGATCTTAGTCTAGGGTGCTGTGATGTAACATATCCCAATCTCGGCATAGCCTCGATTGGGATATATGTTACATTACATCACCCTCGACTGAGATCAACTGGTATCGGTCACAATCAGGTGACAGATTCTATTAGTCCCGTCTGTGACCTGTGTATAATAAAGGGAGGAATGTGGCAGGCTAGACTTGATAAATGAAAGAGTAGCTCAGCCAGTAGAGAATGTCTGAGTCTAAAAGTAATTGAAAAGTGTTGTGTGCATCCTGGAATACCATAGAATATCTCTGCATAGAGTAAAACATTGCTGATATAAATTAACAATAATGTCTGAGAATTATAACCCTGTGGTTAACAAAAAAGGAAAATCTGCAATATGGAATCATTTTGGGGTAGAGTTTGATAAAACTGCACAAACTGTAAACTAAGGAATTGCCCTGACTATCCCGACCAGTCATGTTACATTCTTGGATGAATTAATTTCACATAGATTTTTTTATTTCCAATAAAAATTGTGCCATCTTTACCTTAATAAAATTGGCTGTAATACAAAAAGTTTAAAATAAAAACTAATCGGATCAAGTCATTGTGGTGCTTTACTCAAATGCATAATCTATTCAAGAGATGTGAACACATGATTTTTAGTATTTACAGTAACGGATTATGTAGCTCTTCATTTTTTTATTTTATCGGTCCAGGCAAAAAAAAAAGTATAAGGTAGGGAAGAAACTAAAAAGAAGCATGAAAATAAAGAGGCAGCAAAACAAGAGGCCCATGGGCCTGATATGCTCACCTGATAAATAATGGCTAGCTGATAGATTTCAAAAAAACATTAATACTGAAACCCCAATGACTTTTTTCTTTACATCAAAATGATCGTCGTATCAATACCTACAACATTCTAATATACATGCCTATACAAAAAGTTAATAGTTTTCCAGATAATTAACCATTTCGTTATTGTTTTGCATCTGTGACCTTGACCTTTGAACCCATGGCCTTTTTCTATACATCAAAATGATCGTTGTATCAATACCTACAACATTCTAATATACATGCCTATACAAAAAGTTTATAGTTTTTGAGATAATTAACCATTTCGGTATTGCTTCGCATCTGTGACCTTGACCTTTGAACCCATGCCTTTTTTCTATACATCAAAATGATCGATGTATCAATACCTACAACATTCTTATATACATCTCTATACAAAAAGTTTATAGTTTTTAAGATAATTAACCATTTCGGTATTGGTTTGCATCTGTGACCTTGACCTGTGAACCCATGACCTTTTTCTATATACCAAAATGATCGTTGTATCAATACCTACAACATTCTAATATACATGCCTATACAAAAAGTTTATAGTTTTAGAGATAATTAAACATTTCCGTATTGTTTTGCATTTGTGACCTTGACCTTTGAACCCATGACCTTTTTCTATACATCAAAATGATCATTGTATCAATACCTACAACAGTCTAATATACATGCCTATACAAAAAGTTTCTGGTTTTCCAAATAATAATTATAATCAGACGTAAAAAAATTAGGTCACAACCTTCACAATTGACCTTGACCTCATTTTCAAGATACTAATAAGATGTCAAAACTGAAAACCCCATGTCATTATCTGGTCAAATAGTCAAGCTATAACAATTTGAAGCTATTTTACGATTTTTTCTAAATTAAACGCAAAAACGCGTAACCCATTTCAGTATTGTTTTTCATCTGTGACCTTGACCTTTAAACCCATGACCTTTTTCTATACATCAAAATGATTGTTGTATCGATACCTACACCATTCTAATATACATGCCTATACAAAAAGTTTATAATTTTCAAGATAATCAACTATTTCGGAATTGTTTCACATCTGTGACCTTGACCTTTGAACCAATGACCTTTTTCTATACATCAAAATGATCATTGTAGAAATACCTACAACATTCTAATATACATGCCTATTCAAAAAGTTTATAGTTTTCAAGATAATTAACCATTTCAGTATTGTTTCGCATCTGTGACCTTGACCTTTGAACCCATGACCTTTTTCTATACATCAAAATGATCGTTGTATCAATACCTAAAACATTCTAATATACAAGCCTATACAAAAAGTTTATAGTTTTCGAGATAATTAACCATTTCGGTATTGTTTCGCATCTGTGACCTTGACCTTTAAACCCATAACCTTTTTCTATACATCAAAATGATTGTTGTATCAATACCTACAACATTCTAATATACATGCCTATACAAAAAGTTTATAGTTTTCGAGATAATTAACCATTTCGGTATTGTTTTGCATCTGTGACCTTGACCTTTCAACCAATGACCTTTTTCTATACATCAAAATGATCGTTGTATCAATACCTAAAACATTCTAATATACAAGCCTATACAAAAAGTTTATAGTTTTCGAGATAATTAACCATTTCGGTATTGTTTCACATCTGTAACTTTGACCTTTGAACCTATGACCTTTTTCTATACATCAAAATGATCGTTGTATCGATACCTACAACATTCTAATATACATGCCTATACAAAAAGTTTATAGTTTTCGAGATAATTAACCATTTCGGTGTTGTTTCGCATATGTGACCTTGACCTTTGAACCCATGACCTTTTTCTATACATTAAAATGATTGTTGTATTAATACCTACAACATTCTAATATACATGCCTATACAAAAAATTTATAGTTTTCGAGATAATTAACCATTTCGGTATTGTTTCGCATCTGTGACCTTGACCTTTGAACCCATGACCTTTTTCTATACATCAAAATGATCGTTGTCTGGATACCTACAACATTCTAATATACATGCCTATACAAAAGGTTTATAGTTTTTGAGATTATAATTATAATCAGAGGTAAAAAAAATAGGTCACGACCTTCACAATTGACCTTGACCTCATTTTGAAGATACTAACAAGAAGATGTCAAAACTGAAAACCCCATGTCATTATCTGGTCAAATAGTCAAGTTATAACAATTTGAAGCTATTTTACGATTTTTTCAAAATTAAACGCAAAAACGTGTAACCTATTTTTTATCCGAATTTCACAAAATGAACAAACTATAGGCTTAAGACCCTATAGAAGCCAAATATCACATCAGATTTTTTCTCCAATCAGTACTTTCGGAGAAGAAGATTTTTTAAGATTTTTGCACCCCTAGGTCACCTTGACCTAGTTATGGTAGCCATAGCAACGCCACGAACAAATTTGAATTGCACCGGCCCATATATACTTCTGACAAAGTTTCATTAAAAACTGTCCAGTAGTTTCAGAGGAGAAGTCGAAAATAGGTGTTAACGACGCACGCACACACGCACACACGCACGCACGCACGCACGCACGCACGCACGCACATACACACGCTGCGCTATGCCATAAGCTCACATGACCTTCGGTCAGGTGAGCTAAAAATGATGAGAAATGGATAAATTGAGTGGGTTGAACATGTATACAGGATGTCATACACCAGGGAAGTGAGACTGGGTGCTCTGGAAGGGTAAGCACCTCCTGTTTAGTTAGCTACACAGTACACTGCCAACAATGCAATCTATGAAGTATGAAAAATGTATACACATTCATAATAACTATTTTTAGGGCTAGTAGATTTTAGTTCAGGGCTAGTAAAAATTCTCAGAACAAGCCGACTGGTCTAGTCTTTAAAAACATTGAACCCTGTTCTTTCAGAGAACAACTATCCCATATCCTCAAGTGTCCTAACTTCGTGGTAGTGTCAAGTCCGTGGCATTTTGTTTACACCGGATATCAATCATAGGAAGCACATCACTGCACATGTTCAAAGTCAAAAAGGCGCCGTAATGGTTTAACTTTCCATTTGTGTTAGAAAATTTTTAAAAATATGTCTGAAAATTACGAAAATATATAAAAATGTAGGCAATTTAAATTTTTAGACAGATTTTACTATTCCTAAATTAATCTATATCACTTTATTTTTTCGGCACATGTAATATAAATCAAGATGTGACCTATGCCGTCTGCACATGGAGTCTCTGACCTATTTATCCGATCCTCATTTGAAACATTTTGTACCAGGTAAATTAAGTTTTTAGCCAAATCAAAAACGTGTAATACTTACGCCATTTTTAGTAAAATATTTTCATATTTCTCTATATAATATGATGTAAAAACGGGTGTAAAAACGAGGTCAATTGCTCATGTCGTATCGGAAGTGTATGATCAGTTTTTACTGTTAAAATTTGTATTTTTTTAAACAAATTTTGTTGTAAATCTAAACTAGACCACTTAAAATAATTCTTTTAGAAAAAATAAGTTTTTTAGGCATTGATCACGTGAAATCACGCAGTCCGGGAGACCTCCCACAAACTTTCCGCCCGTTTTTCAAAACAGCATCTAACCCGAGGGTATTGTTTACAAACGATCTTTACCGGTATATAACGAAAATAGATGAGGTTATTTCTAATTTTGAAAATGAAGTGACAAGACATTTGAAATGAGATCCAAATGTTTATTGTTTTCTGAAGATTGCCCATTATATTTTTGACACAAACTGTTAGTACCACGAACTTAGGACACACAAGGATACTGTTCCCCACACACTCCAAACACAATAAACCAACAGGTAATTAGTTTTAATCACTCTTTAGTCTTCGCACCTCAACACTGTATATTTCACATTCATAATTTCTTAATTTTCCACGCATGTGACAGTATGTAATCTTCTGCTTACTGCTTAGAAATACTGAATCCTCAAGTGCTCTAACTTCGTGGTAGCGTCAAGTTCGTGGCATTTTGTTTACACCGGATATCAATCATAGGAAGCACATCACTGCACATGTTCAAAGTCAAAAAGGCGCCATAAGTGTTCAACTTTCTATTTTCGTTAGAAAAAATTTAAAATATGTTTAAAAATTACCAAAATATGTAAAAATATCGGAAATTTTGATTTTTAGACAAATTTTACTATTCCCAAATTATTCTTAAACTATCTCATTATTTTTTCGTCACGTGTAAAATAAATCAAGATGTAAACTATGTCGTCTGCAAAAAGAGTCTCCGACTTATTTATTCGATCCTGGTTTGAAACATTTAGTACCAGGTAAATATAGTTTGTAATGAAATCAAAAACGTGTGACACTTACGCCATTTTCAGTAAAATATTATGCATTTTTCACTATATAATATGATGTAAAAAACGGGTGTAAAAACGAGGTCAATTGCTCATGTCATACCGGAAGTGTATGATCGTTTTTTTCTTGTTATAAATTTTATTTTTTAACTAATTCTGTTGTTAATCTAAACTAGACTACTTAAAATATATTTTTTCAGAGAAAATCAGTTTTTTAGAATTAATCACGTAAAATCACGTGATCCGGGAGACCTCCCACGAACTTTCCACACATTCTTCAAAATGGCATCTATCTGGAGGGTATTGTTTACAAACGATGTTTACCGATATTTAACGAAAATAACCCAGGTTATTTCCGGTTTTGAAACTGATTTGACAAGACATTTGAAGTTAGACTCAAATGTTTATTGTTTGTTGACGATTGCCAATTAATTTTTTGACACAAACTGTTAGTACCACGAACTTAGGACACACGAGGATATATGTATAAATCTGAAAGATTTACCATATGGTTTACCTTTTTTATCAAAATATTTGGTAACAAGAGATACGATAATCATGATAAGAACTATAACTGCCACCAGGACTATATATATTGTTGAAGGATCTACCGCAGCCATCGTTAAGGAAACAAAATAACACTTCCTAATAAAATTTACAAATTATTAAAGCTCTCTCGCACTTTCCAAGTGTAACGGAAGTTTTTCAAGAATTATAATTTTTTAACAGACAACGAGACGGACTTGATCAAAATCCGGAATTGGATTGAAGAGGCAGTAGGCAGTAAGCTGTAAATATGTACGCGGGATTAAAAAAGCGAAGTGTGCCAACAGTTCAATTTATGCGGATTTTATAATAATACTTGTCTCGTATAAAAACAACAACAGGTACGAAAATCTAATCGAAAAATGGAGACAATTATTAGGAAAAATGAGAGAGGTGACCAAAGTGAAAAAAAAAATAGTAGAAAAAATGAAAATAAAATAAAACAAAAATAAAAAAGGAAAGAAAAGAAAAATGTTGTTGGAAGAACTGATAATATAGGCACAGATTGAACCTCGCTAAAAGCGGCTTAGCCGCGAGAGGCTTCAACAAAACCGCATAAATTCACCATATAAGCCATCCAAAATCAAAATAAGTAGTAAATCCTTCGTATCGAAGCACTGTAACGCCACATAGCAGTGTTGTCGCATAAACGTAATCTGGACAACGCGCCAACGTGGGCAATTTCAACGCGTAAAGAGAACGATTTTATGCGGCAAAAAGGCTACCTTTAGCCGCATAAAGAAAACATTAAACGATACCATAATATCCTTCACTATCATCACCTACACCTCCATCATCATTACAAGCTTCAATATAACACCACCATCATCATTATCATTATATTATTATCTCCCCGCCCTCAGGGGTGAGGGGGTATAGTAATATCTCTCTCTCTCTCTCTCTCTCTCTCTCCTCTCTCTCTCTCTCTCTCTCTGTGTGTGTGTGTGTGTGTGTATGTATGTGTGTGTGTGTGTGTGTGTGTGTGTGTGTGTGTGTGATATTTGGTTTCCGTGCATTTTAAAGAAAACCGCACATCCGATTGAGCTGAAACTAAGTTAATTGATTAATTACGGTGAGGAGTGGTATGGGATCGTCATCATCAATATTACCACCACCGTTTTTTGTCGAGATATAAAAACTTTTTAAAATTCGTTAAAACTAGCCCTCTCTATGTATCAAAAAGACACCCTTCCGCCACATACAAGCAACACATCTTTATGCGTTGAACGCCACCGCATAAACCGTTGTCGACCTCTTTATGCGTTGGAATTCCCTGTCGCGATGATAGACGTGTTGGGCTAACAAATCACTGCGTCACAAAGCTTAACGCCTGTACCTTTGAACCACCTATTGTCAACACCTACCAAAACTGGTCGGATCATGTAAGTGAAATAATTATAGATTTGTGCAGGGTGTTTGGTGATTTTTAATATGTTCCAACCTATTTGCCAAATTGTTCCAAATATCAACTCGTTCCAACTTTTTTTAACCAACAATTGAATACCAACGTGTTCTAACTTTTTTACGAACTCGAGCGTTAAATTGTTTCAAATCAGATTTACCTAAATTAATTCCTATAATATTATATGCAATTTCTCTTATTTTTAATAATAATAATAATAATAATAATAATAATAATAATAATAATAATAATAATAAACAAACCGAATATTGAGCGCATTCCTACACTTAATTCCCAAATAGCTGTAAAATTATAGACACATTTAAAAATAAATAAAATAGTCTTTGTGTTTGATATGTTTAATTTAGCAGTTTAATTATGTCCAATTTTGTTTTAAAAATAGTGTCGAACTAGGTAACCAAAATAGAACAAAAAATTGAAGCCATAATTATGATCAAAATGATTTCCTAATCATTCTGCCCGATTGGTTCATTATTATTTTCGGCTGTCGATGAGAGCGTTTTTCAAATACATGTAGTGCCAAAGTTTGATTTTTGTTTAAGAATACTTTCTGTGTTTATAAACCATTATGATTTATTTATCAGTTTTCAAGCAACTTGTCGCCTGGGTTACAAAGACTGGGAAAGAACATACTTTTTAAAAGCATTTATTTGTTTTTAAAACTGCAACTTTATTTCGCTCAAAGTGACCTATATTTTACGATGTCCATCACTTCGTCGCTCAAACGTTCGTTTATTTTCGCTCTTTTGTCCTATGCTTTCGCTAAAATGTCCAACGCCGAAATAGACAAGTTCATTCAAATGAAGGATACGTTTATATAAATTAATAAATAAAAAGATAATTAATAAGTAATACAATGATATTATAAGTGATCAAAATTTGATAATTGTTATTCTTGTTAAATTATTAATCATTATCCAGTTGTCATATAACATTTTTTTAAATTTAATCATAAAATACATTCAAAAAATGGTACCATTTTTTGAATGTATTTTATGATTAAATTAAAAAAATGGTATGTGACACAGTTATCAGAATTGGTGTTATAAGTTGAAATAATGATGGGAAATCATCCGTTAAAAATAATCACGCTGCCATACAACTCTATAATATAGTATATAGTATATCATGCAATAATTATGAAGCGCCGCCCTGGCGGTAACCCTACAGTTCATACGAGTACCTGGTTGTCGGCTAACAATGTACCCATATTTAATGATAATGTGATTGTAAAAGAGATGTGTAGTAAACGGTAAGTTTATTAAGTGTTTTATAAGAATATAGTGATTACTATAGAGATATAGTGATAGTATATAACGAAGTAGACAAGTGGATATCGATAGGCCTAGACATGAAAAAAAAAACGGTGACACAGAGTTTAACATAACGGGGTTTACCAAACAGAAATGAAATAAGTTCTTTAAGTTTAAAGAAAAAAAACGATCAAACGCCTCAGAAAACACCTAAAAACTTCTTTTTTATCTTATTTTATTATTATTATTTTTATTATTCAACTTTCGTTGTCTACAAATGTAGAATCCCGATAAGTGACGTATAGGTGTGATGTGGCTGAGCAGTGCTTATTTTAAACGACTGGTATGAGTTACTAGTACTTCCATTGATCCTATAACTCAGTTGTAGCATAAACTGTACCATGTCGTCTTAAAGTGTTTCTGTATGATCTATTTAATATGCGGAAGTTAAGGAAAATTAAAACACTAGTTTGACTTTTAGGGGCAATGGGCTACTGGGTTTGCCAATCTTTATGTCAAATTCGTAGTAAGATGGATAATCATGAATAATTACCTCTATGAAACCGACGTCGCCTGGTGATTAGTTTATTTAAACAATATTTATTCTCCAAAAAACAACATATAATTTATTATACAAACATATAGAAAAATAGAATAGGATTCAGGAACAAGCCAGAATGGCTTATATTAACCCGTGATTATTAACTAGTGATTATATACGTATAAAATAGTTTTTTTTTTATAAAAAGTTAGTTTGAGTATATGGCTGTCATTATTTTTAATTGGTACAAGAACACACACACACACACACACACACACACACACACACACACACACACTCACATTAGGTCAAACACGTGAACGTCAACTAGGGAAGGGTAACTTGTGTAATAACATAACAAATGAGCATCAAAATTTTTGCCTCAGTGCGTATATTTGTTTATAATTTATCACTTGCTGTACAGTGGTAATAAGTGAAATGGTAGAGCACCCCCTTATCACTCTAGACATTAACCATAATCACTAAACACAATAATTTGTCTTATTTATTTTGGTTGTTTTTGACATTAACTAGTACTCGTTTTTGTTGGTTGCTTTGTGCTGTTGTCGAGTGTAATTATATTTTACAGTTGAAATGTCTAAGAGCGAGAAAAGCACATCAACAATAAATATTTACAATTGCAACATCTTTGCTTCAATCAAGTATTTGACATCGACTATACATTGCAACTTCATAGAGACATTGCTCCAAGCGCTGACGTGATGGCTTCAGATGTCAAATGTTCTTGTTGACTGACAGGAAACGACCCATTTTTATGAAAAGGTACACCAATAGCGCATTTCAAAATTGTTTCCAAATTAACATGACAAATGTGACACGGTAATAAAAGTATTTTTTTTTAAATTTTGTAAATATAAAAAATAATGGAATGTCTCAAATTTTTGCACAAAATGCTTCGCTTTTTATACAATCTGAGAAAGTCCATATACTTTGCAAGTTAATATAGACATTGAAAAATTACCTTATTTCTTAAATATGTATTGTGTTTGTAACATAATTGTTTTAAATGATGTTTTGTTTCTGCATTTTATTACAGTTCAGTTCATATAGTTTATTTACGTGTCACATGTTATAAAACATAATATACATATTAAAATATTACATAAAATAATAACATCCAGCCTTAAAAGACTTCTGAGACACGAGTTAGAAGTTATTTACATATAACATAGTAAAACAAGAATTATATATTAAGTATATTGATAACCGAGAGACGTAAAGGTTGGTTAGTACGCGAATTATTGTTTAATGACAACTGCTTAAAACAACAGAGTAATTCTATAGAAAACACATCAAACGAGTTATATTTAAGTTTGAGTTACACAACCTCATTTAAAAACTTTACACCGAACAGTTTAGAAGTGTCCCCATTTTCGTATTTGAATGTGGAGATTACGTAAACATTGTTTACTATTTATGTGTTGTTTTGTTACACATATATATATTTTGTATATATACGCACCGATCAACGAATTAAACATGAATATCTTTAAAACCCGACAGTTTAAATATCGTCGAGACATAAAGGAGAAGGAAATGTAATTTTTCTCTTTTATTACAGTGAATTGGTGAACATTAATATGTAAATAAATATTACATAAATCATTACAGTCTCAATACATGCTTATCAATATAGTCTACCACGCCTTTTTTAACATTGATTTATGTAATTTTAAGCACACCTCCCTTTAAACTCATTTGTCGTTTTTACAGAGAAAAGAGTTTTGATTACAAATTAAGCTTAGCCGTAGATTAGACCAAGCATGTAATGCCTCCGAAAAAGAAGGTAAAAAAGAAGATCCCAATTCCACCAGAGATCCAACCATATTATAAAGATGCCTTGCTACTTGGTCTGACAGAACAGACTTTTCAGGTTTTGTTGAAAAATGGATACAATAACATTGCTACCATATCTGCTATTGATGAACCGGACTTACAGGCTCTAGAAATTCATTTAGCTCAGAAGTCTGTACTGCGAAGACTAGTAAAGGGCTTGCAAACAGAAACAGCAGAACGAAGAACACAACCAGAAGTTACAGCACACGTGAGTTATAAATTAAAAGAGAAGTAAAAACTCAAGATGAAAGTTTAAACTTGTCAACGGAAATTTACGAATCTAGTCAAAGTACGCTGGTATCGACAACTTTAGGTAACCAAGACAACAGAGGCATCGAATTTGAACCACAGACACCAGTAGAAAGGTCCACAGATGATAGATTCAGACCCGAAATCGTTATTATTTCAACAGGTAAGTCGCACATATGGTAAATATGATTTTTCATGAAACAGTAAATACCGTTAAGTTTCCTCATCAGTAGCACATTGAGCGCAGAAATCAAGACAGTAACTTTAAATCGGCACCACTCATACTATGTAAGGGCACACGACCAACAAAACAATTTTCAGTTATTTTAATTAATAATTTTGTGTATTTAGATCGCCAGTGCGAGGCGAAAAGCGCATGTTATAAACCAACAAGAACCCCTATATTAATGCTTTGGTATAAGTGGTTTTTTGGTGAGTCAGTAGAATTTATCAGTTCTTAATATGTGTAATTATAACTAAACTTGTCATAAGTTTGCAGTACTAGATGGTCGTTTCGGAATCAAACTCTTTATCAGTACGGCTCGGACAAAAATTTCTAAGTTCGAGATATATTTTGCTAACCACTAAAGCGAGTTATGGACAGATTAATATTTTTTCACAGAATGTTTGGTGAATAATATTTGTTATCTGATACTAATGTGTATGTTTTTATCTTTTAAAACATTTGCATGCATGTCTAGAATATTTTAGTTTAAGATATGTTTCACACTATTTTACTACATATCGAATTCCTTTGTAAACAAGACGATGAAGACGAAAGCCTTGGGTCTGTATGTAGAGTTGATCAAAGGGAGATCACTGGAGCAGGAAGCACAGATGACCGAGACGAATACCAAGAAACATTAAATAGAGATGACAGGAGTGGCTGCATTGGGGCTGTAGATGAAATTGTCCCAATTGAATGTCCCGGGACTGAAATTAGGAATGCCCAAGTTGACTGCATAGAAACTGTAAATGCAGCCGAGCTAGACGATGACCTTAAAACATTGGATACATCGCATCTGGAAGCAGGATATAATATAGTTAATAACAAGACATCGTGAGTACATACTCTAAATCCTTTCCTGTGTGTTTTTTATTTCAAATTAGATTTTTGTGTTCGTATTTTAACTTTGAAGCTGATGATACTAATTTATTTATTGAATGTCTTTGTAAACGTATTTTTTCCATAAAATCAAAAGTCATTAATCACGCTTCAACTAGACGTTATAAATTACAACCAGTTTATTGGCAATACCTTCTCCTAAAAGTATATTTCATTCGAGTTAAAAAATTCAACCAACTTTTGTAATTCGCTTGACATTTTGCACATAAATCTATTGAAAAAAAATTGAAAATGCCATTTAGGTAATCATACATTTCCAATAAAAGTGATTGCTTAAACGTACATCTTCAATAAAAACAAAAGATTGTAAACTTTCCGTATTAGTTTCAATTGGTAAGATCTATCTGATCTATCAGTTTAATTTAAAAAAAACAGATGCTAAAATGCTAAAGCAAGTTTAGTGGCAGTATACCAATATAATCTGCAGCGAAAAATCAATTGGACCACAATCCTGTCATATTGATTATGTTTTCTGTTGTTGAGAGATGCATATGATTTTCAGTTATAAATTATTTTTATCTATCAAAGACTCACGGATACAGTTTCTTCATGTGATCACGAGGCGTCTATCTTATACTCTGAAGAGGTTGAAACAAATCAACATGACGAATCAAGTTCAGACAGCGACGTGGAACAAACCTACAATTCGTCTCCAGAATCCGATTCGGATTCAGACATTGATGAAAACAAAGGACTCAAACATAATCGGACAGCTTTGGCTGTGCGAAACCGAGCTGGATATAGAACACAGAGATTACATGGACAACTTGCGAGGAAACGAGATTCTGGCTATGGTATGTAGTAACTATATTTTACAAAGAGACACGTAATTCGCTAAATTGTGAACGACGAGTTTTGTTTTTTGAAGTAATTGTCAATTGAAAATACAAAATAAAAGAAAAATATAGAAGAAAAAAAGCAATTGATACTCCACCATAAAACTATTTGATACACGGATTACATCCATATATAGATAACCGCATTAAATATACAAAATCATTCGGATTATAGATACATTTGGGTGATTCATGGTTTAAACCACATAAACGTTTTACCCAGCGGTAATTACTTGTTCACAGAAAAGTTTGTACATTTTATAAGTGACTGACTAGATGAATATCTCCCTTATAATATAATATGATTTTTGTCTTCCATATAGTATTAGTAATTTTGATCGCTCAAACATGTGTAGACCACTTTTTATTTTTACATGTTAAATTTTCAGGTATGCAGGTGGCAAGAAAAAGTAAAAGTATTCAGTCCAAGAATACGTATGTCAAGGGGGCCTCTGGTTGTATTATCGGAGATAACATCAAAATAACACACAATCAGATGAAGGAAGATGTTGATATAAGGATACAAACATTAGAAGGTAAGCTATCAAGGACGAATTAATAAATATAGAAAATGTACATAGTATAACATTACTCTTATTGTTATCCGAATCTAAAAACAAATGAAAAGACACATACTTGTTCCATAAGATCAACAAAGTTATTCTCAAGTTTAATTGTTGCTACTTAACAAATGTCATGTGAAATCATAGCTAACTAAAAAAACAACTCCAATATTGAAATATCACAAAGCGGTCATGACAGATAAAACACAAAAATATAAATATCATGCTATTGTAATTTAGTTTGGTGACATTTATGATAATGAATGCAACAGTTATTTTATGGGAAGAACAACGTTAGCTGGCTGACATAGCCTATAGTACAAGTATGACAAATTTCCTTGGCTGAATTTGGTCAAATGTTATTTGTTCTACCCCACGAAAGAGTTTTGGAACAAGCACTACTGATGAGGAATTGTTTTCCTAAACTGCCCACTAGTGTTGTAAAATTAGTACAGTATAATACTAGTATTTAATTTATTCCAAGATACATATATGTATATCTTAAAATGGCTTCACTGGACTAAGACATAAGAAATCTAAGGGACGATATGGATGCATCATTCTATTACCCTTTTCCTATAAATCGACACCAAACATACTAATCCACGTCTAAATCACAACCCAGAAGCAAAGTAAAAACTTTGAAACTGACAAGGTAGGTAAAACGCGTGATCCAGGTGCTCCGGAAGGATAGGCACCTCCTGTTTAGCTAACTGCATCCGCCACTTAATAATGGTGAGTTATGGCACTTTAAAATGTTTAGTTATAATTTTATCTGCAGCAAGTTTTCGTACCTGGTGGGTAGGCCTTAAAACGAATGATTTGTAGACCTAAGTGTATTTTGTGTATATGTAACACTAAGTTTAATTTCATAAGCAGATTACATGTACACATGCATAGCAGTAGGAGTGCTGGATTAAAAATCTCTCAAAGACATAAACATAAATTAAAACCAGATTGATGTCGTTTTAATACACTATGCAAGCTCTCCTATTAGTGGCATATATTTTGAGAAAGTAAAACTGTATTATTGCTCCTAATTTGCTTTATTTACTGTAACTGGAAAGAACAAATAACGTATGTAAGCAGAATGATTGTAAAACAGTCAAACCAGTGTTTCAGATTTCTAGATTTTCTGAGTCAATTTTGCTAGTTTCTGAACATAGCTCTATGATGTTCCCAGGTTACTTTCCATGTTTTGATGTTTAAACAACATTCGCTTGCGATGAATAACTTATACCTGGAAATAGCATGGACTTTTTTGAAATCAATACTTTTTTGTAATATCTGCA
Source organism: Anadara kagoshimensis (assembly GCA_021292105.1). Lineage (NCBI taxonomy): Eukaryota > Metazoa > Mollusca > Bivalvia > Arcoida > Arcidae > Anadara > Anadara kagoshimensis. The sequence goes on from CM037857.1 coordinate 39,448,747, forward strand.
CATTAAATATCTCAGTTACATTAAGGAACAGGTAAACATTTTAAATAAATTTCTGATATGAACGAAATTTACCCAGTAAAACAAATTCAGAAGTAATTTGAGCTATCCTATTGTTTATTGATAACTTTGAAACACAAGACCTAATGAGCATTTGATCGAATTTTAATCTACAGTTAATTATATTAAGTCACCCATGTGTTTTCATTTCAGAACAAACTCGAATAACGCTAGAAAATTATGAAGAGGAAGAAGTGTTCGTCCCTACAGAGTCTTACAAACAAATTAAGGATGAGTTAGAAAGTTCATACTTTATTACAGTAACAGGCAGACCCGGTGATGGTAAAACCACAATAGCAATACGTCTTCTGATTGAGTACAGCAAAAATAAGAGAAGATGTTTCATTTGCCAAACGCCAGAAAATTGGGATACCATCGCTGGTTGGAAAGGAAGAAAAGTGGCTGTAATGGTTGATGATGTATTTGGCACGTATGTATATGATGAGATGAAATCAAAACCATGGATTTCAAGATTTGAGAACATGGAACGGGTTATAAATGGTAGGAAAGGTGACATTTATATCATATTTACATCCAGGCTTTACATTATACAAGAGGTTAAATCGTACCTACACAAATTTTCTTTTTTTAAATCTCAATTTATAATCAACCTATCCGATAAGGAATTTAAACTTTCTATTTTTGAAAAGGAAGAAATATTAAAGAAACATCTGCAGTTCCATAAGTACACATTAGACGAAAAAACAATTGCACAAATTAGCCATATGCACACGCCTCATGGTTTTCCTCACTGCGCAAAGCTTTTCACAACAAGCTTTTTTCTTTATAAGCAAGGTTTAACATTTTTTGAACATCCTATTGAATGTTTGAATTCAGAAATAGAAATGTTTCGACGTATTGATAAAAATAAATTCTGTGCCCTCGCCTTGATGGCAGTGGAAGATGGTAAACTCACAGAATCTATACTAAATGACATGACACGAAAAAGTGAAAAAACCAAGACACTGATTAGGGTGTGTGGATTACCTGATAATACGCCACTCTCGGTTTTAAAAGATTCATTAATGTGCATGCTTTCAGTTTACGTGCGACAAAACCATAACGGATCATTTGTTTTTAATCATGAAACAGTATCAGAGGCCGTCTGTTTTTCACTTTCAAATTCTAACCTAGAATTCGTACTTCAAAACATGGATTTGAAGTTTGTCAACAAAAGAATCAAAACTCAAGCTTGGAAACAGAAACATGGGAAGGATGATTCAGCTATATACATCCCCCCTTGTAGCATGTATCTATCTCTATGGAGGCGATTTTACGCCGAATTTGAAAAAGGCAACGTGAGAGAACCTTTGAAACACCAAGCTTGGGAAGATAGAGAATTTCTTAAACTATGGTCATCAGTGAAAACTGAAAATAAGAAGTTCCTAATTGAGATTGCTGAGTTCACAGACCAAAAATGTTTGAGATCTGTATTTTACTGGGCAGTATTTTTTGGAAAAGAACAATTTGTTGAAGTTATCATAAAAAATGTAAACGTTAATGTTGAAGAGTTATCTCGGGCGCTTGTTATAGCTTGTATTAAAGAAATATCTGTTTCTACTATTCAGAAAATGATAGAGAAAAAACCGGAACTTGAATATAAAGAAACAGCAGCTGACTATACTAAAAATCTTAAACAAGTAAACAGTGAATATGATCCTAATGACGATAACTACAGTCACGTTAGCGATTTTTTGAATTATTTGTTTGGGGAAAGAATGGCTTCGGTGATTTTAAACGGTGGTATGACCCCATTGCAGGGAGCTATATTTAGCAAGAAATTGGAAGTTGTGATATTGCTTATAAAATGCGGCAGCAAAATTGATACGGAACAAAACCTTGGAAAAACTGCACTTCACTTTGCATCAGCCATAGATGATCTTGATATCCAAACATGCTTACTTGAACATTTATCATCAGATCCATCATATCGAAAACATAAAATAATAAATTGTACAGATAGAAAAGGAAGAACAGCCCTTCATTATGCAAAATCGAAAGATATGGTGTTACTCCTGATAAAGTCTCAAGCAAATCCAAACTTAAGGGATATCTATGGCCATACGCCCCTCTTGTACAGAGCCAAGTTTGGTATTACCAGTGATATTGTTGAAGCGCTTTGTAAGGACGGAAATGCAGATATAAATGCCGTTGATAAATCCAGAAGAAATGTCTTACATATTGCTTTTAGAACAGAAATCAGTGATGATATTGTTAAATGTCTGATCAAAATGGCTGAGCTCGGTTTCAACTTCACTTCAAAAACATGTGATGGAGAAACCCCTTTGATGGCATTTGTAAAGATTTATGCTCATCCGGAGGAAAGAGATTTATTTATGATAGCTAGAGTAATCCAGACATTAGCAGAATGTGGAGCGGACTTAAATGCGGTTGATTCGAAAGGCAAGACTGCACTACACTATTCTATCGACTCCGAAAAGGAAGAAACGCCGATGCAGCTTCTTTTAAACGGTGCAAATCCCACTGTTGCTAGTTGGCTTGATTGTCCTCTTTTCTATTTGGTATATCGGCATTCACAGTTGGCTAACGCCATCGACGTGAATGTCATTTTAAGCATGATGATAAAGTATATGCCAGATATCAATTATTCTAATAAACATGGTAAAAATCTTCTCCATATTCTATTGAAATGTGAGGATTTATCATCCTATAAGGAAATTGCTATTCTGTTACAAAAGGGAATAGATGTCACTGCAAAAGATTTCAATGGCGTGACTCCAATAATGATGGCAGCAGGATCATCCTGCGAAATGATAGAACTTTTCTACAAACACAATGCTGCTTTAAAGACAATTGACAATAAAGGCAGGAACGCGTTGTTTTATGTTGCATGCACACAATATCCAAAACTGGATATCATAGACTATCTTTTAGAAAAAGGGTTTTCACTAAATGACTGTGATAAAGACGGGAAAACACCCCTTTGTGCATTACTTAGCAGTAAATATTGTACTGTCGAGGTTGTGGGATATTTTATCTCTAGAGGCGCAAACGTTAGTGTAAAAGATGCATCAGAAAATAGTGTATTCCATCATTTATTTTCTAACAAAGGTGTTGTTGAAAGTAGTAATGGTCTTAAGGACACTGAACGAATATGCGAAACATTGCTCGAACATGGGGCAGACTTGAACAGTGTAGACAATGATGGAAATACACCGTTAATGCATAGTTGTAAAAACAAATTTAACAGCCAAATACTGAAATATTTATTTTCTCGTAAAGATGTTAATAAAATCAACATAAACAAAGAAGGACAAAATATTTTACATTTGATTGTAAATGCAAATGGTTCGGAAAAAGACAAAATTTCTTTGATCGGAATATTGCAGGAACAAGAATTTGATTTTGATATGGTCGACAATTTTTCCAAGTCTCCGCTAATATATGCAATTGAAAAGAATTATTTGTCCCTTACATTGAAATTATTACCCATAGCAAATATATTTGATGATGGCAAGAGTGTATGTTCAGTGTTACGGTCTGTCATTGAGTCGGCTTTGCCAAACGAACTATTGAAAGAGGAATCAATTTATTCTGGAATGAAAAGAACGTCAGAACAATTATGTTCCATACTATCTGATGAACAGTTTAGTGTTTTTATGAGACTTTTTTCAGATTCAAAAACAGTTATTATGGAAGACGGAACAGAAGTACCGCATTTCCTAGTAAAGTCCAAAATCAAAGATGGTATATTGGATTATATATTTTCTCTTATCATCAGAAAACAAGGAGCCAGTTTAACAGTGACGGATAATGTAGGCAGAACAGTTCTACATGTTGCAGTTCAGTTTTGTAAAGGTGACTTGAGCTGTCGACGAATTAATATTGTACGCCTACTTTTACAAGAAGGGGCTAACCCGAATCACAGAGATATTGATGGTCGTACAGTTTTACATTATTGTGTACAATCAGATCGAGGTGATAAGGAGGCAGCAGAAATAATGAAGTGTCTACTAGATCATGGCGGCGACCCTTTTTTTGTCAATAAAAAGGGAAAATCAACTTTGGATGTAATTAAAGATAACATTTCAAGACTAAGAACTTTCAAATTCATTAGTGAAAAATTCAAAATTCCCGCTAAAATAAAACAGATTGTTCAGTGGAAAGTCCTGCGCTCCTCTGCACTTGAAGTTTATATAAATGAATCCGACAGGAAGTACATAACAGATATGTTGTTGGAGACCTGGAGCTATGATTATTTTAGTGACAATAAAACAAAGTTAATTCATTTATTTTGTAGATTTTGCAATTTCAAAATCGCAAGCAGTTTATGTCTGATAACACCAAATGTGGACATTAAAGATGCTTATGGAAAGACACCCTTACAACTCTTGCTTACGTCTGAAATAATTTGTCATGATCATAAAAAGGATCAAATGATAAACAAATGGAGTACGTATTACGACAGAATAGAAGATTTACAATTAATAGGTTCCTATACTTTGGAAAATGCCGTTTCAATCCTGAAAATGCTGCTACAGAGATCTGCTGATCCGAACATAAGAGATGCAGAGGGGAATACACCTTTGCACTTATTACTGAGTTCTAGTTGGTATGGAAAATATTTATGGGATGCAGTTGTTCTGCTTTTACAATATGGTACTAATGTAAATGCAGTTAATTGTAAAGGAATTACACCATTAATGTTAGCAGCTGGTCATAAGCGAATAGAACTTAGAGCTGTTCTTATTTTTATACTGATGAAATTGGAGCTTTGGCATTCGCAAAGGATGCAGATGGGCATGATGCATTATGGTATTCACAACAAAAAATTGTGAGTATGTGCGAATTTCATCACACAACACATCGCTGGAATCTATGGCTGCATCAACCGAAGTTGTCAGCATTTATGCATGTTTTTGAAATGTCGATGATGCCAAGGTCTGTTCATATTGATGAATTATGTTTTGGGGAACACAGATATGAGTGGTTGTAATAATCGAGAAAACAATCATTTATATTTCCCTCATAATAAATTCTATGCTATAATTGGTTGGTTTTAATCCTATGATCGAAAAGACAAATTGTTAAGTTCCCCTCGTGCAATCAGTTTTCCTATAATATTTCACCCCTTCGGAAAACCCTCTTTAAAAAACGTAAAACGAAAAACATGACTTACCTCGGTTGAACAAATCTTTATGTCTCCCTCATAAGTTTGTAATAAATGTATAATATTATTGAACATATGTTTGTCTTTACGTGTTTTTTACGTGTAGGATTTTTATATAATGTATGTAGCAGAATGCTAGGATAGGTTTTGAAACGAAACAAATCTATTAATCATAGTTTGATAAATTATAATCATATCTCTGATAATATTGAGATATTGCATTTATACGATGAAGGAATTACAGTGTTTACTTTGGAACTTTAAATATGCATTGATGAACGAATGACAACACGACCAACGAACGGAACCATCTCTGCGACCTGAACCAGTTATACAATAAAGATTGTTGATGGATACAATTACTTATGGGATATTGATTAAAATGCAATGCAAAGTTACACGTTTTTATGTGAATCATAATTGATTCTCTAGACCCATGACGTGTCTTTATTTACGACATTTACTTGTTAGATATTAGATATGTGTTCATTTAAATAGCAGATTATTTCATAACAAATCGAAGGCAAGACGGTACATTACTTCACACAGAATTGCCTATTTCATTATCAAGGACGATTCTGGACAAGTGGTTACAACATTTACACAATATATTTTCACAATTTATTAAATGTATATAATCCACATTCACATTTCACCTTTTCCATTGGGTTTGATACAATCAATGTGTGCGATTTAGAGAAACTTCATGTGATCTTTAATCTTTATAAGCACCTAGTCATTCACCATTTAAATACAACATCTAACAGCAAGACATTATTCATTAAACTAACAGCTGTAAAGAGGAGGTATGGGTAATTTCGTGTGATCCCCCTAAATTTACCATTTAAGTTTTCGAACAATACTTGTCTGAGTGAATGTGTCTGAATTACTTCAATGAAAAGTAACAATTAACAATTATTTTATTCGAGCTATCAGATTTTAAGCCATGCAAAGCTAATCTAAGATTTTTAACTTTTTTTCTAAATACAACCTTAAGGAATTTAAACAAAACCGACCCATTGACGGAAAAAGTTAATGGAAAATAATAACCGACCGTTAAACACACAATCTATGTCATATATTAATGCCAGAAAAATACCTCTTAGACTTGAACAAGTACACAGTGATGGTTGCTTTATAATCCCATGAACAATGGCTAAAATCCTCTCCGTTTTTAAAATTAAATATTAAATAATTTTTTATATTTAATTTTATCTAGAAACTTATAACATTTTTTTCTTTTTACTTTTCCTTAATTGAAGGTTCAGCAAGATGGATATTTTTGTAGCTACGAGTATAACAACATTATACCTTATTGATTGTTATTAATCACCTGTGACTTGTAATTAAATTGAGGAGGCGATTAGCACCGTTTCCACCAACCATTTATGGTAGATAAAGCTCTTATGAGACTATGATTCATATAAAATAATAAATTTGCAGTGTTTCATTTCTAATTATTTTATTGTTAATTTGTTTTGTTTTTAATCAAAGGATTTAGTTAATTTTCTTTTAATTTCCTTTTATTTGATTTTTTGTGTAATGTAAGTTTTTTCATACACATATGTTCTGACATGATCACTTAATGTAAATCTGATATTCTTTATCAAAGAAAAGGTTAATGACAACAACTTGAATAAATTGTAATGTTTAATGTTTCCGATTGTGATTCGGAAGAGGATTTTTTAATTTCTGTCTTTATTGTAAGTTATTTAAATTATATATTTTTCAGTATAATTACAGTCAACTAACTATGGACATGTAGGTGCTTTCTTCTTTAACGAAGAGAAACTTTGTTTCAATAGTGTTTACATTTTCAAAATCCATTTTAACTAAGATTTTCCGTAACTTAATTCAGCAATTTTTGTAATTTTTTGAAAACTACTTATAAACATGTTCGACGCAACCAAATAAAAAAATGAAGCTTAAAGCTATTTTCAGAATGACACCTTAAATTCCTGATAATATTAAAAATTGACAAAATAATAAGGATTTGAAACCTTGCGAGATTTAAGTAAAAGGTAATCGGAGTTAGATTTTGATTGTGAAATCGGGACCTGGCATTTTTGTTTTGATAAATAATATTATAAGATGTACGTAGTATATTTATAATTTATGATGTATATATTTAAATTAATCAACATCAAATATTTTACGTCAGATTTTGAATTGCTTATTAAAAATCTAACAAATAATGCGTACAGTTAAACAACTCGCAATTTTCTTAAACACTATATGTTAGACATAGAACTATAGAATGATGTTTGTGTCTCATTTGTAATTATATTATTATTTAATTTCCTTTGTTTTTTCAACCCAAGAGCTTTAATTAAGTCTTGTTTATTTTCATTTAATTTGATATTTTTATGTGTTTACATTTTGTTTAATGCATGTTTTTTCATACACATACTATGATGACATCATTTAATGTAAATTTAGAATTCTTTATCAAAGAAAAGTTTTATGACAAGAACTTGAATAAATTGTTATATTGAATGTTTCCGATTGCGATTCGGACAAGGATTAGTATGTTTGTTTTTTATTAAGAACTTGAATAAATTTAAATGTTTAAATTGAAATTAGTTTTATTATATATAAATGTATTGTTGTTTGACACTGTGCTTATTCCAAATTTAGTGTTTTGCGGCAAGCAAGGCAATACAATATTTATTAACATACATTTTGTACGAAGCTATAGGAAAATAAATTAAAACTGATTGAAATATTTATTTGCAATCAAATATGATGTCACGGCACGTTATTTAGTTTTGGAATAATTACGGCAATAATACCACCATAGTCATCTTATCCCAACAGTCCAATGCCTGAATTTAGATAGTGTTATTATACATCATATATTAAACAATCTTGCCAAAACGACCTTTAGCACCAACTCGCATAACATAAAATTCCCTATACCTAGCAGAGTGTAAGGGGGTTGGTTGAATGTTGTTTAATGTCAAATCAGCAATTTCCGGCTAAAAAGTTTTCTACGTTAATCTCCAAGATTAACTTCAGCACGGATTCACTCTGTGGTGGAATTTCAGGTGGGTATTTCTGATCTGTGCGCGCGTAATATGTCAAAGTTACAGACCACGCTGTCCATTTAAATTTTTACATAACAAACCAGTAATGATATACAACCAGGAAACTCCTTTCCTCATTCCCGGTTAATTGGGGTTGAACCAACAGTGTTGATGCGCCGTGTATTTGAAAGATAACACCTTAACCTTCGTAACACATTTAATTGTAAGCAACATGTCGTGTTGTATAAAGTTCCCTTAGATAATTGAAAAATTGACGTCTCTTCAAACGTAGCCTTTAGTTGACTTCATAAATTAAGTATGTCTAAATATGAAGCAAAATTTAAAGAAAGATTCGTATCTTTCATTTCAAGAATACCGTGATAGATAACACCAACATAACCAATTTACTCGCCAACTATATGTATATATCTGTATGTAGAGTTGAATGATTTGGCGACAGTCGTTTCTCCAGATTAAACAATGTTATGCATAAAAGGTTGAAATTAAGGATTCTTCAAAGCCTGCTTCACATTAAAACTTGTGTTTTGATTATGACATTCATAAAAGATAACATTTAAAGCTGTATCACAATCGTGATGACTTCAATTTTCCTATTGTCAACTTTCCTATTCTATGCAGTATTATACCCATTTCGCTTGCAATTAATACTCTATCGTTAATCGTGTACAATAACTTTATACAAGGAAGCAAGCTGTTTACAAATAAATTGTTGATCCCGGGATATTAAACACCAGATGTTTCTAGTTTTATGGCCGTCATCACATTATTGATTATGTCTCTGTATCAAAAATTACCCTGGGTATATTTGACGCCTTATTGTTCCATGTTCATTTCATTACAGGTGTAGCCAGCAAAACAGGAGGTAAATACTATTTCGGAGCACACAGACGCACTTTCCTGGTAGCCGTTGACGTGTTAAATTTATTCGCGAGTTTCAAAGTTTTTACTTTGCTTTGGGATTGTGATTTTGACATGGATAAACATGTTTGTCTTTTTTTCGATTGATTCTTCATGCAATATGAGATATTGCTAGCGGTTTTTGGACAGACCCTTTTAGCCTACCTACCATGACCGAGGGTGTATTTCAAGAGTTGTTAGTCTGGGAATGAAACCCAGTTGTACAAACTGTGCACCATTGCTTGCTGATTTGTTTCTTTATTCTTATGAAGCATAATTTATGCAGAACCTTGTTAAATCTGGAGAGAAGACTGTCGCCAAATCATTCAACTCAACATACAGATATAGGACGTTCTGTTTCTTAACAATCCTAAATTTGGAGACTATGTAAATGTCATCTATACTAGTGAGCTTGAAATACAAGACTCGACTGATTCCTCAAGTTCTGCTTCATATTTAGACTTATACGTGAATTATGACGCGCACGAAAGGCTACATTTGAAACTTTATGACAAACGTGATGACTTCATTTTTTCTGTTGTCAACTTCCCTTTTTTATGCAGCAATATACCAGCTTCTCCTGCTCATGGTGTATTTGTTTCCCAATTAATACGCTATGGTAGAGCTTGTTCCTACTACGGGGACTTTGTACAACGAAGTAGACTGCTTTCAAATAAATGGTTGACTCAGGGATATTGCAAGCCTAGCTTTATCAAGGCCCTCAAAAAGTTTTATGGCTGTTATTACAGTATTGTTGATAAGTTTGACGTCTCTGTGTCCAGGATTGCCCTGGATACATTTGACGTCTCATAGTTCATGTTCTTTCACACAATTTTGATTGCACACGCGGCGGTTGTAGCTAGCTAAACAGGAGGTGCTTACCCTTCCGGAGCACCCGGCCTCACTTCCCTGGTTCACATGTCTAACCTAACCTGTCAGTTCCAAATTTTTACTTTGCTTCTTTATTGTGATTCGGACATGGATTAATATGTTTGTTTTTGATTACAATGCATAATTTAATAAGATGAATGAAAGATAAATGTTGCTTTCATGTTGTCAGAACAATTGACACAAGCGGCTAATCCATGTTGTAATTACTGACCAAATGAACAAATACAACTAATATGATCTGCAGTCGCCGTTTTTGTTATAGGCACGTTTACCAGTTTATTTTTTACATCGCATATGACCAATTTTTCAGTTATTTACGATACTTCCTTTTTGTTGTTAATGTCGGGGATTGATCTATACAGGTAAAAAATGTTTCTGTGACGAAGCGTTCTAAGTGCAGTGTCGGTGTCGAAGATAAAAAAAGCAGGTGGCTCAGTTCATTATTCTGGGCATGAACATACCAAATGTTTCTAACCGATGTATAATGCAGAAACTGCATATAACAATGTGAGCAACCTACAAATTTTGCTTAAACGAGTGGCTAATATATATATCTGGTGGCTTAGCAAGAGGCACTTATCCCTCTGAAGCACCTGGTCTCACTTCCTAGGTGAATAACCACGTTTCTTTTTATACTTTGCTTCGGGATGACAATTTTGACATGGATTGGTATGTTTGTTTTTGATTTTATATATAGGGTTTCCGCAAACTAGAATAATAGTACTTGTCCTATTAAAAATGCTCTTCTCAACCGATGTCTTAACAACAGCGAATTACGTCTTATCAATTAAGAACTTTGGAGTCGTGGCTTCAATGTTGATCAACATTGCCCTTATTGAAGTTGTAATAAATAAAGTAAAATGTACTACATACCGTTTTATTCTTTATTTAGATTTATTGGCAAATTAAAAAATATATAATGAGTAATTCTACAGTGCACCTCATAAATATTTTTATATTATAGAAAATAAAAATAAAAAAAATTGATAACAATTGCATTTCCAATAACAAGAGAATTCTATAAATCATTGAATTATCAAATAATTTATACTTTGTTAGGACCTAATTATAGAAAAAATGACCTTAATCTGACATGGTTCAGTTTCTGAAATTTTTCAAAGGAATCCAAATGCTTTGCGAAGCGTGCAGTCCAAACATTTTCTATACCGTTTTTTTTAGATCAAATTGGTATTTTTATCACATTAATCATATTCACATATAACACAGTCTTGGGAATTCTTAATCGGGTTTAGTGTTTGGTCTATAACTAAATTGTACCAACAAATCCCGATTTTTAGCTCACCCCCTAAAATAACTACTGTGCATGGCATTTTGGGTCATTTTGCCTGTGAAAAATTCAGCAATCCAGGTACTTTACGCACAAATTAACTGTACATCTGAATTTCATGAAGTTTTTAATTTTTCAATTTTTCTACCTCTTCTTTTAACATTAACTTGTCAGTTTCCTTATTTAAACAAGATCATTTTCCTAATTTTATTTTTAGGTCATCCATTTTGGAATTGTTGAATTCCAATTACTTGCGTAATATTTTTGATAGTTATTCATTTAGTTCAAAGAGATGTATTTGGGTGTTATGCTATGAAATACGGTTGAAGTATTTCTTTATTATAGACTTAATACAAATAACAGGAAGTGCTAAAAGGGGAGTAACTCGCAGTATAGAACAATGATCATTTTATTGTGAGGTGGGGTCTACCCCATTTGATTATTGTCCCGGTTTTTAGTTGACATTTTTTAATCATTAAACAATTGCCAAAATATGATCTTGCAAATTCTCAATAAATTTCATAAGGAACGCTTTACGGAACATTTCATTTAATTACCTGTACCATAAATATTACTCAACATCTGTACAAAAAGACGCATTTTGAACTGCTAGTTTAAAATTCAAACACTTAGTTCCCAGTTTGATTAACTGTACACATTTTTGCACTTAGTGGGATTCATAATTATAGTGTAATGTGATATCCCTTACATATCTTTTCGAGGGAACTAACGTTTGTAATAGTCATTGAAAACGATTGTACATTGTATATCAATTTTTGCTGATATTGCAAAAATGGATACAAATTTAATGGGAAAAGTGCAAATTATACAATTGAGTATTCAATTCTCATGCTCGTTTTAATTTCCATAAATGTTAAGTATAATTGAAGAGGTCAAGAAGTGCACTTTCGTATGTAATAGAAATAATAACTATTTGCATATAGGGTTTGGAGTATGAACAATCTCGTTGGAAACATTTAGTGCCAATGAGGGACTTTATTACTGCCCTAAACTCTGAATGAGCTGTTTTGTATTTAGGATCTTTACAAGATCAGATAGCCGATTAACATTTGTCTCGCAGATTTATGTATTCGACGTCCCATAGTTCAACGATTCTTTGATTCTCAATTTTAGTTACATACGTGACCGATGTATACGTACCTAGCTAAACAATTCGGAACAAACGGCCTTACTTGCTTGGTGTTTAACTTAATTTGTCATGTTCAAAGTTTTTACTTTGTTTTGGAATTGTGATTTGGATATGGATTAGGCTGCTTGTTTTGATTGGTATGTACATTCATCAATAAACCAGACAGCCACAAAAATTAGAAATTTAATTACCGTTTATCAAACAAAACGCACTGCTTGTCAAACAAAACGTAAAGAAGAGAGAATTTCAATACCTTTTAGAAAAATCAGAAACTATCGTCATGAGATAGTTTTATTATATTATTTAACATTGTTATTTGCCAATTGAAAGGACACATATTTTTAAATATACTCTGCTAGCGTTGTCTCTATTGTAGCCATATAATGATTCTTGTTATCGTGCTTATTTCATTATATCATGAATACATCATTTTAGAAATGATATCGATACTGCAATAATAAACTATCGACTAATGTTTGGGGGGGGGGGACAATATCTTGATTTTAATAAAGACCAACAAAGAATCGAGGTTCATGACGAGAATAGGTACAACACTAGCAAAACTTGCAAACAAAATTAAAATATGTAGAAATTCCGGTCATTAAACATAATAGCAATAACGACAACATTAATAATAATAATTACCGAAGCTAAACCAATAATAATAATGAAGAAGTTTAACTTCGAGTAGATTTATGAACACCTTCTCCAACTATAATAAATCGAACAACACAGCATACTGAAAAGTTTGAAATATAATATTTGTTAAAAATCCATTGATCAGTTGTCTATTGGAGTTATATCATGCTATGATAAACAGGTTGTTAAAAGTCGATTTTCTAATCGTTTTAATAGTGTTTTCGAAATTTTTAAAGACTGATTGAAATAACAAATCGATATCCGAGATACACAAATAATTTTCTCATGATTCTTTAGCTATGTAAAAAGGACAAAGGCCCAAAAAATAAATAAATAAAACGAGTATGTTTCAAGACGGATCAACCACCGACGCCCTGATGTATCAATTTTTTTATGACTTGCATCTTTAAAGACTGATAACATCAGAATATTAATAAAACAACTAAAGGCCTGAAATATAAAATCACTAGTGAAAATGTAGTTCTTTGGATTTAAATTTCCGCAATGAATCCTATAATGAAAATGACATAATCTGTGAATGTAATGTTGTATTTTTACGATTTTGGAACTATAGTAATAGCTTTGATGAATTACCAGCAATACCAATATATTGATACATAGTAGATGAGACGGGAATTTGCTAATTCATAATTTAACCAATTGAGCTTTAGACATTATTTACGCTAAAATTTAATTGTATCGATTAAAATACCAATACAGTATTTCATCATATCAGAATATCCTTCTCTCTCGGATAACAATTCAGAAACTTGTCCAATGTAAACGTTTATCAACAGCATAAATAAATCTCAAAATAAGTTGATTTGCCTATAGACACTTGTCCAAATGCTTCATATAAACAATATAAAACAAGAACAACAGTCAAAACAAAACAGCGATATAATTTAAAAAAATAAAAACTACAATTGGGAATTAATATAATAATAATAACAGTAATAATAACAAAAATCTTACAAAACGTTCATAATATGCCAAAAAGACAAATGATATGAATAATAACCAAATGATTAAAACTACTATATGTACGAATAGAAAAAAATACCAAAATAATACCGAAAACAATAAACCCTATTTATTTCCTTGTAAGAATAAAACATGGCAAAGGTCACAGTTCGAAATGAAATTTATAAATGTTATAGGCAAACAGTAATGACCTGTCTTTTCGACCTATCAATATTTATTATTTACAATTACATTTGCGTATAAAGAAAACAGTGATTATTTCATCAACATCTTGGGAAGCATTGATTGTTTATGTATTAACTGTGAAACCTAACACTATCAATACATCCGATGGATCATTGTGTGTAAATATTCCTAATGAAAGGTCAAGCGAATAGGTTAATTTCGTTTACCGATACAACCCCGTTTTGCTACCTTTAAAAAACATTTTCTTTAATAAGTTACTTTGAATCAACAACAAAACAAGTTTCATAAAATAATGACAAATATGTACAGTGATGAAAATGACATTCATAATTAATGTAAACACTAAATTCGTAACACAAATACAATTTAACTTACAGCGTGCGTAAAAACCTCGAACAGCATAAAGTACCAAGATGTAATTACAAACTTGTAGAAACAACTCAATAAGAAGGTTAAGTTGATCACTATAAAGAATAATACAGGTTAAATAGACAAATCTAAAAGCGTTTATGGCATTAATGGCATCTGTGATTCAAGTGGAAAATACCGATGATATAAAAAGGTTTACATTCGATTGCATTTGGGTAGTGTAGTAATTGATAATTTTAAAAATTCATAGAGATTGTTATCTTAAAACTTGAACAAATCTCATGCATTTAATCACGACATATATGAGAATGAAACATTAACGCCGCAAAACAAAAACTGGGGAAACTTTCTATTGTATTGAATATCAAATTATTTTGAAATACAAGTGATTTAAGAGAAAAAAATGCAATTTGCTTTTCCTATGTCTTTAGAACAAGTGTACCGTTATATATGCACACACTATGAATTATATTTGTGATATTTTTGGATACCAAAAGTTAGAATATACAGTCGAGAGCAACGGATGCAGCAGTCCGTGAAATGCTTAAAAATAAAATAGGCAATAATGGAACGCTAATTTACAAATTAAATACAATAATCTTTGTTATGATTTTTTATTGATTTTGAATTACATATTACTTTCAGAATTAAAAGCACGAGGTTTAGTTTAAAATCTTAATAGGATCCCTTGCTCGTGTGTCCTAAACATTCAAACTAAAAAATAAAATATCTGGGCGACACAATACTGTGAGCTGAAAAAATACGATTTAATGTACATGTGTTTACGCATAAATTGTTTGTCCAAAGGACAAATTTTTTCCAGTACCGCGCAATCTATTTCTGATTATTGTGCTGGTCATGATATTGTAAATCAGACTAAACTAAACTAAAATGATGCGCTTATTACTGGCGCTGAGTTATGTTCATCTGGTTTGAACTTCTTTTAGTTGTTGTACCCAACAGTTTCAATTCATTTATCTAGAACACATTTCAAATAAAAAACAAGTAAATAAATGTAAAAAGCATACAGAAAAATAAAGTGCTGGATATGATCTATAATATGTTCCCGGCCGTCATCATTATCACGATTGTTTTCATGCATTCGACCGGTTGTTCTTGACTACATATGTTTGTTCTCATCATAATAAAATAATATAATCCATATCCATATATGTTTATCTATGTACTTGCTCCAGAAACATCAATATGGAAATCCCCTTTTGATAAAAATAAGTAAGATCTAATTGAGATTTATACTTTCTACATTTCCACTGATTGTCTCAAAACTGCTTTTAGGTTCTCCTTCGATATTAGAAGAGGATCTTTTAATAGCTTTCTCCCATTTATAGAATGAAAAAAAAAATTTCTATATTGATGTGATCTGGTTTTAAAGTAAAAGCTGTTTGAGACATCGTTTTTATATTATTTTGACTACTTATCGTTACCAATGCATTAAGTCGCAGAAGATCGGGTTTGTAATCAATTTTCTAACTTGACAGTTGCCAATCAGAAAAATACTTTTTTTTCAAAATACTGTGGTGTCAAAATTACCACGAGTTATTTCGAAAATTATTAAGTTAGTATATAAAAGAAAGTATAACATTAATGGCTTATATCATAAGCCACACATCATCAAAATCATTTTCCTTATTTTGCGTAACGAGCATAGATTACGCACCCGTAAATGTGCAAAATAATTACAAAGAGATGCCGATTTATTGTTCCTGTTTTATGAAGTTTCTAAAGATATTTTTGCAAATTTTAGAATAGTTTGTTTTGAAAAACATGCGCATACAGATTTCCTGTTACGACTAGGCACAAGTTAGTGAAAAATATCAAACTTTATTCAAATTTGTTTCATTTTCTATGGATATAAAAAGAATTTTACTGTCACAGACACAGTGATTCCTACAGTAGTGACAAAATACGAAAGATATAATAAACGCGAGCTAAAGATTTGTACTTCTAACTCTTTAAAAAGATTTTATGGAACGTACGTTTTTAATTAAAAGGCATTGAAACGTAAGCCGCAATCAAATCTTAAAAAACAAAAGTTCCTCTTTTCATACAAGATATATATTCAGTTTTTCACAAGATTTGTAATAGTGTCTACTGTATAAAAAGTAATTTGCCCCCAGCCTTGGATTTTTATGTTAAAGTTTCTGTTTAATTAAAAGTGAAAAAATGTACAAAATTTTAATTGGTAGCACTGTGCCAAGTTTTAATGCAAACATTACTAAAACAAGTTACTCAACTTGAATTTTGTAGGTCAATTGAATATGGACATTTACCGAATAGTAGTTTGTGTTTATGCATTTATGAATTTAGATTCTTGTTGTTGGTATGACTATTTAGCAGAATAGAAACAGTTCCGTTCTGCTTGAACCATCTGCCGCCAAGTTGTTTTAGGGCGACCTTTTTTCCTTCTACCCCCAGGAGTTCACCCACGGGCAATAGCGCAGTAGTCTGTCTGTCTTTTTCTCACTACATGACCAATCCAGTTTCATCTCTTCCTCCTCACTTCATAACTGATCTTCTTGACTTCTGTCTTTTCAAGAACTGCTTTGTTTGTGATGTGTTGCTGCGATAGAATTTTGTAGATTTTCCTGAGACATTTAGTTTAGAAGGCGTCAATTCTTTTGCTCCTCACTTCTGGTCAGCTTGCTTCCAAGTCTCACAACCATAGAAAATTGATAGCACTAAGCTCTTGAAGAGAAGTGTCTTTGTCTTCTTGCTAATGTCTCCTGACTGCAACACGTTGTAGAATCTAAAGGCTGCACAAGCTAACCCTAATCTCTTATTGATGTCAATGGTGGCTCCGCCATCTATGGTCACGTTTGCTCGAAGATATGTGAAACTTTCCACTTGTTTAACATCACTTCCTCCTACCTTCGCTCTTGTTATTGACTTTTATTGTTTGGCGTTCAACTTTAGTCCAATTCGTGCTGCCTTGGCTTCCAGCTTGTTTGTTTTGGACTGGAGATGTCTCATTGTTGATGACAACAGAGCAATGTCATCTGCGAAGTCTAGGTCTTCAAGCATTGCTGTGAAGTTACATAGGATTCCAGTTCTCTCATCCTGACATGCAGCAACCCTGTTTTACTCCGGTAACCATGGGAAAGACGTCGGTTGTATCGTTCTCATCAATCACAACACACTGGAAGTCTTCGTACAGGGAGTTGACCATCTTATCAGCTTTTGTAGTATTTTGTATGCATTTATGATTATCCAAAGCCTCTCTCTGTGCACCGAGAGGAATGCTTTTCAAGGTCAACGAAGTGAATGTACATGATGGCATTCCACTCGTTAACTTGCTCCAGAATATTCCTGAGAATAAAGATCTGATCCACTGTTTCTCTCGCATCCCGAAATCCCGCTTGCTCTTTCCTGAGGTATTCCTGGGGTCCCTTGGTCCATGGTTGGAACTTTCTTTTTTCCAGATCAATAAGCTGTGTCAGTTCTTGACTGGACTGGTCCATGTCTGCTTTCAGTATCTCTGCTGTAATCTGGTCCGCTCCCGGTTCCTTCCCGTTTCTTTAGGGTTTTCAGTGCAGTCTGGATTGCTCCAACACTTGGTACCTCAACAGATATATCCAGCTCTTCCTTTTCTATCTCTTGTTCTTGCTGTGGCGTGCTTTGTTTTTTCCTATTCTGCACTTCTTGAAAGTGTTATTTTCATTTGTTTAGTCTGGCTTACTTCTTCAGTAACTCCCTATCCTTGCCTTTCACAGCTGATACCTGACGGTTCCCCTATCCTGTGAATTGTTTCACACTACCATAGAGCTCTTTCTGTCTGTCGTTCTCTGCTGCTCTCTGAGCATTTGATGCCTCCTCTGATATCCACCTCCTATTGTCCTCTCTCAAGTTTCTCTTCTTCTCTCTGTCCTTTTCCCTGTATGCTTCTCTACGTTTGTCTTTTAGTCTCTTTGAGCAGGTGCTGTTGATCTTGGGTTTTATTACATTCCTTTCATCAATCAATTTCCATGTGTCTTCACTAATCCAGTTTGTTTTTCCGTTTTTGAAGCCTAGCACTTCTAATTTTTTTTTCAAAGTCATTGAATATTTTCTTGGTTTTATCATTCTTGAGGCGTTCCACGTCTAGTCTGAGTTTGACACCATCCTTCGTTTTATTAAAGCTGAGGCGTAGTTTGATGCGCGTCATTACCAAAACGTGCTGGCTGTCGACAATTGCTCTTCTGGCAATCTAACTAATGCTTTATTATATGTCGGTCCATCAATATCAATATACTAGTATATTGAAAGTAAAGCAAAATCCTAATTTTCAGAATTAGCTCATATTTTGTGAAATCTGCAATTACTGAATAAATCGCAGATTTTTAGTTTTGTTTACTCAGAAAAAAAGATTATAGGAACTTTTTCAATCAATTAAACATTTTCATGAAAACAATAGTAATGGACAATTACAACCATTCGCAAACGTGATCGTCGGAACACAATTCATCGAATTCGACATGATCAGGGCGTCGCTGCGACATTAACAAAGATCGAACCATATAAGCCTCTGTACTCGTCGCGCACATTGATGTAAAGGACGTATTGTGACTTGAAGCTCGCACATACTCAGAAATATTTCTTTGTGAGTACCATAATGCATCTTTCTCATTTACGTCCTTTGTAAGGACACAAGCTCCATGCTTCATTAATATATAAATTAGAACATATCTTATTTCTATTCGTTTGTGACTAGCTGCTAACATCAATGGTGTAACTCCTTTAGCGTTTACTGCGTTCACATCTGCACCATAGCTTAAAAGGACAGACGCTGCTTCAAACATATTTCCCATACCAACCGGAAGTAAGTAATAGATGTAATGGTGTGTTACCATCACTGTCTCTGGTGTTTGGATCAGCAGATCTTTGTAATAACCCTTTCAATAACAAAACGGCTTCTTGCAAGGTAAAAGAACCCCTTAACTCCAACATTTCCATTTTGTCGTAATAAGAAGCCCATTTGTCAAAAGATTCATCTAAGTATTGTACTTCCTGCTGGATTCGCTCAGAGGTGATTAAAAGTTGCAAAGGCGTTTTGCCATCAGCATCTTCAATATCCACTTCTCCTGGTAACATAAATAAAACATTAGCAAGCTTGAAATTGCAATATTTGCATGCTAAATGCAAAATTTTTGTTTTATTGTCGCTGATAAAATCAAAACTCCAGGTATTTAACACCATAGACACAATGTGCATAACATCAGACTGAACTATATCCCTTGTACCTGCAAAAGAACGCAAAGCCTTCCATTGAGTAACCTGCAGTTTTTCAGAAGGAATGGTGAACATTTTTTTGATACATTGTATAGTTCTTAGCCTTGGTACCGTATCTGTTATTAATTCAAAAGCTAATTTTCCCTTTTTATTGACAAGAGAAGGGTCACCGCCATGTTCTAGTAAACATTGCATGATTTCTTTGGCTTCGTTATCACATCTGGATGACTGTACGCAATAATGCAAAGCTGTACGACCTTCAACATCCCTTTGATTCGGATTCGCCCCTTGTTGCAAAAGAAGACGTATAACACTAATTCGTCGACAGTGGAGATCACCTTTGTAATATTGTATTGCAAAATGTAGAACTGTTCTCCCGACATTGTCAGTCATTGTTAAACTAACTCGATGCTGTCTAATGATGAGTGAAAAAATGTAATTCAGAACGTCATCATTGATGTTTGATTTTACCAGTAAATGTGGAAAATTCTTCCCGCCTGGCAATGTCACGGCTTTTGGGAAAATTCTCATTAAACTATGAAATCTCCTATCTGAAAGTTTCGTAAATATGTTTTGCATTCTTTTGATGCAAATTCGGATGAATTATCTTTGATAGTTTGTTTAGTACATCCGATTCTATGACAGCATGACAAATAGTAAGGGTTGTTTTGTAATCATCTAATACATTTGTTACAGATAATAACTCCAATGTAAGAGACAAGTAATTTTTTTCAATAGCATATACTAAAGAAGACTTAGAATGGTTATCCTCTACATTGAAATCAAAACTTTGTTCTTGCAACATTTCAATAACTGCCATAATGTCATCTTTTAAGTAGTTCATAATCAAATGTAAAATATTTTGTCCTTCTTTGTTTGTATTTGTTTTCTGAACATCATTACGAGACAAAAGATATTTCAATACCTTGCTGTCAGTATTGTTTTTACAGCTATGCATCAAGGGTGTATTGCCTCCATTGTCTACATTGTTTAAATCTGCCCTATGCTCAACCAGTGTTTCTAACATCTTTTTTGCATCACATTCACTGCTACAACGTGCAAAAACACCTTTCTTGGAACATAAATGATGGATAGCACTTTTACCAGAATCATCTTTAAGGCAAACATTTGCGCCTCTTGATATGTAAGACTTGATACATTCAACAGTACAGTGCTTACTCCTTAGTAACGAATGCAAGGGTGTTTTACCGTTTTTATCACGGTCATTCAATGAAAGCCCACGTTCTAAAAGAAAGTCTACAGTATCAAAGTTTGAGCATTTTTCGTATGCGACATGAAACAACGCATGCCTGCCTTCATTGTCAATATCATTTAAAATACCATTGTTTTCTATGATGAGCTTTAAAATTTTACAGGACGTTGTAGCAGCCAACATTAGCGGAGTCATTCCATTTGCATCCTTTGCATTTATATTTATCCCTTTTTGTAAAACCATGTTTACGAGTTCTTCCATACGTGATGATGTAATGTCACACTGTAATATAAGATGAAGAAGGGTTTTCCCTTGTGTAATTGAGTAATTAATGTCGGGCATAAACTTTATCATCATGTTTAAAATACGATTCAGGTCCATGTTTTTATCCAATGTCGAAAAATGGTTGAACAAATAACTTAAAGGGCATCCGAAAAAGCAAGAAACAATCGGATCAGCACCGTTTAAAAGAAGATCCACTGTTTTGTCTTGATCCATGGATATGATACTATAATGTAATGCAGTTAGTTCTTGCGAATCAATCGCATTTAAATCTGCTCCACATTCTGTCAGAGTCTGGATAATTCTGGAATGCCATCCCAAATTCGGTTGAGCGTATCTCTTTACAAAACACATTAAAGGTGTTACACCATCATATGTTCTGCAATTAAAGTTAAGACCAAGCTTAGCCATTGTAAGAATACATTTAACGATATCACGACCTCTATCTATTCTCAGTGCAATATGCAAGACATTTCTTCTTGCATTATCAACAGCGTTTATGTCTGCTTTTCCAACAATGCAAAGCGCTTCGACCATATCATAAGTAATGCCATACTTAGCTCGATAAAGAAGTGGAGTATGACCACATGCATCCCTTGAATTTGGATTTGCTTCCCAATGTATGAGTAAAATCATCATATCTTTTGATTTTGCATAATGCAACGCTGTTCTGCCTTTTTTATCTACATCATTTATCAGCCGTTGTTTATCTGTCAACGGACATAAGGATAAAGACTCAAGTAAGTATTTCTGAATATCAAAATCATTTATGGCCGATGCAAAATGAAGTGCAGTTCTCCCCATCTTTTGTTTAGTACTTATTTTGCTGCCATATTTCAAAAGCAATTTCACAATTTCTATTTTCCGGCTAAATATGGCTGCTTGAAGAGCGGTAATACCCCCCTGTTGAAACAGGGAAGCTAATTTCTCACCAAACAGAATATCCAAAACATCATCGATGTCAGAGTATTCAGAATCATTATTTTCATAGTCATCGTTTTCATACTTCCTATATTCACTTGCCGTTTCTATGTACTCGAGGTTGGGTTCTTTCTCTAAAATATTTTGTATTACAGGTAAAGACAATCCTTTGCCACAAGCCGTAACAAGAGCTTGTGATAGTTCTCTAACGTTTATATCAAAATTTTGTAAGGCAGTTAAAACAAGAGTTTCTTTTCGATAAAATACTGCCCAGTAAAAAAAGGATCTCGCGCAGCAAATCATCTTTACAAGATCACTTAGGCTCTTGTCCATATTTGTATCATTTTGAGACTTTCCTGAGGTAGCCAACAGAAATTCTCTATCTTCCCAGGCTTGATGTTTCATGCATTGTTTTAAATTTTCTTTTCTATTTCAGTGTATAATCTTCTCCATAACATGGGATACATGTTATGCGGAATACATATAGCTAAAACATCTCTTCCTTTCTTCCATGCTTGAGTTTTAATTCTTTTGTTTATAAACTTCAAATCCATGTATCTTAGTGCGAACTCTAGATTTGATTTTGAAAGGGAATAGCAAACTGCCTCTGATACTGTCTCGTGATGAAAAACAAACGACCCATCAGGTACTTGTCGTACATACACTGTGTTCATACATATCAATGCCTCTTTCATGATTGAAAACGGTGTATTATCCGGTAAACCGCAAACCCTTATCAACGTTTTGGTTTGTTTATGTTTTGGATTCATATCATTAAGAAATGTTTCAGTGAGGTTACCGCCCTCCATTGCCATTAAGGCCAGAACACAGAATTTATTCTTATCAGAGAGTCTGAACCTTTCGATTTCTGAATTCAAACACTCAATGGGATTCTTGAAAAAAGACAAACCTTGTTGATAAAGAAAAAAACTTGACGTAAAAAGTTTGGCGCAATGGGGAAATCCATGAGGTGCACATGTGTAACTAATACGTTTAATTGTGCTTTTATCTAATTTATAATTATTTAACTGTAGATGTTTATTCAATATGTCTCCCTTTTCAAATTTAGAAAGTTCAAACTCTTTATGTGATAAGTTGATGATATACTGAGATTTAAAAAGAGAAGTTTTGTCTAGAAATGGTTTTATCTGTTCTATTATGTAAAACCTAGATGTAAAAATAATATAAATGTTACCATTGCTACCTTTAATAATCCGTTCCATGTTCTCGAAACGTGAAATCCATGGTTTAGATTTCATCTCATCATATACATACGTGCCGAATACATCATCAACCATTACAGCCACTTTTCTTCCTTTCCAACCTGCGATGGCTTCCCAATGTTCTGGTGTTTGGCAAATGAAACATGTTCTCTTATTTTTGCTGTACTCAATCAGAAGACGTATTGCTATTGTGGTTTTACCATCACCGGGTCTGCCTGTTACTGTAATAAAGTATGAACTTTCTAACTCATCCTTAATTTGTTTATACGCACATGTTGGAACGAACACTTCTTCCTCTTCATAATTTTTCATTGCTATCCGAGTTTGTTCTGAAAAAGATATAATTGATAGTTTTTAACTAATAAATGCTATTAAAGTCGGTGATTGTTTGATTCAATCTTTCAAATGTTATCCATTATTTAGATAATTTGTTAATTGAGTTATTATTTCTTGAAAAGTTATAATATTCTATAATACACCAGGCGTAATTGTACTCAGAGGTTTTAGAAAATGTAATGATGGTTCCAATATACTAGTACTAGTTGAAGAAACAAAAGTGTTATGTTAATCATATAATCTTAACAACAGGCACCTCAATTAAGGAACCAACACTATATAGATTTATGATAGAAACAATCAAGCAAGACACGACAAAAAGACATATCAAAATTTTGGAGCTTTGAATATATAATGCCCTTAATATAAAACAAACATTGGAGTAAATATCTAATGGTCAAGATGTAACATTTTGAGGCCACCAACTATCATTGGTATTTAACAGTCAGAGATTTTTAAAACTGAATGACAACCTTATTTTTTTCGAACAATTTACCAACAATCCTAACATGTTATTGTTATCCATAATATTTTACGTAATTCAAAACAGTAATAGTGATAATAGGACAATATACTTTTTTCAAAGAACAATGTTGTATGAATATGTTTGACCTATATGCAGCGTTAGTACTGACAAAATGAAGACTTGTCTGAACTTAAAAAGCAGACCAGTGCATTTCAAAGCATGGGTTAACGCTCACATTACATATCCTATACATAGATTTAATGGTTAATGACATTAATTAAAGAGAATGTCAAACTGTTCTGCAATTAGGGGCCAATTATATGAAAGGATGTTTGCAAATTAATTATAACTTTTCCTGAGAAAACTACATAAAAATAATTGCTGCAGTATAATTTTCATTAACAGCTGAAATAGTAAAAGAAAAAAGTATTAACATGAAAAACTAGGCCATTTCAGTTTGCATCTGAGACCTTGCCCTTTAAATGCATGACCTTCATTCATAATATGAAAATGATTGTTATACTGTTTATAATTCTAATACACATGTCAACAAAAACAGTTTCCAAAACAACTAACCATTTTTGTATTTTCCATATATTACCTTGACCTTTGACCCCTGACCTTCATTCATTTATAAAAATAATTTCTATGCCATTACAAACAATATTCTAATATACATGTCTATACAAAAAGGTGATACTTTTTGTGATAATAAACCATTCATCTTTTGCACCTGTGACTTTGATCTTTGAACCCATGACCTTCATACATATATCAAAATGATTGTTATGCGATTACATACACTACTCACTTATTCATGCCAATATAAAACAATTAAAGATTTAGAGATGATTAAATTTTTCAGTATCTGTTTGCAACTGTGACCTTGACCTTCGAAGCCATGACCATCACTCATGCATTAAAATGATCGTTAGGACAATTCCGACAGTATTCTTATATACATGTGTAAACAAATAGCTTATAGTTTTTGAGATAATTAATCATTTTAGTGTTTGTTTGCACCTGTGACCTTGACCTTTGAACCTATGACCTTCATCTATATAACAAAATTATTGTTAGGCCAATGCATACATTATTCTGATATACATGTCTATATTAAAAACGTTTTGAGATAATTGCAGTATTAATTGCACCTGTGACCTTTACCTTTGAATCCATGACCTTCATCTATATATCATAATGAACTAAAATATTATGATTTATCACATACCAATAAAATCTTACTATAGCGATACATTACATTTTCTTGCCATGTGATACAAAGGTCCGTATCGCACATGTGCAAAACAATATTCCGTATCACCATATTAGCCGAAACTCTTTTAGGCGAATTCCCTTTTCCGATAACAATAATATCACGTCATTCATTGGTTATAATTTTGACGTCATGACGTCATGTTAAGTTGGGAGAATTTTTCTAGTTGGGAGAATCGCGGACGATGTTAAATAATTTTGTAAAATCAATGTTTGTTTTTTAATTTTTTCCCCAGTGTTTATAATGGTATAAGTAAAATGTAAACCAATGATGTTTAAACGAAGAGTTATCTGTTGTTTTTTAATACTTCTTTATCAGTTTTTCAATTCAGGTATCCTATTTTTCGAATCAGATAAAAATCAAAATAAAATAGTTGATTGTGAATTTAATGACAGATTTAGCCAAAGAAAGCTTTTGCATTTAGTTTGGTAGGATATGTGATAAATACAAAACCACAAAATGTGGTTTTCTGACGTAGTTGATCGCACTCGTTTATTGTGCGGACGCAATCGTGTAAATGTATCCGTCCGCACAATAACTCGTGCAATCAGATACACCAAAAAACCACATATATGTGGTTTTGCGTATATACATGCCACTACAACAAGTTTACAGCTTTTGAGATAATCAGGTATGTCAGCAGTCGTTTGTACCTACGACCTTATCCTTTGAAACAATGACCTTCATTCGTGTAACTTTATCGTTGTTCCAATTACCTACAATATTCTAATATACATGCCTAGTTTTAAATTTCCATATATATTGCCAAATCCACTAATTCTAGCAATTTCCCACTTTAGTACCTTGTCATTACCCAATGCCGACCCCTACAGCTACGATTTGTGCAAATCTGAAAAGAGGTGACCCAAGTATATTTAAGATGGAATATCTAAGCTGTATCTCTTATATGTTCAGAGGAGAGAATTGTAAAAGAGATTCACACTTCCCCTCTTTGCGCAAGTCTAAAAGCCCTAGACAGCATTATTGCAAAACATCATTCAATTTGGCCGAGTAGTTTTGGAGGAGTTGATTTTTACACAAGACGCACGACGGACGACGAACGGCGATAGACGGCAATAGATCATCTGAGCTAAAATATTTAAAAAAAACTTAGAAAACTATTCGTTATCGAATAGTATTTTGTTGGATCTAACAAAAATGAGTTTATTTTTTGAAAATTTCAGATCGTTCAATAGAGTTAAAAATTTTATCCTAATGCATGTAAAATATTACATTTTAGAACCCGTTGTCTTGGTAAAAAATGTCACTGGAAAAGTTTTGATATATCTTAAAAGATGTATATTACATTGAAAAAGAAATAGCAATAGGTAAAAATAAGTTAAACAATTTTCAAAGAGAATGGCAACAAATCCACCTTATTATTATGTAGAATACAAAGAACAATCTTGTAATTATAGTGTGAAAATAAATATCTCTCTCTCTCTCTCTCTCTCTCTCTCTCTGAAAACTGTTCAATATATATGCTCTTTAAAATGTATGTATCGTTGTGTTCAATATATATGCTCATCAAAATGTATGTATCGTTGTATTATCGTTAGTTTTTGTGTTCAATATATATTGAATACGAAATACACAAAATTAATATTAAAAAAAACTAAAAAAGAAACGAATTACCTTCTTTTTAAAATGATTTGTTTTTGGCAAAATAAGCCATATGCATGTTTAATAATGCACTATAGAAACGAATTACCTTCAATAGTAGAAATTTATGAAAATATGTAAAATGTAATGAAATATAATACAATGACTTTAGGAATAAATTAGATACAATAACAAATATTTTTTAAGGTTTGAAAGTTATGTAAGTTACTCCGAAGGCAACAAACGATACAATTTACAGAATAGACATTATTTCACAGTCCTTTGTGCGCATGCCAAATATTTTGCACTTACGTTGTGTATCGGTCAAACTGATTCAAACAACGTCTTCCTTGAAATTTACTTTCTATTGCCCTAATATTTCAATTAGCATTGCGTATTTCATCTTCCAGCTTTAGGCTTTTGATATTCACAGGACTATAAATGGCACTTTATCGCAACGATTCACTATGTTTGAATATCAATATCGGCAATACACATCTCGGAACTTTAACCCGGTAAATAAAGTAGCCTCCATGTTCTCAGGTAGCTTAGTATCGAAAGCCTTTTTGGTTGATGATCAAGTTTTTTTTTTTTTTACAAAATTACAGTCTATCGAAAGTTTCCATGTATAAATCGAATAAGATAGTTACTCATAATGCACGATAGAATTTCTTCTGGACTATTTAACATGCCTTAGTGTCTGTCCAGTGGATATGCATTGACTCAAAGACAATATTGGTTACGTAATACACAACTACGTCACGTATTATACGTATTACGCCATAAATATCGTGTGACACATGAACGTTTAATTTTGTGGTCGAAACGCTCGAAAACAAATTCCAGAAGTGAACGCAAATAAACCTTTAAAAAATTCCAGTATTAAAAAAAATGAATTATTTTATTTTGAATTTAAATATAGTTGAACCCTTAATTTATATGCGCATTATTCAGTTTGACGTGCAAAGGGTTGGTATTCATATTGACTATGAACGCCAATTCAAAACAGTACAATTAAGAATTGACATTTTTTCCTGGTTCATCAAATAATAAACCAGATTTTAAAACTAGCAAATATAAAATGAACTGCTTCGCAGTTCATCAGATTTGCTAGTTTTAAAATCTGGTTCATTACTTGATGAACCAGGAAAAAATGACAGTCAATTCTTATATTTACAATTTATTCTTTCTTTACGAGAGCAAGATTGGAAATACCGTTGAATGAAATAAATTCAAATGTTTTGAAAAAGAATTTTTAACGACGGACGTAAGCTGGACATGGAACAGCTGTTCAAAAACATTAAGCCCCGCCCATTTGACGTCATGTCTGGAAGCAACAAAATAGGTCATCAATCTTGGATAATATTTCAAACAAATTTTATTTCAGTCAATGACAAAAATTACATATTCATATTTATGGTCAAGTTACAGTTATTGAAGGTAGAGCTTGTTAAAAAAACAGACTTAATAGACGACAGAGTGCTTGACATCTGGACTTGCGGATTGGTATTCGACTCGGGAGTATTGGTATTCATGCGCGATGTGAAAAACCGATGTTTATGCGAATCATGAAAAAAAATCAAACTGGGTTCAACGTTGAAGTTATTTTTCTATTGTAAATATTTGTTAATTATTACTAAATCTGTTTTAAAAATAGTTCAATTGTCTTTAAATATTATGTAAATCGTGTTATGCCAAAACAATTTTGACTGGCGAGTACACTATAATATTATTATTAGTCCGTAAGGTGACATGAGTAAAAAAAAAGTTATTTCGTATTTTTGCAATAGTTATATTGTATTTTCGAAACAGTATTTCGTATTTTCGAAATAGTATTTCGTATAATCGCAACAGTCATTTCGTATTTCCGAAATAATATTTAGGTATTGATATCTTACCTTCTAATGTTTGTATCCTTATATCAACATCTTCCTTCATTCGATTGTGTGTTATAGTGATGTTATCGCCGATAATACAACCAGAGGCCCCCTTGACATAAGTATTCTTGGACTGAATACTTTTACTTTTCTTGACAACTGCATACCTGTAAAAAAGATCATTCGAAAAACTCATTAGCATACAAATATTTAAATAAGTGTTGAGACGGGGTCTTCATTTTAATAAGTAAAACCATCATTATCGATATCGTTTAGATTCCTCAATCACTTTTTTATTCACTAATATGTATGAAAATATATCAATTGGTTCCCTTTTCATGACTAGTATAAAGACGGCTATACAAATGTATAGCCCTGTATTTGTATAGCCCTGTTGAAATAGAAAAACCAATGCCCTCAATTCCCATGTAAAACTAATTACCTGTTTTTGTATGATGAACTATAGGGTGCCAAATATATCCATATTAATTTCGGAAACAGAGATATCATACTTTTCAACAATTCTGTGATGGCGGTTATAAAGCTCACTTGGATAGATGACATTCACGTAATCTCCGCCAGTCTTTTCCCAGATGTAACATAGGTCTTCATAAGTTTGTTTTATATGAATAAAGAAACAAATCAGAGAGCAATGACACGCGGTTGTGCTTATTGTTATACCGATTGTTTGTTTGAAATGTATATAATAAACATATCAAATATTATGTCTATCAGAATATCTAACATTTTCATAGTATTAGTAGTATTGTTTGTTCGAATCCGTAATGTTTTTGACAAAAACACCAGTATCATTGTTTATCACTAGATTTCTTTATCTTGTTTTACAGATTTATAAAAAGAGTGAAGAATTTGCGTTAGTCAGTCTTTAAATTAAGAATGAGGGATATTGAAGTAAAGTGTAGTAAAAAGATTTTATCGTTTACACGCGATAAAGTATTAGAAGCAAGCTGTTTAGGGAATTTTCTAAAATGATGTAGAATCCACATTTGATTGATGCCAGATGTAGAATATTCTTTATCTGAATCAGACTGAATACCATCTTTGACGACTGGCAAAATTTGTGTTAGAATTACGGATAACGATTTCGTAGTACATTTAGAAGAATCTGCTATATAACTTTCATGTATGCATTATTATTAAATTTCCGAATCAAAAACAAACATATCAAACCAAAATCCCACAGCTTTAAAGCTGGCAAATAAGGTTAAACATTTGACCTCCCACCAAGGAAGTGATGCTAATTAAAGAAAGTAATGCAAGCTTTCGTCTTTTAGATTGAAAAAGAAAGACCCAAAATCTCATCTATGGTTGGGAAGAATTTCAGCTCTGTGAATTTAGTTGTGTATTCACTTCGGAATTCGCTTTCAATCTACTTTACGTTCCCGTATCACGTGATTATCTAGTCAGCAATTGAACACATTTTAGTTTTTTTCTCTTTTCACTGTCATGTTCCTGCCTTCATTTAATATTGTTTTTACTCTTTTTTCTTATATAATTTACCTGAATGTTGTTTCTTTGCTAGTTGTCCTTGCACCTTTAATGGTTGATAACTTGGTTGATTTCTTGCTAATAATGTTGTCTGCTTTTGATTTGACCATTTGCCTCCTTCATTGTCAAAATCCGACTCTCCACTCTCTGATGATGATCCGTCAAATGACGTATGAAGCACATCACTGTCTAAACTTGATTCTTCACTGCTGACATCAATCACTCTGATAGTAACATCTTCTGAAGAGGTCGGTTTATCTATGGATCTTCAACAAAACAATAAGACATTTAAGATCGTATGCCTATGTTATTCAATATACAACATCAAATCTTACTTGGAAAACTGATAATTCCTAGGAAATTGAAGTTTTCCTCGCAGCATCATTAAAAAAAAAAATAAAATCATCAGTTACGTTAAATTATCAAAATTTGACGCGATTTTCAATCGGGCCAAATATTATTGTTACTGGAAAGTACAAAGTCATAAGATTTATACATGTATGTCCTATATTTTTGTTCAACAATAAAAACAACTGTTGGAAGTGGTTTTCATCAAACTCAATGTTATTTCGTATATCAAATGTTCAGTATACCATAAATCTCTGTTACTAATATAAGTCAATGTATATTTATGGTATATATTGCAAAACAAATAAATAAAATAAATAAACAAATAAACAAATTAATTAATTAATTAATTAATTAATTAATTAAAATGAACAAATGAAAAGAATGACAAGAGTCACAAAGACTTATTCCATATTGAAGGTACATTTGGAACAACGATTACGATTCGTACTTACGGCGGTTTTGTATCAACTGTATCATGTCCAACTTTAGCATGCACGGTTTCCAATGTTCTATGCTGGTCAATTTGATCATTAATAGTTCTAATGTGATCATCTTCCTCGTCTCTATTTACAATTCCAACGTGCTCATCATGTTGATCTCTTTTTACAGTTTCCATATAGTCATCTTTCTCACCTCTTTTTACAGTTCCAATGTGGTCATCTGAGTACTCTCTATCTTCAGTTCCAAGGCGGTCATCTTGATAATCTCTATTTAAAATTCCATCTTTATTTACAGTTAGAAGGTGGGCATCTTGGTCATCTTTATTTACAGCACCACGGTGGTCATCTTGGTCATCTATGTCTACAGTTCGATGTCTGTCATCTTTATTTACAGGTATAAGTTGGTCATCTTTATTTCCAGCACCACAGTGGTCATCTTGGCCACCTATATCTACAGTTCCACGTTTTTCATCATTATTTACAGGTAAAAGGTGGTCATCTTGGTCATCTGTATTTGCAATTCCACGGCCATCATCTTGGACATCTGTCTTCGCCGTTTTAAGAGTGCTATTTTCGGTACATTTATCAATAATTCTAAAGGAATCATCTTCTTCATCTTTAATTACAAAGATATCATCTAATTAACATGCATGTAGCAACTATTAGCAACAATCAAAATACCAGATACATGTATTTGTTATCAGACTTTCAAAATTCTAAACGTAATGTGTTTAACTTTATGTTTTAACTGTATTTTCCAGTTTCAAAAATTTTATTTTGCTTTTGAAATTGTGATTTAGACCGGGTTTAACTTTATGTTTTAACTGTATTTTCCAGTTTAAAGAAATTTATTTTGCTTTTGGAATTGTGATTTAGACCGGTTTTAAACAGTTTAAAATGTAAGGTTTGTGTCTTTATATGTTAAGCTGATTAGAAAGTTACATATAAAATAAGATAAATAACTACCCAATATTGTATTGTTCATTGAACTCCATAATACCATCAGATGATATCGATGTAATCAACACTAATATACTCAACAAAAATGTTCAGGACCGCATCATAAACATGGACACATTCCGTATAACGTTAATCATTTAATTCCATCTTTACAATTCTCGTAATTTCACTAATGAGATTTTAAGTTTATGCACAAACACATCATTTAAACAAAAAAAAATGAACTAAATACAGATGAATTTTATACTTTGCAGTTTTTAGATTTTTGTTTCGAATTTTCAATCGGTGCCTAATTTTTTTGTCGAGTATATTTCATAGCGGTATCATATTTTGCTATATTAAAATATGATATGCTATCAATCTGACAATCAACATACACTTGTAATCTTTGATGAGCCCAAGTGGTATACAGGTGACAAGCAACAAATAAACACAATGGTATGTCGTCAACTTGATAACTTTACGACCCATAATTTGCAGGATGATATTTAGGGTTATTGAACTGATATTGTGAAACACTTCCCGAGTTGACTCGATCTTTGCACGAGCTTGCGAGTGCAAATTTCGAGTCAACGAGGGACAATATTTCACAATATCAGTTCAATAACCAATTTATTATATAATAATACATTTCATTTACTTCCCACTAGTATTTCATATCAAAATACCATTTCGTCTTACAATACAAAAAATATAACACTAGTTCTTGTATACGGATATAAGAACTAGTGCAATACGATAGCAACACAGTCATGACGTCTTCAGCCATGTTACAGCAATCATATGACGTCATAAATGACAACTCATGTAACAAAGCGT
Source organism: Anadara kagoshimensis (assembly GCA_021292105.1). Classification (NCBI taxonomy): domain Eukaryota; kingdom Metazoa; phylum Mollusca; class Bivalvia; order Arcoida; family Arcidae; genus Anadara; species Anadara kagoshimensis. The sequence continues at coordinate 39,481,887 of CM037857.1, forward strand.
GCAATATGAAAAATTGATTCGGTAAACCTCGGACTAGAACCAAGTTAGCGCGAAAATATCGATATTTATTGCACGTTACCACCTCAGGATTTACCGTTTAATTTCCATGTGATGCATATATTGCTATATAATAATATAGCATATCATATCCTGTGACATGCAACAGAATTGGACAATGATGTGGATGGTCGTAACTATGATAGGTCTTTAAATCTATGCCGTATACCTTAAACTGCTCGTGAATATACTACTATAATTGCAACGTACCTGTAGAAATAATAAGGATTTCCGGTCTAAATGTATTCTCGGCACTGCTTTTCAGTGTTGGTTGTGATTCAAATGCGACGCCTCTGTGGTCTTGGTTACCTGAAGTTGTTGATACCAGCGTACTTTGACCAGATTCATAAATTTCCGTTGACAAGTTTAAATTTTCATCTTGAGTTTTTACTTTTCTTTTATAACTCACGTGTGCTGTAACTTCCGGTTGTGTTCTTCGTTCTGCTGTATCTGTTTGCAAGCCTTTTACAAGTCTTCGCAGGACAGACTTCTGGCCTAAAGGGATTTCTAGAGCTTGCAAGTCTGGTTCATCAATAGCAGATATGGTAGCAATGTTATTGTATCCATTTTCCAACAAAACCTGAAAAGTATGTTCCGTCAAACCTAATATCAAGGCATCCTTATAATATGGTTGGATCTCTGGTGGAATTGGGATCTTCTTTTTTATTTTCCTTTTCTTTTTCAACTTCAACGGCATTACATTTTGGTCCAATACAATCAAATCATAGTCTTTTCAAACAGATGATAAATGTATTTATAGAAACTGCCTAAAATAAAAGATATATAGAATGTTTTAAGGATGTATGTAAGACATTTGTACGCATTGTTGGAAAATTATTGTAAATTATACCGGTAAATTATCGTACCTGGTGTACGAGACTTAAATATATGAAAATCACGAAATAACATGACGTTTTGTTTTCTATGAAAACAAATTAGGCAGCGACCTTGATAAACATTGTTACAACGTTAAGATGTAAACAGCGTTCTCTGTGTTAAGTATGCGATTTATTGCATATATATATGCAACAGACATCCTCATTGATACACGTCGTGGAAATGATATATTTATAAATACATATGAATGCTTAGTATGACATGCATTTTACCTAACATTATATACTAGTTTTCTGTCTAAATTTGACGAAATTTATCGAAAACGTATGATATACAACATTGGTGGTTAAGTACACGTGTATTTCAGATTTGACAAGTGGACAAACAAAGAATTTTAGAGGACTAAATTATTAAATTTGATTTATAAACTGTGCTAACAGGTGGTCTTTATTTGGGGATGAGTACTAATACAGGCACCCCCTGGTTGACCTAACTGTGATTAATAGATAAAGCATTTACAATTTGGTAAAAAAAAACACCTGTATAACTATATGGGATCAAATGGTTATCATTTGATTACATGCATAAAGCAGAATTTATTCAGAACATTGTTAAATCTGAAGAGAAGACTATCTGTATATCATTCAACTCCACATACAGATATATATACAGATGATGTTTATAGTATTAATTACACTTGTGAATGTCATCTATCCTAGTGATCTTGAAATAAAAGATACGACTGCTGCCTCAAGTTTTGCTTCATATTTAACTCTACCTTAATTATGACGACCATGAAAGGCTACATTTGTGGTAGTATGGCACACTTGATGACTTCAATTATTCTATTGTCAACTTTTCTTTTCCATGCAGCAAGATACCGGCATCTCCTGCTTATGATGTATTTGTTTCACAATTAAGAAGCTCTTGTAAAACCAGCTGGTTTGCATTACGGGAACCATATACAACGCAGCAAGCTGCAAGCTGCTTTTGGTGATGGGTCAGTGTGTTTCTTTTACTAACCACTTTAATATAAGTAGATTCTTATAAGTTATCTTGATTAGGGCACATAAATCCTTACCAGTATATTGATATAGCAAATTAAATCTGATACACTGTTGAAACATTGAAACAAATTCATGAAGCGAAAAAAGCTCAAAGGATTTGACATTGCTGGTAGTTTCTAACATTTCAGTTATAATCTCATAATTAAATATTCGGCAGCGTACAAAATTTCTTATGGTGTTCAAAACTACACGTTCTTTGAATTTGAGCTCGATTTACGGCTACATAAATAAGCAGGAGACGTTGAAATTACATGAGGTGAACTGGGAATTGCTAACGTGACAATACATAAGCAAATAGTTGTATCGGGAATGAGAAGCCTAAAATCTTTCTGCATGTCAGCTTTAAGTTTTTTATGTTTTAATGAATATTATAGTAAGAATAATACAATGAAATTGTTTTTCAAAGACAAGCAAAACAATTATTATTTATTTATGTTTTCAGCAAAAACATCCATAGCTCCATGTGACGAGGTGAAGATGAAACGTATTTGAATGGGCTTAATGTTAAATAAAATCATACGTCTTGGAACTATAATCAATAAATTGATGTATAATTCATATATATATATTTGCTGTTTTTAAACGTTTTACGTACGCGTGGTTCCTTCGTGTACTTATTTTGACTTTCTAGACAAAAACAAGTTGTTAGTATCAAGCACCAAATGGCTGCAGTTGCACATTCATTTCTTAACTTAAGAGATTTTCCTTAATTTAAAATAAGCAAGGCCCATTGCACTTCCGATAGCATGCTTTCTAGCAAATTTAGTGGTTTCGGTCAAACGAATCGCATTTTTCAAGTCTATAATAATGGCCCTTTACAAGCGACGTTAAAATCACAGGCGAGCACTTGACCTTCATCAAATTGTTTCAATGTTTAACCTTTTATCAAATGCAATTGGCGATCATTTTATGTGTCCGATTGATGAATCAATACACCATCATATGTTTAAATGAACAGGAAGTAAACAACCAGCTTTCAACTTATGCTGATGTTGTTTGCGTGAACGGTTCTGCTCGCTTTATGCTACAATATACAGTACGTTGTACTACAATGCGTATGCTTCTGAATGTGTTTTGTTTCAATTAATGAGAGAGAGAGAGAGAGAGAGAGAGAGAGAGAGAGAGAGAGAGAATGTATACATGTACACAAGCATATACGTATCCTGCGCTATGTCATAACCTTTAATAACATATAATCTAATGCCAACATGTTAGTCAGTTTCTGGAAGGTTTCAAGAAGTAGGCATCTCGATACAAGTAAACTGTTCTTACTGTAGGCGCAAAATACCACTCCATCCTCACGTGCTCTGTTCTATATCTGTCAAAATTCATTTAGGTCTAAATTTTGTCTTCTTCGTTGAGTTCCTGTTTAATCTTAATGACATGATTTAGACTTACCTATGATCTAATACCCAGGCCAACACAGATCGGTATGTTTGTAGTTGACAATTGGTTAGAATATGGTTAAATATCATTTAATCACCAAGCACCTGTCGAACGGCCGACTATCTAGTTAGCTATTCGTATATGAAATGAATCTAAGGGTTACCACCAGGGCGGCGTTTTATTATCAGTAATTACGGGATCTGTAAAGGTAGATGCAGGTAGAGAGATAAAGTTTTAAACTTGTGTTAGCATTATTTTATCTGACGTAACATAATTTTAAAAATCCAAACTCGTATGTCAGAACATCTCGATTTGCAATAGGAGGGGTTGATTCCCTTGATGATATCAAACCGATTTGACATCACGCTGTAAAACTCATTGTATGAAATAATAAATGAAATTAGCCGTGAAACGATATGCATTATGATTAATTGTACAATATTATTAGTCACACTGTGTTGATGGCCTAATATGGTTTATTCAGGGTCGGAAAATTCCATATCGGGCGAGGGCGAAGGTACAGAATGCCCAACACAGTTTTTAATTCCAACCAAGCAGCTGTGTGGATGCATTCAAATGGGTGTGAAATGATATAGTGAAGTGATCGGTATGATATAATCATTACATGGTGATTTAGTCACCTAGTATGGTAAATGAAGAATTAATTTGGTTTGTCTAACGGAAAGTATCGGTTACAACATCCAGTAGTTTCTCATCCACTTGAACTACTCTCCGGTCTCCGTCCACGTGTTTGATTGTGTACATGAATCCATCGTAGTTCTTCAGGGTAATCGTTACAGAGTCTGTTGTTAACGTAATATGGTTTATACAGGGTCAGTAAATTCCATATCTAGTCTCGGGCGAATATGGAATTTACTGACCCATTTTCTGTGGAATGATGGGAACTTTTATTAAAATGATTTTTCTGGTTGGTCACCACGACAACCAATCAAAAATAGACCTCTTAATTAAATGCTGAACTTCGTACTTTGGGAATAAGGACATTTGCACACTAATCAAGGCTCACAAAAAGTCTTACGGCTGTCATCACAATACTGTTGATTAGTATGATGTCTTTGTATCCAAAATAACCATGGATATATTTAGCTTCTCATAGTTATATGTCCCTTTCATTCTTTATTTTGATTTCATACGTGGGGTATAGCTGGCTAAAAAGCAGGCGCACACCCTTTCGAGCGCCCGTCATCACTCCCCTGGTGGGAATTGACGTGTTTAACTTAATTTGTGAGTGACAAAGTTGGACATTGATTAGCATGTTCGTTTTTATATCATTGTTATATTTTCAAAAAATCATTTTAATCATTCCAAAATAACATTCAAAGTAATAAATCAATCGCCCAATCATTCACCAAAATACAAAATATAATAGATTAATATTTAATTCGTTGCCATGGCAACAAGAAAAATGGTTTCGGTTCTATAAAAAAATTTTTTTTTTATATTTTCAAATTGCATATTACACATACGCATCATTTAAGAGGGAATGTACCCAAATTTCAACAGAATTCTATAAAAATAGGTAAATATATAAATAGATTCATTAGATAAAAATAATGACCATAGCAACAATTCAGATGTGCTATACTGATACGATGTAAATAGGTAAAATTGATTTCGTTTTTCTTTGGTAAAGTATGGGGTTTAAACAGTCTTTACATGTAAGCATATTCTAATTTTAATTTAATTCTTCTTTCTTTGAATAAAAAGGCAAAGTTAAGTATTACATCTGTTGCTATAGTATCAACAATAAGCCAATTTGAAATTAAAGGTACATTTCGTCTATAAATATGAAATACTGTTATAATCAACATTTGGATTTGAACAAGACTTTTATACATTTGTTCTTAGTAGCCGAAAGATCTACCCATTGCGTTGCGACGTTTAAACACTAATCATATTCTGAAAAAATCCTAATCGAGAAAGTCTGTCAAAATCGTTGCTGTGCACGGCAATAATATAACCCTGTATTTCTAGTTTGCTGTGGCAAATTTTATCAAAAGGCCTTGCAAAAATTATAGTAGACTTTATCCAAGAATTGTTTTTCAATAATAACAACTGAAACACGACCATATAATTTTTTTTTAATTTGTATTTAAAAATTCAAAAATGGTATATGGCATAATTAAAAGTTTGTGGTACATACTACATTTTGGTCCTAAAGGAACTGACTGTTTGATATGCAGAGTCGCAGATTAAACAGCAGGGTCCAGTTGTTCGAAGGTTAGATTAGTTTAATCAATTGATTAGTCAAAATTTTAATTTTGTAAAGTGTCAGATATATTCTGATATTAATGTTGAAATCCTCGAAATGAATAAAATTCCATGAAACTATTTAAAGGACTTTGATGTAAAACCATCAATTTTGTAATGATATGTTGATTATTATTATTGATGTTTTTTATTCTTTAAATCGTTGATTAATCTAATCAAGCTCCCAGCAACTGGGTCCCGGAGTGATATCTTACAATTATATCATGATTTTCAAGTTTTATCATGTTCTTTTATTATGATTACTTTTGATTAACACGGTTTTACTGCCGGTAGTGGGAATCTTGTTTAATGTCCTGTCATATAACCTTTTTTACTTTAATCATAAAATACATTTTAAAAAAAATGTATATGCCGGTTCTGTCAAGATCATTTACTTACTTGTACAGCTAGACGGTTAGTTGTGGAATTGTCGGGGGAACCATAGACTCTTTAACACATTTCATATTTATTAGAATTTTCCTAAATTTATAAGTTTTAACCTTGATCATAAGGTACAGATCCTCCCTCCCCACCCCCCCCACCCCCACCCCCCCTTACACTAAGGTAGTGTAATGTGCAGATTTTTGGGGGGTGTTACCAACATTTTGTACTTGTTTTGAATATTTCTTTTTGTGAAAATGTTATTTTCTGCATATGATAGTATTATAGTATAATACTTTCATATACATGATACAAGCACCAACAGGCACACGAACATACCCACACAGTGACTTCAATACGTACAAGGTAGGACATATAATCTATATTTCTATATTTAGAATTTTTTTAAAGCCTTATAATAATATTAGAGTCACTTAAACATAAGAGGGCATCCGAAAGAATTTAATAAAGTGGTTTAAGTTCACCCTATCTCTCTCGGGATTTAACAAAATTATTAAACTTCCGTCTCGGATACTGGGAAAGTGATGATGACAATTGTTACCATAATTATGGAAAATCCATAATGACTGATGCCCCATATTTGTTCATTTATTTGTGGATTTATACATTGACATGTTGTGTTCAAACTTCGGTGAGTATAATAATTGTTTATCAGATATATACATGATTATCTCCTTCGTGGTCTCGGTTCAGTAGATTTGATAAATATTTACAGGAAAACTGGTATACAGATATACGGTGAATAATGAGAGAGAGAGAGAGAGAGAGAGAAGAGAGAGAAGAGAGAGAAGAACGAGAGAGAGAGATATATGTGGATAGTGTGTGTGAGCGTGTGTTACTTAGAGTGGGGGGGGGGCCTGGATAATTTAACCCATTTATGTTTCATGCACTTGACACATACAATGGACACTTAACATGCTTAACTCATAAAGGTATTAGATAATATTCATTTCTATAATATTTTTAAGCCTTTAAACTTTGATTTCATTTTAAAACTCTCTCTCTCTCTCTCTCTCTCTCTCTCTCTCTCTCTCTCTCATGACGAAACGAATGATAATGTCTTATTTCACTACCGGTCCACATCTCCTCAGCCGCTTATTAAGGTCAACATTGCTTACATTTTATGCACTTTTTCATCATGTTTAGTAACTGTTAATTCATTAGTATAACACGAGACATTATATTTAGGACCTTGGTTTACATATATCTAACACAGAGAGCCGAATGATTAAGTTACGACATTTATATATACAAGTATATTAAAAACTTGAAAATAAGTTAAAATGTTTTCAAGAAGAACCGTACACAACGGTGAAACATGTTAACATGTTTTACAAAGAATAAATTCAGTTATGTTTTAGAAAACATTTAACGTATTTTTAAGTTTCTAATATATGTTTATATTATTTCAGCAACATTAATACAAATAAACTGTAGCTTGTAATTTGTATTTGTTAATGTTGTTGTTGTTGTTGTTGTTGTTAAATCAGGGCGGATCCAGGATTTTTTTAAAGGGGGGGGGGTGAGAATTATGAGTATATCAATGCTAGGTGCGAGCGCCGAAGGCGCGAGCTTCCAGAGACGCGATCCGGAACAACACGTACATACAGAAATGGGTTGTTCATTAACATATGGGGGTCACATCAGTCAATAGCTCTCTCTCTCTATCTCTCTTTTAAATTTCTGAAAGGGGGTTGCAACCTCCGCAACCCCCCACCCCCTTAAATCCCCCACTGGTTAAATGTTGTTAAATGTCGCATCAGCAATTTTTAGCTATTCGCGACGATAGCAGTTTACTGTTTTATTAATATCTGTGGTTTAATCAATGAACAAGTTCTCTCTCTCCCTCTCTCTGTGTGTGTTTGGGTGTGTATGTGGTAATAATTGCAATTGATTTGAAAACTCTATTTTCTACTTGATAAAATAAAATAAACATAATTACTTTTCTATTATATCTCTTCTCTATGTAGTTGTAAACCAGTTATTGTTTCGTTTAATTTCTTTTGAATAACATTTAGAATTGTTTTAAGATATTTCTCAGGAAAGCGTGTGTCATTATCTTCAACAATTAGAGAACACGACATTATAATAATAATAATTTTTAATAACCTTAGCGTTTGAGAAAAGATATCATCAAAAGTTAATAAAAGTATGTTTGGAGAACCTATATTCTAAACTCTCTCTCTCTCTCTCTCTCTCTCTCTCTCTCTCCTAGTGTTTACAGTGTTTAGTGACAAAATGGACCGTCATTTTCATGTGCGGCTAGGGTCAAATAAAAAGCCCTCGGTAAGTCCATAAATCTTAAAAAATGTCCTGTACACAAGCAACTATTAAATATAAACCAAACGGACTAGAACAATAGGTAAAGACATAAATCAAACGGCTTGCCACCTCCTTTATGACGGGCTAGAACAATAACTAAAGACACAAACTACTCCCTCTGATTTGACAAACCAGAACAATAGCTAGACACATTAACCAAACAGCCTACCTCCTCCGGTTTGCAAACAAGAGCAGAACAATAGGTAAAGGCATAACCCAAACAGCCTACCGCCTCCGGTTTGCCAACAAGAGCAGAACAATAGGTAAGGACATAAACCAAACAGCCTACCGCCTCCGGTTTGCCAACAATAGCAGAACAATGGGTATAGGCATAAACCAAACAGCCTACCGCCTCCGGTTTGCCAACAAGAGCAGAACAATAGGTAAAGGCATAAACCAAACAGCCTACCGCCTCCGGTTTGCCAACAATAGCAGAACAATAGGTAAAGACATAAACCAAACAGCCTACCGCCTCCGGTTTGCCAACAATAGCAGAACAATAGGTAAAGGCATAAACCAAACAGCCTACCGCCTCCGGTTTGCCAACAATAGCAGAACAATAGGTAAAGGCATAAACCAAACACCCTACCGCCTCCGGTTTGCCCACAATAGCATAACAATAGGTAAAGACATAAATCAAACGGATTGCCACCTCCTTTATGACGGGCTAGAACAATGACTAAAGACACAAACTACTTCCTCTGATTTGACAGACCAGAACAATAGCTAGAGACATTAACCAAACAGCCTACCGCCTCCGGTTTGCCAACAAGAGCAAAACAATGGGTAAAGGCATAAACCAAACAGCCTACCTCCTCCGGTTTGCCGACAAGAGCAGAACAATAGGTAAAAGCATTAACCAAACAGCCTACCGCCTCCGGTTTGCCGACCTGAGCAAAACCGAATGCCATAAACAAAACAACTTACCATCTCTGATTTGACGGACAAGAAAAAAAGCCTACATCCTCCGTTCTGATCGGAGATGTTTATCTAGTCGAACACCACTATGACATCTTTAATTCCTTTTAAGGGCATGTCATAGGAAGCTACTAACCCTCATAGCTGGCAAATTGATAAGTATTGTAATTGTAGAATAAAATAAGTTGCAATAATGTATATATACCCTCAAAGCTTTTCAGAACAGGCGATTCATAATTTTCCATGTCTAATCTCTGTTGGAAGTCAACTTGTTTAACTTACTGTGTCAGTTTTCAATGTTTTTTACTTTGCTTTTGGAATTGTGATTTGAAGATCAACCGGTATGTTTAGCTCTCTGTGTCATGACATGAAAAAATGAAGCAATTTGCATATTACTACAAACGAACAAACAATATAAAATAAATAATATTTGGACAATTATATGATAAAGCTTTAAATTGTAGATGGGTTTTTTGACATAATGAAAAATGGTGTCCGGTTGTGTTGTTCAAGTGAAAAATATTCTATGGGATAATCTTGATTTAAATTTTGAAATAACCTTTTCACCAGCACGTTAACATGTTCACGAGTAGATAAAGGGACATAAGTAATATATTTATACAATATATGCCTCTTCGATAAAGTAGGCATCATAAATTGAACTATTGACGCTGGAACAGTCATTTGCGTTAAGATATAACATTCCTGCTTGACAGTTGTCAAAGATGGTCTCCAGTCTTTTTCAGATAAAGTCTTTTATACATCTGGTATAAAAATTATAAAACAAACAATAATGAAATTACTAAAACATCTTGCTATTAATACTTTATCCCGTGTAAAAAATATAAAAGCCGTCGATTCCTTTATACTGTACTCTGCTATTTCTTATTCAAAATTAAATTATTTAATTGTCAATCTTTTACAAAAAAACTGAGATACAAATATCTAGTGCTGAACAGCGATTTTGGTTGTTTTGTCAAGCACCATACGGATTCCACACAAATAGATACCAAAAATATATCCAACACATTCTTAAGAGATTTTGATAGACAACATATTTGTTGGATTTGGTAATATAATTTCACAACAAATAATTGGTATGCCAATGGGCACAAACTGTTGTTTCTTGATTCGTATAAAGCAGAATTTATGCAGAACCTTGTTAAATCCGGAGAGAATCGTTCAACATCACATACACATATATAGATGACGGTTTATCTAATTTGTAGATTCTGCAGATGTTGTCTATCCCAGTGAGCTTGCAATATAAGATACAACCGCTTCTTCAAGTAGAAATATACCTCAATTTTAACGCCAAAAAAGCTACATTTGAAACAGTATGACAAACGTATGACTCCGATTTTTCTTTAATCATCTGTCCATTTGTTTGCAGCAATATACATATTTTTATAATAAATACGCTATGGTAGAGCTTATTCCCACCATAGGAACTTTAAACAACGAAGCAAGCTGCTCAGAATTATATTGTTGATGTTGATATTGCAGGCCGAGGCTTGTCAAGGCTCTCAAAAAGTTTTAAGGCCCCACATAATATTGCTGATAAGTATGTGTCTGTATCCAAAATTACACTGAATATATTGCAAGTCCAATATTTCCATAATCCTTTCGTTGCCAGTTTTGACACACGTGTCGGGTGGTTCTCACCCTTCCGAAACACATGGCCTCACTTTCTTGATGGCAGTTCACGTGTTTAACCTAATTTGTCAGCTTAAAATATTTTACTTTGCTTTTTGATTGTTGTTTGGACATGTATTGGTATTGTCATATACCATTTTATGAATTCATAAAATGCATTTAAAAAATGGTATATGACAGTATGTTTGTTTTTATTGATAAGTTTGTTATTGATATCTCGCATGACCCCAACTCTATTTCGGTCACCACTATTTTTCTCTCACTTTCCACACTTGTTTTTGTTCCCTGCCTTTCGAAGAAAGAGGAGGGGGGTTCATTCGAGTTTCCATCCGTCCGTCCGTCCGCCCGTTAACTCGTCAGAAATTCTTCTATGTGCAAATTCTCCAAAAATATGAAGCACTATTTCACGAAATGCCTGCTTGAAACCAAAATCTCATTTCATAGACGGCTTCTTCATAGTCTGAACTAACAATTTATTCGTTTTTGAAATGTGCTCGAAAAATGTGTAACTGATGGCGGTGGATGCTAATCAACTCAATTTGCTTTTTTCGCTTGTCTTTACTCGACAATGTAAACACACACACACACACACACACACAGAGAGAGAGAGAGAGAGAGAGAGAGAGAGAGAGATTATTCATTATTGGTCATTATAATTGTATATTTTTTAATTGCTTTATTCTTATATGGTTAATAATCTAAATTTAAATATATAACATGTAGATCTATTTATAGGAACTTCCTGGTGAAATGCAATTGGTTATAATCCAAATATTTTATAAGTTAAGTTCTAAACAGTTATGAATAAGAGATTACTATAGTGTAGATGTATATATAAAATACAAGTGTTGACGTACATATTCCCGAATCAATAACATAGATAACATATTTATAAACTAACATGGACATCCTAGTTTTAGGGGACCGAGTGCTATAAAACAATTCCTTCATAATCATTGGAGTTCACTAATAGTGTTTAACGTCCCTGTCAAAAATATTTCACTTAAATCGAGACGTCACCGGCTATAAGCGAAGGTGCAGAAATTTTGCCCATGCGTTGCGCTAATGTCATTATACAGTAGGGTTCTTAATCGTGCCACGCCTACCGTGACATGGGGACCTCGTTTATTTTAAGTTCCCATCCGATTGAACCGTGACTTTCCTTATGATGAGTGCTTGCCGAAGCAACAGTCACTACAAGCTTTCAAGTCTTTGGTCAGACCCGTTCGGGGTCCTTCACAATCATTCACAGCTCTTAGGATTGAATCCTATTTGGGGCAAACCATAGTGAAAGTAAATGTGTCAGTTTTCTGGTTTTGTACGAATACTTCGGTTTCTCTTCTATTCCAGAACTTATTGTTATCTTAACTACGGCGTAAAATTGCACCATTCACTCGTATTGTCTAACCTGACAGGTCTGTCGTTGTTGTCTTTGTGGATATTTAGTTTGTGACCAGAATGCGACACTCGGAAATTTTCTTTTCATTGTTGCAGATTTATAAATTCATTTGATTTAATTAGCTCTCAGATTTGTGGAACTGCTATCGGGTAGTTGTCGGATTTAGGTTAAATTATGAACCGACATAGATTTTAGTAGAATATTAAACAGACATACTTTAAAGTTACTACAAATGGTAATAATGGAAGATATATATAACAGTTTTACAGAAAATGATAATGACATTTCATTTGCCGGAATATATTTAAGTACATATACGGTCAATATTTTTCTTGTGTGTTCTAAATCTGAAAATTATATGTCAGAGATGAACTTAAAAACATCACTAACATTTACTTAGTATAAGTTAAAATACATTATGTATAAAAGGCCACAATAGAGAAAAATATACAGCCAAACCTGCCTTAAGGGCCACTTAAATATAAGGCTCACGTGCTTTTAAAGTCCAATAATATTTTATCCTAATAGCTTGTTATTCATGCTATTTGAACCTCTATTTAAGGACCACCTGCCCATAAATGTCACAAATGCCTTGGATGGCCTTTATAGACATGTTTGACTGTAATTAAAAGGTGTGTGTGTGTGTGTGTGAGAGAGAGAGAGAGAGAGAGAGAGAGAGAGAGAGAGAGAGAGAGAGAGAGAGAGAGAGAGCGAGCGGGAGCGGGAGCAGCAAATAACATGTTGTAATAAGAAGACATTTACTTACAATTTGAGGATACTATCGTAGAGTTCAGTCTCCACATTTACATTTTCTTGTTGATGCTTTCAACAAAATCATTTATAAAGTAGAGATATGTTATCACGTAAAGAATTAAAAATTCTTTTGTCCACACTGTTATGTAAATGAGAGAGAGAGAGAGAGAGAGAGAGAGAGAGAGAGAGAGAGAGAGAGATGCTCCAGCCGTGGATTTGATCTGGGACATTTATTACTTAGTGTGACACCACCAATAATGTGATAAAACGCTATTTACAATAAAGCAGGGTATATAAGGTTTGATGGGGACATTTGATTGTTCCTTCAAAATATTTCCCCATCCTTAAATGCCGAAAATGTTATTTGATTGTAAGTATGTATATTTCTTATGAATCTCACATGGTGTCCCTAGTACTGTGAGAGAGAGAGAGAGAGAGAAGAGAGAGAGAGAGAGAGCACAACAATATTTGGGCACACATATTGAATGTCATTTTGGACTAGACGGTACCCAAAGAAATCAGAATACTTCAAATTTATACCATTATATCGTAATAAAACACGATTTAAGGATTAATTTAATGTGGGCTTCCGGGTTTAATATTTTTCATTCTTTTTCTGAACTGCATCATATCAGCCTCAGTTTCCCAAGTTTCATTTTATTTTCCTGGTTTTTACCTCATCATATGATGCACAGAAGAGTCACATGGCAAGCTAGTTATGAAAAACATTTAAAACACGGAAGTGAAATTGAACATGAAAATTATTTTATCGGTGTCACAGTATAGAAAAACGATTTATAAAGTCACAGGTAAGCACAAGTTTAAGTAGAAGTTTTTTATCAGTCAGGTAAAACAACATTATTTTATCATTCACGCCATGATAAACGTGGCTACTGGAAACAGAACGATGCGTTTTAACATTGTTTCGTTATCATTATATAAGAAAATAACGATGTGCATTGTAAGTAGAAAACATTAACTACTAAAATATGAATATATTATATTTTGTTAAAAAAGGGTTTTATTCAACGTAAAAAATATAAATAAAATAATAATAATAATAATAAAACCAGATTTGATTTCGGTTGCTCCCTAGGTACATGTAGGTATATAATTGTAAATTTTACAAAATCGACAGAGTGTAACGGAGCTAGAGACGGAAGTAGAAAAGATATTTCATCCGGAGAGAGGAGAGAGAGAGAGAGGAGAGAGAGAGAGAGAGAGAGAGAGGATTTGTCGTATTGGTTTGTAAATTACCAGCATTAGTTGAATGGTGATAAGCATCAAAGCTTCAAATTCTTGTGAGACCTTGCTATATACTACGTGACTAATAACTCTTCTTCATTTTTTTGTAGGATGTTGTGTTTTGGTGACAGATAAAACTTCAGAATGACATTTAAACCCGGTTCAATACCCCAAGTGTTAAGTAATATAGGTAAGTTTTACCAGACACGCCAACATTACACCGGGTTAAAATCCTCAAATATTAAACATAATGCGGTACCGGTATTGTGAAGTATGAAGTGCATTCAATATGACCTTTAGAGATACATGTATACACATGAAACTGGTTCAATATAACACTTAAACCAGTTCATTAAAAAGATAAACATTTTTTTTCAATTTGACATTTAAACCAATTGAATACGACGCATTATAAACTGGTTAAAATGGCAAAATTAACTTGTCCAATATGACATATAAACTGGTTCATATTGAACTAGTTCGATATTATATTGGTTCATATTGAACTAGTTCGATATTATATTGGTTCATATTGAACTAGTTCAATATTATATTGGTTCATATTGAACTAGTTAGATATTATATTGGTTCATATTGAACTAGTTCGATATTATATTGGTTCATATTGAACTACTTCGATATTATATTGGTTCATATTGAACTAGTTCGATATTATATTGGTTCATATTGAACTAGTTCGATATTATATTGGTTCATATTGAACTAGTTCAATATTATATTGGTTCATATTGAACTAGTTCGATATTATATTGGTTCATATTGAACTAGTTCGATATTATATTGGTTCATATTGAACTCGTTCAATATAATATTGGTTCATATTGAACTCGTTCAATATTATATTGGTTCATATTGAACTCGTTCGATATTGAACTAGTTCGATATTATATTGGTTCATATTGAACTAGTTCAATATTATATTAGTCCAATATGACATTTCAATATCGCATCAATCCGTTTTACCAAATAACAATAACGAAAGCTTTGAATTGATATCGGTTAGATTATATACTACATGTATGTGACAAAAACCAACATTGACTAACTGAGGCGATTTTTTCTACTTTATTAGGGTGCCAGGATCTGTTAACAGAAGAATATACACACTGTGGATGGCTTAGAAAGAAACATTTCATCAGTAAATTGAAACTGTTTAGATGTAAGTAATAGATTAGATTTAATCGATAGTAGAGATATATTTACGAGACCTGTTCAATTTATAAGGTAACACTTTTGATTTACACGTACAATATAATCTTTAATTTTTCAGATTCACTCTAACAAATGTTGTATTTATGAACCGTGGCAGTAATATACCACTCTACAACGCTTTTATCAACTCAAAAGTGTCTGTGTCTTTTGTATGTACATTTAGCTCTGTTCTCTCTGTTCCAGATTCTTCCATTCATCTTTGACGGCTTATTAAGACAAGATAAAGTATAGATCTTTCGTTTCTGTAGACGACGTTTTATGATTTCCTAGATACCGTAATCCATTGCAACGCAATCGGGACTTTTTGGAATTACTAGTAACTCAGTAACTGATTTTACATTTATTCAGAAATCCAATGGTTTTCTTAGACGTATAACATAAGTAGAAGCGGAGTCCTAAAGAAACACTGTATCATTTTTATGGCCATTAAACAATCTTGGAACATCTTTGTTAAGAAATGGTTTAAGAACAGAAATTATGTAATAATTTGTATTAACTTTTACAGATTCTCAGCGATGTTTGGCAATAAAAACTGACGCCAGCCCAAACATTAAATTCGGGTGCAAAATCATTATTTTTTAACGAACTTAGCAAATAGTTTCTGTTCTGTTAGAAGTAAAAGTTTTTAAGTTTGCTAACCTTTTGTTTTTTAATTTAATTTCAGGGCCTCAGGTTTACGTTGTTATCAGTAGTGGATGTTTATATTATTTTAGAAGTGAATATAGTGAAAAACCTTCAGGAAAGTTTTCTCTTTATGGATATAACTCGTAAGTGACAGATATAAAACGATCATTTAACTGATAAACAATTAAAATGTCTTCAGTCTACACACATTAACCCACAGGAGCTAGTTACCTGGCCGTCTTTATTTTGATGTTCGTTTTCAAATAACTGTTTGTCAAAATAAAACTTAGGGTTTATTGATTTCAAGAAATAAAGTATATATAATTTAATATAATTTTATACAGAAAGAAGAAAGACGTTTTTCATTTAAAATTTACAAATGAGTTCTATTTTACAAAATACATATAAGTTTTGGCAAGTCTTGTCGAGGGAAGAGCCTGAATTGACTATATTCGACTTTGTGTACAAGTACGTACAATCAGCTTGATACAAAAAAAACGCGTTAAATGATGTGACGTAACAATTCGTAACAGGAACATTTGTTGTCTGGCGTCAAAGACAGAGGGATGTCTAGTTGATTATGAAATGCGCTTGTGTGCATTGTAGAATTCGTATCAGTCAGTTATAAAGATATATAACAGTAGAACTTTGATAACTCGAAGTACACGGGACTTTGATGATGACTTCGAGGAATCGGGAATACAATGAAGAAAGAAATGGAATGGGACTAAACTATTGTCAATACAGTGTATTAGGTTTTACCCGGATCTATAGCGTTCTTAATATTTCGTATATGAACAAAAACCTGACAAATACTGACAAAGTATTATATCAGCTATCAAAACACTACATTTAAAAAACTACACTTCATTTTCATTCTTTCTTTATTTATTTTTACCAGGGTGCATAGGGCTGATGATATTGATAGAGCCGAAACACAATGGGCGTTCAAAATTATCCATACACACGCAGATGAATTTAAAACTTACTTCTTTGCTGCATCATCTGAGAAGGAGATGAAGGTATCTTATTTACTCGTCTTTGACCTCTGTAAAAAGTTAACCACTGCACTAAATTTCATTGTTCCATTATTTGCCATTCAGTGCAAGTGTCCATCCAAATTTTGTATTTTATAAATAGTGACCTGAATATGTGTTTTTTCATCCTTATTTGGTTAGGTGTATATGTTTTGTTGCATCGTTATGTTAATTGTGTAAATAACAAATAGCTTTGTTGTATTATCAACACGTTTATCTTTTGTCTTTATCTTATTCTTTTTATTTGTAAAAGTGTGGTTATATCACCGCGATAAGATATTTCACATACCAAAATCCACTGTCCAAACGCAAGGCCGGAGTTGTTTATGGGACTACATGTATGATTCAGTACTCCGGTTATATTATATACATGTATCTTACCAATAATATCGTCCTTTACCGCCTGGCTTGAACTTCCGCTTTGACAGATCTTAATATTAACGTTTGTCAATTAGCTTAAAACAAGTGGATGGTTTTCGTCTGTTACTCAGGTTTTCCCCACCAACCCTCACTGACGTCTCGAATTAATACACACCTTTCAGTGGGACGTAAAATACGGTACCGACTTATCAAAAGTTTAACAATTAAGTGCCAAAATTGGCAGCTCATCTCGGCTCCTCTGCAGGTATATCTCGGCCCCTCGTTATCTATAACTTGGAACATTTCCGGCACCTGGTGTCCACAGCTTTTCGCGATCGACCGCTCGACCACTCGCCTCCTGGACAGCTCTTTGGCCATGGCCACTTGCATATACCCCTCGTTAGCTAGAAAACATCAGCCACTATCTGTCCACAACTCGGGTACTCGACCGACAGCCAAAATCGGCTCCTTTTCGTTAGCTCAGTGTTGAATTTTCGACAGTCCTGCACTGTAACATTCAAGTGTGTCATTGGTTCATTCATTTGAAAAATCACTATTCACAGTTATCCATATTTGGATTTACTCACCATTAGTTTAAGATTATTTACCTGCAGGGTGATCATTTAGTTTACCCTACCAGAATAAATGGTGCTTTCGTTAAAAAGTATGAAATAATATGTCATATTTTTACTGAAAGTTTAAAATAACCAAAATTATAAGATCAATATGTTAAATTTTAGAAATTCAAAAGTTTTATTTCCTACCTTAATTCCATTCCTAACATGCTAGCGTATCGTCCCACCTGTTGATGATGTAAAATATGGACAGGTCATAATACTTATCTCTTGATGAATAAATAAGAGGTTGTCCTTATTGAACCTATTTTCTGTTGTTTTTACTAAGACGTGGATGCAGTTTATAAAAGCTGAATTGATAGTAGCCAATGGTCAACAAGGAAAAGAAGATAATTATTATTATACGTACAGGTAGGTGGACTATGCTGTATTAATTTTCGAAGTTTTATTTTAATTCTTTTAAATATTTACAGATGTACATGCATTTATTTAATAACCAGATAACTTATTGATTTGTTTGATGTTTCGTTTTATACTGTATATATGAGTATCCAAAGTAGGCCTAAACATCAAACTGTAATGTTAGTAAAATTCTATTTCCATTTGTACATTTGGAAAATTATTGTTGTTTATAGACTACCATATTTTCTATATTCTTTGTTTTCATGTACCTTTATGTAATCTTAGTAACTGAAAAAATGTTACTGTCTTTTATTTTCAATAAATACTTTTATTGAAATATGCAATACTATAACTCAAGAATGATATTCAATATTCAATATAAAGGTAACTATTTCGACAATGACACCTAAACAGGCATTGAGGATAATTTTTTCACCAATATAACATTTACTGTAATTTTCAAATTCTCAATTTGTGTCGTAGTTAAAATAAATTATGATTTCATTTAATTATTCTTTTCAAAACAAATTGTGGCTAAAGGAGAAGGTTGGTATATATTTTTCTGAACCACATGTACAATTATCGTTTTGTTTGAAAATTCTTTATAATTTATCTAATGCTTTTTTTACAAAAACCCAATATAATTTGTATTTTTTACTTATCCAGAGGGATCAATTTAGATTATAAAGAACCAGAAGAGGACAAATCTTCTCTAACATATCAGGATATTGAAAAAGATATTTATGATGATGCGTCCAAATTTCGTCGTCCTAAAAATTATGGTGTAAATAACGAAGTGAAAAAGAAAGGAGATGGTATGTTCCATGAGTGTTTTTTAAACGTCAATACCACTGTGGTAGCTCAGTTGGTAGAGTGCTCGTTCCGTAGGTGGGAAGTCGTTGGTTCGATCCCCGGCCGGGTCTGACTCAAGACTTGAAAGTGGGTAGCGACTGTTCTTTCGCCAAAAACTCGGCATTACGAAATGAAAGTCACGATTCTTTCCGATGGGAACTTAAAATAAACGATTTCCCGTGTCACAGTGGACTTGGCACGATAAAGAATCCTGCTGTATAATGCCATCAGCGCAACGCACAGGCAAATTTCTGCACTTTCGCCCATAGCTTGCAACGTCTCGATAAAAGTGAAGTATTTTTGATTGGGACGTTAAACACCCTTACTCAACCCAACTCAGCTCTAAACGCCAATGTACCAGATGGCTTTTGTCTATTTGTGACGGGTTACTAAGATCAAACACCATGCACAATTGCTTTATTCATTTGTCTGATACCCATTTAAAATTTAAAAGTTTTGTAATTCGTTTTTCTGGGATGGTTTTGTTTTGGAGATAGAACTAAGATCCTTAAGTTATAGCTTCTTAAGAATATGTACTGTATCTCGTGAATATTGGTCGACAAAGGGGAAACAGTAGATGAACAAATGCAATCAAATCAAAAATAGTTTTTTATTTTTTACACATCACATGCATCTACAACATAGTTTGTATAATACATATACCAGATTTAATTTTACAGAACTAGACGGTCGTTTCGGAATGCAATTCCTCATCTGTACTGCTTGGATCAAAATTATGAAATCAAAAGTTTATATACTAATTTCACATGTTAAATGTGCTGTACATTTATATCTGTTTCAGCAAACAATTACATTCCATTTGGTTCAACATCAATCACCTTTTCGCACACCTCCTTCAAAACTTTTGTCTTTTATCTCTGAACTAAAAGGCTAAGCCTAGAATTGCAAATTATATGCTGGTTTTTGATGTCGTCAAAAGTATGCTTATAGGTTGGTCAATTGCTCTATTGTCTCAATTCAACATCTGAAAAATATCTGGATTTTCACAAATTTCAGTACAGGTTTGAGCTTTACTGATGAGGAATTTTATATTCTGAAACGACCGTCTAGTGCTGCAAAATTAAAACAGATTAAGCAATAATTATATAGACTACATTAATTGTCAGATATTTGACCGACAGGCTCTGTTTTCTATCACTAGCATCATATTATATTTTTTGTTTATATAACTAACATTTGTCTTGACATCCATATTCACTTCTGTATGGAAATGTGGTATTAATATCTTATTTTGTTTCATCGTACATCTTTTATAGTGCTTTGTCTATTTTTAAGTATATGTATTCAACCCCACATTTTCTGGTCTATTTTCTATTACAGCATCTGATGATGAAGTGGTCTTTTTTCTATTACAGCATTTGATGATAAAGTGGTCTATTTTCTTTTACAGCATCTGATGATGAAGATTTACCCGAGAAATATGTGCCTGAGAATCCAAGAATATCAAGGGATTCAGGGTACCGCTCTTCTTTCGAAAGACCACCACAACCACTTCCTGATTGTGCCAAACCTCCACCGATTCCAGAACGCCCGGAAAAGAAACAAAAAAAGAGTAAGCAGAAAGAAAATTGAATAAGAACTATCAGATAACACCTGTATTTGTTATACCATTTCGAGGTCGTGTCGATATATTGGAGTTCGTGTTAACTCAGGAGTTGTATGTAATTATCAGTGGTCTTCTGATGTTGTTTCATTCCACTCGAGTGTCGCTATAGAAACTTGCTATGTTTTCTTATCGTACTGTCGTACTAATGAACAAATAATGGACCGGTCCACGTACAATGTGTTTATGACAGATTTGAATACAGATTTTTCGATCTAAAGTCTGTTTTCCTTCCATCAGGCATTGATGACAAAACCACGTATGCGCCCACCCCCCAAAAAAACTGTCTTAATAATAGAAAAGCTACTGTGAACGTATTTAATTTCGCGTGTATTTATTTTCGAGATATATGAAATTTAGACATATTTTAGCTTTTTTTTAAATATGCACTTTAACACATTAAGATAATATAATTTGCGCTCGGCCGCGGTTAAGCGAAAATTAGTACATCGCGAAAATAAATACATTGACAGTATTGGAAAAAGTTATGTACTAAACATACACTATAAAGACACCAGGAATAAAAAATACGAGTTTTCAACGTACCCCTATAAAGAGTCTACAATTCATTTTTTATTATCCATTTAGATTTTCCTGAAATGTAATACAATCAAACCTGCCTTAAAGGCAGTAAAATATTATCCCAATGACTCTTTAGTTAGACCATTCAAACTTATTTATAAGTAAAAACCAACTCCCCATAAAGGTTACCTTGGATGACCTTTATAGACAGATTTGATTGTACGTATATTGTTTTTGTTAAATAGGGAGTCACTAAAATGTTTTCATGCGTTATCTTTTTCGATTATACATTCCATTTTACTCTAAAAATGTAAAATTTTCTTTATTAAATGTATGTGTTTAAATAGCATCTACTTGCACAGCAGAACGATTTACAAATGTATTATATAAACACTTTCAGAGGATCAAACCGAATTTTCAAGTGGAAGGTATATGGGGGAAATACATGTACAGTCTAACCTGTCTATAAGGGCCACTCGGGGGAAGTTTCAAAAGTGGCCCTTATGGACAGGTTGCCTTTATTTAGAGGTTTGTAAATCCAGTTATGACATCAATATAAATATTAGTTGTAAAAATAGTGAGCAGTTCTAATTTACTTATTTTATTTGTTAAAATTTTTGTTACAAAAAAGGCATTAGCTAATTTTAACAGAATAATATCTTTGAAAACAATTAAAGAAAAATCTTCTGACCACACTATTTATCAATCTTTGAGAGAAAAAACCCTTAAAAATCACATATCTTAAATAAAGACATGTTTTCTTTAATAGGTAAGAGCCAGTAATGAAAACAATAGAAAATAGTATATGTATCATAATTAATAATGAGTAAAAATCTATCCTTAGTGCTTTATGGCTTCATTTGTTGACATGAGGATAAATGACTTGAGATTGTTTTAAGTTTTTCAAAAAGTTTCAAAAATATACTTTTTAAAAATTCTTTTCTTATCAACATACAGATTTGGTTACATGTACTTAGTTTAATGATCAATGGTTTAAAGGTAAATAATCAATGTTTAAAATCTAATTTTAGCTTTAAGATTTTTAAAAAACTACATGGCTATTAACATTTTTGCACAAATTTTTAGAAACTATAACAAAACTTGTCCCAAAAATACGAATAAAAAGTGGCCTTTATAGACAGGTTCATGAGCCATTTTGTACAAAAATATGGTGGCCTCTGGCTCAGTTGAACAGTGGCCCTTATATAGAGGTTAAATAAAGAGTAAAATGGCTAGGGAAGAATTGAAAGTGCCCTTTATAGACAGGTGGCCCTTATATAGAGGTGGCCTTTAACACAGGTTAGACTGTATTGCATTAATTTACGACAAAACTTAAAATGCTAAAACTTATAATTTCCTTGGTATGTTGTTTCTTTTTTACTTTCAAAAGGTGTTCGATTCTGTTGTACATGTATGGTGAATTTTACTTCAAATTTTAGATTTTTTTCCACTTTGCAACTTCGATGAAAAGTTGGACAAAATACTATACACTGATATACAAAATGTATTTTCTCATTACATACCAAGCCGCTTTCTGTCGGATTTTTTGTGAATATGCAGAGGAGTGGGACAAGGTGACCTAGTGTCAAGTTATTTGTTGTTAGTGCGTGCTGAAATGTTAGGAAAAACTGATTAAAAAGGGAAAAGAAAAAATCAAAGAAATGTCTAATGTTAAAATTACTAGCACAATTTGTTAATGAGACCATTTTTATTTAGATGGTTCTTACAACTCTTTTAAAAGTCTATAAATAAATACCTTAAAAATACTTTTTAGTCTAGCAATAAATCCAAGAAAGTAAAATAAATTCTAGAGAAACGTTTAACCATTGATTAAATTTTCTGTTAATTTAGATACTTTATACAGAATAAAATTTGAACGAAAATTAACTATATAAAGACAATACATGCAATTTGGAAACCAGAAAATTAACTAGAATATGTAGAATAACAATACTAAAACACTAATAATTTCGAAGCTTAATTACTCAATTTCTTTATCATACCCAATTTTGTTTAGAATCATTAAATACATTAGTACTATTTAAATACTTTTTACTCTCTTACAAAAACAGTGAGCAACCATTCTTTAACAAAATCAGTAAGCCGAGATACAAATAATCACAATCACAATCACTATGTTTTTGTTATTTAAAATATTTATATTTATTATTAATGATTTTTAGTGTAAGATAGTATTTAGTGTGTTATATTTGTATAGTTAGGTCCCTTTGAATGGACTATTTAGCCATTTACTGAACATTACCTCAAGTGACCGTTCAAAGTAAATTGTCTAATAACCAGTGGTACTTGTGTCTCTTGTCCTTTTTTGCCTTGGTATATTTATGGTTTTATGTTCTTTACATGTACTATGAATGTTCTTTGTTGTGTTCACTGTTACAGATTTCATAAACAAATTTGCAAAAAAGCAATCAATAGTATATACATGTGTATTAATTATCTAAACATTAAGCAAACTATCTGCCATTTACATGATATGTTTAAATTGTTTATATATTAATTATCTAAACATTAAGCAAACTATCTGCCATTTACATGATATGTTTAAATTGTTTATATATTATTATCTAAACATTAAGCAAACTATCTGCCATTTACATGATATGTTTAAATTGTTTATATATTAATTATCTAAACATTAAGCAAACTATCTGCCATTTACATGATATGTTTAAATTGTTTATATATTAATTATCTAAACATTAAAAGCAAACTATCTGGCATTTATAAATGTTACATGATATGCTTAAATTGTTCAATTTAGAAAAGAGAAAACAAAAATCTGTTGAAGAGACGTCTCCATCCAATGAATCATCTACACCGCCGACAATAGCTGATCGACCTTTACCAACACCAACACCTACAGGGCCATCGATTGCCTCAGGTCTGATGGTAAGAAATTTTTATTGATAGCGTTAACATAGCTTATCATTATCATAGTTAAATCTTTAATTTATACCCCTTTGTCCAAATCGTCTAATGTAGTATAGTTTTGCATTTAACTTAGCAATGGTAGAGCTTTGTAAACAGGCTTAGGGAGCATTTTATGCCCTTTAAATTCCGAGAGCGTTTGTGATTTTCTAACATACTTTTGTTTTTTTTTTTTCAAGACGATATTATGCTTTTTCATGGAGTTATCCCCCTTTTGTTTGAATATGAAAGTATGGGGGAATATTGAAGATGTCTGAAAGGGCAATAACATGAATATCATTGTAATGGGAACTGTAATACTGTTTTGTCTACACAATATATATTGGAAATAGGCGTGATCCATTAAACATTTTTCAGAACTTTCTAAATAATGATTTAAAGACTTCATAATAACCGGTTATACGATTATCTCCAAAATAACTAGAGAATGTCAACGTTTTGGATAAAATAACTTTTTTCTATTATTTTGTTAAATATGAGTTTACATTGGAATAGCTTTGGAACTTTTATATTTCTTGCAGGAGGAATTATCAAAGAAAACCGAACGGTAAGTGATGAATTTAGTTATTTCTACTAGCACCAAAGGGATAAAAAAAGAGTTGAACTATATTATTATTATGGCCAGTTTCTGTATGTTATAACGATTTTGCATAAAGTACAATGTATTGCCTAAAAGTAAATCATTTACAATTTGAGCTAAGATTGTGTCCTTCCTATTTGTAAGGATATAGTGACCACTAACCTTTTTCAGTTTGAAGTATATATTTTTGTAATTGGACAATGCTAGTTTTTCCCCATGTCTTAAAATAGCTTCGTTACTTTATTTAAGAAATGACATTCTGATCATGGTATTTCAGGGGGTAATGAAAGATAGTGTGGCGCGTGCCAAATTCGACGAAGGGCGCGTGCCACACTATCTTTCATTACCCCTTGAAATACCATGAGCAGAAATGTCATTTCTTATATTTACAATTCTTTCTTTTAATAGATATGTTGTACCGTGGTGCAATTTTTTCATTTCTGCTTGTGTGATATAGGGTTTTAGCCATGCGAGATCGGCGTATTTCACATGATCACGTGACTCACTGTGCGGGACATCACGTAATATTGCGGGAAAATTGATACACATCAAGGGTCATGGCCCCTGTTGCTTTTTAATGGGAATTGAAATACAATTGCTTCTGTATGTTTCATCGAAGGGAGATACAGTCATATTGTAAATATATAATTACGATACCATAAAATAGGGTGTTATTTAGCATATCTTGTGTTTTTTGGACAGCATTTGGTTACGACTTTATTTGGAACGGTAATGCAAATTTTGCAAACTAAATATATTAATGACCAGAGATTTATGCATATGAACTTAATGGCACAACCGGTGACTAAAACGCTACCAGTAAAAATACTAAACACCTTCAGTACCAACCACACATTAACTATCTTATGGATACAAATAGTTATATTAATCCTTGATTTTTATATACAATTGAACACATGCATAAAGTGCTTAATAAAAATCATTATATCAATAGTTTTTCATTAAATTTTCAGAATGAATGTATCGGAATCAAAAGGTGGCGCTAAGGGCAAACCGTTGCCTGATTTACCGGTTGAGGCGAGTGCGACAGCGTCTGCGTCTGCAACAGCGTCTGCGTCTGCAAAAGTTGTAAAGGTTTGTTATTATGTTACTTTTCTATCCTCTGAACCAAATAGTCTCATGGTACCCTATCAGAGTGTATGGTGTCTTTAGGACGATATTCCTTTCATTGTCATTTTGGATTTATAAAATGGATGATGTGGCTAGCTAGACAGGAGCTGCTTACCCTTTCAAACCACATAGCCTCACTTCGCCGGTTGAATTCCCCTGTTACACATAATATTTTCAAAGTGCTTTTGATTGTGATTTGAACATGGATTGGTGGAATGGTAGGTATGTTTTTGGTTTGTTTACATTGTGCTTTTGAAGTTTCTTGGTGCTTGATTCACTCCAAGGGGATTTGGGTATTTGGTTCTCAAGATACAGTTCTAGTTTAGTTTTATTTAAACAGTGTTATCACTCATCCCATTATATATTTTTAAAATTTATTTCTAAGGTTTTTAATCGGCATTGGTATATACCATTCACTCTGGCAGACAGTGTACTCTCTTGGCACAATTGACTTAACTTTAAGGCTAGGGTTCAGGATTAAAGACAACATTTGACGTACTGATTTGACCTTACAGCAAAATCGGATAAGATCACTGAAAAATTCGCTTTTAGACTGTACAGTAAATTGTTTGGTAAATGCTTAATTATGATTTTTAATGTGTACATTTATGGTCAATTAGCTGTAAAATAAGTAGACTGGTTTGACAAACAATCACATCTGGAATTTGTTCGCATTAACGCTTGTGTTCGTCCAAAATATGTGTTTTCTAATCGATATTACAAAATATGTGTTTTCTTTTCTAACAGCTGTTATGCCATTGGATTTCTTTTTCCGTGCCACAGTACATGTTTTTCAGATATAATTTATCTCAACTCGATATGCATAATATCCGTATTTGTTATTACGTTTATTTACAAAAGTATGTTTTTTTAATATTATTTATAATCTTGTTATGTTTTATCTAGCAGCCGGAAGAGGAAGAAGAAGTCGACGATGAAAAGTATTGGGAGTCAATATATTTCCGTGATTCAAACAATGAGAAAGCAAATGAGTTAGTATTTCGAATTTTTGAAATAAAATGGAATTTTGAGTTGAAAAAACATGTTGATCTCCCTCTGTTTTATGTACAAAACCAAAAACGAACATACCAGTCCATGTTAAAACCACAATCCAAACAAATCTATAAAAGCTTTGAAATCTGTTATTTAGTTTATCAGGCAAACTTCTACTTTACAAAGTGAGGTTATGTGCTCCGGAAAGGTGCGTATGTACCTACTTTTTATAGCTACAACCACCACATGATAAACCAATAGTCTCTACAATTGTTGTTCAATGTTACAGTATCTTCACAGTTTACATGTGTGTAAATCATCAAAAACAAACACGCCGTTTCATCAAATATTGTAACTTTGTATACTATTTTTTCACTGGAGTTGCAATATTTTGTTTCTATAATGCAAATTTTAATACAAATTATTGTGTATCGTTTTATTGAGTATTGATAACATACACGAAATTAGAAGCACGATTTAAGTAATACACCACAAAAATTAGAACCACTTATCTTTTATATCTTTCTATTTACAGAATTATACGAGCTATAGCTGAGGATGGTGTATACTTAATCAGAGATGGGGCTACTGGAGGACACGTATGTATTAATGTTTATGTTTACAGCTGTATATGTCTTTATTCTTATTTTTGAAAAAAAAATATGCCAACAGAAAAATTGGAAATAATAAATACTAAAAAAACAAAACAAAAATACAAATCCATGTCCGAATCACAATCCAGAAGCAAAGTAACACCATAGGAACTGACAAGTTATATTTTAGGTTAGACACGTGAATCTCCACCAGGAAAGTAAGCTTAGGTGCTCCGGAAGGGTAAGCACCTTTTGTTGAGCTAGCTACATCCCGCCACGTGTGTAATTAGAATTGCGTGAAAGGAACATGTAACTATGGGACGTCAAATATATCCAGGGCAACTAAGAAAGTAGATTAATCCCTTATTTGCAACCAGCCTTTATGCGTCCGGATATTGCAGAATTTTTCATTGTCATTATCAGATACTAACATACCGACTCGTGGTCAAAACACGATCCCAAAATCAAGGTGATTCAACAACAAAAACTGTCAAATTGAGTAAAACATGTAATTTCTACAACAGAAGCGAGGCCGGGTGCTTTGGAAGCTAGTCACACCATTCACCTATGAAATTAAAAATTCAGAATGAAAGGAAGCTTAATATAATCAAGATCATTTTGAATGCAAAGACACCCTACAAGATTGCATTGGCATCGGTCGATAAATATAAGAAATTTGGTCTATTAGCGATTTGTTTTAAAATTCAAGACCGTCTCAACTTTTGAACCTTCTTCAGAACTTTAGGGAGAGATAGTCATTGCAGTAGCTCATTGGTAGATCTAGAGTGATCACTCCGTTACTAGAAGGACGTTGGTTTGAACCCCGACCGCGTCTGACCCAAGACTTGAAAGTGGGTAGTGACTGTTCTTTCGCCAAGCACTAGGCATTACGAAATGAAAGTCACGGTTTTTTGGATTCTTAAAATAAACAAAGTCCTGTGTAACGGTTGACTTGGCACGATAAAGAACCCTGCTGTATAATGGCAACAGCGCAACACACAGGAAAAAATTCTGCATCTTCGTCTATAGCTGGCAACGTCTCGATATAAGTGAAATATGTTTGACTGTGACGTTAAACACCATTACTCAACTCATTCATTTCAAATTTATGCTCGTGTTGATGACGTTTCTTTTTAAAAAAATTTCAGGTTCTGGTTGTTTTCGCTAATAATATACCAAAGAAGTATAGAGTTCAACAAAGTGTAAGTGATATTCAAATTTATTTATTCTCGAATAAGGTATTTAGAGCTCGTTTGAACTAGTGTGCTTACTGTAAGCATAACAACGTCTGTGGTTACATAAGCAACCGCTATGTTGCTGAAATATATCATAACAGACCCCGTTTGGTCAAAGGTTTAGTAACTTCCCATATGGTGTAGTTTAGAATAGAAAAGCTAATCATGAAATAAATGTTCCATTGGAATTTGATAATATGAGTAACAGTGTGCACTGATTTTTCTACAATATTTCAAACGTTTTAGCGACAAACGCGATGCATATTTCCAATACCCAACTCTTAATGATTCTTAAATCGTTTCTGTCAATATACGAATTTGTTTATAAAAGGCCTCACACAATTTATAATCTGCTTTCAATAATGCACAGTTTTGAAAGTTATGACGTCTAGTTGCTTGTTTGGATTTTCCCTCGGCCTAGGGGTTTTTAAATGGTATCGGACTACTTTCTACTTTGGATAGGTACTAAATCAAATGACCAGTGGTATGTTTGTAGTTCTCTTGGATTGTCCTAAAATATGATAAATTCGATAAAATCAAAGACAGTACTTAGATAGTAAGGGGTTAAGGAGTTAACTAAACTAAGCGTTTATTTTATTTTATTTATACTTTACAGGATGATAAGTATTTTCTTGGAAGAGATGGGCCACACTGTGATACTCTAGAAGAATTATTGTATGAATATTACAATCGTTATTTACCAACAGTTGATGTAATGCTAACTATACCTTATAAACTGCATCCGAAATATAAAAAGTTACCGAAATAATAGTTAGTATATCAATACTAATTGATAATTCAGTGTTGTTATGGGGATTATTTGGCGTCACCTTGTTTAATGGCAGACTGTGGAGAACAATCGAATTTCTTGTTTCATGGCAGACTGTGCAGAACCATTGCATTTCAATTTGTAAAAGTGGTCAAATACATTTAGGTCATTTTATTTTTTAAAGCAGACGCTAACAGCGTCAGCTTTATTGCGATCAGGAAGATTTGACCGGAAGAAAAACATCAGCGCCATATATTCCACTATCGGCAAAAATGTGCGTAAGTTTGCACACGGCACTGTACTTCACAGAAAGACATCGACACTAACGTTCGTGATACTCGATGAAATAAAAAAATAATAATAACGTAAATTTCATATAGAATCTATGAAATACATCTACCATTTTTTAAATGAATAATAATTTTAAGGTCTTACAATTAATTATTATAAAAGACATCACAGGACGCAAAGTTCCGGGAATTCCCATTGTACATGCATATATAATTAGGCAATGGATTTGATTGGTCAGTGGGCGGAACATTCACTTTCAGATTAAATTAGATTTCACGTTAAATTAAAATGACACTTTCAAACGATATTTTGGCTACTGAAGCATATAAATGTAATAAATAAAAATAATTTTTTTGTGGTTAGGCTAAATAAAATTAATTTCACGTCGTCCGTTTATAAAATATTGAGTAGATCTAGAAGATCGTAGGCTGGTTAAACTAGCCCGTATGTAAACAAATATAATTTTTGAATCGGCGATCTTTAAATGTAACTGTTGTTTCTTCGTTTTTTCCCCCTTTACATCAATTGAAAATTACGGCCGAGTTGAGCATCATAATCGGGATTTCAGTTTAAAATTTATCCGGGACAATCGGGGATATTGTGTGAAAATTCAGGACAGAATTTTCACCACTTTACGAGAAGCAAAATTAGCGTGTATCAGCATTAATCGTTCATAACGCCATGTTAAAGTAAATAAAAATGAAACTTCATCATATTGTAGTGTAAATTACAGTTCAATCTGAATGCAAATTTTATATAGCGACCACCCGTGTCTACAACATGCAGTCACTTTTAAATGCCATCCTCGGGAACACAAAAATTATTGAATAAGTGTAAAAACAGTTTCAATCCATAAATAGTTTCAATCCACGTGTCATGATAAACTTGCACGGACAAAATGGAAAGTCCGAGATTGTGGTATTCTTACCTTAAAAATCCCGGTGGTCACTTGATAATAATAATTAATCCGTGAATTAGAACCTGATGTTAATAAAATTCTCACTCTGAATAAATAACAACACTTTTACACACTTTGTCAACTATAAATAGAACAGTGTCTGGTTCTTCAGACGTATTGATTTTATTCACCTTTTAGTGGGGCCCACAGCGGGAGTAAATTACCTGGACATTTAAAATCAGTAAAATAAAATTATCCAACCACCTAATAGTATATAAATTCAAAGTAATTTTATTGCAGCAGAGGATAATGTTGGACATTTCAGTTATCCAAATAATAATAAATTTATTATCAATTAATCATATTAAGAAATATTGCCCCCTTTTGTACACCATTCTTGTCAACAAACTTCTGAAAGACAGTTACCTGGACAACTTCTGTTATTGGGAGATGCAAATTGTTAGCTTAGGGGCGATAGGATGTGTCAGAATTGTTTATAGCAATTCAGGCTTTTGAAGCTCACTTGGTCAATTTATATGAATTCCACAATAACTTTAACTACATTTAAATTTACACTAAAACAAAGATTTATTTTTTTAAATTTTGTTTTATTTTTTTTCTTCAAATTAATTGTGAATATAGTGAATTAAATAAATGACTTAAACATTGGAAAGGAAAACAAGTTTATGTGTCAAATGCAAATAAAGGGAAGTAGCTGGTCATGGTGAAGGTTTTTTATGTGATGATGACACTTGATGATGATGTGGCATGATGATCTGATGAAAATAATAATAATAGTGGTGACATTCAGTTCTGCTGATGATGATGACGGTGACGATGATGCTGATGATGTCACCATGATGTCAGATGATGATAAGACATTATGATGATGATGTTGATGATGATGGTGGTTGTGACACTAGTTCAGTTGATGCCGATAATGATGATTATGATGAAGATGATGACAATGGTGGAGGTGATGACATTAAGTTCTGCTACTGCCAATGATGATGATGATGACGATGTGACATAAGCTATGATGATGATGCTGATTATGATGATTATTATGGTGACATGAGTCCTGTTCCTGCCCATGATGATGATGATGATGATGATGATGAAGTGACCACGTAAATAATGTGACACATGTTCTACTGCTGCTGCTGCTGATGATGATAATGGCGATGATGAAGATGTTAATGATGGTGGTGATAACATCTGCTCCTGATGATTATGATGATGGTGATAATTCATGATGATGATGATGTCACAATGTTGATGATGATGATATGATATGAAGAGTTGTGATGATGATGGTGATGATGTTGATGAGGAGGATAACTTCACAATGTTGATGATGTGACATGATAAGTTATGATGATGATGGTGATGAAGATGATAATGATGCTGGTGATGACATCTGATGATGATGAAGGCGATGTCACAATGTTCATTATGATGTGACATGATGATGATTATGTGACATGATGATGATTATGTGACATGATGATGATGATGATGATAAGACAGGATGATGATGAAACCAGTTAATGATGCAGCAAGGAGATTTATGATGACTGGTGGTAGTGGTGGCGAAATGAGTTCTACTGTTGCTGCAGCTGATAATGATGATTCAAGGAGATTTATGATGACTGGTGGTAGTGGTGGCGAAATGAGTTCTACTGTTGCTGCAGCTGATAATGATGATTCATGGTGATGGTGATGTGGCATGAGAATTTGTGATGATATTAATAAAAATCAGACCTAGAACCAAAATCAGATTTCTTTGTTACTTAAATTTAATTAAAATGACAGACGACATAAGACAATGCATGTGAGGAATTAGATGTATTGTAAACTGAATTGTTTAAAGTATATGAATGTTTTATAGCAAGGCGTTAATTGACATTTCTTCTCCACTGTATTGACTAGAAATTCAAACCCAGGGATTTTGACTCTCTTGAAAGTTTTGTTTCCTTACTGTCCCAAGGATGTTAAACAATATATATATTTATTTGTTTGTGTGTATGTTAATTTTCCCATCAGTTCAATATTAATATTGAATTCAAAAAATGGATTGAATACACAATTACCAATCATTTCTTTTCAGTGATAAGGTTCTTTGCAATCAATGAGCCGTCTGCTTTCAGTACTTTCAGTACTTTGATTCTTATTTCAAAATCCTAAAAAATTGAATTTCTTCATTTTAGTCCGAGCACTACTAATGCTACTTTTTCTTTACCTAAATGGTCTTCCAACGTTGCAAAATTAAGTAATTTTTGTAATAACTACAATTAAAAAAATAGAATGGAAATGTACATAAAAGAACATTTTACATACCAAGCACAAAGCGAGGTGATTAATTGGAAATGTAACGCTTGGGTACTATAGTAGCTTTTCTGTATTTTATTAATAAGCAGTCCTTTACAAAGTGAAGCCAAATATGCCCCATTATTTCTCTGAAGATATTTTTATACTGAACGGCTAGACAGTTATCTTATGCTCTTACACCAGATGAAACATGGGATATTTCTTAACACCAAAATGTAATAATACATATGAAAATCGCTGGTGATCGCTTTTACAGTGAATGTATTTAATGATGCATAAGTTAATATTCTCATTGATATTCCATAACTAGCATTGGATATGAAAGATCTTCCTAGTGAACTCTTAAAATTCTGCCAGGTCCGAGTACGTATCGACAATATCACTTGAACCATTAGAACTATTATTTATATGTGATAGTTCAAGTGATAGTTTTGTGAATGATTTTTAATGAATATGGAATTCTGAAAATTAAAAAAAAATCCATAGAGTTGGACCAATATTTATATGACTGGTAAAGCTTACAAACGTCTCCAAATTCAACAGCACTTTTAAACAATACCTTAGGATCATGTTTGGTCTGAGAACATGTGGACATTGGAGTTCAAGGACATCAAGGGCATGTGGATATAAATGTGTTCATGTGTTCTGTGATTTCAAGTTTTGTGATATGCATTACAGGAAAGATATTAAAACAAACTCGTGGAACAATATATAGATTCACAGATTAGCCACACTTGTTCTACGATGTTTAACATTTATTTGTTTTATCTAAAAATTTATATTTTTTTTGAATATTTATTAAAAACAGTTATGGTTATGTTAAAAATTTTATAATACCAGGTCGGTTTCTTTGCTGCTTCAATTGGTTATGGTTTGATTATCTTATCACCGGTGTAATTATGAATCACATCATAACTGTTTGGTTCATCATAATTGTGATAATACCAGAACTATTTGGTTCCATAATGATTGTGGTAAAACAAGATCTGTTTGATAAAATTGTGATTGTGAAACACCAGAACTGTTTGGTTCTATTGTGATAGTGATGCCACCGGAACTGATTGGTTCCATTGTGATAGTGGTGATACCAGAACTGTTTGGTTCCATTAGGATTGTGGTAAAATCAGTTCTGTTTGTTTGTATAATGATTGGGTTAACATCAGAACTGTTGTAACCTCTTATTGGGTCGTTCATTATTGTCCCCTTAATTATTTACAATATTGATATCAACAGAAGTGTTTACTATGATTTGTTAATTTATGCATGTTTTAACATTCTTACAGTGCATATACAATCTACCTTCTGATCTTTTTGCTTATAATAACTATTGTAATTCTGTTTTAAATCTTTCAGACCTTTGACATCTTGTCTAATTTTTTTTAACTTACACGTGCTGTTTATTGTTTTGAGGTACAGGAAGGAAAACGATAGAATATATATATATATATTAAAAATTAAAAAACCAATTCCAAATTTGCCGCAGTGAAAAATATAAACAGCACACATTGATTTAGGAAATATGTTATAAATACGAGAACATGCACGCAGATTCAAACATAATCATCGTTTGAATATATATTACCAGTTTTATGGTGAAATTGAATGAACTGTTAAAGTGAATATTGTTTAATTATGGGTTCTCCTGAATGAACTTTTACCAATATATGGAACTACATAATGTCAATCTCTAAACTGGTTGAGTTTATAAACAGATTCGTCAACAATAGTAATGAATGCGAGTTACCTCGCTTGAAATATTTTTACAGTGTTAGTAATATTACAGATCGTATATGCTTTATAGTATTGTGAAATGTTACTGAATTATACTAGTCATTAATTTCACCTATTCTGACTCCTTATGCCGCTTGCAGAAGATTATAATTTCCTTAACTAGTGGATTCGACATTACACAAATATTAGTGAATATTTACAATCGCTGATCTTTTTCTTAGATAAACTTATTGACTTTATAAGGAAAAATGTTTACAAATGACGTGTTAACCTCTCTTCAAGTCTGATTTGCGTTCGGTTTGGTTATTACCACGTGAATGAATGGGTGGGGGGGGGGGGGGGGTAAATGCTCTGAAAGGATGAACGGCGCTGTTTCATTCTCTGATAAAACCAGTGGATAAGAAATGAAAACTTCTATTTTGAAATGTTAATTGATTTGTCGTTTGCAAACTCTAAACAGAAATGTCAACGATTATTATTGTATATATGAAATGTAATTTTCAATATGTCGTTGTTTACAGGAATATAAACATTATTTTAAAAGTAGCAATTTTATCATAAATTGCTTCCATTTCAAAAATCTTGTTTGTACCCTATGTAAGATTCATCATCAATGTCAATATTTATCGTAACTAAGCAACAAAATAACAAAATACTGACAATAACAAATATGCAAGTGTTTAATATTAAGTAATTACTAAATAAGTATGTTCTCTATGCACGTTATAACCTTTTTGTTTATCAATGCAGCAAAATGAACCATTGGAACACATTTAAACCGTATTTTGTTAAAAAAAGCTTTCGATAACATGTGCGTGTGTTTGTGTGTGTGTTTGTGTGTGTAAATTTACTTCGTACATTATATTGTACAGCGCATCCGAAATCGAATAGTTAGAATGCATCATTTCTTATATATTTATATTTTTATATTTTGTACTTGAATATTGATAACGATTTGATTTTGCTACTTTTATGAGTATTTCATTTTACAATAAAAGGTTAATACTGAGTTATATATATATATATTTTTTTTTTTTGCTGGTCAAAATAAAAGTGAAAACAAAGGCACCATACCTAACCAATGTGGTACGGATTCAAACACCCGGTTTTCTGTACCTAACAAATCAAAATGATGCTATTTTGATTCCCCAGTCGAACGAATATTATTATAATTCCATGTACATGTAAACCTAAATAAACGATATGAATTCAGATCTCCTTCCCAGAGAGATTTAATTGGGAAATGAAAAATAACATACCAATCCATGTCAAACCACAATCCCAAACCAAAGTAAAAACTTTGAAGGTCACAAATCACTATAGTAAAAATTCGGATATTCTGTACATGGAAACCAATTGAATCAAAATGTTGTGTTTTGATTGGGATGTCAGTTACGAATTCCGAGCATACTAATAATGATAAGTGTTATTGCAAGATGACCGTCCCATCTTGTATATAGCAATCCAATGTGACTTAATCAAAACCAAAGATCCAAATAACAATCCCAAAGCAAAGTAAAAATTTTGATATTGACAAATTAGGTGTAACATGCGACCTTTCACCAGGGAAGTGAGAAGGAGTGCTCCGGAAGAGTAAGCGTCTCCTGTTTAGCTAGTTACATCCGCCATGTTTAAAATGGATATTAAAGATAAAAGTAACATAATGACTGTTATTATTAGACTTTAACTAGTATTTAAAATAATTATGTTATAAATGTTATAATCGGGCTTGTCATAATCTCCGATCGGAGACATCTTTCAAACGATACAATTTAACATTTTTAATTTTAATCAAAGAAGTTGACAATCGCATTTTAAACTATTGTTCCGATTTAAATTTAAAAGGAAATGACTGCCTTTTCTTTGTTTAATCAATTCGATTAATTTGATTTGGCTTTACCAGCTAAACAAATTACTCACAAGACTATGTGGATACAGCTGGCCTTGTCCAAGTAAATTGCCTCCTGTTTCGACGCTGCCTGCGAAGAACTGGTACGGCGAATGGTACCACAACTACGTCTACTCGGAACCGCATCTTGGAAGTTGACTTTAGGTAACATGCCCCTGTTTCAACGTTGTCTGTGCAGAATCAGTCTGGCGAATGGTACCACAGCTACGCTACTCGAGACTACATCTTGCGAGTTGAGTGTATATAACATTCCACCTGTTTCCACGTTGTCTGTGCAGAATCGGTCCGGCGAATGGTACCACAGCTACGTCTACTCGGGACCGCATCTTGGAAGTTGAGTGTAGGTAACATGCCACCTGTTTCCACGTTGTCCATGCAGAATCGGTCCGGCGAATGGTACCACAGCTACGCCTACTCAGGACCACATCTTGGAAGTTAAGTGTAGGTAACATGCCACCTGTTTCCACGTTGTCTGTGCAAAATCGGTCTGGCAAATGGTACCACAGCTACGTCTACTCAGGACCGCATCTTGGAAGTCGAGTGTAGGTAACATGCCACCTGTTTCCACGTTGTCTGTGCAGAATCGGTCCGGCGAATGGTACCACAGCTACGCCGACTCAGAACCACATCTTGGAAGTTAAGTGTAGGTAACATGCCACCTGTTTCCACATTGTCTGTGCAGAATCGGTCTGGCAATGGTACCACAGCTACGTCTACTCGGGACCGCATCTTAGAAGATGAGTGTAGGCAACATGCCTCTTTCCATATTGTCTGAATTGATTGCAGAACTACATCCCGCTACTCTTGAAAAAGTTCGATGTAAACGTTTTCCAATACGTTGCGCACAAATGTTGTGGGAAATTGTATGCTAGCAAACTCAATTATGTGCGAAAAAGTCTGTAAGGCTGGGTAACTAAGTTGGTAGAACACTCGTTAATAGTTCTAGGTTCGATCCCCTGTCAGACTGTTTTCCTTCCTCTTACTTTACCCCTGGGTGATGACGCAACTATTCACATATATAAATTGTTTGTATCAGATTAATTGATGATGAGAAAATGCTATTATTTATTAATAAACTACTATGATATAAACTTTGTAACCTCTCCCTCCCTCTCTTTCTCTCTCTCCGACTTTATTTCTCTCTCTCTCTCTCTCTCTCTCTCTCTCTTCTCTCTTTTTCACACACACACACACACTTAATCTTACAGTGGAAGGATGGTATACATATTAAGTGTTTTTGTTACATAGGGACATTGATTTACACTTAAACAGGATATTAAGTTCCTGTATAGGAGGGTCGCCTCTTTGTCTGGTAAATCGGCTTAGACAGACAGCTTCATTGGAGATGTTAACTTTAATGTGTGTATAAACTCATCTGATAGATATTTCAATAACAATGGAGGAAACAACAGATGGTAATAGCGCGCACTCTCTCTCTCTCTCCCTCTCAATATGTCTGTTTGACCAACAACTATTACGTAAAAAACAATAACACACACACACACACACACACACACACACACACACACAAGTACATCAGTCATTTTCGTTTCACTTATCTTGTTCAAACTTTCGACACCACCGGAGATATAGTTAAACAAAACTTATTGAACCTATTATTATTATTATTATTATTATGTCTTTTCGTTTACATTTTTGAATACAATGTGCTTGTTACAACTAATTCAAGTCTTATTTCGAACCTTTCTACCAAACTAAGGACGAGCTTGTCTGTTGTTTAAAGCAGTTTATCTTCAAAAGTGATAGAGTCGGATTTCGTGATTGCTCGGTGCGCATACGAGTAAGTAGGAGTTTACACGAAATAATGTTGTCACAATAATTTTATGGCAGTTAAGAATTAAAACTGTTACAAACAGTTGATTAGGTTCTCACAAAGTCTTATTTGCGTCACCACAATGTTGTTTATAAGGTATGAAGCCTATACACCCAACATTATCTCGGATACTGTGGACGTCCAATAGTTCTTTGCTTCTTTTATATTCGATATTGATTACAAAAGTGGTGGGCGGGGTGAACATAGCTTTCTAAACAAGAGATGCTTACCCGACAGCCTCACTTCACGTGTTTGGCACTGTGTTTTAACATGGACTGGTATGTATGTTTTTATTGCCATTTGAGAAGAACTACCTTGGATGAAGTACAGTAAAACTTCGATCGTTCGAACGTCGATACCTGGATAACTCAAAGGTATCCGTTGGTCCCGATTTAATTCCTATTACAATATATATCCTAGCTAAGTATAATTATTACTAGCAGTATTACATACCTCACTTGATATTTATGTTACTGTATTTTATTTTTAGACGCCATTTTGATAAAACAAGATACAAACAGCGAAGACACGAGTAAGGATCTAAGTATAGGTATGAAAATTTTAAACTGTTTTTTGTTTGTTTTGGTGCGATACACTAAGGTGGTTTTTCTCATTTCGGCATTTTAAAAATGTCTGAGTTTCCACAGTTTTTGTCCGGATGTTGCTAGTGGGACGTTTTTGTTCCGAAGCGACCGTCTATTGATTCACACTTGAAACAATTTGTGATATTTGTATCACTTGCTTAATTTTTGGTACATTTATATTCAGATTTTTTTTATTTTGAAAAACAGGGTCGATATGAGTTATTTTTTTATATAATTGAACCGTTTTTTATAATTTTCTGATTTCAGACAGCGAAGAAGAACCACGCACAGACATGGCGGAAGGTAATTCAAGATTCATAAGAGCAACATATGTATAATGCATGGATATTTTAAATTATTTTCTAGATGATGTACTCTTTCACAATTGCTGGCTTTGAACGTGCTCAAAATGACATACTAGTTGCATTTCATTTTTTTTCTAATTGTGGCGCATATTAAATTGAATTGAAATTATATATAAAACATTGCTGTTTATACGCATATCGGAAATACCACGTTACACTTCTTAAATAAATAAAGAACGTCATCCCGAAGAATCTTTTGATGCGAAAAATGATAACATAACATTAAAGCACCTTCCTTCAATAAGAAAAAATATTAAACCACAAATTTAAATAATTGGCGGGTTTTATTTAGATATTTGATTTTTTAAATAAATTCCAATTGAAAAAAGTTCAATTGTTGTATCATGTATTCTAGAGAAACTTCCGGAAGTAGGAGAGCAGGAAATCATGGATGAAATTGACATTCGATCAGCAACTCCAAAAACCACAGGTGCTTATTATTATGTCTTTGATGATATTACTATTGAACAAAACCAACCACAAACCTACTATTTATTAGTTTATCATAGAGATGATAAACACATACAACAGGATAAATAAAGATATCCATCAAATCAGATATGCATCAAATCAGATCCTCCATAACAGTTTCGCAACCAGCATACAAACATGTCAGTCCTTGTCCAAATCACAATCCAATAAAAAAGCAACAACTTTGAAACTGGCTAATTAGGTTACTTTCAACCACGGAAGTGAGACCAAGTATTCCGGAAAAGTAAGCACCTTCCTATTCAGCTAGCTACATCAACCACATTGTGAATTAAAGGGACATGGATTCTATTGGACGTCAAATATATCTAGTGTAACTTTTGATACAGACCCATCATACTTATCAACACTATTGTGATGGCAGTCATGAAACTTTTCGTATGTCTTGATGACAATTAAGAATTAAAATGACAATTTTTTCATGTTGCATTAGGTTGTATTAATTGTTGAAACAGAGAATGATTTTCACATATTTTTTGTTGAGTTAAATTTCTGTTTTAGTTTCAAATTGGTTAATTTAGTATTTTTGTTAAAAAATGATTATAATTGTATTTTTTCAGATATAGAAGCTACAATAACGTTCAACTTTGAATTCAAAATAACCGACTTAAATACGCAGTCACAACTAGCTGAATACCAGGTAAACGCCAACATGCTTTATTTAGCCATGAATAGCTATACAAGACAAATAGCTGCTAAATTTTAGTAGTAATATATATATATATATACAATTACATTGATTCTGAATCAGGTAGTCTTTTACCTTTTAATATTTTTTTAATTTTAAAATTAAAATACGTCCTACGAAATGTCAGATTATTTGACGCTACTAGATGTAACGGCCATGTCGCTTGATAGCATTATCACTTGTCAAACGTGGCTATGAGTTGTCATGACAACAAATCAATTTAGGTAATTTGGCCAATAATTATTCCATTTTGCAAGTATTCGGCACACATTAAAATGTTATATATGTTTCACAATAAAACCGTAAGCTAACAATATTTAGATTTTTGTTTTGATATTATTTCGGTTTGTGCTTTCGCAGAAGATCTGAAACAACCAATCCTAATGATGGAACACGGAAAGTCTATTCCCGCCCTATTACCAGACAATAAAATTATGCTGTTTGAATCGCCAGTATTAATGTAAGTAAGGACTACTAATCTATGTAACTGACTTTACCACTTTATACTTAATTGAATAAATTATCTAGAGGTTCCTTTTTGTCATGATATCGTCAAATTAGATACAAAATAAGTATGCAAAAACAGTATACATGTACATACATTGAATAAATCTTTTAGTTTTGTTTTCGATTACGACTTCTATTAACGTTATAAAATAAATATGAATATGCAAGAACTGTATGGATACAACACGAGAATGGTAATTTGTCTCTGTAACTGC
The DNA here is from genome assembly GCA_021292105.1 of Anadara kagoshimensis. NCBI lineage: Eukaryota > Metazoa > Mollusca > Bivalvia > Arcoida > Arcidae > Anadara > Anadara kagoshimensis. Next base: position 39,523,521 of record CM037857.1, read on the forward strand.
CTTTCTACTACAATATTTTCAGTAGGTTGTTATGCAGTTTGTTTTACTTAAACTTCAGCTATTTATAATTCAACAATTCTGTACATATATAGTCTAAAGAAGATAGTTATGGTTTCAAATGTGTTTACCTACTTTATTAACTTTGACTTTGAATTTCTTAGTTGATAAAAAATTTACTGAGGACCAATGAGCACATAAAATTACTACAACTATGTCCTTCCATACAAAAGATTTAATGACTAACATTTATACTGTAAGACTGTCGATTTCAGGAGACTTACTAAAGTATAATCAGACATCAGTATTATGAAACTTTCTAAAAATGAAATTTACTACGCATATGCAACAAGACTAATTTCAACATTTTCGAATTTGCATCTGTACAGTGTAATCATTTTACAATATTTACAATGCAAGGGTCATGACCCCGATTGTCTTTCATCGGGAGTTGAAATACAATTGCCTCAGGATGTTTCATCGAAGCGAGGTACAGTGCGTATGAATTTTCCCGCAAGATGGCGTCATGTTCACCCACAGAGTGACGTTATGTGATTGTCTTTTGATTATGTCGTCACGAAAGGTCACGCCAATCTCGCATGGCAGAAAAATCCCTGTCTCACATAATCAGGTATGGAAAAAAAAGTGCCAACTGTTGAAACAAAATTGTAAATGAGAAGCCCTTCATCGAATTTGGCACACGCCGCACTATCTTGCATTACCTCTTGAACAACCATGAACAGAATGTCATTTCTTAATACATATTCACCGGGTGATTGTAAATACATTGAATTACTAAAAATATTTTCAGTTATTATTTTTTTAGAGGAAAATAATTGAGTGTAACTCATTTTTGATTATACTTAGTAAATAGAGCTTGGCGACATTTTATATAATATTTTTCTGTGTGGGTTTCTGGCGGTTTGTTGTAGGACGTTCATGATTAATTTTTTATACCTATTTGTAAAATTGTATTATAGGGGTAAACAGCCTATCCAGTCAATAGACGAACTCCGTGAGCTATGTAACGAACTGTTGACAAAACCCTTATATGGCGTGGTAACTACCTTGTACAAAAGACAAAAATCTAAAAACCAAAGTAAATTCTGGACAGGTATAAATACTGTTATGACTTTATATGTAATCTCAGTAAGAATCAGTTGCCGATATTTTACATGTGTAACTGTCAATTGAGAAATAATCAACATTTACCCGTGGTATATCGTCGAATAATACACGGACCGGAGTTCACATGCTGAAAATTCGCCGCATGTTAACGACGCCCGTTAATTATACGACGATATACCACGTGTAAATGTTGATCATGATTTAGAAAAACAAGATTGAAATAAATAATGCGAACTCTTTCTTCGTAAGTACATTTTACTTACTATTTACAAAAAGGTTCATTGAAAACATTTGGCTGTTGAGATTACCGCCATTGAAATAAATGATTTTATGAATGAAAATTACGTCATAATCATTGTTTGCGGAACATAGCATGACGCTATAAGATAAGCAAGGGAGTACGTCATTAAAACAGAACAGCGATGGGTATATCGTTTGTTATATCACGGCTGGCTCTCTACATGTTTCATATGAAGGAAAACGCAGGTTGTGTTAGAATAGTCATGTTAGAATAACCGTTTAACAATTGTGATGATATGGTTTACCTAAAAGTATTTAAAACACACCATAAGAGTTTAGTTTAGTTTAGTTTATTAGTTTATTAACGTGTTATATGTTAAACTATATCACAATTTATCAATAGACAATGTACCATTGTACCAAAATCAAGACGATACTTTCATTACCTCATTATCTGTTTAACATTTTTTCTTTTTCCTTCTTTAAACGTTAATGGTATTATATATCAAGGTTGCCTTTGTCATTGTACTACAACTTTATTTGCTCTACCTTTTATATTTCAAATACATTTTAGACGTGTTTGTGTTTAGAAATATTGATTCTGGAAAACTGCAAATTAGATTCCTGGGCGAGGATTGTATGATTATTGATATATACTAGTTTCAAATAAGAAAAACAAAACTACATGTCATTTTTTTGAAATTAAAAACAAAAATATTAACATGTTTTCCGCACACGACAGCTAATCATAATATGTACACAGAGATTAAAAAATTTCTTAGAATTAAGCCACATGTGAGTGTATACCTACTATTAGTAGTATAACAAAGAATCTCCATTTGTTGTTTAAGATGCCAAGAATCATATGGAAATAAAACAAAATATAAAGCTATAGGATAAAAAATTAAAATGATATAAATGGTATGATTTCATAATTCTCTATTCACAGCGACTCTAGATATTCTCATAAACACTAGTCATCCATCCATTCAGACGCTGCTTAAGACATACTGTGATGAAGCAATTAGACATATGGAGAACGGTACGAAATTTTGTATGGAGGTAAAACTTTAAAATTCTTTAATGTTTTAAATTATACTGCCAGTGGCAACATAAAAAGGTAAATTGTGGATGCTAAAACGTGGTATATCTGAATCACAGCGGTAAAGACGACTATAAAACACCACTAATTTGTTAAGGTTTTCATCGTTTATCATAAGTGGTGATCACTTTCAAAACAAAACATTAATCTAAAATAATTCATTACCACCAAGGTATCCATTTATCAAAAGAAATGAGCCAATGATAACATTTAAATTGTACATTCAAGTAGTTGTTTGACAAATTTATCAAAAACACTTTTTCAGTCATTCTCGCTTATCATGTACATTTAAAGACCAATCGTGTCTTTCGAAGTTGAAGACCTATGAATTAACTCCTTAATGAATAAATCTTTGACAAATGAACTTATTGATGTACAAAACAATATTTATGAAAAGTTCAAACTAAAATTTTATCAAAAATACCCTTGCAATTTGTATTACGCATGCGCAAACTTGAGCTGTATGCTAAAATCACGCTGTCCAACGCTAGTATTTTGGTAATTTTTGAATGTTTCTTAAATAACTTAAATTCATAATATATCTTATGAATGGTACAAAGGTCTTTTAAACAAACCAAATGTAAATAATTTCTACAAATGCATTGGACGAGCAACGAGGTGTTTTATTTTGTTCAATCATTAGATGTGTCCTACGTAATATTGCTTTCAAAGTGCAATTTTATTAGTGCAATTCGAATGAAATTCTTATTGAGGTAAATTTTGTTAATTGTTATGCTTCACACTTATATTCGTTGAAAATTGGAGCGGTTTCTGATAAAATAGAATGCATTTGAATAAAATATATGGGACACATTGTAAACTTTAAAAAAGTGCCCTACGTAACGCAATTTTTTACACAAAACATAGAGTCAAAAAGTCGAAACTGCTACACACTGTAGGTATCGGTGACTAGAAAAAGAAAAAGACACAAAAAGTTGGATAATAAATGTGTTTTTCCGACAGAGTGAAAAAATATTATATTTACAATTCTATTATTTTTCCTTATATGAAACATGTTATCAAAACAATTTTCATAACCTCATGGAAATGCTCACGCGACGTGGCCAAGTTTGATGTCACAAAAACAAGCTTTTTCCGACGTGTTAACGGATGTAGATGGAAACACAATGCGCATCGAATGCCATTTTATTTGCGTTAATGATGTACATTGAATATAGTTTCTTACCCTTGCAAATATGTTTTCATATCTTAACTAGCTATTAATTTATTACTTTAATATCTTTATCTTTTTTTCAGATAAGTTTTGCTCAAGCATTAAAAGAAGTAGTTTCAAAAATCGTTGAACCGTTTGATCACAAGTTTGGTGAGGGCTGTTCATTATGGTTCAGCATGTATCTTAGCAACTGTAGTAAGAAGTCAGATATATGTTACGCTCCACGTGTCATCTGTTGTTGTTTTTTGTGCTGGATATTTGCAGGACCATGCTATATGGTAATCATCAAAACAAACATGCTCAAACATGTCTTAATCTCAATTCAGAAACAAAGTAAAGCTTTAAAAGACTAGTAATGTTAATCACATGAACCATCGAACAGGTAGCTAGCTACATCCATCACGTGGGAATGATATAAAAAGGAATGGCCAGGAAATATTTTATTTTTGGCTTCACAAATCCTCTCTTCAGCTTATCATAATGAAATATAAAAATTTGAATTTAAAGACAAATAAATAGAAACTAAAATAAATAAATAAATAATTTTAAAAAATCACATAGTAATGATCTTTGTAAATAGTTAAACTATTCTCGAACACTTTTATGAGTCTTGACTTGAGGGCTTCACTTTTTATCCGAACTTGAACTTTTGGATATAAAGCAAGAGTTATTACTATATAATGAAACACCGTTGTCAGTACATGATATTTGTTTAAATTCTTACCATAAGTCTTGGAGACTAGTTTGTGTTGAAAAATACTTGATGTAAATTCTGATTTACTGTTATACCGGTATCGTGAAACCAGAGGTCTTCAAATTTCATGTGCCAAAGTACCAAGAACTGTGCCCCATTGGAGTCTTGAGAACTGATGATTGATGAATTGAACAGGCTGGTGAAAGTCGACACACTACATTGTATTTTGAAATGCCTTTTTTTAAATTTCAGATTCACAGATATTTTATGGTTACTGATATCCAGAGAGAGTTTTCCAGATTACCCGTTGTATTTGTAAACCAAAAAGGAGACTATGAAGTCATATGCCTAAATGGAAAAATAGTACCAACTACCTACAAATATTGATCATTAAAGAAATATATACTAAACATTGCTCAGGACAATTGAAAACCTTAAGAACTAGGCTTTTACTAGTAATATATAATTAAATGCCTTTAACCAATCGCTTATTATGAGCTTTCGAGATTTAACGTATATGACATATTGGTTTTTTATTTAATGGAAAAAATATTAAATTTTTGCGAGATGTTATTATGTTGTAAAATTTTAAACATTCAACACATTATGAAAACTGTTTTGTAAAGTATTTGTGTGTTATATTTTGATATTTTCGCCATTTTGTTCACTATCATGATTAGCTGGTGATATAACTCTAATAAACCAAATATGACATAAAAAGACAAAATGTGTCGCAAAATAACGCAAATGCTACCTTATAAGTTGAATTGTCTCTCTAGTTGTAGGGCACCAGCATTTGGAACGAACTTGAAGAATCAGCAATATCATTTATCTCAAGCTCATTAAGATAGACGCCATTCACATAATCCCTAAATGTAGGCTTAATAAGAGACAAAACGTCATCTATATATCTAAATGTCTAGTTTAATGATTTGGGGACAGTTTTCTCTTCAAATTCAACAACGTTCTGCATAAAGTCTGCATAGCAATAAAGAAACAATTCAAAAAGAGTTGCACTGTTTGCGACCATTGGTAAACTGACTGTTCTATACCAAACAAACAAATATGTTTTCTATGAAGAACTCTTACATTTCAAAATAACCAGAATCCCTCTTCAGCACTAGTATTTATATCTTTATATAATTCATTTTTTTATACTTTTTAAGTGGTATTGTGTACAGGTCAAAAAGTTCTACTACTAGTACAGATCACCACTACTATAAATGCAAATTCTAATTCAATCTGTATGTAACAACAGTTTTCATTGGCTGACGTCAAAAATTTGTGACAGTATAACCACCGATATACTGTCGCAAATTCCGACAGTATAATCACAATATACTGCTGCAAATTTTCCGGGTACTTGCACGTGCGCATTCGGTACCGAACGATCTTGATGGATTAATGGAAACTGACACAGGTTAGATATATCAATCGAGGATGAATATTTTCCTCTCATTGAAAATATTACACTGTTAGTGGTGTAGGATTCTTTTACGCACACGCCAAAACTCGATTTGTAAACAAATATTTGCATCAGATCAGGCCACCATCCGTGTCTTCGTTAAATGACGTCATCAAATTTTGTTGACATTCTTGCGTAAAATGATTATGACGTCATGAATATAGTGTCTATAAGTGATCGTGTCTCATCCGGAAGGCACTTTACTTTTTCATAGAATCAGATTTAAAAGTCAGAGAAATCAAATAATGCAAGAAATGGTTCGTGTGATCTGTCTCAACCAGTTCAAATGGATTTGGAAAATCCCCGAGTTATTTATAGTATCGTTTTCGGAAAATGCTTACCATATCCTTTAAAGTATGTTTTGAATTAGAATAGGGATAACTGTCGCAAATAACGTTTTATTGGCGACGCTGACGCGTCTTCAATAAAACTAATTTGCGACAGTATAACCACCGATATACGTCTGCAAATCGAAAATAACAAGACAGTTATCCCCTAAATGTGTAAATGTTAGGATATTTTGGTTTCTAGGTGACAAATTGACTTGTAGAAGATATTTGTAAGTCGTCTATCTCTCAAACTGAAGAGGACTGAAGTTTTTTGACGCCTATCTATTAGTATGTCTGGATAGTTTGAAGACAATAAGTTTAGTTATGGGATGTCTTATCTGAATGAAAAGCGTTCGCTTACTGGGGATATTAAAGCAACGTTGCGTACCAGGTCAAACTAAGAACTATTTAAGTCACTACAATAAATGCTACGTGTATATTTAAGTTTGTAGATGGTGTCTTGATAGATATTAGATGTTAGTGAGTCAAAATCAAGCATATTTATCCAAATTCCAATCACAAACTTATTGCTCATTCAAGCAACGGTTACTATCTGTGGATACAGATGTTTAGTTATTGTTTTTTTTTGATTCGCTTTAAGAATAAATTGAATAATACAAAGAAGTATAGGTTAATATTTGCACCTAGCATTTTGATTTGTCAGACCTTTTATGTTTTTAAGCATGAGAATTTTAAAACATTTAATTTAATTCTCGACAAATACATGTTTTTGTATTTCTAGGCCATAAAGATATTTTTATTTTATTTACATTATTTAAAATAAGAAAAGAAATAACTCCACTGGTTGTTTATTTTAACCTAACGTAAATATTTTTTTCGAAATAGGATTATTATTTATTTATGTTGTGCTTCGCGAATTATGCAATGAGCAAAATGTCCAATTGAAAAAGAGAAACTAATTCAATTTCTATATTGAGGAAAAACTAGAACACTAGACATAGTGACTAAATGGCACCCCCGGTGAGAAACTAACATACTAATCCATGTCCAAATTACATTCCAAAAACAAAATGAAACCTTGAAAATAAGACATTAGGTTAAGCAGGTAAACTTCCACCAAGGAAGTGAGGTCGGGTGACCCGGAGGGGCAAACAACTCTTGTTTAGCTAGCTACATCCTTCATGTGCTAATATTTGTGTCTTCAAGAACTAGTTAAATGCGGTATATTTGGCATTTACAGATGTCATATTACTTGGTATTGTTTAGAAACAAGTATATTATACATTATCAATAATCAAAAACCTTAGACATATTAAATCCATAGTAACATTATATTTAACTAAAACATGGAAAAATCCATCACTTTCTACATGAATTAGTGTTACATTTTTATTTAATTGTTATCGGGTTAAACTAACTACAGGTTACGAAATTACAAAAATAGAATAACATTATACATACAAATACAAAACATACCATGTATTTGTTTTGTAATGTTTAGATAACTATTTCAAAAATTGAAAACTCTTATTCCACCACTGAAACACCTATTGTGAAATTATATAACATTGAAAAATATATGTTAATATATATTATGTTATTGCTGAACATAGTTATCGACCATTAACATTTATAACAGATACTAAACTAAAACATAATAAAAAATAACATAAATTGCATCTTAACAAAGTTCAATGACATTGACAATGGAGATATAGAACTGCCGTTTCAGAGTTCATGTTAACAATATACAAAATAATGTTAGTCTATGAAGTACATTATGTAAAGTGTCTGTAACTTAAACGTTAAATGTTATTCTGTAGTAACGAATACGAATGATCATAAAGAATGTGATAAGCTGACTGTATATTGTAAATCATGAAATTTTCGCGTAAATCGTGAGAAAGACAAATCCTGAAATTATGTGATTGAAAATAAAATTGTTCAAAAAAAAACTCAGTTGACAGGTGAGTATACGTAGATTTGTACATGAAAAAAGATAGCATGCGATTTTACTTGCAATATCGAAAAAACTCCATGCCATTGAAGAACAAACTCGCAAAAAAAAAATAATTATTTTACATGATGCGCATGTAATACATTATGACTATAAAAATCATGACATGAACAGAGATATCAAGATTCCATCACTAGTATAAAAATATCTTTATAGCATAACTTACGTTTGTGCAACTAAACAAAACTAAAAAGATATCAGCATATTTACTTTACCATATTACGTCAATAAAACTATTGAAATGTTGTTTTGTTGCAAATTATATTGTTTTTTTTTTAGGAAATCACTAATTATAAAACTGTCAAGCTGACAAATGCACAAAGCAGAACAGTGCTACTGATGTTATTAATACATCCCAGGAAAATATAAACAGGTTATAGTTCATTACAATTTTAAAATTGTCGTTTGTACTGTAGCATATGTCACAAGTATTACAACGATGTATAATCTAATTCTATTTCATTTGTGACCATTTTATTCAGTTTTAATATTGTCTTGTAACTGTATCACTTGTCCAAATTTACAGTGAAATGTGAATTCATTTGTATTTCACTTGCTGATTGTGGGGTGATATAATCCTCTTCTGTTTCAACATTACTGTTCCTGTAAGATAACAAAATACGCTTAATCTTAAAACTCACTTTTCACAATAAAAATAAATCATATGTTTGAAATTTTCCCTTTTTCATCAAATTACTTATAAATAATGGATAAGATGTCAGTCTACAAATCAGGGCCTCTCACCGCTGTGAGTAAAAGTCCCGCTCAGACCACATGTGGAAAAGTGAATTTTTCTTGCCGTTGCTCTTACCTTTTCATACGGTATAATGTGACTTATGGAGTGGTACGCGCTTGTCTCGCGAAGTGACTCGATGAGCTAACATTTAACGTCGCTAAAAGTAAGAGTGTGCGCTGTAAAAGCAGAGCATAAACACACTCGTACTTCACATTGATACACGAACTTGTTCATAGAATAATCCATAGAAATAAAGTAATTCTCGTCGCGAATAGCTGATGCGACGTAAGCAATATTAAACAGCATTACTTTCTAATAAAATCAAACATACTGTTTTATGTTCAATCACAATCAAAACCAAATTTTGCAAATCTTGCAAATTTGTTATACACGTTTCTACTAGGAAGTGAGGCCGGATGGTCACTACTTGAGAGGGTGATATAATTTGTGTTCATTTTCAGTCAAATGAGCTTTTTATTTTTGCATGTACCTTTCATAGGTCATTGCAGAAGATGAGCCTTACAATAGTATCATAACCATAAAACAGTCCACATTATCCAATGTCAGCCCAAAGTAATGAGTTTATTATTATACCCCCGCTTAAAAAGTGGGGTATATAGTAATAGGGGTGTCTGTTCGTCCTTCCGTTACACCTTAGGGTACCTATCTTTTATCCAAAACTCCTCCTAAACCCTTCAATGGATTTTCATGAAACTTTCACACAATCTTTGTGATATAATGTAGAAGTGCACCTTTTATTTAAAAAATTGATCTGATGGATTTTTTTATGTGAGGGAGCGGGGGGTATTTTTGTTAGCTTGTGGCTCACAGTTTTTCTAGTTAATTCTGTTTGATTTTTCCATCATTAACGGTAACACTATGCGGTGGCCCTGATTGCAGTTGCAAGTACATTTTAATTACATCTTTTTATTGTTTTGTTTTGGTATATGTGGATGTAGACACAAGAGTGAATTGTACATACGTGGATTTATTATTGCCTGGTATGCATTACCTTCTGTACCGCCTTGTGTATTATCAAGTCTCTCATATATAGAAACGTTCCTGTAAATTTTTTTAAATACATTTGTACATGAAAGATATTATTGAGAAAACAAACATACTTATCTATATCCAAAGAATAACAAAAACAAAAAATACAAATCAAATACAAACATACTAATTCGTGTCCAAATCAAAATCCCAAAGCAAAGTCAAAACAATGAAACTGAAAAGTAAGTTCAACACGTGGACTTCCAATTGAAAGATAAGGTCGGGTGCTTCGAAATGATAACCACTTCTCAATCAGCTAGATACATCCGTCATGTTTGTAATGGATGTGTAGTATTTTAGAGAATTGCTAGAACAAAAATAACAAACATGTACCGAGGTTGCTTTCTAACTGTCCATTGTTGCAAAGATATACATCCTCTACAGAACTATATTAGATTGTTACTTGTAAATTTTGCATCAGATTCATATGGATACATAATGAAACATTAATCTTTTGGTGTTTGTGATTCATATTGTATAATGAAAGCCCCCATTTGTTCGGATAAAAACACGACATTGCATTTGTATAAATCAATTTCCTTATGACAAAAAAGTTTTATTCATGAAAATATAAAATGCGATATGTCCGAAAAAAAAAAACAAATTGTAAATAAAATAAAATAAATCGGAAAATTTCCTCGGCAGTAAATTTTCTCAAAACATCATTTAAAGGTATTCATGTACTTTATTTTAGCGTCCTTGTATAAGAGTCAGTGCAGATGCAAGTGAATTATTCGAAAACAAAATATTCGCAAATATTTTTTTTGCATCTTTTTACTCTCGTTAACGTCAAAAAATAATACGAACACAAAAAAGTTTCCCGATTGACAATAGACTCATCAATTTAAATGATATTATTAATATCATAATAATGGTAATTATGATATACTTTTTGATTAATACGATGTTAAAACATGAAATCAAAAACAAAGAAATTATTTAATAACCGAATAACAATCAAAAAGTAAAGTTAACACTTTAAAGCTGACAAATTAAGTCAGACACGTGGACTTCCACCAGGGAAATGAGGCCAGGTGTTCTGGCAGGGTAAGCACTCTTGTTATTGCTAAAATATTTAATAAATTTTTAGCAAAAGCTCTAGAAGGCCTGGCTTAACATATCGATTGTGTAAATCGGATTAAATAGATACAGTTATAACAATATTTGTCATTGAAACCTGTTCGTGTTCAGATATGATGATACTTATATTTTTATTAAATTGAAAAAATAGAAAGAAAATGTAAGTAATGAGAACAATAAAACAAGTAGAAAAAATTATTGAAACCGACTTACTCTGCAGTTTGTTCCGCAGCATTGGCTGAAATGCACAAACAAATACAAATCTAATCGTGAGGGATTTAAATACATAATTAGATAAATATCTTACCAAATACGAAACAATTCAGATTATCTAATTAGCTAAGTATGTATGAACAGACAACACCATTAAAGTCATTTATGCCCTAAAATAAAATATTTTGGCGGTATACTTATTGGTTTTAATAATGTACTTTTAATAGAAAATTGTACTCCTTTTTATCGACATTTGGAAAAGAAAATATTTTTTGAAGTTAGATGCATTATTATAATTGCTCACAAATGACCATGCAACTATACAAATAATTTTCAAGAATGCAATGTTTCTACATTTACCTTGAAATTGGAGATACAATAAAAGCCAAACATCGACAAGTCATGTTTTTATGACCATTTATTGTGTTATTGACAAATTCAAACAAAATTATTTTTTAATCTTAAACAAGTTTTGTTAGAGAAGTTCACTCTTAAATTCTATACATCACATAATATCACTTATATTCCAACATTGAACAATGTATAAATCAAAGAGTTTAGACAACTAGATACAATTGTTTTGTATTAATGGTAACGTCTGGCACCAGGAAAATTTTAATCAGCATTGTGGTATCTCGTTGCAGAGGAGAAGATTTTCAAAGAACCGACAAAATATATGATTGCACCTTTATTTAAATGTCGTTGCATTTTACATGCTTTTGGATACAATATATTGTCAGATAAACATCTTTAATCAAAATATCTTTTTTTTAATGCTACAGTATGCTATACACAATCCATTAAAGTATTGCCTTAGATAGATTTCATCAAATACATTTTATTGCTTCTTATTTTGACATTTCATCATCTTAATAAAATATTTTTGTTCCTAAATTTTAGTTTTAGCATTTTATTCCAAATCTGCTGTCTACTGCCGCAAAATTAAAAGAGTTTTGTAATAATTGTTCGAATTTAGGTTCGATGCTATCGATATCTTACCTGTATTTATACTAGTATCTGTATTGATAATTGACATGGATATACTGCTATTCAACGGATTATAGGCGATGTTGTTTCTACAATGTTTACAATCTATCATTCTTAATAAAATTTTCATTAATAGTTACCAAGCGGCGTATGAAACGTTATAATTGAAACCCACGAATAGCCTTTTTGTTTATTAATTATTCTGTTTAATTTAGTATTCTATAAAAATCATCATTCGAAAAAAACTAAATGATTGTAAATATCAGGATTGAATTAAATGTGCTACTTTTTCAAAATGATGTGATTACAGAGAATTTTTAATTACTCTTAGTAAAATGTAGAAAGTGGATATTTATCACAATGATGTATGTTTTACTCTCGGTTGGCATCATTAAAGGATCTGCCTTTGGGTTGAATTTGTGGATAATGGGGCAAAAAGAATCCATGGTCAATATGATAAGTGTAATTAAAAATAAACATACTAATCCATTTTTTAATAATTTCTCATTGCATATGTTTACAAAGTGTCTTGTGTTTTGTAAAGCCACAAAAATGTTTGGTGTTTTGGCCCGAAATCCATTGGCCTAAAATTATTTAACATTTTGTTTAAATAATAGTATTTCTATATATTTCACGTCTCATACTTTCACATTGATTTCATTCTCAATTTTAATTTATACGCATCGAGTTTAGCTAGAGACGAACACCATACTTCAATTTCCTTATGTAATTTCACGTATTCGACATAATTTGCCATCATTTTTACTGGCATAAAGGCGTAAATTTCTGTGTACAAATCTATCGGCGTAATAAGAAACATAGTTAAAACAGAATAAATAATCAATTTACGTAATGTTTGTTCTTTGACGTCAAAATATTGGTGTCAATTCTAGACGGGACTCCAATAGACTATTGAATATTTGAAATACTTTAGATATACTTACTGAACATGTTGATTACTTCCAGTGTCTAGAAATAAAAAAAATATTAAAAAAGGATCAATAAAGGCTTGCTAAGTCTCTTGATAGGAAAAGGTACATAGTTTCATGTTTATTTAAATCTCAATTTTGAATACACAAGTTGCGGAGGTTTAACCTGATTTGAGAGTTTCAAAGTTTTTCCTTTGCTTTGGGATAATGATTTAGAAATGAATAAGTACTTTTGGTGTTAATTATATATACAAATTGTAATCATTATTCAGCTATGTACGTAAACTGGTATCAGTAGTTTAGCAAAGAGTAGTCTTTAGAAAAGATATATGCTATTTTTTATGTTATTCTTCATTATACCGATCAAACTGTGGTGCTAGTGGCGTTATATCTCTTCTGGTGAAAGACACGTTTTACCATATTCAAAACTTAATCATGGCTGGCGAAATTAATATGTTTATAGTAATGTCATATAATTAAAGAAAACGGAGATTAGATTATCTTTATGTTTTTTGGAACGTTTCATTTTTTAATCCACTGTTTACATAAGTCACACATCTAAATGTCTAATGTCTCTGTGTCCAGGATCACCCTAGATATATTAAACGTCACATAGTTTTATTTTACTTTCACACAATTTTGATTACACACGTGGCGGGTGAAGCTAGCAAAACAGGAGGTGCTTAACCTTCCGGAGCACCCGGCCTCACGTCCCTGGTGGAAGTTCACGTGTCTAACCTGACTTGTCGGTTCCAAAGTTGTTACTTTGCTTCTGAATTGTGATTCGGATATGGATAAGTGTGTTTGTATGTGACTACCTTGCATTTATACAATTATAAACACCACTTGACATTCAATTAAGTGCCCATCAAGAGTAGATAATTTTATCAATTTTTTATATTTTTTCAGACTGTTGCTAAGTAAATGTTTTGTTTCTTTCTAAAGTCATTGAATTTGCACATTTTCACTTACTTTCTTTCCTTTGATTCTTGCGTCTGTAAATGATGACAGCAATGATCATAACAGCAATTACAACAACCATTGTTATTAATGTCACCATTATGTTTATAATTATAACCATTAAAAGTCCTGTTAATATTAAAAAAAACAATGGCACTATATAAAGGGTTATAATAAAACACATAATTCTTAGAATAATCTAAAATTTAATCCACTGGGCTGGCAACTCTACTCTATCCCCGAGGATATCACAAACTCAATCAGCAATACTTTTGTGTTGTCATGTATTGTCAGAAATACACAACTCCCTAAATTTGTTGTTGCTGCTAGTTAAATACGAAAATCATCAAAAACTAAGGCAAACTTCCTAATCCAAAGTGTGTCCTTAGCTAAATTTGGTAAAATATATTTTGATCCCTTTGAATATTTTTTCTACCCCTTGGAAAATTTTTGGTTTTACAATTTTAGTAGTCCAAGCATTTGTGAAGAATTGTATACCAAAACGAACATCTATAGCTAGTGATGTAAAATTAACTCTTGATAAAATAATAATGGACATAGGTTGGTATGTTTGTTTTAACTAATTGTATTGTGTCTGTCTAGTGTTGAGTCTCATGTTTCTTGGTAAGCTATTTTGTGAAGTTAATATTCGAAATTAAAAACTCTGACTATTCAAAGCCTTTAACCACTGCGGTAGCTCAGTTGATAGAGTGCTGGCTCCGTAAGTGGGATGTCGTGGGTTCGAACCCCGGCCGCGTCTACCCAAGACTTAAAAGTGGGTATTGACTGTTCTTTCGCCAAGCACTCGGCATTACGAAATAAAAGTCACGGTTCTTTCGGATGGGACCTTAAAATAAACGAGGTCCCGTGTCTTGGTAGGCTTGGCACGATAAAGAACCCTGCTGTGTAATGCCATCATCGTAACGCACAGGCAACATTTCTGCACCTTCGCCTATAGCTGGTGACGTCTCGATATAAGTGAAATATTCTTGACTGGGACGTTAAACACCATTACTCACTCACTCACTCTATTGCTACTATTTGACCTCGGAATATCCCATCATTTGAAATAAAATTAATATCAAATGAGTTAACTATTTGCATATTATCTCCGATATCTAATACATATATTTAAATGGACATCAACCGATTTCGATTATAGATTGCTGTAAATATAATTAAAGAAACCAATACAAGTTTAAGTATTACTTACCCGCAAATGGATTATACCTCAGAAGATATTTGTTAACACTTGATACCACAAAACATTGTGTTTGCATTAACCACCGCCTTACAATACGATTCAACATGGTTATCATATACTCCCTCATATATACTTACCCTCGCCTCCCTGATATCCAAGTGTTGGTGTTGTTGGAGCTGTAAAGATGACATATACATATTTTATAGTGACTTTGATTATAATCATTTAATAACTAACATTTGGATAAGTATTTTAGACCACAAATCCTCTGTCCATGTGGTAGAATATTATACAATTATAGAATTTCAGTGAATGCGATATGATGTTTTATCGGCAAAGAAAAGAAATATTGGCAGAGATCAATAGTAGTTTTCTTTGCCGATAAACATCATATTGCACTTACTGAAATGCTATAATTATTTTATTATATGTAAACTATTTTAAAATTGGAAGACAAGCGTTTATTTTACTAATAAATATCTTTTGCCTTTTGTGTTCCAACACTGGCCGCTATCACGGTACCAGAGCAGCGTCACGTCAACTGATGACGTACTAGTATCTGTAACGTCAATAAATGGCGCAATTCATTCTTTTTGTGATCAATTTATTTTCAAGTTTCCAACGATGGATTTGATTGGCTTAGTACGATATGGTTCCTGGATTGTTATTCGGGCATGGATCAGCATGTTTGTTTTTGATTCAACATTAATAACTTAACCATTCCAAACTGATTTTGATGTCGTTAGCTCTATATTTAGAACTTCTATACAGAAAACCTGGTGGTCTTCAAAATTAAACTTTGACAGTGTCTTAAAATATTTACTAGGATACATACCAACTTTTATACTTTTTTGTTGCCTTACAGTTCCTTGCCCACATATTTGACTATCACCAGGGGCTGTTATCTGACAAAAAAACGTGGTACCTGTATCGGCTTTAGCCACCTGATAAACTACTGTACTAGTTCGTTCCAACTGACATGTTTGTGCTCCACCTGAATCCACGTATTTTACATTGGACTGTGTTATTTCCCTAAGATAACTATCTAACGATAAATTGCACTGTCTTTTAATACACCAAGTTATATTTAGTGGGTATGTTCCCAAGGTTCCAGTACAGGATAAAGTGATAATTTGTCCCTCTGAATGATGTCCTGCTTTCAAGGGTAAGGGAGATATTTGCATATCATTTATTCTGTCTGGTTGTACTAAAATAAAAATGGTAAAATTAAATTAATTATTACTTATATTTTGTTCTACCAGGCTTTACCGTGATTGAAAGAAATTAAACGTAAATACACAATTACCTTTATGCTTAATAAAGTGTTTTAAGTGGCATCAGTAAAATGTCAATGGTCACTACATATATACTTGCTATTTTAGTGACACTTCTCAAAGGTTAAATAATAAAGAGTTAACAGTGGTAAAACGTTTTTATTTATAAACTAGATAAAGTGTGAGACACAAGCTCACAAAAATACCCCCCGCTCCCCCCACAAAAAAATTCATCGCATCAAATTTTTAGATAGAAGGTGTACATCTACATTATATCACAACGATTGTGTGAAAGTTTCATGAAAATCCATAGAAGGGTTTAGGAGGAGTTGCGGATAAGAGATATAGGTACCCTAAGATGTAACGGAAGGGCAGACACACGGACGGACACCCTATCACTATATACCCCCCACTTTTAAAGCGGGGGGTATAATAATGTATTGTGTTATCCAAATATAACACAGTGTTCTAATTCGTCATAAAACCAACATATATAGAAAATACGTTATCCTGAGTATCTTAGAAAAAATCTTGCTTAATATCAGTAAGTTTTGGACATTCTTTTACTGAATGACAGACATTTATACATTGTTAATGGCCGACAGATATCGATAACTCCCCCTACACCGTATAGATGGTAGAAAACGAAAAAGAGATGGTAACTGTTGTTGAGGAATTATTGCTATACTTTTTTCAGCACAAAAAAGAATAGTTTTGATTTTTTTTTTATATAACATTATTTTTCAAAATTGTTCATTATATGTCCATGCCGTTCACCTTCGTCTATCGGGGAGAAAAATCTTGTAACAATTTCTTTTTAAAAACATAATGTGATTGGGGGTTATGATCTTTTAAAACCTTTTAGATAAACCCTCTTTAAGTCATAAACATCGTATTTTTATTCACATGAATTATCCTTGATGTTTTTGGTCCCCGAGGAAATTATGCAAATATGACATTAATTACAAAACTACGAATATGGCTGTACATACATGGTTCAAGGTAAGCCTTAACAGCATAATCCCTGTTATTGATGCTTGCCACACTGGACCAGTCAAAAGTTGGACTTGAGGTATGGTAACTGTTTGATATGTGTACTTGATGTCCATTATGATAAGGAATAAAGGTGTTTCCAGGAAAATGTCTGAAATGTGAAAAATGGATTTAGTTAAAACAAAAGCAACCTAAGTCTGTAACAAATAAAATGTTCTTGTCACAAAAATGAAATTTTGTTAACGATAGTCCCTATATGTGTTTGGTTTTATGTGTCGATCTTTTATAACAACGGTAAGCTAAGAAAGTAATAACTATAGTGCTGAACAGAGATTTTGCCAATTTTGTCAAGCACACGGATTCCAAACAAAACTATACTGAGGATATTATAAAAAATAATAGAGACAACATATTTGTTGTGTTAGGAAATATACTTTTCCAGCAAACAATTGGTATAGGCATGGTCACATACTGTGTACCATTGCTTGCTGCTTTGTTTCGTTATTGGTATTAAACGGAATGTAAGAATAACTATTAACTCTCTAGAAAAGATGGTCGCAAAATTATTCAATTAAACATACAGGTATGTTTAAAATTTTCTAAATAACCATAACTAATGAGATTATATGAGAATTATCATCTTAGTGAGTTAAAGATAAGAAATACATTACAGTAGAGTTATTGACACAACAGCTATATATCGGCTGTTTACAAAAATTGGTGAAGCGGGAACAGGTAAACCTAGGTATATTAAGACCCCAAAAGTTTTAAGTGCTTCATCACATTATTGTTGATATGGATGATGTATCCAAATATAGATATATTTGACGCCCCATAGTTCAATATTTTAACATTGATTACACACATGCCGGTTTTAGCTGGTTTACTCTTCCAAAAAGCAGGTCTCACTTCCAATGCGGAAATATTAGACTTAAACTGGTTTTTTTAATAGTTTTATTTTTACTTTGGAATTTTGATTTGAACATTGATTGGTTTGTTTGGTTGTGATAGTATATTATTTATCCATGTATCAGAAACAAACATAATGTTCCATGTCCGAATCACAATCCAGTAGCAAAGTAAAAACTTTGGAACTGACAAGTAAGGTTAGACACGTGAACTTCCACCAAGGAAGTGAGGCCGGGTGCTCCGGAAGGTTAAGCACTTCCTGTTTAGCTAGCTATACCCGCCACGTGTGTTATCAAAATTTTGTGAAAACAGCATGTATCAAAGGGACGTCAAATATATCAAGGGCAATCCTAGACACAGAGACGTCAAACTTATCAACAATACTGTGATGACGGTCATAAAACGTTTTGAGGGCCTTGATAAGCCTTGACATGGAATTTTCCTGAAACAACAATTTATTGGCAAGGAGCCTACTTTATTGTATAAAATTCCCGTAGTGGGGACAAGCTCTACCATAGCGTATTAATTTGTAAATAAATACACCAAAATCATGAGCTTATGGTGTATTTGTTTCCCAATTAATACGATATGGAAGAGCCTGTTCCCACTACAGGGACTTTGTACAACGAAGAAGTCTGCTTGCAAATAAATTGTTGACTCAGGGATATTGCAAGCCTAGGCTTATCAAGGCCCTTAAAAAGTTTTATGGCCTTCATCACAATATTGTTGATAAGTTTGACGTCTCTGTGTTCAGGATTGCCCTGGATATATTTGACGTCCATTAGTTCCATGTTCCTTTCACACAATTTTGATTACACACGTGGCGGGTATAGCTTGCTAAACAGGAGGTGCTTACCTGTCCTGAGCACCCGGTCTCACTTCCCTGGTGGAAGTTCACGTTTTTAACCTAACTTGTTAGTTCCAAAGTTTTTACTTTGCTACTGGATTGTGATTCGGACATCGATTAGTATGTTTGTTTTTACTTTGCTACTGGATTGTGATTCGGACATGGATTAGTATGTTTGTTTTTACTTTGCTACTGGATTGTGATTCGGACATGGATTAGTATGTTTGTTTTTACTTTGCTACTGGATTGTGATTCGGACATGGATTAGTATGTTTTTTTATACTCACTGATAAAGTGATCGTAGTTTAATTTGCAAGCTTCATTATTGTCCTGCTTTTGGATTGTGGCATTAACATGTATTGGTATGTTTGGTTTTGACTTTATGTATTTAGGTTAGAGTTGTTAGATTACTTACATGCCCATGTAGTCTCCATCAGCAACTTCAATTCTGTTAACAGGACTGACGGTAAAATTGTAAGCACCATCTGCACCTACAACAACAACAAAAAAACATAATAAATGAATTGGTAAAAGAACCAGTTTGGCCGAATTCACGCAAGCTTTCAATGCCTTCATAAGAATCTCTCTTGTGAAGTGTTAAGAAAATTTGCAGCACAAAGCGTGAACAAATTATTTAATCTGGAATAAAAGAAACATGGCTTATGTTGTATTAATGTCAAAAGAATGGCTATGACATTTTGTCAAATTTTGTGTCATTGTAATCACCCGCTTAAACCAGTGCGTTACAGATATAACAAATTGAGTAATACTATATATTAAATTCAAAGATGAATTTAAGCTACGTTTTAGATCGTTTAATTAGATAAAGTATAAAATGTCATGTTTTATTTGATATCATATAAGTCTCTGAAATTTTACTGAGAGTTGATGAGATATTAATTTTGTGTAAGAGTAATAAAAGAAGACAAAAATATTTGATTTGAATCGAAATTATTTTTGTCCATACACTTTTCACTGATAACATTAGTTGCCTCAGGTGGCTGAATTGTATATTGCAAAGCTTGACCTTTGACCTAGTATATGATTTGCAATCCAATGCAATACTGTGTTACTGGAAAACGTTGACCAATTTGATAATAACACATCACGCATTTATATTTCATTGACCATTGATCTTTAAAAAGTATAAAAACATATTTATGGAATAGTTAAATTTTCACCTGTGTGGGTGTATTTATTTTCTCCAACGAGTGTAGCTGGTGATGTGTGTATGTTTCTCCAAACTTGAAAATAAACAACGCCTGTGTTAGTTTTGCCATAGAACTCCCAAGCAGTGATATGTCCGCAGCATGTAAACTTATATTCGAAGTCTTGACCACTAAGTAAAATTGCATTCCCTGAAATTAACAAATGTTGATTATGGTTGTGTATTTTACGCGGGTCAAACTGTCAAACTGTTTTACATTGTTGTGAAGCAAAAAATACTACACATATAACGACGATAAAGTGTGGTATGATGTGTCAGTAAAATAGTTTCCGCGCGATTCCTGTGCTAAAATTGATTTTTTTGTTTGTTGTTGTTATGCTTTGGTATGATATTAAGCTATTGGAAAAATGCCCTTTTTACTGACCCCTAGACTTAGAAACCTAAAAATCCTTTTTTTAAACGCATCTTATGAAAAATGTCATGTTAATATGGCATTTCGTAGATTGTTGTTTGCTAAAAGTTGTATTTTTGTGTATTAATAACGGGTTTTGATCAATCAATCACAAACTCGTGGTGTTTAATTTATCATTTATCCATGCTTCTATTTATAAAGGGAACTGATTTAGACATACTCTTGTATGATCTTGAATAAAAAGAAATTTTAGCCCTTAAGATTCACACATTCCATTAAATTAAATTGTTTATACTGAAATAACCTTTAAATAAAAATGGATCAATTTCAACCCCATCAACCCGGAAGTGGCAACAGTCAGCTTCCGGTTACGTAAATTGTGCTTTATCTTTGAAAAAACAAGAAATGTTTCGCTCTTAGAATTCGTATGTTCCTTTATCTGTTTATATTGAAATCTAAATAGCTTTTACATTAAAACTGATCAATTCCAACCTCATTACGTCACCGAAAGTGACTACTGTCTGCTTCCGGTCACGAAAATTGTGCTTTACGCTCTACTTCTTCAGTTTTCTTACAGTTTTTGTGTTATCACTTCGCATTTCATGCTAATATCGATTGCTTGTTTTATTTAACCAGGTCCTGTTTGGTCTATTTCTTCTTTTTCATATAAACTTATCTTTTTTATCTTTTTCTTTAGCTCGAACGGAAGTTGTCAAACTCAACGTTCGCTCACGAATGTTCCAGGTATAGATGTAGTTTAATATTCTCGGTTAGTTTAAGGAATCGCCATAGGGGTGATATGATGTTGTTAAGCCATATTTTATGATCAATGCTGGCTTTGTTTAGCGGTTCTTTGATATTTTCCATAGATTATATAAAAATTATATAGTTTTATGGCGGTTGCTCTAATCCTCATTCCCCAATTGTTACTTTTGAATGATTTCCCATAGCTCTATGGAATTGAAGTGTTTCTTCACGAAACGTGTTCCTCTTTGTTTTTTGTACCTTCTCTATCTACTGTATATCTCTAAGTTGACTGACTAGTTTATAATAATTTTCCTCTAAGGGTTTATTTAAGAATTTCAAGTAGCCAACTATCTCATGATATAATAATATTTTCCTATACGTTTAACCAAAGGTAACACATATACAGGTACTAGAAGGTCAGTTTCTTTTAGGATTGATGTAATTTTTCAAATAGAAAGCTTATTGTTACAAATATGCCGACCAAGTTGTTAGGGTGAATTATCCTTAAATCTCTAATTTAGTCTTAATAAAAGGCATAGTCTTAATTTATTACAAGAAATTCTTAATGATAAATTATGACGAGTTGACCACCCAATGAGGCGCATTGAATGAAGGATACTAAAAATGTTAGGAAAATGGTGTTTATGATAAATTCTGTCACGTATGTGATCGTAACAATGCTATATATTAGTGTCTGTTGGTAAGAGTGTCCCTAATCTACACCTACTATAATTCCATAACACTAAAGTACAACAATGTGTTGTTCCTGTATTCATCATCTTTAAATAATTGTTTACTATTTCTACAAATAATATGATACAATATGTTTAAGAAATTTCATGCTATTGATTCTCTTCAAAAAGACGAAATCCCAACATTATTAAACACCTTTTTTACTGAAATTGCAGCTTGTACAATAAAATAAATTCTAATGATCCTCTAAAAGTAATCTGAAAAGTGACCATCATAACAAGTCATTACAATTCACCTTTTAAAGATAGTGTCAGATATTAAAGAAGGGTTTATAACTTATATAGCATGAAAGTCGGGAAACAGGTCCTGTTGACAAATGGCAATTATTGAAAGATGGTGGATAAACTGACACCGAAGTGATTCTTCCAACCACAATGTTTTGGTATTAAGTGTAGATAAGAGGTTCCCTTACCAACAGATAACAATGAGCCCTATTTGACAACCTTGTCAAAATCTGTTATACCGATTCCTAACATTCTTCAACGACCTCCCTGAAGAGAATTACTCGGAGACCATGTTTTACACGGCGTAAATGACTAGAATTTAAGAATAAGGGGACACCGATGCTTCTATAAGGACTTGATTTTAAAACATGTTTTGCAGAGGAAAACAGCTGTCTTTCTATAGGAGTTGAGTTGTTGAGTTGAGTAATGGTGTTTAACGTCCCAGTCAAGAATATTTCACTTATATTGATACGTCGCCAGCTATAAGCGAAGGTGTAGAAATTTTGCCTGTGCGTTGCGCTTATGGCATTATACAGCAGGGATCTTTAGCGTGCCAAGCCCACCGTGACACGGGACCTCGTTTATTTTAAGTTCTCATCCGAACGAACCGTGACTTTTATTTCGTAATGCCGAGTGCTTGGCGAAAGAACAGTCACTAACCACTTTCAAGTCTTAGGTCAGGCCCGACCGAGGATCGAACCCACGACCTTCCACTTACGGAGCGAGCACTCTACCAACTAAGCTACCGCAGTGGTGTCTTTCTATAGGAGATATTGATTGTATTATTATAAACTATATAAGAAACTGTTGGTAAATAGCTTCATGGGTGATGATTTCGATAACAACACATTGTCTTTGTTTGTTTAAAATATTTGATCAAACTCTTAAAAAATAAAGAAAAACAAAGCGAGTCAGTTTGTACATTGGGAAGTGCAGTAGATAGAGGAACGCAAATAAGAGGAACATTACTTGTGAACAAACAAAACTGGTAAAGAACTAAATATCATTCAAACAAATTGGCGAGATAGCTTAAACTACAAATGAGGCAATGAGGTTGTATGAGTATAGATTCCAGCGCAAACATGCCTGACGTTCAGGATTATTATGTATTTCAAGGTGCCATGCTTCACTAGGATGTAACAACAAGTGAAAAATATATCGGTTCAAAAATTCTATATTCTATCAATGTTTGCATGTGTTCGCTGACTTATTGACTTGTATTTTCCAAATGTCTGTTTTTGAAGAGTGGAGAAAACCAGAGCTTTTGGCAAGCGAACTGGCAAACTGTCTCACACTAGGATCTGTCACGAGAGGCATGATTTTCACCCTTGAGCAATCCCTTCCTTGTCTCATTCCATCTAAAATTTGGATTATTCATCTCACTATGCATCAATATTTTATGTAATAATTCATCTGCTGTTGAATGTTATTTGAAATATAGTTCAAATATCGCAGATGAATAACATGTACTTAACAATAGTGTATACAACAAAGAACAAAATATACAATTTGAGTATTAAAGGGATACTGAAGTCTAGCCAATTTGACCAAAATATGATAATTTATGGTAAATTATTATAATATTGAAAATTTCACAATTTTATTCGCCGAAATAAAAAATATATAAAGGTTTAAAAAATCAAAATTCGTAACCTTGGGCCATTTTGGAACTCTTCAATCGGGAGGTACGAAAACAGGTTGTGACGTCATGTGTGAACAAACAAACTTCATATATATATCGGAGTGTACCTAATCCACTTATTAATTAACTAACGAGACATGTATATTTACACTTCCTGTATATTTACTAACCCTATTACTGCTTCAGTGGTTGTGTATTTTATACACACCTTGTTTTAAGATGCTGATTGTCTCATAATTTATAAATATTTATAATTTTTCGACAATTTTCAAAAACATCATTTTCACAATAATTACTTCAGACTTTACTTATATTATTTATGATAAATAAATAAATGAATAAATAAATAAATAGGTCCTTCCAGAAAATGATATAATTAATATGCATTAAAATAATAATATTAATAATAATAATACTTCTATGAAAAATAATAACAAGCATTTATAAATCGGAAGAGAGGAAAATTACTTTTGATCTACAAACAGTAAAGGGTATATGCAGCTGCTAAACCGGGACTCGAACCCAGGAGCTTCCTAATACTAGCGGGACGCTCTACCGATTGAGCTACCGGGTCCGCCACATTCCTCCCATTCTTTTTTTTCTATTCACCTCCCTTGAATTGAAACCACCTCTGGGACCAACTTGTCGGTCAGCCAATGCCCATGTTCGCATGATCCCCCAAATGTAACAGGAAAGGGAAAAATGCAGCCAAGAATATAATTTCACTTTTTAACTTTTAATTTCAATGCGTTTCGTCGTCAGATCACCTACTGGTTACACAATAAACAAGATATCTAGAGCCATTCCATTCTGTGTATAGTTTGGAAAATAAAAGACGTGCTTCTTTCAGAAGATGGGAACTATGTTGGGTTTTACTTCTACTTGTTGTGGATAACAGCCAGACTTGTAATCACAAATTGTGCAGAAACAAGCAAAATGAGAAATTTTAAATCAAAATTATAATTGTTTCTCTATTTCTTTATATGTACCATTGAAAGGAAATGAGCTGTATTTTTAAAACTATTGAAAATTTGACAATACATTCTCTTTATTTTATACATGTATTAATTATTTGTACTTAAGTTATTGCTACAAACATCTTCACATCTCACAATAATTTCACTTACTAGTATATCAAAATGTCATCGGTCATGCCAATAATTATTACTTGGATTGTATTATACACAACAAGATTATTCATTTATATCAAGATGACACTAGCTATGATTATTGCTTTAATGTATAATCCATGACTTTGATAATTTCATTTATATCAAGATGTTATAACTTGTGAGACAAAGTCGTAGTCAAGTTAATTCCATTTATATCAAGATGTGAAACAGACGAAGTAGCAGAAATTATGAAATGACACGGTGAACACAACAGCTGTATAGCATAGTAAATGATACAAATGTACTATCATTTACTGTGGATGTTATACGATTTTCATGGAAATTGCAGTCAAGTCTAATTGAAAACGTTATCATAGGGATGGAATGATGTAAAAATTAATTTAAAAGTAAATTTATACATTTTTTTAAGGACGGGTCTTGGCGGACTCTCGTCGTCAGCATTCAAAATTGTCCTGAACTTGGCCATACTATTACTGACTTTTCTTCTTTTTTTTCGCGTCAATGACATGAGAAGCGGGGGGGAGGGGTATTTATTTTTTTTAATATAGTTTTTTATGTTTAAAATTAAATTTACGAATAGGAATATATAATTAAACTAAATCATTTTAATTTCATACCGCCAGTCAGTCGACCCATCAATTCATACGTTCGAAAATCAATCTTTTGAAATATTTAAATCATTTTTAACGCATCTTTCCAAAATTCCAAATTAAGGACACTTACATTTAATATGGGATATCGTGAAGACTTTATCACTTAATTTATGAACACCTCTATGTTGTATATTGTAAGGTAGATCTACCTCTTGATTACCGGTGATGGAATGTCTAATAAACATGATCTAAAGGTACTGTAGGTTACTGATAATCTCTTAATTACCTGTATGCGAGAAAGAGATGTAAATTATACTTTTAATAAATTGAGATCTAATCGATTTAACGTGAAAAAAAATTTATTATTTTAGGTCAGTTGATGCATAGATCCCTGTGTTATTTTGCCGATATTGGTCATTATTCAATTTGAAATAGGTCTAAATAGAGACAAGTTCTAAGTTATTATATTTTTTTTTATTATTTTTACAACCAACGGTTGCACACATAACCATCCTTAAACAATAATTTTAACAACTTTTACACTACACTGTAAACACACTATTGATAACATGGCGAGGTTTGTTCACACATGACGTCACAGCATGTTCTTCTCATCTCCAACACAAAAGAGCTGCAGCGATGATTTTCGGCAATTTTCAAATAGCGAAATATATATCTTAATGAAATAATTTTTTAATTTTTTGAATTTTATTATTAATTTTGTACTTATAACTATTGATTTTGGTCATAATCCGCCAGACTTCAGTATCCCTTTAAAATAACCAGACAAAACAAAATAATAAGACAAACACATATGGAGACATGTCAAAAACAAAACTGTACAAGTTATTTTTTTTCTGCTCAAAAAATTTGTACAAGTTATAACTTGTATAACAAAAATTGTACAAGTTGTAACTTGTATGATCGCAGCGTTCAAGTTATAACTTGTATGATTATTTTGTACATGTTATAACTTGTACAAAATCATAACATGTACACGACATATATATATATATATATATATATATATATATATATATATATATATATATATATAATATATGTATTATAATATGTATGATTTCACGGAAGTCTTCCTTCTATACATGAAACAATTTTTGATTTGAACAATCTCCATGAGGCATTATTATTATTATATAATATATGAAAAATACCATAGCTCCGCTATGTAGACGGTCAAACAGATAGGCGAAAAAATATATTGGTATCGCTGATAACATGGATAAAGATCCTTCCGGTTTAGCACAGAAAGTGGATTCCAATAAAAATGCTCATGGTCAATTATGTGATTAAAGAACTGTTCAATATTCTTATCATCGTACTTATTTAAATGCCTTTGAACGTTCGATAAAACTGGTTATCTCTAGATATCTCTGCGTCTTTTAGGTCACCAGCTGTCCATATTTCGACCTCAGCAGCTGAGCTTCGACTCCATTTCGACAGCTCAGTTTTGGCACATCTGGACTTTACACGAGAGTGGACAATCTACGCCATATGCATATTTTAATGTTTACAGGTTCGTCCACGTCAGACTTACAATTCCTAATTTCAGTAAAAAGTCCAATCTTGTCTAAATAAAAGCAGGCTGACCGATCAAATTTATTTATTTGTCCAGATTGGTACATTTTTAGTGCAAGAGATTGCCACTTAGGGACTTTTTTTATCATTATTTGTTTGCTTTTTGTACAATTTCAATAAAAAGTTTGAATTTCTAGTACTTTTAATTCAAAAGATCCGCCAGAATGGGAGAAATTCGACTTTTTCATTTTATCCGCCCGTTTATCCGTTTTTATAATACAAATCCGTCAAAAACGGATAAATCTGTCAAATTTGTCAGCCTGTAAAAGTATCCTTTGGCGGATGAGTGTGTTGAGCAGGGGAGGGTTTCCAATGGTAAATATTGTCAGGTACTGAATCTTCAAACACTAATAGGTATGTAGACGTCGTTAGTTGCATTTTGTTCAAATTAAATCAGTATTAGAACATGGGGTAGATCCCGTCCGAAATTTTTAAATATCGAATACCTGTATCGTATCTTTCCTTGGAATTTGTCTTTTCTAGAAATCTATTTTTACGATTATGTTTCTTTAAAAGCAGCTTAGTATTGACAAACGACTTTGACCGGTCCGCTTGACCTTTCATTTAAATATTTATCACGGCCCACGTACATCTATGTATAGGGAGCACAGGTGTTTATTTTGTATACATCATGAGATATATAGGTAAACAACATTGACCTGTCCGTTTGACCTTTCATTGCGAATATTCATATAGGAGGGTCCATCTAATAAATAAGTAGTGTTAATACCCAAGTTAAGACATACACAGTGCACAGGATTGCTCTATGAGGTGAGTATATCTCATGAAGTTTTCAGAATTAACACATGTGTTCCCTATACACAGATGTACTTGGTTCGTTATAAATATTTAAATGAAAGGTCAAGCGGACAGGTCAAAGTTGTTTACCTATACTCACTTCATAGAGTAACAAGTGCACTGTGTATGTATTAACTTGGATCTTAACGGATGGATCTTCCTATATGAATATTCCTAGTAAAAGGTCAAGCAGAAAGTTAAATGTTGTTTGCCTATACATTTATGTCTAGGCATTACAGGTGTTAATTTCGTCTAGACCCTTCTATATGAATATTCCTAATGAAAGGTCAAACGGACAGGTCAATGTTATTTACCTATATCCATATCATTATCGTATAGATAAACAACATTGACCTGTCCGTTTGACTTTTCATTGGGAATATCCATATAGGAGGGTCCACCAAATAAATGGGTAGTCTTAAGATACACAGCGCACAGGTGTACTCTATATGAGGCGAGTATATCTCATGATGTATACCAAATAAACGCCTGTCCTACCTATACATGAATAAACTTGGTCCGTAATTAATAATCAAATGAAAGGTCAAGCGGACAGGTCAAAGTTGTTTACCTATATACGTATATGTCAACTCCACCTATCGTAGGCTATATAAAGATACACAACTTTAACATGTGCGCTTGACCTTTAATTTCAATAATTATTGTGGACGAGTGCATTTATGTTTAGGAATCACGTGGGTATATTATGTCAACATAACACAAACACTAATCATGTACCTTGAGTACATAATAATTATTAACAGTGAATCCAACTACTACCCATTTATGAGGTGGATCATTCTATATGAATATTTCAAATAAAAGGTAAAGCGGACAGGTCAATGTTGTTTGCCATATAGATTCTTTAGTGTTTATAAACACTCTGTCACAATATCGCTGACGGACTATAGGCAAACAACATTAACCTGTCCGTTTGACCTTTCATTTGGAATATTCATATAGAGGAGTCCATTTTATGCACAGGTAGTAGTAGGATTCGTAATTAATCATGTAAACACACAATAAGGGATCAGTGTTCTCACTTTGTATACAAAATAAACTCTTGCGATTCCTATAT
The DNA here is from genome assembly GCA_021292105.1 of Anadara kagoshimensis. Lineage (NCBI taxonomy): Eukaryota > Metazoa > Mollusca > Bivalvia > Arcoida > Arcidae > Anadara > Anadara kagoshimensis. Next base: position 39,552,957 of record CM037857.1, read on the forward strand.
ATAAATGCAGTAATCCATAAGAAATATTTAAATAAAGGTCAAATGGACAGGTCAAAGTTATTTCCCTTTATAAAGGTCGTCACGAAGTGATGGTGTAGTGTTTATAAACACGGGCGAGTCAATAGCACCCAAGCCGGTTGGAATTGCGTGCTACACTTGTATACAATATCGCCACCTTACGCTTTATTCGTCAAACAAACCTTATATAATGTATGAAAATAGACTCGCTATGTGCATTGTCATTAGATTGTGAACAGCCTATACTACTATAAATTGCTAAAACCGACACCCGGGATTCTCATTCATTTTCATACTTAACTTTATACTACTTTTTAAAACAGGGATTCTGGTTGGTCTCTCAAACATCATAGGGATTCCATACAAAGATATACCGAAGATACCATAAACAAAATATTGGAGTTTTTGATAGATAACATATTTGTTGTGTTTCGTCATACAGTTTTTCAACAAAAAATCGGTATACCAATGGGTACAAACTGTGCACCACTGTTTGGTGATTTGTTTCTTCATTCTTATGAAGCAGAATTTATGCAGAACCTTGTTAAATCTGGAGACAAGACTGTCGCCAAATCATTCAACTCATTATACAGATACATAGATGATGTTCTGTCTCTTAACAATCCTAAATTTGGAGACTATGTGAATGCCATCTTTCCTAGTGAGCTTGAAATAAAAGACACGACTGGTTCCTCGAGTTCTGCTTTATATATAAGACGTATACCTTGATTATAACGCCTATTGAAGGCTACATTTGAAACTTTAGGACAAACGTGATGACTTCATGTTTTTTAATATCAACTTTCCTTTTCTTTGCAGCAATATACCTCCCTCTCCTGCTTATGATGTATTTGATTCCGAATTAATACGCTATGGTAGAGCTTGTTCCCACTACATGGACTTTGTACAACGAAGCAGGCTGCTTGCAAATAAATTGTTGACTCAGGAATATTGCAAGCCTAGGCTTATCAACGCCCTCAAAATGTTTTATGGCCGTCATTACAGTATTGTTGATAAGTTTGATGTCTCTGTGTCCAGTATTGCCCTGGATATATTTCTATAGTTCTATGTTCCTTTCACACAATTTTGATTACACATGTGGCGGGTGTAGCTAGCTTAACAGGAGGTGCTTACCCTTCCGGAGCACTAGGTCTCCCCTGGTGGAAGTTCACATGTCTTACCTAACTTGTCAGTTCCAAAATTTTTACTTTGCTTCTGGATTGTGATTCGGACATAGATTAGTATGTTTGTTCTTGACTATAATTTTAGTTTGATATAAATGTCATAATAATTTTAAATGAATTTTATGATAACATTCTGAAATAAATATATATATGAAATAAAGATAAGGACGGATAGTGAGGTTTGTTAAAGTTTCTCAACAAAAAGTAAGTTCACGAAAATATTGGGATGTTCGGACTTATTATAGAAAACAAAATTCACGGGGGAATGCCCGGATTTATTATAGATGGCAAATTTCACGAGTGTTAAAATAATGCCCTACCGTCATATATCAGGGTTATGTATGGCGTAATGTAAGAATTGCCTATGAAGCCCGCTATACGTTATTATGTTCAAACAATTACATGTATCTAGGAAATACGTACCTGTACCACCGTCTAGACTGTTTGTTTTAGTAGTGACGTCAGCTAAGCCTGCGAATGATCTACTCGCACAAGCAGCTAAAAATACACACAAACAGAATGAATACTTTATCTAAGCTATTTAATACCATATATTAAGCACCTGCTTACATCTAGCTGGCATCGCCGTGAGAGAAATGAAACCGTGAACTAATCGCGAATTATTATCAAATAATGCATGTACTGTAAAAGGTTTCGTTTCTTCTCTTAAATAAAAAACATTGCGGTACCTTAGTTGGTAGAGTGCTCGCTTCGTCAGTGGGAGGTAGTGGGTTTGATTCCCAACCGGGTCTGACCCAAGTGAAAGTGGGCAGCGACTTTCTGGAAGAATGAAATATATTTCAATATTCAGGAATCAGCAGTAACTATGACAACTGTAACCAATAATACATCACCAAAAAAAAAAAAATTAAGAATATCAGTAGAACCGGTTGATGCTCCCCGAAAATAAAAGCCAATTTCAAAAAAGTTTTTCAGAACATGTATTTTTTAAATGCAATTCTCATTATCGAGCTTTATTTACTAATGAAGTTACTAATGAAGTTTTATATTGATACCTATAAAAAGTTTGTGTGTTATGCTCCGGACAAGATTTCCAGTATGACAAAGAGCAAATGACAATAACTTCAAAATTATGGGAAATATAGTTATGGTTCTTATACGTTTTGCATTGAAAACTTAAAGTTTGTGTGCTATGCTCCGGACAAGATTTAAGTAAGAAAAATAACAAAGGGCAATAACTCCTAAATTATGGTGAATAGAGTTATGGTTCTTGTAAGTTTCGCATTGAAACCTTGAAGTTTGTGTGTTATACTCCGGAAAGAATTTTAAACGTGAAGACTAACAAAGGGCAATAACTCCAAATTATAGAAAATAGAGTTATGGTGCTTATAGACTGCACTTCTTTTGGTCAGTGTCTATCTATAGACACGAAGTTACATGTTGATATCTCAAACGGTTTTTGTGTTATGCTCCGGACAAAATTATAACGGACTGACAAACGAACAAGACTGACGGACGGACAAGGCGGCACCTAAAAATAAGATAAATCAATCAATCAACCAACCGCGTTTTGATAGACAGATGGGTGCACTCCAGATTTTTAACATTTTAATCAGATCTTTTCTAGACGGCACGGGGTATATTATTTTATCAGCATTGTTGGTATGATTGAAGTGAGATAAATCTGAAATTTTCAAAGTATCAAATAGATAGCATATATTTATTCAAGTGCCCAAGCACCAGTGCATTCAAGAGGTTTATTTATTTCTTTATTTATTTTTAATTTTAGAATTATAATGCACATATCTTATTTAAGCGACCACATATGTCAAGAATTATAAAATACAATGGGTCTCAAATATTGAAAAAAGAATAGAACCGGTAAAATATTCTTGAAGATGATAGACCGTTATGATTCTGAGACTACCTCGGGTCTGTTGATCATTTACCGACCAGATCACTCGCACAAAGTCGATAAAGCAGAGTCCGACAAAGATACTAAGACTATATGCGAGGCCAGTGTATCAAGATATCACATGTCCAGCACCGTCGGAGGGGTGACAATCATTTTGTTGAAGGATGCTGAGTATTGAAAATTGAATGCAAAAATTAAAAGCACTCATGAACAATAAATTGTGACGTCATCCAAGTTTTGTGACGTCATTTTTACTTTTTTAGATTTGTGTTTTACTTTAAAATTTTGTTTACATGTTTAAAACAATATGGACTTTCAAAATATGTAAAAATCTCAATTTTGAAAATTCTGTTGTAGGTTTTCGCATGGAACGGCTTATATACACATTGCCGATGATAGTGCTAACATCAGGTAGACGAAATATACACGCGTGATACCTATTACTTAAATTTACTCGTTCATAATGCAATCAAAGGTCCAGCGAACAGGTCAATGATGTTTACCTATACAAACCACCTCTATATAAGGGTCACCTGCTTATAAAGGTCAGTATTGTATCACAACGGTTCTTTACTCATACTATTTGAACATGTATATAAGTTCATCTGCCCATAAACGCCACTTTTACTGGTTCTCTAGGGTGGCCATTATAGACAGGTTTGACTGTATATTCAGTTTGATACAAACAAAATTATTATTAATATTATTATTATTATTATTATTATCCTACAGAAAATTGTTTATGATTACATTCATAACAAATCGCCTGAATGTCTTGTCCCGAATGGCTAAAACATTTAGAGGCCATTTATAACATTGTCCACCAATCAACCACACCATTTGTGTTATCATAATAAGGTTAACAACATTAACCTGTCCATTTGACCTTACATTACAAAAAATTAAAACATTCATATAGAAGAATCTATAACATGGGTACTGTAAGAAGCCTAAGTTAGTACATAAACAATGATCTTATCAATAAAGTTGACAAAATTAACTATCGCGTTCCCTGTATAGAAATGTACAGGTACGCAATAACTATTTTGAAGGTCAAGAAGACAGGTCTATATTGTTTGCTTATATAGTTGTCTATGGCAGGCTAAGGTCCAATCCCTTATTTTGAAATTCCTGTTTATCGGTTAAAAGAAAAAATATATACTTACGATTTTGTGAATATACAACATCTAAAATCACTACTGCGACACCAAAAGTTTTTAAAACTGTTCGCAAATCCATGATAATATATCAATTTTCTGAATTAAGACCCATTTATTTCCAACAGTACTTAAATTATCTCCGTCTTTTACTTATAAGCACTTGATGATTCATAAACATGTATGCTATGTCATAATATTTCCTTATATTTATTCTATTCTGTATTATATATGATTATAAATTATAGTTTGTGAAAATCACATAAAAGATCGAAAATAAACGTGGTCCAGGTATATAGGTCACATGATTCATTAAACAATTTAAATAGAACATGCTCTATAGCTACCTTTCAAAGTTTTCAATATAGCACAGTTTTCAAAATACATGTATTAAAATGTTAAAGAAATTCTTTATCATAACAAAAATTTTGCATATATGTGCATATTTGTTGCACAGATCAAATGTCAGGTTCTAATGGGGCAAAGTATGGTAGACAGCTACCAGTCGATATTAATAAAAATATTACCTATTACTAAACCTGTTTTAATAATGCAGCACTAGGCATCAATTACAGAATACAATTCATCATCAGTAGTGCATTTATAATTTGAAATTGAAAGAAATAGAAGGACCGAAACAAATCTTATTAAATACTATAGACTGGAATAATAGTTATACAATCGTATGTCATTTATTTTTTTAAACACTGGACAGAACATTGATTACACAACAGCAAGGCCAAGGAAAAATAAACACTGTATGTGTTTATAGAGAGAGTTACAGTAGATTCAACGTTTGACAAGCAAATTACAAAATGGCTTGCATTTCGATTAGATGTAATTTATGCAGAAGTTTATTTTAAAAGCTTGTAAATTTGTTACCCCATGACTCTAACTACAAGTAAAAGCGTAGTAGCAATTTCAGGTTTGACAAATCCGTTATGTAATATTGATGAAATATTTCTGAGTAACAATAAATTAAACATGTGGATTCTAGAACTGGAACATAATTAAATCTGCTAAATGAGCTATATGAATGAGAAAAAGGTCATGACATATAATTATGCCTTACAGACTATTTTAACAGACTTTGTTGATTTTCTATTATTGCAAGAAATGTCAATTGTTTTCAGTAAAGCTTGAATTAGTTCAAAGTATGCATTAAGAAAAGCCAAAGTGCATTTTAAACCGTGTAATCGTAAATATATTTTATCAAGACAAAATAGAATATTTTCAGTAATTAAATTTTACAGATAAATAACTGACTGAACTGGATTTCTGATTATAGTCCGCTTGTCGAGTTATCTCTGTTCGATTTGCATTTGAAGAGTTGTCTCTCTTGTGACGGAGTCAAGAAAAGAAACATTTTGATACTAAAATCCGTGATAAATCATAGTTATGTTTTAAAGCTTCGACAAAATTGTCTTTATTTAACCGCCATCAAAGAAAAACATAACCTTGCCTCCATCATGCCACCTTTGATTTTTAATGAAAAATGTCATTTAACTAATTAATAGTGAAAAGTCTATTTTCTTTCAAACTATGATAATAAAAATAAATTAATTTCTTGTATATATCACATAAAATAAGATTTAACAGATAAATCATTCATTTAAAAGCAATAATGGATCTTGCCTCGAGCAAAATATTCTGGCATTGGAACAGCTTTTTGAATCCGTTGAACTGGATTGTCTGTTACATGGATTTAAGGTATGACAACACTTTTTATATCTATTTGTCGAGTTACATCAGTGATACTGCTTCACGACCGCTTCTAAGTTTTGCAGTCTGAAGACTTCAAATAAAAGTTTCGCATCTTTTAAACCATCAATTCTTCCGCCGGATTTGCCAAACCGTATAGTAATAATCACCGATAATGATAATACCCGATTTGGTTAATGTAGTGTGTCGATGTGAGGAATCAATAATATTATTATCGTTGTGGCATGAAGGTTTGATCTGTAATTTTGATTGAAAACATATTTGATGTCGCAAAGTTCCATGTTTTTTTACACTCCATTTTGATTACACTTGGTGGGTTTAGCTAGCCTACCAAGAGGTGATTACCCTTCCGGGGCACCCGGTTTCACTTTAAATTCTCTGGTGGAAGTTTACGTGTATGTCATAACTTGTCAGTTTTTAAGTTTTTACTTTGAATTTCGATTTTGATTTAGACATTGATTAGTTTGTTTGTTTTTGATTATGACATCCACGAAAGGCAACATTTTAAACGGTATGACAAAAAGCGATGATTTTAAATTCTTTAATTGTCATTTTTCTTTTTTATGCAGCAATTAATCTGCTTCTTCTGCAAATGGTATACTTTTTTCACATAATACGCTATGGTAGACAGAAATTTTAACAACAAAGCAAGGTGTTTACAATAAACTGCTGATTCAGGGATAATGCAACCCCAGCCAGGCTTATCAACGTTTCATCACATTATTGTTAATAAGTATGATATTATTATTTAAACCATGATTACCCTGGATATATTTGACGCCTCATAGTTTAATGTTCCTTACACTCAAATGTGATTACACACGTGTAGCTCGCTAAACAGGAGGTGCTTACCCTTCCAGAGCATCCGCGCTCACTTCACTAGTGGAAATTGGTCAGTTTAAAAATTCCTGTACTTTATCTTTGTACTTTTATACGAATAATTACAAGTTACAAACAGCAGACTACGATGGAATAACACGTCTATTAAATTCATTCTTTAATTCGATAGATTCTCATTTAATGGTGTACACATAAAGCAACAGCCATCACGGCATATAATGCTTCTATGATGTATAACCTCTATAAATTCTCTGAACATTATATAATTGTGATAAATGTAGCTGTAAAATTTGATTCGGATGTAGTTTATAAAAGGAGTTATTATTCAAAAGGTTAAACAACACTGAAATCTAGGGCGCTTGTCAAGACTTTTTCGCTAAAAGGTGATTGAACTGATGGAATACCAAAACCTTCCAATAAAAAAATCGCATTCAAACTCTTTTGGTGATCTTGTTTTTACACTTTAAACATGGTGTATTTTATCATAATGTCAGAGATATAGATGTTTTTCTGCATCAAGCAAAGTAATAAGTCTCTTGTTTACACATGAATCTACAAGGAAATTCTTGAATGGAAATGCGAACGTCATATCTCTCTCATTAATTATCCTGTCATCATATTGACCGAACATTTCGATTTTTTTCATAGTTTCTATCAGTTTGATACTAGGTTTTTTGATAGTTGAAATAAAACTCAATATAAGATAGAAACCACTCTGTGGAAAATATGTTGCTTTTTAAAAACCGTTTGCGTTCAAGAATGTTAATGTATTTGATAATGGGTTTTATTTAGAACTGAATTCTTTGCTAGCCAATAAATCAAAATTCTGATCATTGACCCGAACAAATTATCATTTCTTGTCTCGGAAATTGTGTTACACTTATATTGAAACATATTCTATTGAATAGTATAATTAAGCAAGTATTATAACGCTTTTTGAAATATTTTCAAATAGAATAAACCAAATAATTTAAATAGGCGGAAGTTGAATGTAAATGAATTAAATTATTAAAAGTGTTAGATATAAAATAATGAAAATATTATTCTGGTGAAAAATAATAGCTACAGAAATTTAAAAACCGCCAGTATAACAATAATACTAGTTATAATAAACAAGAGTTCGTAGCCAAAAATGATATGCAAATAAAACCTGTAACATATAATGTGTACATGTATATATTTACAATATCTATTTAATGCCTATGATGAACTCATTGTAGAAAATTTTGGACATTCGGCAATGACTCACGCTTTTTCACATACAGTGTGCGTATTAAGGGTCATCTAAGTAGGAAAATTTAAGTGAAAACCATTTGGTTGAAAAGCGTGAAAGAGGGGTATAATTATGACATTACCTACACAAGAGTGAAGATTTATAAATAAAAATACAGCAGGAATTGATAATTTAAGAAATCTTAAAATATTTGTTGCATGTCTTAATGAAAATAGTGCAAAAATACACGTGTTGGGGAAAATAGTTTACACCTTGTATAACGAATTAATTTTAAAAAAAATGAAAAGATATTAAGATCGTCAACGTCACAGAGCAGTGAAAAGGGGGCAGAGAAATACGAGGTTTTTGAAAACTCGACAATTTACGGTTGATGTTATTTACGATTTATTTTCCTTTTGAACATGCGTGTACCAGGCGTGATATCTATATTCTAAGGCCACTAATAATCCAAAATACAACAAGTCACTAAAAGTGCACGGTCACACAATACTGTTCTATTTGAATTGAGGTGACTACTGTTTGGTTTCAACAATGTTGGACTATATAAAGCCGAATATGCCCCAACAATAATTAAGTAATATACAAACTTAGCTTTTATAATCTTCCCTTGGATCGTTGGTGGCCTTAGAATATGAACTATCACGCCTGGTACACGCATTTTTAAAAGGAAAACAAATCATAGAAAACCTCAACCGTAAATTGTCGAGTTTTAAAAAAACCTTGTATTTCTTTAACAAACTCTGGCCCCTATGCACTGCTCTATAACGTTGACTATGTTAATATCTTTTCATTTTTTAAAATTAATTCGTTATACAAGGTGTAAACTATTTTCCTCAACACGTGTATTTTTGTACAATTTCCTTTAAAAAATGCAACAAATATTTTAAAAACTCTTAAGTTATCAATTCCTGCTGTATTTTTATTTATAATTCTTTACACTTGTGTAGGTAATTTTATAATTATACCCCTCTTTCACGCTTTTCAACCAAATGGTTTTCACTTGAATTTTCCTACTTAAAAGACCCTTAATACACCTGTGCAGTACCCAGTCCTACAAAACATAGCGCCTTGATGTTTCGAATAACCTGTTATCTATACATTCGCAATTTTTTTAACGAATACAACAGTTTTCATTTGACAATCAATATGAATTTGTAACTTTGTTTGTTAATTCGACTTAAATTTTATGAAATGTTTTTTGTTATCAGCGTACTATTTTTAAGCCGCCTAATACGTCACATCATTAATGAATAGGCGGGAATTATCTTGATTGACATATTGGCTGTTCACAGAATGTTTACATTGCCAACAGATTCGATATTTACTCTTTTTTCTTAATTGTGTGATGCGAGAAGTTTTTAAAAAGAATACTAGGAAAACTATTGTAAATATAAGAATTGACTTTCTTTTTATTCCGGGACATCAAGTGATGACCCAGATTTTAAAACTAGCAAATCTTAAATGAATTGCGAAGTCCCTGAATAAAAAGAAAGCCAATTCTTAAGTATTTTCTTCTAAACATGTTTGAATGTCGTCGTTGTGCACAGTTGTGCTCTGAACGATTTTGTGGAAATCAAAATATTTTTCTGAGGTAGAAATTCGAAAAAAACCACAATATATTTACCAAATTCTTCTAAATCAACCAATGACTTTGAACGATTAAACTAACCTTAGTGTTTTAGGAATCCAACAATTCAAAAAGTATTGTTCTAACGGACAAGTCTGGAACATCCTACTAAAATATAAAACGTATAATTACACGTCATACTAGTTTTAATTTTACAGCACTTGACTACCGTTTTGGAATAGAATTCCTTATAAGTATTACTAAGAGCAAAATTATAAGCCATTTCAAGAAGTTGTAATAATTTCAAAAGAACAAAGATATATTTAATCAAATTTAGATAACATATGCCAGTTTTTATTTTACAGCATTAGACGGCCGTTTCAAAATACAATTCCTAATCAGTAGTGCTTTAGCTAAAATTATGAAACCAAAACTTTTTTAAGATGATGAAAAGTAACCCAAAGGACCAAAATATATTTTACTAAATTTAACTTGGGAAATACTAGATAAAAATCTAGGTTTTTGATTACAAATTGAATAAATTATTTTATAGTATAATAAATATAATAAATGTTTATGTTATTTCTATATTTATATTGTGTTAATGGTTTTCTTATATTTATTACCCAGCTACATTACTCCATGTCTAATATAACAAAACATTACGACGTAATAAAACGATCATTATCGTTTTCACTGTAGTACCTTAATCTGGAATATAGGAATACCATTAATCCATGGCAGTAATATCCACATTGATATACCTTGCAGAAAGTTATATTTAAAATTGCGTGCCTATATAACAATTCCGATTATTTAAAACAGCGGACATCATTGTCATAGGATATTGCAATCTGCATCGATAGTCACAAATACTACCGAGTAATTCTTTTTCTGTCCGTATATTATCCCTACTTTCTGATTAGATACATATTGACAAGGTAAAAGAGAACGTTACACTTTTTCGGTGTAATAAAGTAAATGTGTCCTTGGTTTGGGAAAAATGGAGGATTGTCTCTCTTTGGTGACATTATCTCTCTCGCTTTTCGGCTCTGGAATCAGTATCCCCTCTGGAAACCAATTCACTATATCCCCTCAACCAATGTTACTATTAATACAATATACAGACCCTGTTGTAGCTTAACAATGGTGTTCTTTAAAAATTGTGCAAAGAACACGTTACAGAATTTGATGTTCCATTATTACTGTTATAAACCCGAAGAGTAAAATATACAGGCAAAGTTAGAGAGCAAACAAATATCTCAAAATTCCTGGGTATTATTATACCTATTAATTATCATCGATTTTGCGAACCTAAAAACTCCAATCGCTTGTAAAAATCACATTAGCAACATCAAAAAAATGAAGATATTATCAAGATATAAATAGTATTGTTCGGAAAAATGATGAATAAACCAATATAACGTGATTCCAAAAGTATATTTTTAAATGACCATGAACTTAAATACTAGTAAGTAAAATGTAAACAAAACGTATGATTTATCTCATTCAATGAGTACTTACTCAAAACCAGATAATATATAAATATATTATTAATAAAAAAGCAAACTTAACAAATTATACCAGTGTTATATTAAAATCAACAGACGTCCGTTTAAGGAATTAAATTCCGCATCATTGGATCTAACTTGTGAAACCAATTTTTTCACCAAGATGTTAAAAAGATACCCAAAAGGACAAAAACACTTTTAACAAATTTAGCAAAGGAAATACTTGCATGAGGGAGTATATCCTGTTTTTTTTTTAGGAATTTCAATTTTAAACTAGCAGCATATAGATTATAACAATCCATAATGAGTATCAATGTAGGATAGGGAAATCTCACCCGAGGAGTTGAACATTTCAGTCAGAGACGCCATGATGGAAAAAATTAACTTATTCAACATTCTGCTTAAAAATAAATATCACCGTCGGAAAGATCGTACCTGATTTTGGTTTATACAACGTGTATAAACTACAAAACAAAATTATTTATTCATTAATTATTTATTAAACACCCAGAATAAACATTTAAAACGCACTCAAATTTTCTAAATTTTGAAGACATGAGTGTTTTTCCCGCAAAATGACGCGATGTTGCCAACATGATGACGTCAAGCCATTGGCTTTTGATCAGACGCCACCAGCGCTAATTTACACGCGCGACTAGATAGAAATATCCACCATGGTTATCTCTAATGGAATATTTCTATATAACATGTACATTTTGGACAGTAAATGTCTTTTGAGTTTGTGATATCCTTGGGGCAACAGCCACCAGCAGAGATACCGACTTAGTGGTTTAAGTTACAAATTATACTCGATTTAATTTAGTCAATAGTCCGAAACGGTCGTGTGTGTAGTGCTGTAAAGTTAAAACTGGTATAATATGTTATCTAAATTTAGTTAAATATATATTTGTCCTTTGGAAATTATTTCAACCTCTTGACACCCAAAGGATCAAAATAAATTTTACCAAATTTTGCTAAAGAGATATTTTGCATAAGGTTTATATCTTAGATTTTTTTTAGGATTTTCAAATTTTAACTAGAAACCATTTTAGACAGTATATATTTTTTACAATACAAAAGTATTTCCTACTACTGTATTTCCATAAATTGATGGCACATTTTTTTTATTCTTTATTTCTTTTAATTGAAAATGTTTCCATTAAACTCTCAATAAAATGCATTTAAAATGCAATGACCTAACCAAATTATATTTTTAATTAAAACATTATTGTTCAGTTCCTTCTGTACATAGAGAAATTTTGCGAAAATTGTGGAAATTTTATCAAGTTTATACACCAATTGGGCCTTATTCAAAGTTACATCAGGGCATTTAGGGTCAGGTAGGTCATTGTTGCTCGGGTTTTTTTCCAGGTGTGATCATCATGGATATTCTAATTATGACATAATGTTTATAGTTGTTCTAAGTAAGAAGGTACAGAAGGGATAATTTTGACATAGTCATATTTGTTGTTTTGTTAAAAAGTTAAAAACTTGCTCTATGTACAGAATTAACTTCACTTTTTCATGAATGAAAAATATTTTTCCCTATTAGGTCAGTATATTTTGTATTAAGTTTTGACAATTTTTGTGAGTTTGTTGGAAAATACGACTTTATTCTTGCATTTTTCATGTGCACTGAATTACTGGAAATGCAGTAAGTTAATGATAGTGATGGGCAGACTTTGTCGTTGAAGTAGTATGAGCTGTCTACATACGCAATGCACATTTTGATACCAAGAACGTATTAGCATTAGATGTGAACCTATGTTTTTTGCAAGAGTAACAAATCGAACTGTGACATTGAATTGATTCAATATCTTGCCCTCATAAATGCAGCAGCTACAATTGGTACTACAAAAATAGAATAGATATGACATTGTCGTTGTGATATAACCCTAATATGAAAAACAACATTTAAAACAGATCTTTTCCCCTACTGTACGATTGGGTCGCTATTTGGGGTTTTTGTAATTATTTCATGGGACTAGAGCTAAATTAGAGCTAACTCCTTGAGTAAATTAGAAGGAAAACGACTTCATAATTTAACACATATAAAATTTCAGTTTAATCATAATTCATATTCTGCCATATTCTGTTGGATGTTCCCAACACTTGGGCGGATATTTTCTCTGTATTAGAAATTCTAAGAAAATTTGTAAAAGTATCCCTGGAATATGTTTTATTTTTATTTATTTATTTATTTTTTTTTTTTTTTGAAAACCACAAAAGACATTGTTTGATCGTTTGTTTTTTATTATTGTTTTTTAGTGGAGTAAACCTACCTTTCCTTTGAACATTCTGACGTTTATTTAAAAATATTGGGATTCGGACATGGAATAATATGTTTGTTTTAAATAGGAGATTAGTTAATGTTAGCTATTGATTTAATAACTTTAATTTTGTGAAAAACACTTTATTTGTACGATTGAATCCTATTCTCTATTTCATACAAACGACATGCCAACATAAGTAAAATAACTTACACTTATTACTATAAAACTATAACTTAATATTACGGAGTGCAATAAGTGCCACCATTTTCATTGACCGTCGAACATTAAAACAAGATTCGAATTGATAATTAAATCAGATTTGTAATACGTGTAAAATAAAGTCAATAAAATGTACTAGACATTACAAAAAGATATCAAGAATCCACACCAAAACACATAATGGACATCAACATACCTATTCATGTTTAAATCGGAATCCAAAAAGCAAAGTAAAAATTTTGGCATTTGGAATATTAAGTAAAAGAGGTAATAACTTCCAGACAAATGAGGCTGGATGCTCGTGAAGAGTGAGAGCTAGCTAAATCAGTCAGATGTTAAACAAAATTTTAGAACAAAGGAAGCATAGAACTATGCAATGCAAAATAAATATGACATGGAGAGGTATCATTTTTATCAACAATGTTGTTTTGACGACCATACACCTTATTTGTTAGGTATTTTGATAAGCACAAAACAAAAAGGAAAGACGTGAAGATAATACCTAAGGGGTGATTTACGTGACTGTTAATTGTATAGTGATGATAGAAGCACAAAACAGTTTATGCAAATTTCAATATTTTATCATTAAAACAACTTAATTAATTTCCTGCTAGTAAAAACCTGAAAACCCTCTGTTATGCATTTCTTTAGTTAAATTGTGTTAAAAATATTTTGGTCCATTTTATATATTATAACTCCTTAAAAATTTTGATTTCACAATGTTGGTCCAAGTACCACTGATGAGGAATTATATTCCGAAACGGGCGTATAGTGCTGTAAAATAAACAACGATATAAAATGTAATTATATATATATATATATATATATATATATATATATATATATATATATATATATATATATATAATGGCGTGGTTTGAACTATTTACATACTGACATAGTTCAGACAAGTATTAGTGAATAGTCTCATACCCTTCGGTTACAAAGGATTAATTAGTATCCAATAATTGTTGAGACAAATAAATCTGACCGAAATAACCAGACTTAGTTGGACTTAGTTGGTCAAGATTCATTGTCTGGAGCATGTTGACATTTTGAACAGTTTTGTACATTGCTTAGAGGGAGGAGGAAGGAGGAAGAGGGAGGAGGAAGGACTTTGAACCCTCACAAATAAATGTGTTCTTTCAAACTGATGTTTTGTGATCGCTTTTAAATTGAAATTGAGTTACAACTGTTAGTTTTAAGCATGATAATTTTCGCGTAATAAATGTGTATTATATTAGTGATCACTTAATTAAAACCCCTACCATGTAATTGTAAAATGGAGAAAAATTAAAAAAATTAATTGTCTTAAAAATAGTATTCACAATTATGGTCTAAACAATACTAATGATGAATTTTATTTTGAAACGGTTGTCTAGTTGTCTCTAAAATTAAAACTTTTATAAAAAAAATAATAATTTACTAGACAATTATAATCATTACTATGGAGACCCTGACCTTTCAGATATTACATTCGATCAACGTCGTGACCCATACAACACATCCTTAGACCATAGAAATCACTTTGTTTAAAAACTCATTATATATTTTTCAAAAGTACCAATGAATAATCGCCTGATACGATTTTCCCTGCAACCTCGACCTTAAATGATTGCCTTCAATATTTTGGCGGTTATCAAGTGAAAGTTTGCGATGAATTCAATATTAAACTTGCCTATCTAAACATTGTTTGAACTATTTCCTACATAATTAAAACCAAATCACCATAAACCGTGACAAAACTTTTTGAGTTTAAGACATTTTACATTTTGACGTCAGGAAAGAATTTTTGCACGCCGTGTTGTTTGTTCTGCGGTTTAGTAAGGTTTGACTGCTAAACAGATTTCTTAAAATCTAACGAATAAGCATTAAGCATTTTTGCATTGAAGTTTCAAAACTTAAAAAAAACTTGAAATTATTAAAACTTTACTATTTGTACAGATAATGCATGCATGAGTTTTCAGTTTTGACAGCTTTAAATTTTTTAAGATGACCTTTACAATGTTTTATGTTTTGAACAAATGTTTTTACACACGAAGCCCATGTCAATAATTAGGGACATAATTAATTATTCTTTAAAATGTTTACATAATGCAAATAGCATGATTTTCATTTTTGAACGAAGGCATTTGAACCAGGTGAGCATACTATCGGTCCGCTTGTTAATTGGTGGGTTTATGAATAAAAAAAACATAGTTATCCATATCCGGAAGCAAAGTTTAAAAACTTGGGTTAGACATGTGAACTTCTACCAAGAAAGTAAGACCAGATGCTCCGAAAGAGTAAGACAGAGAGACATCAAGCTTATCAACAATACTGTGATGATGGCCATAAAACATTCTGAGGGCCTTGATAACCCTGTGCTTGCAATATCTCTGGGTCAACAATTTATGTGAAAGCAGCCTGTTTCGTTGAACAAAGTCCCCGTATTGAAACTATTACATTTTAGCTAATGCTAACGTCATGTTGTACTTGCGTAAACGCATTTAGAATTGTTTATCAGAATGTGTTTGAATATTTCAAATACATTTGCATCGTAAATATATATGTATATTATTCTTTTAATTCAATTTTAGTCCATTAAGTACATTCATTTTATAGTCGTTTTGAGAATTGTTTGGAATAGCTAGCTTAATTGTTATTAATTATGTCAATGGCGCCAGATGCATGTTGTGTACAATGAAATACGCAACACATTTAAGAGATATAGATGGAAATAAAAGCATGTCAAGGGACTAGATTAACGATTGAGAGATGGATTTAAATTGGCCTGGAATAATTTCACAGTTGATAGTCTTTATCAGAAATGATTGAACTTAAATATGATGTGTAGACAACACAGTGTGGTTTTGAATTACAATTTTATTAATGGTTTGATATGGATATTCCAGAAGGGAATATATCGCACTAGATCAAAGAGATGTTTTGATAACTTACCGCGAAGGAACGTTAGAAGTACTGATCACTGTTGATAATAACTGCCTGGTCTTCGCAAAGTCAGATTAAATGTTGTTTATCATTCGATATGTTTATTTAATTAAAAAGGTTCTAAATATTCAAATAAAAAACAAACATACTAATACATGTCTGAATCACAACCCAGAAGCAAAGTAAAAACATCGGAACTGACAAATCAGGTTATGCACGTGAACTTCCACCAGGGAAGTACAAGCGGGTGCTCTGGAAGGGTAAACCTCTCCTGTTTAGCTAGCTACACCCGCCACCTGTGTAATCAAAATTGTGTGAAAGGAAATATGAATATGATAGATGGACTAGAACCATAGCTAATCGGAAATGTTTATCTCGTTGGTTACTACATAATCTCTAATCTCTAATGAAACAGAACTAATTGATTGGAGTGTTCCTTTATAAGGTCGCTTTGAAATCTTAAATAAGCATAACGTATAAGAAACAAATAATACAAAAAATAACTTTTTCTTCATGTTTCAGAATGCTGTGATAGAAGATTCTTAATATCGTATGATCGCACATGATTGAAAGAAGTTCAAACCAGGGTTCCAAAATACCAAAAAATAGTTATGTTTATATTTGTGAATATCTTAAATAATACAACATAATAATTGTCTGAAAAATATATTAACATAATATTGTATCTTATCTCCTGATTGATTATACCCCCACAAACGAAGTTAAGGGGGTATAAGGGAATAACACTGTCTGTCCGTCTGGTTGTCCGTCCTAATATTGTGTACGCTCTATATCTGCCATATGAATGGATTTTGATCACACTTGGCACAAATGTAAACCAGCATGAGACGATGTATCGCATACCACATTTTTGGGCATAAGTCAAATTCAAGGTGAGGAGGTCAATGTATGGGCAGGGGGTATTTGGCTCTCAAGAGACAGTTCTAGATTTTTATTCTTGTCTAGGTGGCTTCTGCAATATAATGGGTATAACAAAGAAATAATCGAGATGGTGTTTAAATGTAGGTTTAATAACTTTTATAAGAAAACTAACATAAAAATATGTCATATAATGATTAAAAACGGCATTGAATTACCATTATAGATTAGAGTGCTTGAATAATTAATTTTAACGACTTAACACTGAATTATAAAGTTCAATTTTTAAACACTGAAAAAGATAAATTTTAATTGCAAAACACTTCATAAAACGATTCAAAACTTAGCATTGAAAGGATCTGGACAAGACCAACACTAAAATATAAGATCAAACATACGAAATTAGGCTAAAATTGACAGCTTTTGTCAAAAGCGATCTGCTTCCGACTGGTTTAACACACTTATATCATATTTAGGTGATTTTAACAGAGATGATACCCGTCACCAGTTTCTTGATCAATATTTTATTTTGTATGTTACAAATAACTGCTTAATTTATTTTCAGAATAATACTTCTATCATCATAAAATAATTGTAGCAGTTATGTTTAAATGGATCAATAGCATGTTATTTGAATAAAATCTATCCGTAGTTTATGGTCATAATGATAAAAGTATCATTAGTCATTGCAAATGTACACAATGTGTCGCCATGAATAATCCTAATCGTCTCAGATTTACCAATGCTAGTTATATATGTCTGGAATTCAATTAAGAATACGACACTTTAAATTGCAATTGTATCAATTTGTCTAAATTTGTTTTACTTTATTGATATTACTTTAGTGGTGTCAGTAACGCTTGGTCTTTATCTATATGTCAAAAACAATTTCAGTCAATTACCGCATCTAGTATAAGTAAATCTGTTGCGTAATGGGAGATTTGTCACATGTATAAATGCTTGCGGCTCTAAATAATGACTCTAAGTGGATGAATGCTTAATTACGTAAACTAATCTAGCTAATGATTTGACAGCGAAAGCAGATTTATTTATTTCCTTTTCTGATCAGTTACCATGGTTTCGAGATAAGAAAATTGGTTTCAAATGAAAGAGCAAATTAAAACGACCGCTTATAGTTAATCAATTAACGACCGCTTTTAGCAATATAGTTGATTATGTAAAGACCGGTAACTGCTTATCATATAGAAACTGCTAATGCTACAATACTTTGCGACCACGAATAGAAACCAAAATAACCACATAACCATTGCTAAAAGGTAATAACATAACACGTCAATGTCTATAATGTAAACAGGATTAATAAGAGGAGATACAATCCCATGCATAACATGTACATCTTAATGTGATCCCCATCACACATGCCAAATTACAAAGCATTCGGCTGAAAACTGTGGGACAAGTTACTTACACCCATCAAAAAGTTATAACACGATAAGAGAAAATGGATACAAATAACAATAACTACAAGTTTGCGTAATTGAAATGCGACACGAAAACCTGTTTCATATGTTAATATTATTGCTTTTTGTGAATCAATACCAAATTAGAATGAGATTAAATAAAAAAACTCAAAGGAACTAAACCTGTGACCTTGACCTTCAATACTCGAACCCACATTTTACACGTGACACGTCGCCTTCCCATAATACTTGTTTGGTGTAAGTTTCATCTTGATACTCTTATCGAGTAAAATTTATGGCCTGGATCAGAAAAATGTTAACGTACAGACTGACTGACAACGCCATAACATAATACGGCGTTTAAAAACCGTTTAAAAGGGAACGACGTTAAAAAGTTGCTAATAGAAGAAGCGATATGGTTAAAATATATGTCATACATAGAAAAAGGTGCCAAAACATTGCCGTAAGATAGGAATATGGTTAAAATGCATAAGTATTCAAAGACAAAAACTGGCATTACAGTTTAAAATTTTTCCTTCACCAGGTACACTTGATTCCGTTCATTAGTTGTACCACGTTTAACCATCATCACAAATATTTAGTAGTTAATCACTTCACGATTGCTCATAAATTATCACAATCGAACGCTGAATGTGTATTATTAATCACATAATACCGCTAATGGTTAATCGAATCACTTTACCTATAGCACTACTGGTAGTTAATCATATTATTAACGGATAAAACATTTATAAATAACTATAATAAAAAATTGCAATTTGAAGATTACTTTTCCATGCTTAATCTAAAAAGGTTATTAAACTTGTTTCTTTATTCAGTAAGCCAACTGCTGGGGCTATGATATTAATGACAAGAGCAGATTTTAATACGGTGGATATAACAATTTTCAATACATTTTGTATTGAAACGAAAAATTGACTGTGTTCATCTGCATAACTAAAGCGTTAATATATCGAAAAACTAAAATCGTTTTGTACCAAAACGAAAGAATGTGAAACAAAATAATATAACTACTTATAAAATATTGAAATATTTGCAAAGTTTTTAGACACAACTTGATTCCAACAGCTTGCAATCACAAGTTTGATTGAAATTGTTTACTACAAAAATATACTGAAGATACCATCAACAAAATGTTGGAGTTTATGATAGATAACATATTTGTTGTGTTTGGTAATATAGTATTTCAGCAAACAATCGGTATACCAATGGGTACAAACTGTGCACCATTGCTTGCTGATTTGTTTCTTTATTCTTACGAAGCAGAATTTATGCAGAACCTTGTTAAATCTGGAGAGAAAACTGTCGCCAAATCATTCAACTCAACATACAGATACATAGATGACGTTCTGTCTCTTAACAATCCTAAATTTGGAGACTATGTAAATGTCATCTATCCTAGTGAGCTTGAAATAAAAGACACGACTGATTCCTCAAGTTCTGCTTCATATTTAGACTTATACCTGAATTATGACGCACAAGAAAGGCTACATTTGAAACTTTATGACAAACGTGATGACTTCAATTTTTCTATTGTCAACTTTCCTTTTTTATGCAGCAATATACCTGCTTCTCCTGCTTATGGTGTATTTGTTTCCCAATTAATACGCTATGGTAGAGCTTGTTCCCACTACGGGGACTTTGTACAACGAAGTAGGCTGCTTGCAAATAAATTGTTGAATCAGGGATATTGCAAGCCTAGGCTTATCAAGGCCCTCAAAAAGTTTTATGGCCGTCATCACAGTATTGTTGATAAGTTTGATGTCTCTGTGTCCAGGATTGCCTTTGATATATTTGACGTCTCATAGTTCTCATGTTCCTTTCACACAATTTTGATTACACACGTGACGGGTGTAGCTAGCTAAACAGGAGGTGCTTACCCTTCCGGAGCACCCGGCCTCACTTCCCTGGTGGAAGTTCACGTGTCTAACCTAACTTGTCAGTTCCAAAGTTTTTACTTTGCTTCTGGATTGTGATTCGGAAATGGATAAGTATGTTTGTTTTTGATTACTTTGTAGATCAATAAGCAATGTGCCCATTTATTTGCATTCGATATTAAGCATCTAGATGCAACATAGCCGCAAAGTCACTCAACCATCCAGGTATCTTACCTACTAGTCATCAATCCACATAGTCAACTAGCAACTATGTAAATGCAAAACGTGTGATAAGTGTAGGTTGCTTTCATATCGTCTCTATGCCTAGGTAACTGGGCGAAAAACTATACCATTTGTACATCAAAACATCATTAACTCAATAAGAAAAAAATATGATTAGCAAATATATTGTTTCATTTTAATACAAAGAGCCGTTGCCAAAGAGATCTTTCTCGAGAAAAATAATATCTAAGTAAATAAGTATGAAAGTTCTGAAACCGTTTGAAGTATTCCACTTGTCGATTTCATAAAGCAAGATATTAGACGCTGTGATTTGTATTTTTTTCTCAACAAGGTACTTTTTGAACTTTTCAGAACAGGCTAAACATGGTTGTATAGTGTCAGGTAAATGTACATTCTTATACAGTTATTCAAGTGAATGTGGACATTTTATTTTTTTAACAAACATAAAATCATTTTTGGATAAGGTTACCAACTTACCTAACTTAAGGAGACTGAATAATTATATTCATAATGAAATTAATACCGGTTTTATTTCAAGCAATAAGAAATGCATAATTCAATGAAACAGACTGTCATTCTACATTTACCATTCACTACCTATTTAGAGTATTATAGATCAAAAGTAAATCATTTCTAAGACTTGCAAAAGCGTCATTGTTTGTAATGCTTTAATATCCTTGCCGAAGGCTCATTTGAGTCAGTCCACTTCTGCTTCCAGTAATAAGGTGTCAAATGAGACATGTTTGGATAAAAACCTTCAAATACCCTTCTGTAATACAAGCTTTCTTTTGTGGTTGGCGTATTTAATGGAAACTCTAATATTGATTTTTCAACTTCTGAATCATTTATCTGAAAAAGAAAACAATCACAAAATATAATATATTGTTGATAAGTTTGATGTCTCTGTGTCCAGGATTGCCCTGAATATATTAAACGTCTCATAGTTCCATGTTCCTTTCACACAATTTTGATAACACACGTGACGGGTGTAGCTAGCTAAACAGAAGGTGCTTACCCTTCCGGAGCACCCGGCCTCACTTCCCTGGTGGAAGTTTACGTGTCTAACCTAACTTGTCAGTCCCAAAGTTTTTACTTTGCTTCTGGATTGTGATTCGGATATGGTTTTTGATATAACCATTGGAAAACATAAGGTTAAGGTGTTGATAACTAAACTGTCAAAATCGTTCGGCAATATTAGATTAAAATCATAATCATAAGTACTACCTGCATTTAGTTATAAAATAGTTATAAGTTCTAATGAAGCAAAACTTTTCAGAAAAGAATAAAATGGTAAAAAAAAACGTGATAATTAAAATAAGTCACAACACAGGGCGCACTGAAATAATACGATATCTAAGACTAATTATAAATACATTTAAATATGTATGCATTAGGAAATGTATAATTAATGAAAAACCTTACCTGTGTAGCTATAAAATCTTTTAAAACTTCATACCAGGAACAATTAGTGCTTGAAAGACCATCACTAAAACCTTCTTTGGGTCTCCAAAGAATATCTGAAGGTAAAAGCTGTTCATGGTTAAACGCAGATCGTAGCAGATACTTTTCTATTCCCTTATGAGGGATTTTAGCTTTAGGTGGTAACGATAGATAATAACTGCTAAACTTGTGGTCCAAGAAAGGAACTCTGACCTCTAGTCTGAAATAAAATAAAGATATATATTACATCACTCATTTTGAAAGAGAAAATCGTTATTTATACTGCATCTGGTAAACGTTTAATGCACCAGCATTCTAAATTTAATTATTTATCTTGTCAGTTTCAAAGTTTTTTCATGCTCCTGGATTGTTACTCGGACATGGATTAGTATTATTATTAGTATTATTGATTTTATTGAATTGTTTCAAACCAGATCAATCTTCAGTGAACATACATTTGCACCTATATATACCTGCAAGAACGTAAGAATGGCAAAATATCAAGAAGCATCATTAATGTACCTGCGTCATTATACAACGCATTTTATATTACGTATTTCAAAGACATAACGCTCAAACATTTTCATAGCTTTCAATGCATTTAAAATAGTTTTTATTTCATTTAAACATTTACATTTATATTTCTACATACTCCAGTCAGTAAAGGTTCTGTTCTCTACAATTGTATATATTTCAATATCACAGTCACACGTGTTTTAAATATAAGCGAATATGGCTAAGAAAAATTAAAGATTCTATAAGTTGTTTTTAGCGTAATAAATATTAGATTTTTTATGTCGAACGTTGATAAATATGAAATTTACCCCCATGCAGCACACATTCTGTCCGTGCGGCATATATCATACAAGTGCAAGTCTTTTGTTAACCGTCTGCTTTCTTCATCAGCGTCAGTTGCATTTGGAGCCTTGTGGAAAAAGATATATCCTTGAGCTATTTCGTCAGAGCCTTCACCAGATAATATAACAGTTGTGTCCGTATTTTCCTTAATGTACTTGCAAATCAGATACATTGCTGTAAATAAAAAACATCTATTTGGTAGCGGTCAACGAAACAAAGATCATGTAAGTGATAGACAAAAAAGAGAAAAAAGCAAGTTTTCAAATTTACTTTTGGATTGTAGTTTGACGCATGGATCGGTATGCAAGTTTAAGATTTAATAATATTCTGTATAGACGTGTCTACGTTTAAGGGTAAGTGAATGCCTATATCGATTTGAGGTTAATTTTGGCAAACCAATAATGGTTTGCAAAGCTTTACGGAGATCATGGAGATCATTTTCCGGAGATTAAATGTTCATTTTCTCTAGAATAAAATAAATATAAAAATAGCAAAATCTGAAGTAATATATGTAGTTAAATATTATCTGTCTTGTGCAATTCAAAAATGATGTATAAATATATAATATTATTCATAAGTGATATTAGTATTTATATAACCTCTGATTACGAACAAAGTATCTTACTTCAAATGTAGCCTTTCGTCAACGAAAAGTTTTTTTGACTATCGTGATTGCTTCAATATTTGTCAACTTCCCTTTTATATGCAGCAATATACCTGTTCTCTTGCTTATGTTGTTTTTGTTTCGCAATTTATACACTATGATAGAGCTTGTTCCCACTATGGAAACTTTATACAAGGAAGCAAGCTAATTAAAATAAATTCTTGACGCAATTATATTGCCAACCTAGGCTTATCAAGGCCTTCAAAAGTTTGATGACCGCCATCACAATATTGATGATAAGTATAATATCGATCTCTGTTTCCGAAATTACCCTGGATATATTCTACGTCCCATAGTTCCTGTCATTCCCATGACACACATAACGGGTGTAGCTAGATCGACAAGATATGCTTACCCTTCTGGAGCACCTTGCCTAACTTCCCTGGTGAAAGTGTGCGTGTTTAACCTAATTTTATAGCTTCATAGTTTTTAATTTGCGTTGGGTTTGTGGTTTGAACATGAATCAGTATGTCTGTTTTTGATATATGTATATTATCTGGGGATAATATAAGAATACTTAATCTAAAATCATCAAAATTAAGGTTTGGTAACACGCTTAGATGACTCATTTTATATATTATTCCGTGTTCTATTTAAAATACCTTATACTAGGGATAAGGGTTAATACAAATCGACTTATTCTGGTCTTGTTTGAGCTATGTTTACCGTATTTGAGTTGTCAACTTGATGTACAAATAGTCATAAGGATGCTAGTTAAGGCACAGTGTTAAATGGACATCACAGATATAACAAGCATTCAGGACAAATACCTTTTGTAGAGTTTGACAGTGATTCCAGTGTAATAGGGCGGTTTATGAATAAGCTTATAAAGAATGAGGCGCCAAGATTGAAGGTTGTATAAATTTTTACACCAATAATAGACCCTGACCTATAACATTATCATACTTCTTATATAAACTTCCTTGAAGAAGCACAAAATTGTCATTATTGACAAATTTATGACGCTCAAGAAAAAGATCTCCAAAAATATATAGTACGAGTTTCCTTGTGTAGTTTTACTGATTACAGAAAAAAAACTCTTTATATTTTTTATATTTTCAATTAACAAAATTTATTCATTTTGTTCGTTCGTAATAATCACATCTATAAGATAAAATATTGATACAGTTAAACAGTTCAATCAGACAAGATTTCAATGTGTATGGTTTTTTGTTTATGAATATACAAGTACAATACCAAAGGAAATATAATAGATAAAATGTTGGAAACAAAACTATATATTTGTCATTTACTTAAGTACTTGATGGTGTGTTGTATATATATATATATATATATATATGTTGTATTTGTAAAATTGTCCTTTTGTTACCCGGCAAGTGAACCCAGTGGCCCCAACCCTGGCACTTGACCATCCCTATTTAATGTATGGGAGAATAAAAACATGAATTACAAAAAAAAAATTCAATGTGTGTTTTGACGATTGGGTATATTAGCAATATTGCGGAGTGAATAACATGTCCTAAGCAACTGAATATTTTACAGTGTACATAAACAAGCATGCTTCAAAAAGTTGTATTCAAACCAATAATCCAACATTTTATTATAAATGAAAAACAAACCAATTCATCATTATCAAAAAACAAAGTATCAAATGGCAAATTAAATTAAAAGGGAAGTGAGGTCGGGTGCTCCGAAAAGGGGTAGCACGGTATCCATAAAAATAAATAAAATTTTGTTCAACTATCAGTGTAGAAGACAATTATAAGTAGATATTACCGATAGAACCTCTGATCGTTATCACATCATATATCTCTAGATGATAAATAACATCTGATATAGCTTCAATTCCTTCTTCGGGTGTAAATATCACCTCATGATGTTCTGTTCCTAAGTATCGTGCGACCTGCAAATATTGTATAAAATTGTACTTAAAAATGTTAAATTGACAAGCGTCAAAAATAATCTTACTCCTACGCGATCTTTTATCTCAAGATGCATTAAAGATATTATGCTAGTAGATCATTTTTAATTAATGCAATGTAAACAACTAGATGCCCCTAGCCTTGGAAGGAGAAACTCTTCTACTTCTAATCTCAAGTAGTATCGAAACTCCCGTCCTTATTTCTACAATCATTAGTTACTTATTAGTTAATCCTTTACTTTATTTAACTTTATTGTTAACGTACTTGATGCAATTCCAACATAATATATATATATATATATATACCGTTATAAATCAATATGACATTTCTATTCTATTTCTTTTGTTCTCAAAACATTTTTTTCACTAGTACTATAAACATTGCTAAAATAGGATAATTACTATCAATAAAAAACTTGGGACAGATTTTATTCATCTAAACATAAATACCTAATACCTAATACATTCGTGTTACCATAAATATTTACTTATCAAACCATCTCAAACTCTTGTTCTGAATGCGTAAATTATATGCAAACAACACAGGTCCGTCCGCTTTACCTTTAATTTTTACATATATTACAGACGAAAGCATTTATATTTAAAAAACATATGCGTGTATTTCGTCTATTTAATGAGGTACAATCACTATTCATTTCCTAAAGCTACTCGTGTAATAAGTGGACTCTCCTATATGAATATTTCTATTAAAAGGGTCAAGTGGGAAGGTCATTGTTGTTTGCCTATACTAGCACATAATTACGTCTCAATCTGATCTTGTTTTGCTTTTACATTTTGTTGCCCTTCCTTTTGTTTGTAGTATGTCCTGGTTATATGACCGTTGCCAATTTAACTGTATTTTTTATATTCTTTTTTATAAAAAATAACAATCGCTGCCTAATCGAATAAATTATGTTAAAACTTACTTTCCTAGCTGCTTTTATGTCAGGACTGTCCTCCATGCCTACAGAAAATGTTTGAATTGGGTAGGTTATTCCCTGTTCTTTCACCAATTTCATTAGTAACGCAGCTATCAAACTGGAATCAAGACCACCTAAAAAGGAACAAAATACTCTATCTATAATCTTTTCATTTATAAGAAAACAACATTCAGAACCATAGTCAATGCCATTATCTTAAATTACTCTATGAAAACGAGTATAGATGCTATAAATATTTGAAATATTCTTCAAAAAAAACAAGTTCAATCTAAGATTAGCTAACGTAAAAGTTAGCTACAAATAACATGCACTAAATAAATATTGTCACCAAAAATTCAAAATAAATGGAACATGGAATATTTCTAAGGTAATTTTTGATATCGTGCTTATATACAATATGGTGATGACGGCAATAAAACTTTTGAGGGTATTGATAAGCCTGGACTTAAAATAATCCGGCGTCAAAATGTATTTGTAAGCAACTGGCTTCGTTGTATTAAGTTTTTCTTTGCCACTGCATATTAATTAATTGCAGGTATATTGCTCTATAGAAAAAGATGAATGAGAACAGAAAATTTGAAGTTATCAAGTTTGACAAACTACTGCGTTATATAACCTGATAATAAACAGCCTATTCTTCTATCAGACAGAAGCCTTTTCCTGACAGCATCCTTTAGTAAATGTCTTATACTCTTCCTTGCATCATTATCTGAAATTCAGAACAAGTCTACACTAACGATTTATGCTTTCAGAGGTGGTCATAATAGATATCACACTGTTTAGCTAGTAGTACCCATTTTGTGATCTTCCTCACATTTTAACAACGTTAACGCTGTCATTGATGCAACATTATCTACCATTCTCTGTGATGCTTTATTACACCTATGATTAAGTACATACGAGCAGCTACACATTAAATGTGTAAAATACGCAATTGCAAGACAGAGACATTCTTTTAGCGTAGTTGAAACATAGAAAGGAACAACATTCAACCATTACGCCAGGTGCCCAAACAAATCAAAATGTAACATAGCAATTTTCACTCTTATTATATTTTATAGTATGATTGATATTATACAATTATATCCCCTCGGTCAATACTTATTTTTCTGGTCAATATCATACCATATACATTTAAAAAGTCCATAAATGTTTTATTATATAATTCAGCCACTTTGGCACTTCGAGTTACTAATATAATCTTTCACTTGTAACAGTGCTAGTGCAAGACAGAGATATATCTAAAACAAAGATGGATATTTTTCTGTCTAGAACAAACACTAGCGTTTTTGGTGTAGGATTCTTTTTCTCACACATTTGCGACATAAAACCGTGATTTGTAAACAAATATTTGCATAAAATGTTTAGTTCTCGTGCTCTAAAAATGTCAGCAAATTTTGTTTGTTGACGTTCTTGTGTCATGATTATGACGTCACTAATGTTGTGTACGTAAATGATCGTTTTTCATCCGGAATGCCCCCTATTTTGTCATAGAATTTAATTTAAAAAGTCAACGAAATCCAATTACAATGTGGGAGATTGTTCGTGTGATCTGTCTCAACCAGGCAAGACAGGGAAATCTAGCACTGGTGGAATAGCTTGATTCCATTTCTAACACCTGTGAGCAGGAAATCTAGCCATTATACCAGTTCCCTGTTTCGCCCTGATTGAGACAGATCACACGAATATTCTCACCTTATAATTGGATCTCCCTGACGTTTAAGTCCGATTCTATGAAATCATAACAGGCATTCCGGATGTAACATAATCACTTGCGCACACTAAATTGATGACTTCATAACCATTTTACGTTAGAACGTCAACAAATATCGATGACGTACATCGTATTTTATTTATACTGGATTTTTTAGAAATCCGTGGTATATATCATGCGAGATCAAATAGTCATGTGTGTTCATTTTAGCCAATCATAAAGATGAACGCTAATAAGTACATAATAAATATATATGTAGTTATATGTGTATGTATGAGTGTTGAAATCTGGCAACAGTTAATAAGCTATACGTTGTATCAAACATAATTATATTTCTTATGTTTAAGTATTAAATATTTCAAATTCAGCCTTTACCAACAGGATCTACCAAGGTTTTATAAATTGGTGGCATTCCTATATCATGAAACTTTATCGTCTCTTCCAATGTGACACTGCCTAGTCTGTCTAAGGAATATGTCTCAATGTAACCAGGTAGCAATGGTTCTATCTTCACATTATCGTATCCATCTGTCAGTTCTGATATACCTATAATAAATATAAATACATTTTATTATGACAACCCTTTTGGAAAAAAAATTTATTATTAAAAACCTTATGTTGTTATCAAAATAGCTATTACTTAATTGGGGATTACTATGACATCAAAGCTAAAGATACCAATACATATTCAATCTACTAGTATTTGATACACTAACAAAATGCCCTTGCGTTATAAATCCCATTGATGCCATAAAGGGAGTTTAAAGATTCTATGCCTTTCGGTTCATAATTAGAATATGCATAAAGGTTTAACGACTTAGGGTTACTGATCGGTAATGCTCAACAAGATTCGCTAACTTGAAAGAAACTAGGATAAGCAAAGTTCTATTGTCATAGGTTAACTTGTTCTTAAGAATAAGTTGTTTACGTCAAAAGTTATGGGCAACGTACAAAAGAGTAGAAGTTAACACAAAGCAAGTTTTCAAAAGCCTTGAATTTATTGAAACTATATTACCTTTCACTTCAGAACAAACAGCAAGGAAATCATCATCAGTCAAAAACCTGAACAATGGCCGGACTCCAAATGTATCTCTAACAAGAAAGACTTTTCTGTTAGCTGTATCCAGTAATATGAAAGCAAATGTTCCATCAAGATGTTTGGCGGCATATTTTATTCCTCTGTCATGATATAAATCAATGATAACTTCACCATCTGATTCCGTGTCGTGTGCAAAGTTAAACTCTTTGCGAATCTAAGATAAAATAGCATTACACTATATGAAAAATGGTGTCAGTCTTCAGTTTTATTTTACTCTCTCTCTCTCTCTCTCTCTCTCTCTCTCTCTCTCTCTCTGTGTGTGTGTGTGTTTACGGTCATTTTATATACATGTTCATACTACAATGTTAATACCCTCTATATACATGTATAATATGTTCATGTTAGCAATTACGTATATAGCTTGCCGTCCACTCACCTAATAGGTTATTTCGAAATGGTCAATGGATGCAAATGTAAAGTTAACAGTTAGAAACAGTTATCCTTACCTTGCATGATAAGTGGGAATGCGAACCTAAAATTTAAGCAAGGACTGATGTGTTTGTTTTTTATATCTGGAACCATTTCTTGTAGTGAAAACGATTACCTTACTTTTCTAAATACTTACAAGTTTGTGGTTATAAATTTCTCCATTGAACATCAGCCATATATGTGGATGTCTGAATACTCGCAACGGTTGCATACCAGCAATATCATCATTAATCGCCAGCCGATGAAACCCCATACAACATCTTGGCATTAAATGAATGGTTTCTATTCTAAAAGCATCCGGACCCCTATGTGAAACTTTATGTGCTGCATTATGCTGAACAGAAACATCTTCATCGCTTCCAAAAACTGCCCAAATTCCACACATTCTAATCAGTAAGTTAGATGATTATCGAAATTATCTGAAAAAATATCAAAAATTACAAGAATTTAATGTGATAGTGGAATAATATTTTTTATATTCGAACACGATTCTGAATAGTTTGTTAATTAATTGTTTGAATTTTCTTATGAATCTTATACTTTTAAAATCGTGTCAGCCCCACTTTCAGACCCTAGTTCTCGATTTATTTTAAATGTCACGAGTGATCATAGCTTCGAATTCTGTACACGAGTTGCACCGACTGTTATCAGCGATTTCGACCTTAACCATGTACAGGAAGTGAAACGGGATCAAACTCCACTATATACCATACATTATATTTATTATGATTTTAATCTCAAGTAATAGGTAAACAAGATTGACCTGTAAGTTTGACCTTTCATTATAAATATTCATATTATAGGAGGATCCACTCAAAAAATGGATAGTGTTAAGATCCAACTTAATACGTACAGAATGCACAGGTTTACTCTATGAGGTGAGTATAGCTCATGATGTATACAAAATAAATACCCGTGTTCCCTATACAAAGATGTAACTGGTCCGTGATAAATATTAAGATGAAAGGTCATTGAAAAAAAGTTATTGTAAATTTAACGTAGAAATTGATCTTCTATCTAGCTACGTATTATATAAGAACTTATCATCGATCTGATCCAATGCATGAGAAATCTTAAGACCTCGTGGCATAAGCACGCGAAAAAATTGTTACTCATGTAAATATTCCAGAAAAAAGGTAAAACTTTAAGAGAAGATATTTTGAATTCCAACTTCTTTCACAACGACCAAGTTCCTACTAATTGGAAAGCAAATAGTAATTTCATTCTAGAAGAGCCGGTAAATCTCGTTGCCATTGTTTTCAAATTTCATGACAATAGAGAAGAAAATACATCAGTGAAGAGAGAAAGGCACTTAAATATAGGGGAAATAATATACGCATTCTTTCCAATCCACAGAAGAAGTAAAAATAATAGAAAACGACTGTTTTATCAATGATCGATGCTCCAAAATAGATGAAGAAACAGAGATATACTGGTTTCAAAGTATTAAGTTTATCGTGAACAAGAAAGAGCTCTCAAAGCTCAAGATATAATGGGATATAATGGCTTACAAAATGGAAGCTTAAGATGCTAGTTCACAACAGAATAAACATAGTGGACACTGACAATCACTTTGCAGCGGGTGCGGGTAGAATCATATGCAGGGATCGACGGTGTCTTCCTACTACTCCCACATAAAGCTCTAACAGTGGCCTAAACAATCTGAACGTTGACATTGATAATTTTGAATGCATATCCGACAAACATTTAAACCTTTGAGAAAAGTGGGTTAAACAAAATATAAGAAAATTAGAGTTGTACATTACGATTCAAGAAAATAAATCAGTTTCGAAGTTTAACCAATATGTTCTTGGATGTTGATTTCATCTGTACATGTTGGAAGAGCTGGTGCTGTCTTCTCGTTTTATTGTTTTTATTTGCATTACCTTAACATGTACAGACCGCAGTTTCACAATCATTTCTTACGTACAGTTATATTGTTTATCTACAAAAAGCTAATCAGTCGTACCTACCTCTGTTTCTTAACTTTTTTAAAAACTCTCTGTCCCCCCCCCCCCCAAAAAATAAAATAAAAAAATAAGCAAACATTATTTTCAATATACAATGTATTCACGTATTAACTAGACATATACAGATGTAATTTTAAGTGGTCATTATTATAATTATTATTACAATTATAGTTTGTAAAACCTATAAGAATGAATGTTGAAAAATGCTGTAACAATTTCAAATACTTAAGTTAAAATATTTTCCTATAATTGCAGAGGTATTGCAGATATTAAGAAACGACTGGGTGTTTTTGGTTATTTAAAGGATCAAAAATGTAATATTTATTGTTAACAAGATGCTTACATTTCTAAAATTATCGAAAATTTAGTCAAATCGCAATCAAATAGAAAGCTTTTTAATTTCATAAAATACATCAGACTCACCAAGTGTTTGCATACTGTTTTGTAAGAATGTAGACGTTAACATATATAGAGAATTATCAGCTAATGGGGATAACTTATTAATTTTGGATGTAGAAATAGATAAATTTATATTTAACCTTGTAAATTTGTATTAAAAATTGGACAAAACTTTTTTATACCAACATTTTTTCAGCAGTATTGCAAAATAACATACTCTCTGGTGATTTGTTTCCTGTTGACAGGGGTGTCAAACAAGGGAACCAAATTTCAAGTTACTTATTTATGATCTGTTCCAAAATATGATAAAGTAAAATAAGGACATAACAGGTATATCAATAAATAATGAAGAATATATAATTTCACAATTTGCTAATGGTACCTCACTTTTTTCATCTTCCTTTGTTTAAGATAGAAATTTCCGCTTGAATAAACGATGGTAGCAAGTTCCACTTGTGTTTATCTTCACCTACGGATTTTCAGTGATGTCACAATCAAAGGACAATTGAATGATGACGTCGTCTTGCAACAAAAATACCCGAGTATCCAAAATTTAAAAATTTTCACTGCGTTTCAAATGTTTAGTTTAGAGAATGGAATAAATAGCTTTGTTTTTTAATTTATACATTTTGTATAAATCAAAATCGGGTACATTCTGTCTGATGGTCATATTTATTTTTATGTAAAAACGTTAAATAAAAAAGTTAGATATACAAAGATAGCGTCGATGTCGATATAACTGATACTTTGTCATAAAAATGGAAGAAAAAAATCAATCATGTGTTTATCCATATAGGAAAGGAAAATCTAACCCTCGGGGTGAAGAATTTCTGTCAGAGACTCGGCAAGCCCAGTCTCTGACTGAAATATATTTATGGGTGGATTTCCCTATCCTACATAGATACTCATGATAGATTCTATTAATCCCTGATACTTTAAACAAAGCCTTAAAACATTAAAGTTTTTTGCATATAAATCGGGGCTGAATATTAATATCAATAAATGCAAAGCAATATGGATTGGGTTAAAAATACTCAGAGGAAACTTTTAACCACCGTTTAAAATTACAATAGGGGATATTTTTACTTTATTAGGCATTAAGTTCAATGTAGATTTAGAAAAATGATAAAGCATAATGTTGACCAGAAAGAATTGGAAATAAAAAACTTATTCAAATTTAGAAAAATGAGAATTCTCAAGTCATTTGAAAAAATCGCTTTATTAAAATCTCTAGTTATATCAAAATTAAATCATTTATTCATCACACTACCAAATCCACCTTAAGAGTTAATACATGAATTAAATTCAATACTAAACGATTTTATTTGGAATTAAAAACACGATAGAATAAACAGATAAAAAGGGAAAGTATAATTAAAAATCATCGGGATGGAGGGTTATAAATGATTGATTTAGTATCCTTTATAAAATCCTAAAAATAACATGGATAAGAAGATTGCTACAAAATGATTCAAAATGTAAAAGATTAACACATAAATGTTAAGTTCATAAAAGATTTGAGTTGAGTAATAGTGGTAAACGTCCCAGTTAAGAATATTTCACTTATATCGAGACGTCGCCAGCAATAGACGAAAGTGCAGAAATTTTGCATGTGCGTTGTGCTTATGGCATTATACAGCAGGGTTCTTTAGCGTGCCAAGCCCACCGTGACACGCGACCTCGTTAATTTTAAGTTCGAATCCGAAAGAACCGTGACTTTCATTTCGTAATCCCGAGTGCTGGCGAAAGAACAGTCACTACCCACTTTCAAGTCTTGGGTCAGACCCGGCCGGGGTTCAAACCCACGACCTCCCACTTACGGAGTGAGCACTCTACCAACTGAAGTTCATAAAAGAGATATCACCATTAAAGCGGGAGAATATGTGAAAACTCGATTAAAAAAATTGATATGTTTTGGTACGATGTATTTCAAGATTGGTATACGTTACAAGAAAAAATAAAACCACAAAATTGGCATGAAATTGAAAATTCAAGTATATGGTTTAACAAAAATATAAGAGTAAACAATGATATAATAGTATATCACATAACCCTCCTGTTTATTGATGGAATAAAACGGTGTAATATTTTTCGTATTACACAGGTACCTATGTAATATCACTTGATTGTGACGTAATCAGTTATCACGCTTCTGATTTACGTAGTGGTTGTGCCTAATGACGTCATATGAAAACTGTGTCAGTCTGTTGTTTGTTTTTAGACTTTTGAAGACTTTCCGATTCTTTGAAAAATAATTTTTATGCATTCGGAAAAATATTATGATTTAAACTTACATACTATTACGTCTTTTTTTCTAGGTGATTAATTTAATTTTACTATAACCAAATAGAACTATATTCTTACTTGCGCAGTTAATTTGGAGGTGATTTGTCTGACCTAGATAGAAATCGTCTGTTTCTATATGGCATCAAATAATATGTACATGTCATTATGCCTCGGTATTTTGAGTTATCTGATATATAGAATCTTAGACTCGTGAGGGTTTAATATGAAATTTATTTAACTCGTTTAATAAATTTCATATTAAACCCCAACTCGTCTAAGATCCTCTATATATGAAAACTGGTTGACACTAAAGTATATTGCAATACTGATTTAATGGATAAAAATAATTTTTCTTCACATACAAAGAGGTCCTTCAAAACTAAAATGTAAAATCTAATTTTTTTGGATTATCAAAATATCATCAATGCTATGTTAAAAATGTAGATATAAAACCTAGTAATATAATAACAGAGAGTCTTACACCGTGGCGGGTGTAGCTAGCTAAACAGGGGGTGCTTACTCTTCCGGAGCACTCGGCCTCACTGTCCTGGTGGAAGTTAACGTGTATAACCTAATTTGATTGTGATTCGGATATGGATTAGTATGTTTGTTTTTGATTATACCAATTCATTTAAAATATTATATTAAGCCAATAGGATACTCGTGAAATGTACGCAGTTTTAATAAAAACAAATAAAAAACAAGTTAGGAAAAAATTTAAAAGTAAATATAACATAACAAAAACACAGTGGAAACATTTTAATACAATTCCTTTTCATACAATCATGAATATATATATTTCATGGTTCCATTATAAAATTAATAATATTTTAGCAACCAATAGTTAGTTAAAGAAGAATGGCTTATATTACGACGACAAATGCAGTTTATGTAATTTGGCTACAGAAAATGTTTTACATCTGTTTTCGGAATGTTAATATTTCAACACTTTATGGGAGAATAAAGAAAACCATTACAAAAGATTTGGAATACATTTAGATATAAATACAAAAAGGCAATATTTGTAATACCTGTAATTTCCCAAAAACTAGACCTTTAAATTTTCTATTCATTTTAGCTAGAAATTATATTTAGAATACAAAAAAAAGCAACAAACCTAATTTTAATGGATTAAAACATAAACTCCAATATCACTTTTTACTGGAAAGGATAAGTTTAGAAAAGAAAGTTATATTTGAAGCATTTTGGGAATATATTTTTGAGATCGTTATATTTATGTATTGGAATTTCAAGAAATTTTGTCTTTAAATAATAAACACTAAAAAACGTTTATGCTTCTCTAAAATTTGATACTTCTACTACCACTTGATATTGTTATAAATTAATTTTAATTTACGTTGTCAAACATGTGTATTTTTGGTTTGATATGTTTAATTTCAAAATAAAAAATATTAAAAAAAAAATCTTCAACAGCACGTCGTTTCGCCTGTTAGTGACAGAACAGCCCTGGCAAATGATATGAAAGGTGTTTAAAGGTATCCATCTCCAAATCACAATCCCAACCAAATTAGAACTTGTAAATTTACCTTTAAAGTTGAACTCGTGAAACCAAAAAAAAAAGGTGAAGAAAGGTGCCCCGGAAAAAAGTATTCAATGATTATTTTATATCTTTTTGATATAAAGAAAACAGTAGAGTATGTGATCATGATGAACGGTAATACTGTAATCGGTCATTTTTCCTTACCTTTATTTTCACTAAAAGAACCACTGTAATAGATATGACTCAAAACCATTCCTTTGTTAAAGGCTTAAAAAGTTGAGTTTTCCAAAAAAAAAAATGAAATATCATGTATTTTCTCAACATTAGAGAAAAATGTATATCAATCCAGAAGTTCACACGATTCAATAATCCTATCTGTCTACGTGGTATTAAGTGCTTATCACATATTTAGGACAGACTGTTAAAAATGACGTAAGGTGTTTTTATTACTGATAGGTAAAAACTTAATAAATAGACCGTGTGATAATTGTAATAAATAGACCGTGTAATAATTTTAATAAATAGACCGTGTGATAATTGTTGGTACATTAAAAGACTCAAGAGATCTAGAACAGAAATTTAAACATCAATAAAATATATTTTTTTCTGTAGCCGGATACTGTAGCGAACAAAAGTAGCAACACGTGCTTAAAGGGCAAAGAAATGCAATTTTTTAAATATTTACGGTAGCGTGCTACAGCTACAGCAGCCCGCCACAAAGATGGTATTGTTGGGTTAGAATCAATTGTGTGTTGTAATTTACTAAAAGGATACAAGTAGTCAAGCCTTAACCAAAATTTGACATGTATACACCTTACGGTTTACAGGTCAACAGTGTGTCATAAGGAGAATTATATCTGAGTTTATTTACTGCGAAGTAACCTCAGATATAAATTGTAAATTGCAAAATATATGTGTCGGGGAGATACCGTATAGCAATTAAAACAAACTCTTGATCTTCTATATGTTCAACCAGACAATGTAATTCATTTAATAATCGCCAATGTGTTCTCGTTTAAGACTCGGATCGTAACTATGTGGCATTCTTGGAGTTAAACTCCGCCAGAGGTAAACTCTGTAGTCAGCAACGATGTGTCTATCTCCGTTTAACAACACTTGTGCTGTGGTTATCTCCAGATTATGTAACAACGTCATCTGTGTTTAACCCAATGTCGTCTGCTACTGTGTATAATGTGCCTGTTGACACACATTTTGTGTATTCACGAATTCTATAATATCTCTTATAATACCTTATAGTTTATATTCTCTTTAAAAAGCAGACTTCTTTGATCTTCAAAAGGCAAATCGAAACTACATTGCTCAGCGTCCATGAATTTCTGGCTTAGATACTAATATTTACCCGGAGTACTCGTACCTTTTCATGACATGCACTTTGTACCTCGAGAGAATCCAAATAAAAATACTGAATTATGTAACTATAAACCTGATTGGTTAATACTTCGACAATGGACCAATGAACCTCTACTATAATTTTTGATATCGGAAGTACCCTTCTTCAATAACCAGTATGTTGTATTAAATTACGTCCTCTGCGATAATTCATTGATGCCCGTTCCTCGAAAACTATCTTCTGTAATCATCGTAACACCTTCAATCATTTCAACTTATTAGCGCCCTGGCTAGTCAATAAATCATTACAAAATATTATTTCGTCACATTGCTCCTTCTGAAAACATATACGTCCTCGCATGATGTCTCAAAAATGAATATTTACAAGATGCAATCGGTTTTAATCACGTTTTGGTAAGTGTGTACAGTATTTTCGTAATTTGTAACAAAACTAATTGTTCTTCACTTTTTTAAAGGTCAAACTTCATGTATCAATCATGTTACAATGACTTTATTGGTACTAGTTCATTGGAATAATCATGTGTTTAGAATCCATTCGGACCGTCTTCTATTTCTTAGAGAGATGCAGTTGTCTCTTTACCAGAGAAATCCAAACGGCTTTCCTAGAGAAATATTCTCCTGCTTATGATGTATTTGTTTACAAATTAATGCGCTATGGTAGAGCTTGTTCCCACTACAAGGACTTTGTTTACTGAAGCAGGATGCTTGCAAATGAATTGTTGACCCAGAGATATTACAAGCCCAGTCGTAAACAGGCTCTCAAAAAGTTTTATGATACTGCTTCTGTCTGTACGCCATTTCTCTAGTATGCATTCTGGGCTTATAACTTAACTGAGGTTGCTTCGCTTGCGGAATGAACAATGTAAGCATAGTTTGTTTCCGTAGCGTTAGATCACGCTGTTGCTGTATGGCTTGATCGCATATATCATTTATCATTTGTCCAGGTAATTCTGTTTGAATTTGTTCGTATGTTTCTTTTTGGGCGACTACTAATTATAGGAGAAGTTTCAATTGTTCCAGTTTCCTGATCATTTTCTATTTCAGTCGCATGATCTTGAAAAGTTTCCTGGATTGCTTGTTCTCCTGCTTCATCAACTTCTTCCTCTGAACAAACCTCAGTAGTTTCCTTTATTATTACTTCACTTCTTGGCTGTACAGATTCTCTGACAGAAATGCGGTAACAATCAATGCTTTGTTTGAGAAAAATAGCGAAACGTGTCTTTCTCCGATAATGAGCTTCTGATTAAATATATCTACACTACACTTGCGAGCATTCATGAAATCGAGCCAATTGACTCCATTTACATTCAATTCTGCAATGACAGCCCGATTTTGATAGTATTTTGATCCAATCAGAAAACTTAATTGTCTATACGCATCCTACTCCTTTAATAGTTCGAGTAAATGGCCTCATTCTTTGCATCCTTCCTGAAGGGATCTTTTCACATAATTACTTCGATATAATGGTAGAAATGCTCCAGTATGTGCAAAAGGTTTTGCTTTTACACCAATTATTTTAGTATGTACAAACATTCCTGCTTCGTTACTGTGTAATTTAGCTTCAATGGTTCTTCGTCATTCTTTCTTACCGAGTGCAATATATTTACCTGACCTGTTTGTGAAACTTTTTGGTAGTTTTAGGTCTTGACCATAAGCTACTCCCTTACTCTGATCAAATTAAAAATTTCTCTTTCTGCATTCCCTGTTACTAACAGTTATGGCTAATCTTTGGGCCCTTTACCCCTTCTGTCTCTGTTTCTGAGTTAGCAACTAGGCTTTCTTTTTTATCCTTATTTGCCTGAATTTGACGATTTATGTCTCTTTTTCATTTCTGTAATCAGTGACTGTTTTGACTCTGTAAAGTTGTCACTCCTTTTATCCCTAGGATTAATTTGATTTTACCATTTCCATTATTTTTTAGCAGCAGATCTAACAAATCGTTCCTATCTCCGCTTTAAATAGGATTCTTACCCCACTGCTTTATTAACAGCTTCATTTAAATTTGTTTAGGATGATTGCTGAATTCTCCATTTCATTTCCTCATCCACAAGTACATCTAGGAAATAATCTCTCGTAAACTTCAATCTTACTTCAACAGTCACGGTAGTTTGTGGATAAACAAGATTAACTTATCTTCTTATATCTTTACTTAATCCAGGTAATGGCTCAGTAGCTCTACGTTTTCTTTCCTTTAACTCTGGCTTCGAGGTTGCAATCTTCCCTCAAGCATTTTACTAGCTTACAATTGTTTCGTCTGTCTGCTGTTGGGATGTTATTTAACGCTTCTAGGGTTTGTACGCGCAGAGATATTGCAGGGTACATTCTTTCTCCTCTTCTGACCAGTTATTAGCATCTGTAGACGTTTCAAGGTGAACCAAATGGTAATTCTATAGCGCAAGACCATCGTTTGTTGAAGGGTTTTGCTTTGCTTTTAAAACCTTGTGTTTGTTACTCAGTTTTCTCAACAGTGTGTTGATTAACTTTAGTGTTAGTTTCTGGTGTTATAAACTCGAGCTTTGTACTGGTGTGTCCATAAGAGGCGTGATAGTTTGGATCAGATCAGCTCCGGCACACTATGTTTTCGAGCATAAGGAGTTTCATTTTTTCTTGCAGTTAACACGGCAGCAATGGTGCCTTGTGTTTCATTTTATAGATTTGAGGTTGTCTACTTCCTCTTTTATACTATTCAAAGACCCTGTTAACGGAACATGTTGTAATATAGACTATAAACCTAAACTCAGCTTAGTCTTTTAATGTAGACTGGACTTGTGAAGACAATTTGCTAGTCATGAAGTTAGTTTTATCTTTAAATTCTTGTAGTCTTTCTTCTGTCTCTTCCAACACATTACATACCACACGTCGCAGTACAATTCTTTCTGTTGAGTTCTATTCCACCTTCTGTTTCATTTGAAAACTATCACGTCTTAGATTGTGAATCTCATCTAAGAGACTGGCCATCATTCTGTTCATGCCCATCATTTCTTTTTAGAATTTTGCCATTTTCTTCTATAACTTATTTTATTTCAGCACTTTCCGTATTTTAATTACTCAAGAATTCCTGAGAATTATGTCTCAAAGCTCCAATAGGATCTTGTCTTTGTAAAAGTATCGGTGAGAACTATTGTTCTGTGTGTGTGTGTGTGTGTGTGTGTGTGTGTGTGTGTGTGTGTTTGTATATGCCTTCTTCCCACTACACTCAAATGAATACACACGTGCTAGTGACTTCATATTTTCAACCCAGTGCATACACCCGCGTGTTGGGTTGAAAATTCGTCTGAAAATGCTATTTAGACCGTATCCTATTCAGACAATACAAAATTTTTACATGTTTGGGTTTCCGGTGTAACCCCGTAGAATTTCACACGCAATCCCCACAGTGATCTGTACAGTTACACACTTTACTCGGCAAGGACTCGCGCATGCGCAGGGCATGTAAAATTCGGCCATGTTCCCAGGAGCGTCAATGTCAACAACATGTGATAGAAAAGGGAATGCTGTAAGCAACGGTATTTTAACATTATTTATTTTGATTTTTTTAAAATGCTGTTATAAGTGTTTTATTGAATAACAAAGAATTACTATATTTTGGTATTGACGTTTTTTCAGCACAGAAACTTGTAATATTATTTGAAAATAAGCACTGCTTATAATTTGGTCGCCGGGTCGACATGTTAGATCATAGTTAAGCCAGCCACTTAACAATTTACCGATTTGTGACGTTTTGTTGATTAATACCTGGTCCACTATATTTTATAAATACTTGGATATATTGGATCGATTAACGGAAGGAGGCCACCGGCCATACGTTCATATCAGCATGACCCGGTCAAGGCCAGGGCGTAGCTGGGGTGTTTATGATGTGGACGCCTAAAGAGGGCAGGGGGTTTGGGGGCCGCCCTGATGCGAATTTTTGGCCCTCCAGGGCGCTATTTATCAGAATTTTTCTTATAATTTTATGCTATGCTGTGGTAGTTTTTGTCGTTCTTTTGAGGACTGGTTCATTCTTAAACCTTAACTCATCATCATTCAAAGCGAAAAGATCACCGGCAAAGTCAAGACAACACTGGAACCGCACCTCAGAGGCTATCAAGTCCGGTATAAACCAAATTCGTATATAACATTTCCGGTGAAGACCAACGGTTTGGTATAAGAAATATATTATATTCTCTCTCTCTCACTCTCTCGTTTTTTTTTTTTTGTTTTTTGTTTTTTTGCAAAAAGGATGTGGACGTTTTTGCGTACAAACGTACGCCCCTGAAGGAAGCTCACGAAAAATTTGCATGGTCTATCAGCACTGATGTTATTAGTGTAGCGATCTGCGTAGCTTAGTGCCAATAGTGGTGAAGCAATCGCCTATAGTGCAGGAAGGTCCCGACTTCAATCCCCATTCCGGCACTGCATATTTTCTCTTTCCTGAACATTATATTTTGGGACTTTTCCTATCCTGGGAATTGGCCGACCAGCAGGTGGGAACCTGGTGATTTCCATTCAACTTCAAGGAATTGAATAACATAATGAAGTGAGGAATGTAGCCGTCTGGGTAGCTCAGTGGTAGAGCACTCGTCTATAGTGCAGGATGTCCCGGGTTTGATCCATGATCCAACCCAACATTTTTCTCTTTCCTGTTACATTAGTTTGCCTGTCATCAGTTTTTTTCAAACGTCCAAATTTACTTATTTTTCCAGATCCCATTGCAGATGTTTCAGTTTTAAAAACTGAAAAATGACCAGCTTTACATCAAGCTATGGAAAAAAGATGGTAAGTAATGCACTGGCAAGCCCAAAGTTCAACAATGACAAATATGTTTGATAGTTGTTAATGTATCAATGACATCAAACATAGGTCATAGAACTTTAGATTATTATTTTTTTTTTTTTTTTTTTTTGTAAATACTGTATTAAATGTCATTAGTGAAAAAAAGCCTAAAGCATCATAGATTGAAATTATTTTTCATAAACTATAGAAGGGGGAGGGGTTGAAAAAAATTTGTTATAATATTGATGACCAACTTGATACTGTCAGTTGGTTATCATTCACATCTTGATTAATGTGAAATATTCTCAAAAGTCCAGCCACTGTTGCTGTTATAAACTATAGATTGAATAGCGTCTAATTATGGCACCAAATATTTTATTTTAGTTTAATGCCAGTCAAAATTAAAATTCCAGCATTTAAAAT
The DNA here is from genome assembly GCA_021292105.1 of Anadara kagoshimensis. Lineage (NCBI taxonomy): Eukaryota > Metazoa > Mollusca > Bivalvia > Arcoida > Arcidae > Anadara > Anadara kagoshimensis. The sequence goes on from CM037857.1 coordinate 39,595,662, forward strand.
CATGGAGTAATATTATGAATTAAATTTAATAGAAATATTTTCCATACACATGGCGTAGGTTACATCCACCGGAATTTTAAGCAAGATCCGGTTCTTGTTCAGTTTTTAGAATAACACGTACACATCCGTCACTTTGGGAACAAATAAAAACAGCAACCCTCTATAGACAGAAGAACCAGCAACTAGAAATAATTGGTAATTATTTTATTTTGAATTCAGAAAAGTTCTAATGTTTGAAAAAGTTTAATCATTCATCTAATATAGCTGCTAGGTCTATTGCCGGGGGAAGGCAGTGCTGTGCATAGTTCGATAGTTTCAGTTGGTATACCATCTTGCTATTATTGGGAATGTCTGGGGTTCAAATCCTGATTTAAAGTCACCTTTTTCATTTCTTGTCATATTTGGAGGCTCATCTGACCTAGAAAGTCCCTAATTAAGAGTTTGCATAAATTATCACTATAGTAACCCATTTAGTTACTTTGGTTCATCAATATGAAAGTAAACCTCCATTCATTCAGTGACATCCATGATGATGATGATGATGATTCAATAAAACTTTTATTATTAACTCATACCAAATAAAGTTTTTTGACATAATTGTATGGAAGTTTAGATTGATGTTTGGAATGCAACAACTTCAATCAACAATATTTACAATATGACTGTACCTGTCTTCGATGAAACATACAGAAGCAATTGTATTTCAATTCCCAATGAAAGACAATGGGGGTCATGACTCTTGACGTGTATCAATTTTCCCACAATATTATGTCATGTCCTACACGGGGTCGCGTGATCATGTGAGACACGCTGATCTCGCATGGCTAAAAACCCTATATCGCAAGAGCAAATATGGAAAAAATAGCGCCAAGATACAATTTATTTATGAAAAGAAAGAATTGTAAATATAAGAAATGACATTTCTGCTCATGGTATTTCAAGGGGTAATGAAAAATAGTGTGGTGCGTGCCAAATTCAAAATAACGAATTTGGCACACGCCACACTATCTTTCATTACCCCTTGAAATACAATGATAAATTTAAAATAATTAGTAGCCAAATTTCCAAAATTTGTGAAAATATAGTCCTTTTTAAAGTATTTCCCCACAAATTTGCTAAAATAGGTTACTTTTTAAAAGAATTCCTCAGAAATTAGTAGCCAATGGCAATTTTGGCTACCAGGAATGGAAACATAGGCAACTCACTACTTTCTATGAAATGCATGCAAGGTACATGTTAATACACATAGCGATGATGCTTAATCCTTACATATATCCCACAATCATGCATGCAAGAGCTTAAAGAATTTTCATGTATTTTTGATACATACAATATACCAATCTGAAATGAATAAAATTTACATATTCTTTTATTTACATTTCAGCTTAGAGCAAGCATATCAGGTCAAACATTAGCCAAAGTAAGTAGGCAAATGCAAACAACATACATGTACAATATATCTTTTTTCTTTTATTGTGAAATATGTGTATTGGTTTTTTTTTTTAATTTATTTCCATTTAGGTCATGACAAAGCCAATTTTCAAGTCATTTACTTTTATAAATATGATGTTGCAACCTCTCAGTGTATCAGTTCTATTCTCATCAACTACAGACCACTGCGGTAGCTAAGTTGGTAAAGTGCTCGCTCCGTATGTGGAAGGTCGTGGGTTTGAACCCGGGCCACGTCTGATCCAAGACTTAAAAGTGGGTAGTCACGGTTCTTTCGGATGGGAACTTAAAATAAATGAGGTCCCATGTCTTGGTAGGCTCGGCACGATAAAGAACCCTGCTGTATAATGCCATCAGCACAACGAACAGGCAAAATTTCTGCACCTTCGCCTATAGCTGGCAACCTCTCGATATAAGTGAAATATTCTTGACTGGGACGTTAAACACCATTAATTAATCAATCAATCATCAATTACATCAACACTGAACTAGTTTAACACAATTGTTTTAAACTTATGCTAGATTGACACAGCTATTTTATTGCAAAAGAAACTCACTTTACTATGGTGTGAACAATTACAGGAAATACTGACAGGAAATTTGAAACTTTCCAGTAGTCCATGAGTTTCTAATCATCTGACCATAATATTCTATTGTCTCACAACTTATAGAATGCAAGTGCTGTAAAATGTATACATAGACCAGTTTATATTTGAAATACAGCGATTTTTAGATATTGACATTTATGATTGTAGGTGCCTAGAATTGATAGTCTCAGTAGTGACCATTATTGGTGTGAAAGTGGGTTGGACCAGGATGGCTTCTGCAAAATGTTTATCAATCAGTACATTGGTAAGAGAAGTGAAACAAATTGAATTGCGCATTTGTACCAATTTTAAAACTGCTAAAGTTCTCATCATGTTTTACATACGTCAAGATACATGTTAATGGTTACATTATGATTGGAAGGGATAATAATCTGATAAGTTTCACTTGAAATGTCTGAAAAATGAGCACTACTAACAATCATTTCATGGATTAATATTGAAACAATTAGGAGTTATTTGTGTACACAAATGCCAAATCTGTTATTTAAAACCAGATAGATTAAATACAGGGTACACGCTGACATAAAAAAAATAGTTGCAAATATTAAACAAAAGTAGAAATTTTAAGTCTTCTAGGGCATTTTATTATTTAAAGACGATTTTTTGTCATAATTTATTTTTAAAAAATGTCACAATTTGTGCCATTTGCAGTGTGAGCCCTGAAATACGGTATAGAAATGGAACCTGACTTGCCTGTCTTGGATACATTAAATTCTCAACAAAATCTTTTAAGGCTTGAACAGCAACTTAACTATCTGGATTAATTGAAAAATTAAAGGTATATTGTAAATGATATTACAGTGTTTTTCTGTTTATTATGTTATAAAGACCTTGAAAATCCTTACATTAGACAGTAGTCTGAAAAACCACTTTAAATTCCTTGATTTTTTTTACCCAAAACTTGTATGAACCATTTTTCACACAAATATATTCAGACTGTTTGATTTATTTTGGTAGGGTTTGGGGTTTTTGCTACCAAGACATTTTATAAGGGTGATTTCCTGTTAGAATATGTCGGTGAACGAATAAGTTTGGAAGAAGCAGTTGAGAGAGAGAAAAAACGGAAAAACAACAGATGTTACATGTATTATTTTAGATATAGAGAGAAGACATGTTGGTAAGTATATATAATAGATGTACATTTTAAATAAAAAGTGAAGAATAATAATAATTGAAAAAGTGTGTTACACTGATGAATTTGCAGATCCAGATGCAAATTCAGTGCTCCAAGTAGCCTAGTAAATACTCGAAATTTGCGACCAAAAATCGGATTTTGCGACTACAAATTGTCAGACGATCGCCATTATGTCAAATAATTTTTTTGAGTTTGGCCACTAAAAATCGGGAAATCCGAAAATTTTGTTCATGACCCGTCACCCAACCTGACAAATAGTCTCGCCATCAATAATATCTTAAAAGCGCTTGAATCAAAGCAGGTAACTTTATAGTTTAAAGCGCATAACTGACCGTGATCTAATTTTGCTTAATGACAGTCAAACGGCAAAAATCACTTTTTGATTTGGGTTTTGTTACGACTTTTACTTCATCTAAATGATCAAGTTTGATTGTCTTCTCATCGCTCCGCCTTGAAAGTTGCCTACCATGGTGGGACCAATCCGAGGATCTCGCTAAACCATTCAATCGGTAGTAGCGACGGGCGGTGTGATAGAAAGAATTTAATAATAATATAAGGTTTGGCCACCAAGAATTTTACCTGGCGACAAAAATTTTGAAATGGCTACTGAATTTTTTGAATTATTAGCCATGTGGCTACCAGTTTTCAAAACCTGCTTGGAGCACTGAAATTGGGAGTTTATTTTCAATATAATTCTTATCAAGTTTATGCAAATTTGAATTATTTTTAAAAATGTAGATATTAATAGATTGAAGAAATCACTAAAATTAAGGCCTTAATTAAGAAAAGTATTGTTTTAGATAGGTCATGACCAAGGAACAATCACAGAACTACATGCAGTTCCTGATAATTGTTTCTATTGCTATGGTCTCTGTCAGATTTAAAACAAATTAAAAAAATATTGAAGTAATGATCTTTACACCAAAATTCATGTTCAGATGCTCCATACATATGTTTTATTTCAGTTTTGCAGATTTCAGTACTTTCTAGCACTCGTTGTACATGTATTTATATTCATCTAGGAAAGGCATTATCATTTCTCTGGTCATTAGAAGATTGTCCAAGAAAATATTCCACATTTTCTCTTTGCACCAGTTTTCAATCTTTTATCAATATACATGTACATGTAGTAAATATAAAAAATTGGAATTGAATGTTTAATTTTGTGTATGGTAATGTTTTTTATTATTATAAAAATAATAATAATTACATATTATTATTATTATTGTTTTTGTCAGTATTGATGCCACTGACACAAATAACAGGTTGTGTCGCTATGTGAATGATTCAGCAGTTAAAAGTGCAAAATGCAACTCAAAAATGAAGCTTAAAGTCTTTAACAGCAACTATCCAAGACTCTGTCTGTATGCGACCAAAACTATTCCTAAAGGTCAAGAAATACGTTATGATTATGGCGATGCTGACAAAAACTTAGAATGGAGGAACCTGGTAAGTTTATGTGTTTCACAGGTCATCTAAAAAAATCAGTGTCCTCTAAACTTTTTATAAATTGATAGTAGAATATATGGGGGAGGGGGGAAGTTAATGTTAGAATGATATGAAAATAAAATGAGGAATTAATGCTTAGATTGGAGGTGTACATCTTACCAATTGCTCTAGGAATTTGAATAAGACTACTTGGTAACCTTTTGTCTGAGTAACTAGGTTGGTTGGTTGGTTGAATGTTGCTTAACGTCGTATCAGCAATTTTTCAGCTATTCGTGACGAGAACTATTTAATTAATCTCTATGGATTTATCTATGAACAATTTTTGTGTATGCATGTGAAATGCGAGTGTGTTGTATGGTCTGCCTTGTACTAGCGCGCACTCAGGGCGACTTTACCGTGCTAGCTCACAGAGTCAGTACACCGCAGACAAGCGTACCACTCCCCCAGTCCATTATACTGATACCAGGTGAATCAGTAAAGGCCAGCGGTAAGGAAAATTCACTTTCCCACATGTGGTCCGAGCGGGACTCGAACTCACAGCGGTGAGAGACCCTGGATTTGAAGACTGACGTCTTATCCATTAGGCCACCGCACCCTCTGAGTAACTAGGCAAAGCAGTGCTTCCTGAACATCATCTTTTGCTTTTTAAAATATTGGTAAGAAAATATACATGAAAAAAAAACAAGGAATGTGCTAAATTTGGATCTATACATAACATTGTCAAGCAATTTCTCATAAAAAGTCTGAACGATAAATTTAAATTTTAAAATTACACATTTGCAGAACAAATCTTGCAATAAAATTCCAGTGGAATCTGATTCGGGTAACAGTTTTTGTTATTGGTCAATAGCAATGTAAATGTACAGTTTTCACTTGAATTCTTATTATTTTTTTTAGACTTTTTCGTTAGCAAGCAGTGCTTGATGTTTCTTTAGTTCATATTCATATCAGAGCCAATCAAAACATTACAGATACATATTATGTATAGTCAAAGTTGTATCTATTATTGAATTGAATTGAATAGAGTAAAGTAATATTTAGTGCTGGCGAACAATAAATCAGTTAATTGAGTGAAAACTAGCTTCTACATTGTTCTATGTTGGTGAATTTGTTTATTGCTGTTTATTTTGTTATTTAAAAAAAATGTTAAAGTTTGCCCATGAGCCAAATTTGGTGATGAGACTTGCATATGTTCATTTTGTTGATAGTTATCTTAAGCATGCTGTTTTAGTTCATGTTATGTTTTTCATTGATCGTAGGTTATTTTCTTAATTTAGCGGAGCAGACCAAATGTACTATATACTTAATTGATAATTGTCACTAAACAATTCTTTATTAATATGTGGGTATCATTTACTTGTATCTTGGTGAATTGAAAATTAAGAATTTTTTTCAGTCTCATACTAGTGCTTTATATTTAGTCCACTATTTATTCCAAACATACCAAGCATGGTTTCAGGAATCTTTCTGATTGTACAATATGTCAAATAATCCTTGTGTAGATCCTAGTGTGAAAAAATATGTCAACTTGCTCAATCAAGTTCAGTGGTTTTCTCTGGGTACACCCATTTCTTCCTCTATCCCAAAATTGACCATCAGTAAAAATCTTGACTCTGGTGTGAAATGCCATCAGTCTATCTCTAGATATCGTGTATTTTATTAGCCTCTCTGAATATAATTAGAATGGTCAATGACATTGTCAAACCACATATAGCTCAGCTACATGTACACAACTTTAATTATACCAATTTTAATATTCAGCCAACTTATTCATCAGGCTTTTCTCAGTTGGTAAGATGAATTTTAGTGGTCCTGTCAAAACATTGTTAAATATATATATATATATATATATATTGTTTTTTTTTTTTTGTTTTTTTGTTTTTTTTCATTTTGATGATTGTTTAGTAAAGATAACAAAACTTTTGTATTGTAGCTACTAAGATTTCTAGTATTTAAATAATCATATACCATATTTTTTGGTTATAACACAACCTAGGGCAAACCCGTACCCTAATTAATCTTCACAATTAAATTAAATATCCACCACTCTGATCTATTATTTCTGATGACGATTGTGGCCTATGTTCAGTATACATGACAGACATGGCCAAGATAAATTTTCTTGTAGACCGCTTTCAACACGTATCTCCTAAAAATTTTATTTTTGGTCTAAAACTGTTGGTTATAAGTGACGAAATATAGTACTAAAAATCTTATTGGCTATGGTATTAAGGTTTTAGTCATTCCTCGTTATTTAGTATTTTATGAATATTTTTGCAGATTCAGATCCATTTGAACTAAATCAACCAAAGAAAGCAGTGAGTGCTACAAAAAGTAATCCAAATTCATCCAATGATAAATGTGATGTTTCATCATCAAAGAGAGAATATGATTCATCATCAGAGAGCGAATATGATTCATCATCAGAGAGCGAATGTGGTTATTCATCATCAGACAGCGAATATGATGATTCATCATCAGAGAGCGAAGATGAAATGGAGGGGGTAAGATAAAAATGATAAGATTCAAAATGACAAATGCTAATGATGCAACTTATTTGCTTTCATTTTCATTTGCTGTTAGGGAAATGTAATCACTAATAATGGATTCCTATCATGTCCGGAATTTTAGGTTCAAATTCAGTTAGCCCTAAGCAGTTAAGTCACAGATAGGTGTTTAAAATTACAGTATCAAAAAAGTGTCATTAGGTTACATTTTAGAAATCATATATATATATATATACAGTCCAACCTGCCCTAAAGGCCACTTCTATGTAAGGGCCACCTGCTTATAAAGGCCAGTAGAGTTGTTTCCCAATTGTTCTTTATTCATATTATTTGAACCTGTATATATATATATATATATATATATATCTTATTGTGATTTAATTTCCTATTTTTTATGCAAATTTTCTGCTTTACTTCCAGTTCTTACTCAGAAAGAGGATGGGCATGATGATGCTGATGGCAATATTCATGATCGTTCAAATAAAGTATCAACTAAATTAACTGATGATGATAGTTCCTTTGAGAAAGGTAAGAGTGTAAAAAAATTTAGATATGGTGTCCAATGTATATCAGTAAATGCACATAGCATAATGTGTAATCCATGCACACACATATATGCAACTCAGTACATAAGTAAATACAAATAGTCACGAGGCATTATCTATACACACACATGCAATTCACTACTTTCTGTGAGACACAGAAGTAAGTACACATAGCCATGATGAATAATTCATGCACACACATTCAATTCAACTACTTTCTTGAACACACATGCAACCCAGTACATAAGTACCTAGCAATGATGCATAATGCATGCACACACATGCAACTCGCTACTTTCTATGACACGCATGCAACCCAGTACATAATTACCTAGCAATAATGCATGCACACACATGCAACTCACTACTTTCTATGACACACATGCAACCCAGTACATAAGTACCTAGCAATGATGCATAATGCATGCACACACATGCAACTCGCTACTTTCTATGACACACATGCAACCCAGTGCATAAGTAAATACACATAGCTATGATGCATTATTCATTAGAGATGATGATGTGGACAAATATGTATTGTGATATCACAACTTACAATTTATCATGATTTTTGTACATACACGTATATCACAGGCAGAAAAATAGTATTCTTGTTTTTCACGTTTCTTTGTTCCAAATTCCAAATAACAATGAAGTAAACCTCACTAAAGATTCTTACAAATATAAAGCAAAGAAGTAACTGTCATTGTAATTGTAACTGTTATTGTGATTTAGTTTAAGAGTTTTTATGAATTTTTTCTGCTTTACTTTCAGATCTTATTCAGAGAGAGGATGGACTTTATGATGATGATGATGATGATGATGATGATGATGAATATTGTCCAACTGAATTATCAACTGAATCATCAACGGATGATGATAGTTCTTCTGAGAAAGGTAAGAGTGTAAGAGATCTAGAAAGATTTTGAAATATATGTGTATGTATGAAGATTTCCTTACTTGGTTAAATTTATAATACACTTGTTGTAACTTGACATTAACATCCACTTTTAAAGATGTAGGAACCAGAGACTTACTTGCTATAAGCTACTTGTCAAATCATACAATATTGTGAAATTAAGTGCTGATTGTCAATTGTAAACTTAAATTTGCATATTTTAATACTCAATATATGTATCTACTTTACTTCCAGATCTCATTCAGAAAGAGGATATGTGTGATGATGATGATGATGATGATGATGATGATGATGATGACAATAAACACTATCCAACTCAGTCATCAGCAAATAACGGTTGTTCTTTTGAAAAAGGTAAGGTTTATTTTTAATTTTAAATGTGTGTATTTGTGGACCACTGGTTGTTATAATAGTAGGATGGCTTAAGGCCTCCAATAGTACTATACCACACTGCTGGACATTTACTATGCTGTTCAAAGTCGGGGCTTATATAATCATTGGTCCTTATATGTGTTTGTATTTTCTTTGTTTTTGAATATTGTATTGCAGTGTTTTGTATTCTTGGTTACATTTGATGCTGCCATGTACACGTTTTTCAGATGCAAATTTTCTACTACAGTGTATTTTTAACCATAAGTTAAAACCTTTGTCTTTTCACCTTTACCTTTACTGTTAAGGAAATTTGATGTAGTTTTATGCTAAGAAAGCATTTTATGTTTGTGTTAATATAAAGGTACATGCCTCTCATATGGTACTATCAGAAACTATTATAATTATGTATTTGGAGCAACCTCTGTAGACTATCATAATCTGTTCTTATATCAAAGTATTGTGACAATCATCATAATAATTGTTTTAGATTAAATTAACTCGGTTTTCTTTAAAGTTAGATCATAGACATTGACTTTTTTCGTGTTTTGTTGATTTTTCTTAAAAGTTTAAAAAAATATTTGACTTGCATTAGAAACATTTTGCATTAGATTGATATAAATGTATTGCACTACAAACTATGTATAGGGCAGTGATCTGTGACCTGCTTTCTTATTCTTCTACTGACTTCCTGCATCTTTTCTAAAAACAATTGACGTTTGTGATGTTTATTAGTATTTAACTTTATATATTGATATAAAATGTTGATATACAAGAATTTGCATATAATGTACATATAGGTTATTACTGTGACCTTTTCTGCTGTACCAGTAATAATTCCCGCTATAAATGTTGTACAACTTGGAACTTGTAACATGAATACAAATGTACTCACACTGATACTATTATCCTGCATTTTTGTGATCCACATTGCCTACATTTAATGGTTTGTAAAGTCCAAACACATGTAGTGGACTGAAAGTGTAGTGCCCTTGATTCACATTACACACACATAGTATGCTGACATGAAGCATATGAAGTATTTCAGATATCACACGCATACTGTGTGTGAAGACCTTGCATACAACATTATAAATACAGACATTGGACATCATACAGTAACATGGGTTGTAATGATTGCCATGATTCATGTAAGAGTGGACTGGAGTAATGGTGTTTAACATCCTAGTCAAGAATATTTCACTTATATTGAGACATCACCAGTTATAGACGAAGGTGCAGAAATTTTGCCTGTTTGTTGCGCTGATGACATTACACAGCAGGGTTCTTTTTATGCCAAATCTACCCTGACACAGGACCTCATTTTTGTAAGTTTCCATACGAAAGAACTGACTTTCTTTTCGTAAAGCTGAGTGCTTGGCAAAAGAACAGTCACTACCCACTTTCCAGTCTTAGGTCAGACTTCAGTCAGGTTTTGAACCCATGATCTTCCAATAACAGAGCGAGCACTGAGTTACTTATTGATTCACATAAGACATGTTGTATATAGTAAATATCACGTATGTGTATGTATAAGAGTAATGTTTTGGGGACATGAACAGTAAATTATTACCTTTGAAATTGTTATTCCATTTATATATCAACTTTTTGACTATATTTAAACAATACATTTGTGTTTTCTATATATACATTATGGTTTAATTTTGAATTCCAGCAATTCACAACAAAAATGTACATGTATCGGATAGTGAAAATGAAGATAAAACAAGTGCTATTTTTCCAGTGCTCAGTCAGGAGAAGAAAATTGTTATTCAGGCAGCCAATAAAAATTCTAAAGGAAATCTTTCCAATAAATGCCATGCATGTGTTTTTTGTGGAATAGTGTTGCCAAACATATCAAGACATTTATCATTAAAGCACCAAAATGAAATTGAAGTGGCTAAAATTCTTGCTCTGCCAAAGAGAAGTATGAACCGAAGAAAATGCTGGGAAGAACTTGTTAACCGTGGAGACTTTGCTCATAATTATGCTGTAATAGAAAAGGGGCATGGAATGATCATTCCCAAATACAGGCAAAATGATGATAGTGTGAAAGTAACAGATTTTGTTCCTTGTTTTCATTGCAAAGCATTGTACAAAAAAAGTGACTTGTGGAAACACCAGTCTTCCTGTGTTGCTAAAGATCCAAAAGACAGTGATAGAGAACATATTAAAAATGGTAGTTCATTGCTTCCATGTAACAGCAGTAGTAAAATACTAGCAGACAAAGTCTTTTTGAAAATGCAAAATGATGATGTCAAACTTACTGTTGAACAAGACAAACGCATTATAAACTTTGGAGAAAGATTACTCAAGAAACATGGCCCACAAGAGCATAAGATACAGTACATATCTCAGAAACTACGTGAACTTGGTCGACTTGTTGTTTGCTGCAAATCCGTATCTAATGTAAAGTCAGTTGATGATGTGCTTAAAAGCTGCAACTGGGATGTATTAATAAAATGTATAAAAATTGTAGCTGGGTATGATGAACAGAGTCAGATGTTTAAAACTCCATCTCTAGCCCTAAAAATAGGACAGAGCCTCGAAAAATGTGCTCGATATAAACGTTCAGATGCAATAAAAGAAAACAACAAATGTAAACAGAAAGAAGCTGAAGATTTTCTGTGCCTGTATACAAGTGATTGGAAGGATGATGTTTCTTCTGTAGCCTTAAACTCGCTTGATAATCAGAAGTACAATAAAACTCAAATGCTCCCATTGACAGATGATGTTGTCAAGCTGAACAAGTACTTGGAATCTACCGCGAACAGTCTTTGCAAGAAGATTGGAAACAACCCTGATTTATACTCTAAACTATCTCAAGTTCTCCTGACACAAGTCATTTTATTTAATAGGAGAAGAAGTGGCGAAGCAGAAAGAATGTTGCTTGAAGGATTTAATGATGCCATTAAAAATGGCAGTGGTAGACCTGATCCTGTAGTGATGAGTACACTGACAGAATTTGAAAAACGTCTCTGCACATCGCATACAAGAGTTGAAATCAGAGGAAAAAGAGGCAGGAAGGTCCCAGTACTTCTCACTGACAAGATGAGACAACAAATTGAAGTATTGATTGATAATAGGAACAAAGCAAATGTCAAACAGCCATACTTATTTGCAAGGCCAGGAGAATTCACAAAACCATACAGAGGTTCTGATTGTCTTAGGAAATTGTCAAAGGAGGCAGGGGTGGAACATCCTTCATCATTAACATCCACAAAATTGAGGAAACAGTTGGCAACATTAGCACAGGTTCTTAATTTGAGTGAAAATTCTCAAGATATTTTAGCTACATTTCAAGGCCACGACATCAGGGTTCACAGAGAATTTTATCGCCTGCCTGAAAATGCATCACAAGCAGCCAAAGTTACAAAGATTTTGCACAGCATTAACAATGGCACCATTGCAAAGTACAAAGGCAAAGATTTTGATGAAATTGAATTTGTTCCAGAGAAAGGTATGTAAAACTTAAGATTTGCAAGTATGCATATGGTCATTCATGTATTTTTTATAAACAAATCTGGTAATGCAATTCATGAAATTATTTGTAATCTAAAACGGGCATAATTATCAATTGTGACTTGCACTTGAATTATGTACATGTATATTGTACATTGCCTCTAGGTCTACATATTGCACACCACAATTTGTATACAAAGATTTATATAATAGCTGGTGACAAATATTGCATTGAAGTCTCATGGGTCTCTTTGGCATATTGTTATAATATTGTGCATTCATATGTTCAAATATATATAATTATATATTGTGTAAGCATGTAGCTCAGTTGGTAGAGCGTCGGACTCCAGATCGAAGGGTCGTGGGTTCGAATCCGTCGGGAGCATGTTGTGACCTTAAGCAAGTTACTTCATTTCACATTGCTGCTGACTTATCCGGTGTCAGGATAATGGACCGGTGAGGCTGCAACCTCTGCAATTGTCGTCTCGGTGAGCTAGCACCTAAAAAGTGCCCTGAGTGTGCACTAGTACAAAGCAGACATACGCACAATACACACTGCCAGTCATGGTCACATAAGTGTAGGCTAGTGTGATCTGGCTGACAATTATTAAAATGCACCAGAGAGGCCTATGGCCTATTAAAAGGTGTCAAATATAGATAAGATAAGATAAGATATAATTGCCATTATTTCATATCATTATTGGAAATTTGCTCAGAAATTGTGAGTGGTATGTTTGTTGGATATGATAAGAAACTAAGAATACTGTTCTTCCTAGAAATATTGAATCTAAACATTGTAAAAGTTGATGTTTTGTTCCATGTTTTAGATAACAGCAAAACCAATTACATATAAAAAAGGTCAGGTTTAGTTTATTCTTTTGTTGCAGAAATACTTGAAAGTGAAAGTGAATCTGAAACAGAGGATTTAACAGTCATTGAAAGAGATGTTGCAGATGTAATGGACTTTAGTGAAAGTGATGAAAATGAAGCACTTGCAGGTAATTAAACTCTTTTTGTTTTATGGCTATACCTCACAACAAAGTTAGGTGGGGTATACCAGAATGTCTGTCCATCTGTCTATCCATAGACACAATTTTCCGGAGTTTAATTCAGTTACATATGAACCAATTTTTTGAAAATATGCACAGATGTTAGCCATTTCCAGACTTCAAGTTTTCAAACATTCATTTTGGCCATACATGTAATTTATCAAAAGGTTAAATTAATAATATTATTATGATCCAATTTTTCAGAAATTATGCATAGATGACAAGCATCATAAGAATGCACTGATCAAAATTCTCTACCAACAATTGAGGGTATTAGTCTCTTTCAGAGACAGTTCTAGTTTATTTTAAACGCTTTCTACATATCCAAAATTCTGTCATATGCATGAACATGTATCTGTCTTTGAAAACCTATTTAGTGTCATTTGTAAAAGTCTTGATATGAATTGGACATTAAATGCATTTTTAGTACACCTGAAAGAAGATGTAAGCTGTATGTAAAATGTAAATTTCAAATAAAATAACACCCTATACTCGACTCAAATGTATGAAAGTAATGATTGTCCATATTGTTGTACTGAAAAGTGCCAATTTATCTCCTGGGGCACATTTTGCTGTGCAAGATTAAATATAGAAATTTTGTTTTATTTGATAGGAAAGACCATAATTCTAAATTTATGAATTTCACTGCTTGCATAGTTTTCATACGTCCATCCAGGGACATTTGTATTCCAAAGATTAAAATTGTGATTTTAAATAAATTCTTGTGAACTTTGGTAAAGAATGAAAATTTTCATTAATTGTGATTCATAATTTCACCAAATAGTTTGGAAAGAAAGGCACCAACTTAAATGTCTAATTCTTGATATGCATGTAACGTTCACGGTTTTGTCTCATTTCATACCACCTGGTAACATACATGCAAAGTACTTTAGCCTATCGGGAAGGGGCGATGGAATCTTTTAATAGGAACTTGTGTTATAGTGACTAGTTATGATGAAAACTTTTGTCACTTTAGTAGGTAGAAAAGTATTAGTCTAATATAAATACTATTCCTGTAATTTCAGAAACCCCAAAAACTGTGTCCAAAAAAAGAACAGTAGCTATGAAAAAGAACTGTGCTAAAGGTATGTATGTCTTTTATATAAACTTTAAAGCTTAATTATAGTGTTTTGTTTGGTAAAAGTGTACTGTGGTCAAGTGATTAAGGTATTAGGGATTAATTAATCAAGACGTCAATGTTGAGGTCGGGCGGATGGCGTTTTTGGCTCTCAAGAAATGGTTCTAATTTATATTTGCTTAGGGCAACACTAAAAAATAGTGTCATTCCTGGACCATTTCTGACTGAAGATTGGAAAATAGTGACAAACTCGGCAATAATGATCAATCATCAATGAACTTAAATACAATGTATGTTTCACAACAAGGACCAGTTTAATTTAATCATGCTGTCATTCTTATCCAGATAATTATTGCAATTCTGTCTTGAATACAGTTAAATTTACAGTTAACATTGATGATGCAAATATGTATTTTATTTATATGGTTTGTTTGGTTCAATTTACTCATCATCTGCTATGTTTCAGCTGCAACGACCAGGCATAAATGGAACAAGAAGGAAAAAATGGCTTTAGAGTGCCAGTTTAGGAAGAACATCAATTTGGAGAAGGTCCCATGTAAACTAGAATGTTTAAATGCCATCAAAAACCAATCCTGTTTGTCAAGATTCACATGGAAGAACATAAAATATGCCGTTAAAAATTTAATAACTTCAAGACGAAGGTCAATAAAGAAGGTTAGTTTAGTGTTTATTAAAGAGTACCTGTAATATGGTGATTATTAAAGAGTACCTGTAACAAAAAATTTTTATTTCATATATTTGGCTTTAGAGTGCCAGTTTAGGAAGAACATCAATTTGGAGAAGGTCCCATATAAACTAGAATGTTTAAATGCCATCAAAAACCAATCCTGTTTGTCAAGATTTACATGGAAGAACATAAAATATACGGTTAAAAATTTGATAACTTCAAACGAAGGTCATTAAAGAAGTGCTAGTTTAGTGATTATTAAAGAGTACCTGTAATATGCGGTTAAAAATTTGATAACTTCAAGACGAAGGTCATTAAAGAAGTGCTAGTTTAGTGATTATTATGGAGTACCTGTAACGAAAATTTTTTATTTCATATATTTGTTTAAATATCATTTATATATCACAATATCGAAAACCGCATCAAAATTGATGACCGAATAAGAAAGTTATAGTGGTTTGAAAACCTTGAATTTTTACTAAGTTAACTTATTTACAAATGTTCAGTATCTAATGTTAATAAATAAATAAATAAATAAATAAATAAATGTGATGTTGACAATTTATGAAAATTAATTGTCACTTGTTAAAATTTTAAAATAGATCAAATTTTAATATTAAATCATACAGAACCTGCTACAGACAGCACACCCTGCAAAATTTTCAACCAAACATGGTGAAACGTGGCACAGGCTTCAAATACAACACAAGCAGTCGACAACGCAATTAAATATTTTTTTACTAAGTTTACTTATTGACAAAAGTTCGGTATATAATTCTAATAAATAAATAAACGTGATGTTGACAATCTTAAGTCCGAAAAGATCCCAGATTTCAAATAATGCATTTCTAAGGCCAAATTTTCCCGATCATAAAGAAAACAAAAACTAGAAACCTGATAAAAGTAAATGCTGTAATTAAATTCATACATTTAAAATTACCTGTCTGGTTGCCAGCGTTCAAACAATACTAATCAAACATCAAAACCTATCAAGTTTATACGATCCTGAACCTGCTTATCATGTACCATTATTTATTTATTTATTTAAAAATTATTTATTTATTTATCTATTTAAAAATTATTTATTTATTTATTAAACATTAAAAATTAAATGACCGGTGGTAAAAATTTATTTAAAATGTTATTTTTCAAAATTAGATAATATTGTCAGTTATCAGTCTATTCATACTCCCATAACTCTAGTTTTTTTTATACATAATTATCTTTTCACAATTAGTTTAACTGTGTGAAATTCTAAATCCAAGACAACATCAAACGATTCAGATAGTATATTTACAGGTGTCATAAAATTCCTCTATCCGTACACCTGTCAATCAATTTTGTTAATTGTAAGAACACATCCTGTTGATTAAAGGTACGTGTCTAATAAACAAATTTTTTATCAAGGTGGACTAATAATAATTTGCTTAATTATTGGTAGGTGTCGGTCGGATGTAAATTCCACTTTATCAAATGAATTTATCGGAAATATAAAAATAATTTTTAGCTGGTTCATGTATATAAATAGTATTGTGTGGGGTCTTCTTACTTAAATGACGTCACTGCACGGGGTCCCAAAACAAAGCTTTTTTATTTGGATTAACGGGAGGTGTATTACAAACTCGCCAATATCTCCCTAATTTTGGCATGGATTTTTATAAACTTTTCGCATTGTGTCATATTTCAGTATGAAGAATAACATATGTAAAAATAAAAAATTGTTACAGGTACTCTTTAACCATTAAATTACCATCATTGAAAAGAAAACTTTGGAGTGCCATTTCATTAAAAAACATCGATTTGGAGGTACTTAGCATTTTGGATTGTTTGCTATCAAAAGGAAATTGTGTCTAACCATATTTACATGAAAGAACAGTTTAAATATTTGATAACCTACAGAAGATTATTAAGAATTGTTTAGCCTTTATTCTACTGTCTTCTCAGTTTTTATTTGGGCAAAATTCTTATAAACTTCACACTATAAGACTTAATGTATACTACATTTGACAGGTGCAGAATCCCTACCTTAAAACTGTGTTGCCAAACAATACTTAACTTGGCTTCTTCAAAGGTGTCACCCTATTTTATTAATACTGAAGAATGTTATTGATTTTAGATTGAAGAGGGCTTGTGTCATACCCCCAGTGTAAGAATCTGTGTCCAAATGTTAAATATATTAAATTTTCTGGTTAAAGTTTTTCTATGCTTACTGACTAGATGTGCAGTTGGCTTTTTGCTGTCCTTGTGACAGCTCGTTTGCACTAGCGCTTAAAGCAAAAACATATTGGCTTGTAAGGAGTGAAAATCAGACCATATCTTTTGTTGTTCTTGTGTACATTTGATGAAATTTTCTAAAAAGACATTTGATTGGGCATTTGTATAAACAATTATACATTGTTATTTGTTGGATATCTTTCTACAAGTCCTGTTACTGAATGAATTTATACGAAGAATAATTTCTTGTTGTATGTATATATTGTTGTAGTTGGTTGCATAATTTAAAATTGAACAAAACAGTAATTATGATTTCACTTGAAAATTAGATTCTGAACAGCAGATGATGAATTAGTCAATTAATTCAAATGTTAAAGCTGAGATTATAATGGATGGAATTTAAAATTATAATATTTTGTTTTGTGTGTAAACTATAAGAAAATCAGTATTTTTTGAAAAGATGAAGATACCTTAAAATATTTAGTAAATCTAGTTAAAAACATGTACACATCAAACATTCATGTACAAACTTTATACACTCATCTGTTCGTAATATAAACTGTATGTCTCAAGATGGGAATTTGCAGTTATTTTCAGATTCATTAAAGTGGCAAATGTGCTAATTTAGGCATTTGCTCTGTAACTTAAGACTCTTTTTGCAAATAAATGTATAAATTAAAACTTTTGTTTAACAACAAGCTGCTATCTTGATTGTGCTTAATTTGCTGAATATGTAAACTTATCTGCACACTCTTTTTTTTTTTTTTTTTTGTGTATACAGTAATATGTATGTATCTGGAGATCAATTTCCTTAAAGCCCATTTTTGACAAATATTTGCTGATTATAGACCGAGTGTTTATGACATTTTTTGATGAAGAGAAAAACAAAACTACTTTTATGCATATGAAAATAATATAACAAAGCAATTGATACTCTTGTTTAATCATGAAGCAATACATGCTGGTAAAATAATAATCATACCATGCTTGAGAAGTAACTCAACTGTTAGTAAGATGTATTTTCATTGTATATTAACTCATTTAAAGGGGGCAAATGAAATCATTTTGCGGTTCATGTTCTTAATTTGGTTAGCCAATTTTTAGCCGAGTCGCAACACAGCTGAAGTATGCTATTAATTTGGTTATTGCGTTCAGGAGTTGCAGACTAAGGTTGAGTTTCGTTCTGGTGCACTTAGAAGATATCTTCTTCTATATTGATATTGAACTGATATAAATTTGGCATGTGAATTCTATTTGCCACTCGGCTTGTACACTCTAGTGTCTATCATTTGTTTCTTGAGTTAAAATTTTCATACAGTACTTTTGTACTGTCATTTATTGTCGAGCCTGGCTTTGCCATAAGGCAAGACTTAGGTGTTACTTTTCCGGTGTTGGCGTCGGTGGCGGAGTGTCAAAATGTGAAAGTTTATGTTAAAGTCAGAAAACTTGATAAAAACCTAAAATTTTAAAGAAATACTTCATTAATGTTTTAGAGTTGCAAGCTAAAACACGTGTATGCATTTCTGTAATTTTTTGGTGTAAAATATTTAATTTCCTTGTGAAAATTGCATATTTTGAAAAAAAAATTGTGAAAGTTCAGTGTTAAAGTCAAGAAATGAACATTTTAACTTAGTATTCAAATAGAAATTAGCTGTAAAGTAAAGTCTTGCTTATTATTACATAGTGAATTAGTGCTGTATGCAATGTTTTCAAATTTTTGGAAAAAAATATGCTTTTTATGTTGAAAAATCTAGATTTTGAGAAAATGCTTTAATGGCTTTGTTGTGCAAGAATTGGTTTAGAATTTAGTATACAGTATCAGTCAATTGATATTGTTAAATACATGTAACAGATTTTACTATACATTTTACGGTTGATTGTTATTTGGGTGAAAAAATGGCAAATTTTGAGAAAATGTATTGATGACTTGGTTATGTAAGATATTGGTTTGAAATTTGGTATAAAATATAAACATGATAAATTAACATAGTTCTTTAATATATGTTTCATGGTTTTATTTTATTTTGGGACGAAATATGCTTTTTCTGTTGAAAAAATCTTAGAGTTTGAGAAAATGCTTTTATGACTTTATTTTTTAAGATATTAATTTTAAATTTGGTCGATGACATTGTTAAATATATGTAACATTTTATGGTTTCCTGATTTTTGGGTAAAAAATGGTAAATTTTGAGAAAATGTATTGAAGAATTTCTTATTTAAGATATTGGTTTTAAATTTGATATCAAACATAAATATACATAGTTCTTTAATGTTATTCATAACATGGGGCAAAAAGTACAAATTTTGAAGAACTTTAATGTTATTCATAACATGGGGCAAAAAGTACAAATTTTGAAGAAAAAAAACACAAACTTTTTAAACTTTAATATCATGTGATTAGTTTGAGTAATTCCGATAACAGTAACCATTTAATTTATATTTTCCAAAATATTTTGGGGTAAAATTTTGCATTCTGAGAGAAAAGCTGTGAAATTTGAGTAAATACTGTAACTGTTATATATTTACATTTCTCAATGTTTTGTCTTCAAATTTTTAAAAAATCTTGCATCAGGATAGAACTTTAACGTATTCATACAGGTTTTTAAAAAATATCTTGCATTGTTTACATTATTTTAATGTTATGTTATTTGCAAGTTAGTTGCAATATCTGTTAGCCATTTAATTAATATTTTTTAAAACATTTTGGGGTTCAATCTTGCATTTAGAGATTAAAAGGATAATCTATTAACACAATACTTAGGGTCAAGGGAGATTGAATTGTTTTGTTTTAATTTATTACAGCAATTATTAGTGTTACAGTGCTTTTCTCATGGACACATCATGATGAAGGCATATGTAACTAACTTCAGCCATGACCTTACAACACAAATCTGTATTTTTTTGTCTGATACTCAGATATCTAATATAATTATGAATGTCAAGAATTGAAAAAAGAATTTATAGTTATGTTTTCATTACTGATTGATACTACAAATATATTTCAAAGTATGTAGTTTATTAAGTCATACTTACTAAGTATACTCACTCAACAGAATAGGTATAGTATCATTATATATCAAGAAAAGAATTATCCACTACATTCTATAGATTTAAGTGTCTAATAGAAAAGAAAACCCTTAGGTCAATGCAGCATATTTAAAAGTTATGACTGTAATTGGAATTTAACTTTTAAAATCCAGCAAGACTGAATCTGAAAAAAATGTTTTTTCTACTCGATCAATAACTAGCCAGGCGAGACATATAATTCCGTGGAACTCCTGTATAAAAATATGATGTATTTCATTATTTTACAGTAACATTTACATGTATGCTATGAATTTAAGTGAAAAAGTAGAAATTGTTGGTGTTTAAGCAAAATTTTGAATAATTATTTTTTGCTGAAAAGCCTAAATAAATAGGATATTTTGGTTAGTATAAATTCTGTTTTTATCAAGTTTAATGGTTGTTATCTTCTAATTGAAGTTGAATGTTTGCTAAATTTGATGTTGAAATTTTATTACAGTGGAATTAGATTCATTTTATGTCAAGAAATACTGATAAAATCTGTTAAAATATATGTAATTACATGTCTTTTAATGAAATTACATTGTATTACTAAAACATACACGTACAACAAAAAAGCCTCATTACATCTAAATAAACTATAATGTTTACTGTTTAGAGAGTCATCATTGGTCGTGTTTTGCCCGTACTATTGATAATAATTCCTGATTTCTATGATAGTTTTGTCTGACATGGTGAATAAAGGTAATTAAAACATATTGTACAATTGTTAGTTGTTACTTGAACACAAAAACATTTGAAATTATACTTTCTGTTGTACAGATAAATGCCTTCTCCGTGAAACATTTAATTTGGTGTTATTCTTGTTTTATTAAAGTTGGATGTTTAATTTGTGGTTGATATTCTGTAAAAATAAAAATAATAATAATATCGAGAAATTCTTGAGTAAAAATCTGTTTTGACTGTTCTGTAAACATCAAACAAATACAGAATTCTGTAAAATATTAAAATTCCATTCGTATTTTGGTAATGAATGCTATAAAATCAATGATTTTTGACATGTGTGAAAGTTTTATTCCTGTTATTTTTGATTGGGACCATATCATAAAGTACTTGTTTTGAATGCATTGAATCAGCTTTTGTATACTAGTATATGTATTAAATATGAACAGAAATAAATAATGGTTTAGCAACCTTTTAAATAGGAATGCAGAGGAGTTATTTTTGTTAAAAATGTATCACATTAAGTGGGTAATTTTATCTTGTCCTGCCACCATAAGGCGAGACTTGTCTCATTTTACTTTTCTGGTGTTGATGGTGGCAGCATCATTGTGTTATTGTCTGTTGAAGTCCTTTTTAAACTAATGTTGAGTCTTATGGTGGCAAGACATTCTAGTTCCACAGAATTTTTGTTTGGAACGTTTCCTATAAAGAACATACACTGCACTTGTAGTGGTTTTCTCACTGTTATATATTTTATAGCTAATAGCAGTAAATAGCATACTCTTGGTTGGTTTGTTGTTTTATGTCGCATCAGCAAATTTTTCAGCTTTTTGCAACTACACACTTGATCTAATCTCGAGAACTTATCTATAAACAAGTTCATGTGGCGCATCAGCTTCGTGCAAATGTTTCTTATCTGCTTTATATTACATTTATGTAATGCACTACAGTGAAATTTAGAGTGCTTTATCACAGATAAAGATTGCAGACTATTAATTCCATTAATTTGGAATTGTGCTAACCACTAAAGGCATACGGCAAGGAAACCCATTTGCGGTTGAACTGGATTGAAACCCACAGCTGTGAAACGTTTTGGATTTGAAGGATAATTAATGCCTTAACCACTCGTCCATCAGTTTATATTCAAGAGCTATTACAAAAGCTGAATAATAAGACTTACTACCATTTTTTTTAATATTTTGTAATACAGAAAATGTTAAGTCATGTAGACTGGAATAATGTAGATAGGTAATGATATGCTGTATAGTTCAAGGTGATGAGTTTTGAAGTCAATAACACATGCATAAGAATACGGAAATGGTTAATTATCTGGAAATACAGGCATGTATATTAGAATATTGCAGGCGTTGATATACCAACCATTTCGACACAGATTAAGATCATGGGGCACAAAGATCAAGGTCACATGCATAAGACTTGTGTGGAATATATGAAAAGATAAAATGGGGTCAAGACCCTGATGTATTCCCATAAATAGAGGTACACACGGTTTTTATACCCTGAAACAGTTTCAGGGGATATATAGGAATCGCCCTGTCTGTCCCAATATCGTGTCCGCTCCATATCTTTCATGTCTATAGATGGATTTTGATCAAACTTGGCACAAATGTAAACCAACATGAGAGGATGTGTACCGTACCAAAATGTGCATAGGTTTGGAGTGGTGTGTTTGTAATTAATTGATATAATGAGATATTGATGAAGCCAATAATTAATAACAATTGTCAATGGTTTAGTTATGAACATCCGGTCCAAAGGCGAAAATATTGAATTGAAACACATGCACAGCATTTATTTGAAACACATTTTTTTAACCCCAATCGGTACAACACAAGATAACTTCTTCATTTAATTTTAATGCTCTATAGGCATGTATTTTTGTGTAGCGGCTTTCATGTGTGTAACTTGGTTACGTCATGTGTAGTGACTAGAATGTGTGTAACATGATACAATTAGTGTAGTGGATAGAATGTGTGCGTTCATGGAATGATGTAGTGGATTCATTGTCAAAAGTCTAACTCTAAATATTCATGATTTCTGAACTTCCAACCGATAAATGCAAAGTTTACTTCAACTTTAATCTAAAAATAACAATAAAATACTCTTTGGGTATGTATAACCTGGTGTAGTTGGTTTCAGGTGTAAAATCATGTGTAGTGGGTTTCAGGTAAATACGCGTATGTGTGTGTGTGTGTGTGTGTGTTTCTGAGGATAACACCGCTTACCAGTTATGTAAGGTTAGAGAATCACCATTGTATGTCCAATCAAGTGTATTCAAGTCTGTCCATTTTTTTGAAAATTATAAAAACACTAAGACACTTAATCAAAAATAAGTTTTAAAATAAACTGTAATTGCTACTATCCCATCTCTGCCACCAAATTCTTTGTAGCGGACAAAAGTAACAATAAATTGTTAAGGTACAAAAAAGGCAACTTTTAAAATACTTTTAGGGTAGCGTGTACAGTTACAGAAGAACGCCACAAAAAATGTTATTTTTATTGTCAACTTTGACCGCTGTCCTCCGTTTTCTTATAACATAAAATATTCATTTGTTTAAATAAGAGTAAAGGAAAATGGAAAGGGATAGGATAATAATTTTATATTGTGATTTATACGTAGCACAAGCGCGATGGCATTTTAGATTACTCTGGGTATGTTTGAAGTCCCATCGTCCCTTTCATTCCATATTGTATTACACACGTGGCGGTTGTAGCTAGCTAAACAGGGGGTGCTTAACCTTCCGGAGCACCCAATCTTACTGCCTTGGTGAAGGTTGAAATGTTTAACCTAATTTGTCAGTTCCAAAGTTTTTACTTTGCTTCTGGATTGTGATTCGGAGATGGATTAGTATGTTTTTTATTAAATCAAACTCCTGATCTTCTATATGTACATAAACGGTCTTGGTTTTCAGATAATGTTATACAATTAATAATCTTAAAAAACAGTAGATAAATTACATATTATACCAGTTTTAATTTTACAGCAACTAGACGTCCGTTTCAGAATACAATTCCTCATCAGTAGTGCTTGGACAAAAATTATGAAACCAAAATTATTTTGAAGATGTTGAAAAAGCTACCCAAAGGACCAAAATATATTTTACCAAAGTAAGCTAAGGAAATACTTTGCATGAGGGAGTATACCTTAGTTTTTGAGAAATGTTAAATTTTAACTTGCAGGAAATTAGACAATTATAGTATATTTCTGACAATAATACGAAATTATTGCCTACTGAGTTGGTGATATCCTCGGGGCACCAGCCACCAGCAGAGATATCGGCTCAGGGGTTTAAATTACATATTATACCAGTTTTAATTTTACATATGGAATATTCCTAAATGGTTTTGGCATCAATCTTCAGTGTGTTCTCGGATCTTTAGTAAGTGTTTTTTAGGTAAACTCTCTGTAGTCAGCAACAGTGTGTCTATCTCTTTTTGGTCTAAACAACACTTTGTGTCTACCTTATTTGCAACGGTTATCTTCAGATGATGTTTACCTCTGTTTAACCCAGTGTCGTCTCTTACTGTTGTATACATTCATAAGACAATATAGGCGTCAATCATAGTAACAGTATATATTCTCTTTAAAAGCAGACTTCTAATCTATAAAAGTCAAAACGAAACTGTGAATTTCTCAGCGTCTATGAATTTCTGGCTTAGATACTAGTATTTACCCGGAATTCTCGTACTTTTCATGACATGCACTTTGAACTTCGAGGGGATCCAAATAATACTTAATACTGAATTCTGTAACTACAATGTTGATTGGTCAATACTCGACAATTAGACCAATGAACCTCGACTATACATCGGAAGTACCTCACTTCATAACTCATATGTGGTGTCTAATTACGCTATCACTGTGCTAATTCATTGTGATGTCAATTCCTCGGAAACTTAATTATCTTCTGAAACCATCGTAACACCGGTAACTCATACACTTTAATCATTTCAACTTCTTTGCGTCCTGGCTGGTCAATAAATCGTTTCTAAATAATATTTCGTCACATCGCCCCTGGTGAAAAAAAAATGCGCCCTCGCATGATGTCTCAAAATAAATGATATTTACAAGATGTTATCAATTTCAATACGTTCTGGTAAGTGGTGTACAATATTATGCGTGGAAATAAATATTAATGTCGGATAGACCAGAACAATTTTTCTTTCGCTGTTTTCAATTGTTCATTTTGTCCATATGATCCGTTTGTTGGGAGCTTATTTATTTACTTATTTATTTATTTATTATTTATTCATTTATTTATTTGTTTATTTTTATATGAAAATATGTATTGCATTCAATCTTTCTATAAAGTAACGACGGTCATCTTGATTTTGAACATTCAGACCGGGCACAATTCTACACCATCGAAGGTTCTTCCTCACCATTTTGAATGTATTTCGAATTCATTATATATTCTGTTATGACTAAGTAAATTTGCACTCTCGCAGCGCTTCTCAGCCTATTAAGTGTATTATACAGTTTTATTTATGAAAATTTATTTTCGCTTGAGTAGAACGAATAAGAACATAAAGCTATGCAAGTCCACATAACCTGTACTCGTATAAAATAATCAAAGCGTGTTCACTGACCTACAACATCGAAGGACCGCTTATTCTGTATAGAAATGACATGCATGCTGTGGGTAACTGCTTATAATTAACCCAAATAAATATTCGGTTTGGTAAACGAATATGATGAACTCAAACTTAATTGTTTAAATTTGATTTTGGTTAAAAATTTGCTTAACGTGGTTCATTTTGTTAAGTCTCTACATTGTTTATTTAGTCTCCCGCCAACATGTTTGCCGTTACCATGAAAACAGAATGTGGGATACTTTCATAATTCGCCTGCCACTATTGCAAAGATAGCTATTATTTGGTATTGAAAACAAACACCAATCCATGTCCAAATCCTAATCCAAAATCAAAATAAAAAACTTTGAACATTGGCAAATTAGGATAAACATGTGCCTTTCCACAAGGGAAATAAGGCTGGGTGCTCCAGAAAGGTAGGTACATTCAGTTTAACTAGCTACACACGTAAAGTGTGTAATCAAAATTAACAATAAAAGGAAACATAATACTATGGGACGTTAAATAAATTCGGGATTATTTTTGAATACATAGACATCATATTTTTAACACTATTGTGACGACAGCCATAGACATGTTTTATGCCTTGATAAGCATCGGATTGCAATATCCCCGAGTCAACAATTTTTTGTAAATAACTTGTATAAAGTCTGGGCCCGTGATGGCAACAAGGGCACCATAGAGTATCAATTGTGAAACAAATACACCATAAACAAGGGAATTAGAAAATGAATTTGCAACACAGAAGAGGAAAGGAAACAATAGAAACTAGTAAAAGTGGTCTTAATGGACAGGTGGCCTTTATATACAGGTTAAAATAATATGAACTAGAAAAACTGTGAGCCACAAGCTCACAAAAAATACCCCCTCCCCCACATAAAAAATCCATCGGATCAAATTTTTAAATAGGAGGTGCACATCTACATTATATCACAACGATTGTGTGAAAGTTTCATAAAAATCCATTGAAGGGTTTAGGAGGAGTTGCGAATAAGAGATAGGTACCCTAAGGTGTAACGGAAGGACGGAAGGACGGACACTATATACACACCACTTTTTAAACGGGGGTATAAAAATGAAGTCATCGTGTTTGTCATGAAGCTTCAAAGCTGCCGAGTATTCTTTTATGTCATGTGATCAGCATATCTATGTATGACCCTATTTTGTATTTTATTGCTGTGAGGAGACGTATCTTGCAACGCTGTCGACAAACGACAGACAGTTCCATAACAACATCTGAAGCTTTGGATTTGGTGGGATGAATGGCACCATGTCATCTATGTAAAAGTATGCCTTTACCGTCTCTGTGTATCATACTGTTTTCCTCTGGTCACTGACTCTCTCTCTCTCTCTAGTATAACACTCTATATAATTATTTAATTGATTAAGTATCATTCTATACACTATTTATCTTTGTCAGACTTCCAAAGAAAGTCGATTTTTGACACAAGTCCGTGTATGAATTACACATCAATCATACGTGGGTCGTTAAACAAACGTAACATTTTTACAGTCAGATAATTTCTACATTCTAACTGGATTTGCTTAAGCTATCCAAATCGGATATACATGATTTAGAACCAGTCAAGAGACAAGTTATTCCTTTATTTATATCGAACCGAAGGAAAATGTTAAGCAGGAAATAAAATACAGGCCTGTCGAAAGTTTAACACTAAGCTAACGAATTAGTTCCAAATGAGCATTAACCTCTGTCCTCGTAACCTATATCCCAAAAGCTTGCCGGTCGACAGCAGCTTTGTGTCTCTCGACAGTTTTTCCATCTCTATTATCGGTAGCTCGGTTACTCGACAGTCTGGCTTGGACTTTTTAATGATGTTAACCTTTCGACATGTCTGCACTGTATATATCCTCTGTATAGCATATAATAATCAAATTATAATAAATAAAACTACATTTGTATATTGCAAAATGATCTTAAACCGCAATAACAGATACAACGCTTATTCGGGAGTGTTTCTATAGAAAGCGATTTTATTAGGCCTTTGGGAGATTTTTTCCCAGTTTTATGCATTTTATTTAATTAGTTTCATTTTTTATGTTTACACCGACTCATAATTTTGATAAAAAAAAATCATCATTTTTCCCGAAATACTACAACGAAAATCCTATTATTTCGAATTACAGTGATATATTGTAAAATGAATATGTTTTATTAACATTGCCGTGCTTTCTCTTCTTTAGTCACGCAATTGTAATAAAATCCGAGAAACAAAATAGGAATAGCTTCACATAATAAGAATGTATGATGGGTCACGTGACATCGAGATAAAATTTAACATTTAGCACACAAGACTATATAAGAGAAATGTTAGATTTAATTTTGAAAAATATTATTTTTGGCCCTATTTTCAGCTTTTTCTTCAAAATAATTAGATGTTCATAAATTTTTGTCCGACCAGTAATGGTGAAGATTGTTTTTCCAAAACGGATATTTAGTGTTGCAAAAGTGTGTATATTATTAGAACCCAGTTTCACAAGAGAATGTGTATCAGTCATTTACTCAAACAATGTTATTTACCTACTTTGAATCATAGTTCTCTTGTACATTATATTTTGCGGGTATAGCTAGTTAAACAGGAGGTGCTTACCCTTCCGGAGCACCCGGCCTCACTTCCCTTGTGGAAGTTTACGTGTCTAACCTGACTTGTCAGTTCTAAATCTGGATTGTGATTCGGACATGGATTAGTACATTGTATGTTTGTTTTTGATTATCAAACTTTTTAGTTGTAATTACATATTATACTAGTTTTAATTTCGCAACACTAGACGGTCGTTTCGGAATAGAATTTCTAACTAGTAGTGCTTTGACTAAAATTGTTAAAAGTTTTTTCTAAAGATGTTGAAAAGATACCCAAAGGATCAAAAATTATTTTACCTAATTTAGCCGAAGAAATACTTTGCATGAGGGAGTAAACCTTAGGTTTTGCGGAATTACAAATTTTAATCAGCAGCAAATTTCTCTCTGACAATAATACACAATTATTGATAAAACAAAAGTAAATGTGTCAATATGTTTTCCGATATTTATTAATGATATTTCCATACAAGGATTGATGATTCACTGTTAGCTGAAAGAAGGCCCAATTTCAAAATTAAAATAGGCTCATTTATGCAACTTCCTAAAACAAATCCTAAAGATCAGATGGTCAGAGAAAATCACTAACTTTGAGTTATGGGAGAAGACCAAAGAACAGCCTTTAGACATGGAGCTATCAAAAAGGAATGGCGATGGATAGGACACATACTGCGAAAGCAAACAAATTCAATCACACTTGTCCACGAGCGCTACAGTGGAACCCTCGATGGAAAAGAAAAGTCGGAAGGCCATGAACAACTGGCAGAGAAACTTGCAAACAGAAATATAGAGAGGGCTACAAATGGCAAGATCTGGTAGACTAACACAGAATAGAACTAGATGGAGGAGTGTTGCCGATGGCCCATGTACCTCCATGGTACCAAAGTCATGAGTAAGTAAGTACTTTATGGCCGGGATAGTTTGGACACCCTCCAAGCATTTTACTACCTTCGTTCTAGCGTTTGTACAATTTCGGCAATTTAAAATTGTAGATAAGACTTAAGGTATCATTTGCAATATCATTTTAAAGTTTTGGAATCTATGTGCATTATAGTTCCTGGTTTTAAAAGAATATTGGTATTACATGAAAAGACTAAAAGTATGTGAAAGGGATAACCCTTGTTAAACAACTCATTGTGAAACTGAACAGTCATCGTTTTTTTTTTTTTTTTTTTTTTTTTTTTTTGTAGTGTCTTATTTTTCAGTGGTTTGTTGCAGTATGCTATCGTTGTGTCTTGTCCTATGGACGTAATCAACTACATCGTCCTACAGTACAAATCAATATTCATTGAAAAATGTTGACGGGAAATATTTATAAGTTTTGAAATTTCAAAAAGCTTATCCTCTTAAGGAATAATGTGTAATTTTGCAATATGCTATCGTTGTGTCTTGTCCTATGGACGTAATAAACTATCTCGGTCTACAGTACATATCTACTGACAATTTTTAATTGTTCAACAGTCAAAAATGTGTTTAACCAAATCAAAAACAAACATTCTAATCCATGTCCGAATCACAATCCAGAAGCAATGTAAAAACTTAAACTGAGTAAGGTTAGACACGTGAACTTTCACCAAGGAAGTGAGGCCGGGCGCTCCGGAAGCTAAACTACCTAGAACTAAGGGCCCATATTTTAAAGGAGAACAGTTGAATAGATAAATACAAAATTTAGCTTTCAAGATCTCGACAGCAATGTTCGTTCCTTGAGTCGACCGCTTGGTAACACATATTGATTGCATCTACCATATATTGTTATACGTAAAAGTGAGAAAGTTAGAAAAAAACCAGTCCGTTGTTGACTCCAAATTTATAATTACGTGTTCATGAGATAATAGCAAGCTTTGGCACTGGTCATAAAAGCGGCATCATTATATACATATGTATGATCAATCTGAGTTTTAATAAGGACATGATACTCATATTACAACCTGACCAAGTTGATTCCTGACAAATATCAACATTTAATGACAAAGGGTTAATTCTAGGCATGGATACCTAACACGGTAGTCTATTCATTATTTAGACACATACATCATTCCTTGCGGACACTGGTGCTATAAAGACTTGTTATTGTACTTATACAGTAGATAAAGCCAACATATTGCTTTTTATCACTATTTTGTTTATTCTGCTTCTCTGCCAGTAGGCTTATTGGACAAATATAATGAAACTTTTGTTAAAATATATTACAGGTCCTTTCGACTCAAGACAAGTATATTTCGTTATCTCTATATTTGATACCATTCGCATTCATGTATCCTTTGCCAACTAATCTGATAAACAATTCGATAACCTTTGCGGACTTGCATGACGATATGTAGATATTCAAATCGCCTGAATGTGTTTATTTTTACCGCAGAGTTCCTTGACATTTTAGAGCTAAATCTAGTTTAATATACATCTGTCAAATCATCACAAAGAATTACCATAGACAGTCACTGTCAGTATCTACATTTTTCTTTTTTAAAAAAGCGTTGTGCGTGTCATGGCTGAAATTGAAAAATGTAAATTATTGGATTCTATTCAAAATGACTACAAGCATATCACGAGATTCAGTGTTACTGCTGAAGTATATTTTTTCAAAGGAATATGTGTGCAATGTACATTTAAAAAACCTTTTGAACTTTTGCATTTAAAAGCAGTGAACAAGGGTTAAAATATTATGGTGTTTGTATTTATTTATTAATAAAATATTTGAAAACTTGTTTTCTGCATAACTGGCAATTAATTCATTATATTTTGAAGAAATAGCATATATCTTGTTGAAGTATTAAGTTTTTCTTTAATGTGCCTACAAAAACTTGCTATTATGACGTATATACTGAGAACTAATATTTATCATTATTTTGATATACTTCTCTTTGCATGAAATCATAAACATAACCTTTGTCATGTATTTAAATTACTTTGAAATATGTCCTCCCATATACCTTGGCTGTTTAACGGCCCTAACCTCTAAGATCATGTTTTTTTTTAAAATAAAAATTCCACCTAAACAAAAGGGAAATGTCTGCCAATTCATCTATAGCTGATGATGTCACGATATAATTCAGATAGTCTATACTGGACTTAAAACCCCATTCATCAATCAAAAACAAACATACCATTTCATGTCCTAATCACAAAGTAAAAACTTTGAACTGACAAGTTTAAACACGTGACTGTTTACCAGGGAAGTGAGGCTGGGTGCTCCGGAAGGATAAGCACCTCCTGTTAGCTAGCTACACCCGGCACATATTTAATTAAATTGAGTGAAAATAACATTTACCAGAGGGTACCTTTTCATTTACGGCTTTTATGAAAATAAACGTTAAAAATTAAAACCTACAATTCGTCATAAAAAAGACAAATGTAGCTTGAATCAAGTTGATTTAAATTACTCTAAGTATTCTCAATTATTCTGATAGTCTTGTTCTATTCTATCGTACCAAGATGTGAATTCAATTACATTACTGTAAAAGCTGTGTTTATAAATGATTTAGTGCATGTGTCAGAGCATATATAAAACACGTAATAACGCGAATCCGTACTAAATTGTGAGAATAATACTACAATACATTATCAACAGCTTGTAATTTTACCTCAGAAAGTACGGATACAAATTGCTTTGTTAAGAGTGCTTAGCTCTAATACTGTAAGTCGATTTGATTAATTCGAGCATAAAGTAGCATTTTATGAACACTTGGACGAGTAAGCTGACATCTAATTATATATTTAAGGAGAATTGTTGAATAAAGAAGTGTTTGTAAGAGTGCACGTGTTTATAACTTGAGTCTGGGGCGATTAAATTACTATATAGAAATAGATGATATATATTATTGATAGAAGACTAATTCAGAACATAATTTCTGCTGAGATTGGAGAGTACTCCAGGTTCTTCCTCATTAACGAATGACAACGACTGGTATAAAAACAAGCTTTTTGCACTGCAGGGGCTCAAAAAATAACCAAAAGAGAAATGTTACAATTACAACTAGTACATTATTTTAAATTGAAACTTAAAGCTTATTATGTTCAATAATTGTGTCACTTTCTGTTCTTATCGAAAACTAACGTGCCAATCCATGTCCAAACCACAATCCCAAGTAAAAACTTTGAACCTGACAAATTATGTTAAACACGTGAACGTCCACAAGGGAGATAAGGCCAGGTGCTCAGGAAAGGCACCCCTTGTAATGGTCAAATGTGGAACTTTTAATTTATATATCAAATTTGTATGGACATGGAACATTTTGACCGGGTATAACTTTGTATCTACGCAGGGTATTGGGTATTATTATCTACTACACCTAATGTATACAGAGCACATGTTGTGTCTAAAGTGAATTGAAGTGTATACTGGTGTATATATAGC
Source organism: Anadara kagoshimensis (assembly GCA_021292105.1). Taxonomy (NCBI): domain Eukaryota; kingdom Metazoa; phylum Mollusca; class Bivalvia; order Arcoida; family Arcidae; genus Anadara; species Anadara kagoshimensis. The sequence goes on from CM037857.1 coordinate 39,628,448, forward strand.
ACATGTTAAAGTGAATTGAGCCTTAGAAGTACATGCTATAGATATAAGTGATATCAAGGCATATATTACGGTATGTAAAGTGTATTTAATAGCCCAAAGTACCCTTAAGTGTGTGTGTGTGTGTGTTGGTGTGCTCTCTCTCTCTCTCCATTATCTCTCTCTCTCTCTCTCCCTTCTCTGTGGTGTGTATGTGTATTGGTGTGTTATGTCTCTCTCTCCCTTTTTCTCTCTCATTCTCCCTTTCTCTCTCTCTCTCTCCCTTTCTCTCTCTCTCTCTCTCTCTCTCCCTTTTCTCTCTCTCTTTCTCTGTGTGTGTGTTATTGTTTGAATTGTTATATTCAGATACAATCGCTTATGAATTGAAGTATGAAAGTTTAGCTGATTCCATATACTGTATTTTGGTAATAAGCATAATTCTTAATTTGGTATACAATTTGTGTATTTGGAGCCACACTCTCGCTCTCTCTCTGCAAATGATGTAACAAAAATAATTTGGAAATATGGATAAAGCAATAATACAGTGCATTGATGTTGTCCTTGATAAAGAGCTTTACGTTGTCCTTGATAAAGAGCTTTACTAAAGTGTGAAATACGGTTTAGACTGTATATTATTGACGTAATAAGCTTAACAAACAAAAAGTATGGAGTCCCATGAGGATGCTATTGAGCAAGAGGAAAGAGTAAGGAAGTTTACAGAGAAAGGCAGACAATATGATAGGCAGAAATTGAATGAATTGTTTGGAAAATTAAACAACAGTTCACAAGTGTTAATTGATAAAATTCAAGAAAGGACCCCCCTCGATATCTTAAGGCCTATGTTCTCAGATTGGATGATCACATACGAACATTTTCTAGAAAAACATGACCGCCATCTTAAGCAATTGTCAACTGAAGAAAGAGACGAATATCTTTCAGACTTTCAAGTCAAAAACAATATTATGCAAGAATTTAGTATCTCGACAAAGAAATATATATACGAGGCAGAACAAGCAAAGTTGAGAGAAACCCAAAGGTCTCCGAGTGTAAAAGTTTCTAAGAAGGGGTCACAAAGGTCACATAGTTCTAGATCAAGTACATCAACTTCTAGGAGTAATGTTTCGTCAAGGAGGTTACAAGAGGAGGAAAAGAAAGTAGAATTGTTGGAAAGAATGAAAGCACTACAGAAAAGGAAAGATATAGAGATGGCTAAAACTGAGTTAAGTTAAAAGAAGAAGCTAGAATTGTCTACTGATTTAGCGGTATCAGAAGCAAAAACAAAATTACTTGAAAAGTTTGAGAGACTTAGTGAAGAATCAGAGGACGAATTGAATTCAAATGTGAGTGTTGAGGATCAGGGAGTCTCAAGATCAAATTTAAATGTACATGCAAAACCTTTTATCGCTAATGATGAAACTTCATTAAAGGTTCCATTGTGTAATACAGAACAGTTGCGAGTTTACGAGTCTACCAATCATAAAAGTCAAAATGAGAATGTAGCATCAAATTACAATCAAGCAATGGAATCAACAACGGTTAGATATCCTGATTCTGATAATTCAAATATAGGGGCCATAGATTCGATAGTTCGACATTTGCGAAAACCAGTACCGGAAATAAAGAAGTTTAGTGGTGACCCTATGGAATATAGGAAGTTTTTGAGACAATTTCAGGCTAAAATAATGTCAAACACAAACAACAATGAAGAAAATATGAGTTATCTCGAGCAATATACTATAGGTGAAGCAAACAAGGTTATAAGTGGATTTAGTCATTTAAACGGCGAACAGGCATTTCCTCTAGCCATGAAACAATTAGAAGACCGCTATGGAAATCAAGATGTTATAGGTTCTGCATTTGCGAAAAAAGCTCTAGACTGGCCATCAATTAAGTATGGGGACACAAAAGCGTTAGACAACTTCGCACTTTTCCTCGTTGAATGTGAAAACGCGGTAACAAGTATAGGCGTTGCATGTATTTTAGAATTTTCTGAAAATATTCGACGGTTAGTATCCAAGTTGCCACATAATATGCACGATAAATGGAGAAATATCGTACTAAGAACCAAAGAATCAGGCGATTTGATCAAGTTTTCGCAATTTGTGTCATTTGTAAAACAAGAAGCAAAAAAGGTCAACGATCCACTATATGGTTGCGAAGCATTAGGCATAAGGTCGAAATCAAGTCAGGACAGAGATAAAACAAGAACACAAGGTGCATCTGGAGGTTATAGAAACCGAACTGGAAATATAAATGACATAACTGCTGCTTGTACTAACAGTAATAATGCCAACAATATTGGAAGTAAATGCTACTACTGTCAGTCTAATTTGCATAGAATTTCAGACTGTAAGGATTTTATGTCATTGAAAGTGCAAGACCGTTGTAATCATGTTAGGAAATGTGGACTGTGTTTTGGGTGTCTTAAGAAAGGTCATAGAAGTTCAGAATGCAAAAATAGACAAGAATGTGCTGTATGCAAGAAGAAGCATCCTACAATGCTACATGATGAGTCAAAATCACAAGTAAAGTTAGCTGAAAACAAACCCCAAATGGAATCATCAAATCCCTCTGTAACACCAGTGGATATTTGTGGTCATACAGGGGCCGGTGATATTACAAGTGCGATGTCCATAATACCGGTGCGTGTGAAACTAAAAATAAGCCATATACCATCGCTACTTATGCCTTTTTTGACACTGGTAGTAACGTCACATTTTGTACTGAAAGTTTAATGAATAGGTTAGGAACTCATGGTAAAAAATTGCATCTTACACTTGGCACCATAGGGGATCCATACTCGATGGAAACATATTCTGTAAATGGTCTACAAATCTGTGACATGGATATGAACAATGTAATTGATCTACCAAAGGTATATACAAAAGATGAATTGCCAGTGACCACTGACCATATACCGAATGAGTCAGAAATTTCAAGATGGCCACATCTCTCGGACATTAAAATGCCAAATATCGATACTAATAATATTGAAATAATGATCGGCGGTAATGTACCTGATGCATTTACACCGTTTGATATTCGCACCGGACCTAGTGGATCACCTCACGCAACAAAAACCAGACTTGGATGGATAGTGTGGAACATTACAAGAGATAGAAATGAAAGTCATAAAGAAGTTGTGAATCGGACATACATATCAAAGATAGAAGAAGTAGATAAGAATTCCAGATTGGAGGAATTACTTAAAGAATCAATTAAACTGGACTTTCCAGAAAGACAGATAGATGATAAAAGTGAGAACTCTCTAGAGGATACCAAGTTCTTGACACAAGTAAATGAAACAGTTAGGTATGATAATGGCCATTTTAGTATCAAATTACCGTTCCGCGACTCAGCTGTCAAGTTTCCAAGTAACAAACCACAAGCATTTAAACGTTTGAAGAGTTTGAGAGCTAAGTTTGACAAAATGCCGAAATTTAAAGAGGACTATAGAAACTTCATGGACAGCATTTTGAAAAGGGTTATGCAGAGGAGGTTCCAAATGAAACATTATGTCGGTCAGATGGAAAAGTTTGGTATCTACCACATCATGGTGTATATCATCAAAGAAAGCCAAACAAAGTGAGGGTAGTGTTTGATTGTTCTGCGGTGTATAATGGTGTTTCACTGAACAGAGAATTACTACAAGGACCCGACTTGACAAACAATTTGTTAGGTGTTATATTGAGATTTAGAAAAGAAAATGTTGCAATATTAGGAGATATAGAAGCAATGTTTCACCAAGTTAAAGTACCGGTAGAAGATCGTGATTGTTTGAGATTTTTATGGTGGCCGAATGGTGATACAGATAATGAGGTTAAGGAATATAGGATGACTGTACATCTTTTTGGAGCAACTTCTTCACCTAGTTGTTGCAATTTTGCAATTAAGTGCACAGCAGAAAAGTTTGGTGATCAGTTTGAACCACACGTGAAAGAGACATTAATGAATAATATGTATGTAGATGATTGTTTGGCATCAGTAAATTCAACAGATGAGGCAATCAATTTAGTGAGAAATTAAGTATGTTGTGAATTTGGAGGTTTCCATTTAACAAAATGGACCAGCAATGAGCCAGATGTAATACAAGCATTCCCAGAGGAAGAAACGGTTAAACACTGGGATCCTGACAGTAACAGTCAAATTGAACATGCACTTGGAATCTGTTGGTTTGTGGAAAATGACCATTTTGGATTTCAAATTAGCCTGAAAGATCGACCAGTCACGAGGCGAGGAATTCTTTCAATAGTCAGTTCTATTTACGACCCACTAGGAATAGTAGCACCTTTCGTGTTAATTGGCAAGATCATACTACAAGATTTATGTAAAATGAAAATAGGTTGGGATGAAGCTATACCAGAAAGTGAAATATAAAATGGAAGAAATGGTTGTCTGAAACATCAGAAATTCAACGAGTTGTTGTCAAAAGAAGTTATAAACCAGAAATTTTGGAGAAATAGCACTGTCTGAGATACACTGTTTTAGTGATGCTAGCAATGTTGGATATGGAATGGTTTTCTATCTGCGGTTAGTGAATACTGAAGGCAAAGTACATTGTGCGTTTCTTCTTGGTAAATCACGAGTAGCTCCTCTCAAGTCTGTCACGATACCGAGGTTAGAACTCACTGCTGCTTCTAGATCGGTTAGAATTTGTGAAAAGATAAAAAATGAGATTAATATGAAGATTGATCATGTTTACTACTGGACGGACAGTATGTCAGTATTGCGTTACATATCCAACACAAATGCAAGGTTTCACACGTTTGTTGCGAATAGACTAACGATTATACATGAAGCACATCTCCAGACCAGTGGAATTACATTGCCACAAAGGAAAATCCAGCCGACTGTGCCTCACGTGGAGTGTCGATTACAAAGTGTAATGGTGAAAATACTTGGTTACAGGGCCCAGATTTTCTTTGGCATGAGATAAGTACATGGCCACAACAAGATATCAATAAAGATTTATCATGCAATGATACAGAAGTTAAGCAAGTGTTCAGCACTGTTCACACTCAACAAAGTTCTAACAATGTAATGTCAAGATTACTGTCAAGTTATTCGGACTGGACGAAGTTGAAAAGAATCACAGCATGGATTTTAAGATATATTGACAATCTCAGATCGAAAGTTACACGTAACAAGAAAAAGCAAACATCTGAAATGTTATCAACTGAAATGTTAGAAACTGCAGAGAAATGTCTAATCAGATACGTACAACAAGAAGGATTTCCAGAAGAATACAAGAGATTATCAAAGGAGCCATCAGAGAATGTGAAAAAGTCTTCAAAGTTGTATCAAATGAATGTTTTTATGAAGGATGGAATTATACGATCTGGGGGACGATTACGAAAGTCTGACCTGTTGTTTGAAGCAAAGTATCCTATAGTTTTACCGAAAGAGTCGCAAGTTTCAAAACTGTTAGTTGAAAGTGTACACAGGAAAAATGGACATTTAGGTAAAAATTCCATACTCGCTAATCTGCGACAAAAATACTGGATCATTGGCGTGAATTCTCTGATTAAACGTATGTTATCGAAGTGTGTTACATGCAAGAAATATCAGGGTTTACCCGAAAAACAAAAAATGGCAGATTTGCCATCGGAAAGGCTTCAATCAGATGTTTCCCCATTCACGAATATTGGTATAGATTTTTTCGGTCCATTCTACGTAAAAAGAGCTAGGAGTCAAGTAAAGCGGTACGGCGTGATTTTCACATGTTTATCATCCCGTGCACTCCATTTGGAAGTGGCACATTCACTAGACACTGATTCCTGTATCAACGCAATTAGGAGATTTATTGCTCGACGAGGAGTACCCAAATCTATCCGAACAGATAACGGCACAAATTTTGTGAGTGCGGAAAGGGAACTAAAATTAGAAATAGAAAGATGGAATTTAAACAGATTGAACAATTATTTGGTACAACAAGGGATTAAATGGGAATTTAATCCTCCTGCGGCTTCCCATTTTGGTGGAGTATGGGAGCGTTTAATCCGATCTATTAGGAAGGTACTATATTCAGTTACTCAGGAACAAAGTATCAAGTTGGACGACGAGGGACTACAAACATTGTTCTGTGAAGTCGAAGCAATCTTAAACGGCAGACCGTTGACGGAAGCAACAAATTCTGTTAATGATTTAGAAGTCCTCACTCCGAATCATTTACTTTTGTTAAAAGCTGGAGAACACTTTCCACCAGGACTGTTTGACAAATCCGATAATTACGTACGTAGGAGGTGGCGACAAATTCAATATCTCGCAGATCTGTTTTGGCGACGTTGGACGAAAGAATACTTACCTCTGTTACAAATACGACAAAAGTGGAACGACAAAAACGAAAATGTTAAAATAAATGACATTGTCTTAATCGTTGAAAATACTCCACGGAATTTATGGAACATGGGTAGAATCATTGAAGTTTTCAAAGATGATCAGGGACAAGTTCGAGTCGTGAAACTAAAAACAGCGTCTGGGATACTGACAAGACCAATTTCAAAACTTTGTAAAATTTTAGAAGCATAATTGACTCTATTGATGTGTTGTGGTAAAATATGACTTTTTGAATATTGATAAATTTTCAGTTCTTATTTAATGCCTAGGTAAGGTTAAGGTACATACTTAAATTGTCTAAGATAATTTGACCATTTGATTATTTTTAAATAATTGTTGGTGAAACAATTAAGGGGCCGGTATGTAATGGTCAAATGTGGAACTTTTAATTTATATATCAAATTTGTATGGACATGGAACATTTTGACCGGGTATAACTTTGTATCTACGCAGGGTATTGGGTATTATTATCTACTACACCTAATGTATACAGAGCACATGTTGTGTCTAAAGTGAATTGAAGTGTATACTGGTGTATATATAGCACATGTTAAAGTGAATTGATGCTATAGATATAAGTGATATCAAGGCATATATTACGGTATGTAAAGTGTATTTAATAGCCCAAAGTACCCTTAAGTGTGTGTGTGTGTGTGTTGGTGTGCTCTCTCTCTCTCTCCATTATCTCTCTCTCTCTCTCTCTCTCCCTTCTCTGTGTGTGTGTAGTGTATTGGTGTTTATGTCTCTCTCTCCCTTTTTCTCTCTCATTCTCCCTTTCTCTCTCTCTCTCTCCCTTTCTCTCTCTCTCTCTCTCCCTTTCTCTCTCTCTCTTTCTCTGTGTGTGTGTTATTGTTTGAATTGTTATATTCAGATACAATATGCTTATGAATTGAAGTATGAAAGTTTAGCTGATTCCATATACTGTATTTGGTAATAAGCATAATTCTTAATTTGGTATACAATTTGTGTATTTGGAGCCACACTCTCGCTCTCTCTCTGCAATGATGTACAAAAATATTTGGAAATATGGAATAAAGCAATAATACAGTGCATTGATGTTGTCCTTGATAAAGAGCTTTACGTTGTCCTTGATAAAGAGCTTTACTAAAGCGTGAAATACGGTTTAGACTGTATACCCCTTGTTAAGCTAGCTACAACCGCCACGCGTGTAATCAAAATTTGGAACGAATAGAACGATTTGAGAGTAATCTAAATTGTCATCGCGCTTGTGCTACGTATAAATCTCAATATACAAATATTATCCTATCTCTTTCCATTTTCCTTTACTTTTATTTAAACAAATGAATATTTATGTTATTAGAAAACAGATACCTAAATATAAATGAACAGTGGACATTGCCTGTGCCTATACAAGTCATCCCCTATGTCCAAGTGCAATGCAACATTATTACATATGATAACAATAATCTAAAAATTAGACCGAAAATAACGAAGTGAAAAAAAATCCTTTCGGCTTATTAAAATTATCAACTATATTTCCATTGTAGAATAAAGTTGACGTTATCAATACTCGGGATTTGTCTATACCAGCTTAGCATGGTAAAAGAAGCACGCATAGATAGTACCTCTTAGATGATTGAAACAAAAACGTTCAAAACGGACGGCAAAAGGTGACAGATGAACCAAGTTGAATGCCCACATGGAAATAAGGACAGATATATAATTGTATTTTATTATTGTCTTGATAGTCTACAAATTACGAAAATGAAGGTCGAAATTATATTATACACCTAGAAAATTGAATTATAGAAATCATATGGTCTGTCGACTTCACAGTTAATTCGTATGCTATTTGTTTATACACCGTCTATATATAATTAGATCCCAGAGCTAATTTTGTGATGTACAATGAGTTATATGTACAGTGAAGCAATATTTCTAGAGGGATAATTTTTATGACGATATCAATACAAGTCAATGACATATATTTACGAGTCTTATATAAGTACATCTAATAATCAAAACCAAATATACGGGTACCAATCCATGTTCAAATCACAAAGCAACGTGAAAAATGTGTAAAATGGAAAGAAAGTTAAGCAAACTGGCAAATTAATGTAAACACGTGGATCAATGTTAACACGTGGATCAATGTTAACACGTGGATTGTCGACTTTGAAAATCGGCAAATCAATGTAAACACGTGGATTGTCGACTTTGAAAACCGGCAAATCAATGTAAACAAGTGGATTGCCGACTTTGAAAACTGGCAAGTCAGGTAAACAAGTGGATTGCCGACTTTGAAACTGGCAAATCATGTAAACAAGTAGATTGCCGACTTTGAAAACTGGCAAGTCAGGTAAACACGTGGATTGCCGACTTTGAAACTGGCAAATCATGTAAACAAGTAGATTGCCGACTTTGAAAACTGGCAAGTCAGGTAAACACTTGGATTGTCGACTTTGAAACTGGCAAATCATGTAAACAAGTAGATTGCCGACTTTGAAAACTGGCAAGTCAGATAAACACGTGGATTATCGACTTTGAAACTGGCAAATCATGTAAACAAGTGGATTGCCGACTTTGAAAACTGGCAAGTCAGGTAAACACGTGGATTGTCGAGTTTGAAAACTGGCAAGTCAGGTAAACATGTGGAATTTCGACTTTAAATACTGGCAAGTCAGGTAAACACGTGGATTGTCGACTTTGAAAACTGGCAAATCATGAAAACACGTGGATTGAATTGTCGACTTTGAAAACTGGCAAATCATGTAAACACGTTGATTGTCGACTTTGAAAACTGGCAAATCATGTAAACACGTGGATTTTTTACTTTGAAAACTGGCAAATCAATGTACAAACACGTGGATTATCGACTTTGAAAAATAGCAAATCAGGTAAACGCGTGGATTTGCGACTTTGAAAAATGGCAAGTCAGGTAAACGCGTGGATTTTCGACTTTGAAACCTTGCGAATCATGTAAACACGTGGATTGAATTGTCGACTTTGAAAACTGGCAAATCAATGTACAAACACGTGGATTATCGACTTTGAAAAATAGCAAATCAGGTAAACGCGTGGATTTTCGACTTTGAAAAATGGCAAGTCAGGTAAACGCGTGGATTTTCGACTTTGAAAACTTGCGAATCATGTAAACACGTGGATTGAATTGTCGACTTTGAAAACTGGCAAATCAATGTACAAACACGTGGATTATCGACTTTGAAAAATGGCAAATCAGGTAAACGCGTGGATTTTCGACTTTGAAAAATGGCAAGTCAGGTAAACGCGTGGATTTTCGACTTTGAAAACTTGCGAATCATGTAAACACGTGGATTGAATTGTCGACTTTGAAAACTGGCAAATCAATGTACAAACACGTGGATTATCGACTTTGAAAACTGGCAAGTCAGGTAAACGCGTGGATTTTCGACTTTGAAAACTGGCAAATCATGTAAACACGTGGATTGAATTGTCGACTTTGAAAACTGGCAAATCAATTTACTAACACGTGGATTATCGACTTTGAAAAATGGCAAGTCAGGTAAACGCGTGGATTTTCGACTTTGAAACTGGCAAATCAATTTACTAACACGTGGATTATCGACTTTGAAAAATGGCAAATCAATTTACTAACACGTGGATTATCGACTTTGAAAACTGGCAAATCATGTAAACACGTGGATTGTCGACTTTGAAACTGGCAAGTCATGTAAACACGTGGATTTTCGAGTTTGAAAACTGGCAAGTCAGGTAAACAGGTGGATTGCCGACTTTGAAAACTGGCAAATCATGTAAACACGTGGATTTTCGAGTTTGAAAACTGGCAAGTCAGGTAAACACGTGGATTGTCGACTTTGAAACTGGCAAATCATGTAAACACGTTGATTTTCGAGTTTGAAAACTGGCAAATTAATGTAAACACGTGGATTTTGTACTTTGAAAACTGGCAAATCAATGTACATACACGTGGATTGTCGACTTTGAAAACTGGCAAATCATGCAAACACGTGGATTTTCGACTTTGAAAACTGGTTAATTATGGTAAACACGTGAAGTTCACCAGGGAAGTGAGGACGGGTTCTGCGGAAGGACAAGCGCCTCCTGTGTAGATGATGTACTTCATAAAATTCAGAAGGAAATTTCAATAAATCAGACTCGTGCAATGAGTTAAATTTCAATTAAACATTTCAAAGACAATGTTTTTTATTTATTTAATGAAAATATAATGTGCATATGAACAGAAAATATGATTTTGTTTTTAATTTTTTTTTTTTTTTGTCTCATACCCCCCTCCCTTTAAAAAATTAAGTGACATCAAACATAGAGTTTTATTTGAATGGCCTTATAAAATTGTAGACATTTTAAATTGATTCGTTTAAGAAATGTTGATGGATTTGAATCCTAGCTTATTGCTAAACCCGTTTTACTTTTAAAGCTCTAGCCGGCCGTTCCGGATTAAAATACATGTTCAATAGTGTTCGGATTATAATTGTGAAAACCACAAGTATTTCTAAGAAGTTAAAACGACGAAAACAGAATGACCAAACTATATATTACCAAATACGCCTAAGACAATACTTTGAAGATTAATCATAGCTTAGTTTCAGGAATTGTAAAATTAAAGAAACGAAACAGGTAGATTTAATTAACAATGCTTATCTGAATTCCATTATTTTTTCATAACATGTACACTAGAGCCGAAAAACATTCCAAAAATAATGCAATTCAAAATCATGTTTTCAAAGTTATTGAGGAGGAACCATTAACCAAGCTATGGATTTACTATGCCATTAGGAGATGGGGATTGCTATGTCATCGGGAGATTGGGATTTCTATGCCATTGGGAGATTTGTCTTATATAATGTTCAATTTTATCTCGACGTTGAATATACATGTACCGTATATCGGGAATTTTTCGCGTAGACTTTTTTTCGCGATTTATAAGACAAAATGGCAGGTAAAATTTTCGCTGTGTGTAATTTTCACGATATGGGTATATCAGCGCGAAAAATCCACTATATACCGGTTTGCAATACGGTAAAATTTTAAATTATGACAACAAACATTAAACAAAGTAATCGAAAGTATTAAACTTAAAAAGACTGAAGATCTTTTTGATAGCTCAAACACACCGCTCGTTCAACTCAAAAGTGTAAATGAAAATTCAACAATTTTTTCAATCTTATACAATATTTGTCAGAATAACATGCCATCAGTCATTTTGAACAAAACACAAGCTGAAACCATGTTACAGATTTTGTCGAAATTAATGGAGCGAAACAAAACAATTCATCTGGAATGTTGAGCGCTCCTCGTGATTAGTAATTTACTTCATGAGACAGTGTTTTGAAAACCCGGTTCATTAATCTCTTAATCCGATTACAACAGACAGGGGCGTATTAACTGAAAACACCTGTGTTGTCCACGCTTGATGATTGACCTTTAACCTGATCAGGTCACACCGATCTGCAATTTGTATGACATTGTCAGTATCGCCTGTATTTCCGGTGATATATTGATGAGTTTTGTTGTTTCATTTTTTTTTTTGATGATGATTTTCCGATTATATTAATTGATTAATTGTTCAAACATCAGGCAAATTAAGCTGTTTTCACTTACAAGCGATTTTGCAATCACTAACGAATACAAATTCAACATAGGCGTATAGAGTTGTAGCAAAATGACACGACGTATGAAAGGGTAAAATGGACAAAATATCACAACTACTCAAGTGAAATTGTCGCTAGGGGAAATTTTAGCGATTTTTCTTCACCACGAATTAGAAAATTAGAAAATTAGACACACGCGAAAAAAAATCCCGATATACGGTATATCAAATAAGATTGAATTACAAAACAATTTACTTGTCTTAAACATCAGAATAGTTTCAACTGACATGTGCAAAACATCATTTTATTTCAACTGACATGTGCAAAACATCATTTTATTTCAACTGACATATGCAAAACACCATTTTATTTCAACTGACATATACAAAACATCATTTTATATTAACCATGTGCAACACATAATTTTATTTCAACTGACATGTGCAAAACATCATTTTATTTCAACTGACATGTGCAAAACATCATTTTATTTCAACTGACATATGCAAAACATCATTTTATTTTAACCATGTGCAAAACATCATTTTATTTCAACTGATATGTGCAAAACATCATTTTATTTCAACTGACATGTGCAAAACATCATTTTATTTCAACTGACATATGCAAAACATCATTTTATTTTAACCATGTGCAACACATCATTTTATTTCAACTGACATATGCAAAACATCATTTTATTTTAACCATGTGCAAAACATCATTTTATTTCAACTGATATGTGCAAAACATCATTTTATTTCAACTGACATGTGCGAAACATCATTTTATTTCAACTGACACATGCAAAACATCAATTTATTTCAACTGACACATGCAAAACATCAATTTATTTCAACTGACATGTGCAAACCATGATTTTATTTTAACCATGTGCAAATCATCATTTTATTTCAACTGACATGTGCAAAACATCATTTTATTTCAACTGACATGTGCAAAACATCATTTTATTTCAACTGAAATATGCAAAACATCATTTTATTTCAACTGACATATGCAAAACATCATTTTATTTCAACTGACATATGCAAAACATCATTTTATTTTAACCATGTGCAACACATCATTTTATTTCAACTGACATATGCAAAACATCATTTTATTTTAACCATGTGCAAAACATCATTTTATTTCAACTGATATGTGCAAAACATCATTTTATTTCAACTGACATGTGCGATACATCATTTTATTTCAACTGACACATGCAAAACATCAATTTATTTCAACTGACACATGCAAAACATCATTTATTTCAACTGACATGTGCAAACCATGATTTTATTTTAACCATGTGCAAATCATCATTTTATTTCAACTGACATGTGCAAAACATCATTTTATTTCAACTGACATGTGCAAAACATCATTTTATTTCAACTGAAATATGCAAAACATCATTTTATTTCAACTGACATATGCAAAACATCATTTTATTTCAACTGACATATGCAAAACATCATTTTATTTCAACTGACATGTGCAAAACATCATTTTATTTCAACTGATATGTGCAAAACATCATTTTATTTCAACTGACATGTGCGAAACATCATTTTATTTCAACTGACACATGCAAAACATCAATTTATTTCAACTGACATGTGCAAACCATGATTTTATTTCAACTGACATATGCAAAACATCATTTTATTTTAACCATGTGCAAATCATCATTTTATTTCAACTGACATGTGCAAAACATCATTTTATTTCAACTGACATGTGCAAAACATCATTTTATTTCAACTGACATATGCAAAACATCATTTTATTTCAACTGACATATGCAAAACATCATTTTATTTCAACTGACATGTGCGAAACATCATTTTATTTCAACTGACATGTGCAAAACATCATTTTATTTCAACTGACATATGCAAAACATCATTTTATTTCAACTGACATGTGCAAAATATCATTTTATTTCAACTGACATGTGCAAAATATCATTTTATTTCAACTGACATATGCAAAACATCATTTTATTTCAACTGACATGTGCAAAATATCATTTTATTTCAACTGACATGTGCAAAATATCATTTTATTTCAACTGACATATGCAAAACATCATTTTATTTCAACTGACATGTGCAAAATATCATTTTATTTCAACTGACATGTGCAAAATATCATTTTAAAGTCTATTTTCATGATGGAGGACTTATGCTTCTACGGTCTTTTCATTTGATCGCCTCTATAAAATAAAACAAAGTCATTTTGATTGCCAGTAAAATATCTTTCTCCACTGCATTCCACTCCACCGTTATTTCTCTTTTCACGAAACTCAAGATTGTTGCCAGCCATGAGTAGATATGCATGTAGATGTTCAATTTTTCAAAATTGTTACTGTTGCCATGGAAAATGACAAAATATGAAAATCTTTAACTTTATTTTTCTCAAAACAGATATACTTAATATTATTACACTAAAATTTCTGTACCAAGTATTGTTACACGTTTCTTTTGTCCCATAAGTAACTAAATACGTCACGTAAAAAGCACTTTGCAATTGATTGGTTGAAAAGTAAAACAAAATATCAAATTTAAAATCATGCATTTAAGGTAAAGTATGTAGACCAAAAACAACGTATCGCTCTGCAGCTGACCGATTTTATGTGACCAAGTTTCTATGCGTCAATGATTAGTTTGGAAGAATTTTTATAGTGATTATTTCAGTATCGCTTTGAATGACCGATTTTATGTGACCAAGTTTCCATGCGTCAATGATTAGTTTGGAAGAATTTTTATAGTGATTATTTCAGTATCGCTTTGAATGACCGATTTTATGTGACCAAGTTTCCATGCGTCAATGATTAGTTTGGAAGAATTTTTATAGTGATTATTTCAGTATCGCTTTGAATGACCGATTTTATGTGACCAAGTTTCCATGCGTCAATGATTAGTTTGGAAGAATTTTAATAGTGATTATTTCAGTATCGCTTTGAATGACCGATTTTATGTGACCAAGTTTCCATGCGTCAATGATTAGTTTGGAAGAATTTTTATAGTGATTATTTGAGTATCGCTTTGAATGACCGATTTTATGTGACTAAGTTTCCATGCGTCAGTGATTAGTTTGGAAGAATTTTTATAGTGATTATTTCAGTATCGCTTTGAATGACCGATTTTATGTGACCAAGTTTCCATGCGTCAATGATTAGTTTGAAGAATTTTTATAGTGATTATTTCAGTTCAGCTACATAGGCTTTCTGATCTCTTTCCGATTTGTAGTCCACCGACCGATATTAAAATATCAACATGACGCAGACATAATTTCCGTTTGATATTCCGCTGTTCTCTTTAACCCTCTAATGGTATATAATTATATATAATTACATCTTTACTGAAGGTATGGTGTTAGTTGTAAGAAATCTCCTGTGATAAAGGATATTACGTGACTGTATCGTAAAAAATGGCCGATTGTCTCACAAACATTAAAAAAAGGTAAACATTTAAAAGGTTAATCGGAACGTTATTTCATCGCATCTGAACCATAAGTAATTTCATTTTAAAATTTCTTCATCAATAGCTATAACGGGTTGCTAGTTTTGATGTACTATTTTAATACTTCAGATTTTTCAATTGCTCTATGTTTGCAAAATCTAATTTTGTGTTATTCAAATACGTAATGAGATATAATGCCTCGGGTATTTAAATTATTTATTAAATATATAGCTCATTTTGCTGTTTTTTAAATCATAAACAGTTTTATTAATTCCACAAGAATTAGATTCCCTTCACATACCTATTTTAATTATTCATTTTGGTAAATTCATTCAACGTGAATAATACATCTTCTAAATTGACATAGAGTTGTCTCCCTTTGCCTGGACTGTCGATAATATCTGAAACATTCGCTTTTCCATTTATCTTTTTGTTTGAGTATTAGAAGATCCACACTGTAAAATATTGCTTGCATTCATTTTTTGCAAACGATTAATTATTTAGACTTGTATTACAAAGCACGGGTTGCTGATGTAAAACCTTTAGAATAAAGTCCCTTGAATCTAGCATTTGAAACCGTTTGTTGTAATTGATGAACATCTGAAAAACTAATAATTTAAATACCGCATTATATACAGAAGGATATTTTATTAAAGGGAAATACATATTTTATTTTTTAATAATTTTGTCTGAAATAAGAAAATATCAAAAATATACAATAGTTTATTTGTAACTACTTTTCTTTTTGCTAATAGTATTATTGCATTCAAGTTATTTATTCACATATAATGTGGACATGTATGTTTAAATCTCATCAGCATTTTATTTATTTATGTATTTATTTATTTATTTATTTATTTATCCTTCGAAAACATAGCTTGCACAAATTTCTTGCTAAGCTTAAACGTATCATGCATTTTTCATTGAACCTTACTGGTCATCTTTCTGGATAAATATTGTTGGTATAGGCACGGGTTACAACATGTTTGCAGTCAATTCAGACTGATTCAAAGCACATCTCTCTTTGAGAGGATTTTGATAATGAAAACAAATGGAATCTTTATTCACATTGCAAGAACAAGTAAAAAAAATCATGAATATTATCTTCCTCTGACTTCATTAAACACATTGTATGTACAATTACCTTTAACTATATCCATAACGTTTTCTATTGCAATCCACTGGCACAAATCATTTTCACTTCTAAACTGTCAATGATTAAATTCAATGTTTTAAGAGAGAAGCCTCAAACGGTGCATTCTTGAAGGAAGTTATTTAAATAATTTAAATATTAGTGGACTCTGAAAATTTGTTATATGAGGTGATATTTTTTGCATATACATTTTGTATTTTAAGCGTAACAATAGAAGATAGTTGTGTCTTCATCAATCTTTGAATGGAAATCCCAAAACAAAGGTTGCCAAACTAAATTAATAAGATGTCATCAATGTCTAGGTCCCAAATCATAGGTCCTAAATAAACAAAATCATCTTTGTTATATTTTATTTATTCTTTCCACATCTCCACTGATACTTTATGAACATGTATCGAAAGTACCTGGTCAACCAAAATATGTTTTGTGCACATGATTGACATGTGGTGTTTTAATTTTTTAAACAGATAAATATAAACAGCATTTTGCTGAGGTTTAATATTTGGACTAAATGTAGATCCTGAAATCGGCATAAAGTTGAGAAATCTAATAAACTAGATCATAGTTCTAGCATAAACGTTCTTTATTATATATAAATATCATTATTTGCCTTCAATATGTCAAAACCAAATATTAAACACAGCTAAATCTTAACCAGGAAAGTCTTCAACTTAAATTTACGCATTAAACTACTTTAATTTTTTATAAACTAATTAAGCTTGTGAAATATATTGAACTAGTCATGGACTAATCTGTATATATTTTAAAACTGTTCCTACAAATGACTGAAAACAAACATGTCCGAATCACAATCCAGAAGCGAAGTAAAAACTTTGAAACTGACAAGTTAGGGTAAACACGTGAACTTTTCCACCAGGGAAGTGAGGCTGGGTGCTCAGGAAGGCTAAGCGCCTTTTTTTAGCTAGCTACACCCACCACGTGTGTAATCAAAATTGAGTGAAAAGAACATGTAAGTATGGGGAATATATATATTCCTAATTTGTCAACTTTATTTAAAAAAATATTTGAAATTTCTTTTTTTTCTCTTCTTTTACTCCAATTTATTGTTAATCAAGGCAAAAGGTGACCGTTTATTTTTTAATTCATTTAAACATTGTCACAGTAAAACAACATGGCTATTATGCAAATGATGATCTGAACATGCAAAACATCTATTGGGAGAAAAGGGGGATTAAAGGGCTGTTTTTATTATCATATTGTAGAAAATTGGAAAATATTTAGAGAAAACAACTATTTTAATAGAGGTAACATTACGGAAATACTTGCAGAGAAAGCCATCACTAATTAAAACATATTTTATCAGTTTTTATGTTAAAAATCGTAAGTTCAGAAGTTTCTAACAAGGCTAAAGGATATCGTATTTTGATAATGATAAAAAGATGTACTTTATCTAGGTCAAATCAGACGGCGATGTATTTCATGACAATTGACGTCAATGAATGACAACAATACCAAACAGAATTAACACCCTCGGCATTTCTGGTTGATGCCGACGTTTACAAATGAAGAGTCTGGCGTATTTCTAGGCCTTCACAATATCATCTCAATTTCTGTTCTATGTAAATCATATACCAGAAAAGATCAATGTCACACAGCCGTCTCTTTGCTGATAAAATAATATGATCATTGCAATAGGATCTTGAGCCAGAAACAGGAAGGAGAAAGTGTTGATGAGGCTCTTAAAAGCTCACAGTTTTAATTATCAGATATGCCAGCTGTACTGTCACTCGAGTTATTCCTAGCTGATTACAAGCACAACCATCTGAAGTAGTTCCACCTGCAAAATTGTTACCAGAATTATAAAACAGTAGTTGTAGACGGGGTACTAATATTCTGAATAATCGATCTTGCAAGCATATGTATGACAACAAATATTTTACATAAGTTTACCTCGTGTAATCGTTCGCTACTTTTGATCAAGAAAACATAAATTGAAAGCTCACAATGAATTGCTACCTCTACAGCTATGACTCGACTACAAAACACAATTGTTTCTCAATGTATTCTGTCAACATATGGGTATCATTTAGTATTCATTTTTGTGATGTCTTCCTAGAGTACTACAACCAGATTACTAAACATTTGTTTCAGTAACTGTCCGATGTCTGATTTTACGTCGGAATATATAAACCAGCCATTATTAACCTAATAACTAGATATCGCACGAGTGGTCAGACTAAAAATTAAACATACTATTCCATGTCCGAATCACAACCCCCCCCCCCCCCCAAAAAAAAAAATAATAATAAAAACTTGAAACTGGCAAATTGGGTTAAACACGTGAACTTCCACCAGGGAAGTGAGGCAAAATCCAGAATTACAGGATGTATATAGTTTCAATTCTACTCCTTGAAGATTAGTAGCAGCACAGAGAGTTGTTAGTATTGCATGAAGCAAAGGCATTTACAATCGTTGTTTGTATAATCACCTAGTTTTTCTGAATTAAGCTTTTAATATAAAAGAAAGCAATTTTTAAACATTTACTTAGCAACAGTCAATAGTACAGAAACACAGAACAATGCAAGTCTATGAAAGAATTAGATCTAGACAACGTGGAAAAACTAGTAATGTTTACTCTCTATTTCGGACGGGCAAGGGCTTTAATAACATAATACTATTTAGTCGTATGGTTATGATACTAAAGATGGAGCCAATGATTCCATTTAGTTTACAATTAGTGGTACGTGCACTTTAATACTGAAATTATTGGTTGCTTTATCGAACACCCTTTCCGACTTATCATTACGACGACATCAACAAATGGAAACGCTGTTTTAGTTTAGTTTGATAAACAGGAGATGCTTACCTACCAGTAGCTATTTTAACAAGAATATGAAATTGAGAGAAAATAAGAAGTAACGCGAGCTGAAACACCGAGTCTAAGCACCCCGACATTGTATGTACTCTGGATCTATCACGGGATGTAGTGCAAGTGGTTTGGCGTATTCTGACGCAGAATGAAATACTCCTTTACTTGTAAAGATTTCATATATAGTATATCAAAGGTATATCTTGAGTTATAAGCAATATACAATACAAGACATTGAAGAAAATGTTTCAATTTGAAATGTTGCCTGATACTTCGTCTTCGACAGCTAATTAAAGAGTTTCATACTGAGAGCACAATTTCACTGATTATGTTATACTAGCACAGTACTGTAGTTTTATTACACACCACATTTAATTTGTAACAGATCCCCGGCTGGTGTGTACCTTCACTTCACTGACACGGTTACTTCAGCTTTGGATATGAACAAAGACATCTAATCATATTCCCGAAGGATAACCGTAAACATAAAAGAAGGATAAAAAGATCGATAATAAATTCGTCAGCTTGTGTTGTTAAATCCTTCCGATTAGTGTAGCCCCGTCATACCTGTTAGTCACAGTTGATAAACAAACAAGTAGATTCTTATGATTTTAATGTTTTATCGAACTGATATTTTCTTTGAACTATTTAAGATGATAGTATAAGATCTACAGAAGCAGAAATGTTTGTTAAATCTCAGGGATTCAAATCCATAGTTCTGTCTTGTTGCAAGGAAACACACAACAAATGAAGTATTTGAGAAGCACTTCATGAAACCTTACAGCACGACAACACTTCCGTCCTCTTATCGCACGAAATCTAAAATTATTGTATTACATAGACAAAAAATTGATTTGTGTCAAGATGTGAAAAGTAATGCCAACTTTCTAATTAAAAGCTTGATTAATTAATGGTTCTTTATAGTCTAAGTCGTCAAAGTGAACAAAAATCAATGACAGAGATAAAACATTCTCATCGGACGCTAATTTTCTTGTCTTGTACCAAATTTATTTCTGCTCTAAGATCTAGCCATTCATTGTTGGTTTTACTCTCGATAAAAGTCACGTTAAAGTGCTATAAATTGTACAATAACGTCTCGTAACATTAAGGTTCTAATCCGATTCTCATAAATAGGATAAAACACTCTAAGTTGGTCACTATGACATCGGTGATATTTAGAATGTAGGGGTAAAGGAAATGTGGCATTTTAATATTCTGAAATATAGATGAATATTTAAAAAATAAAATATTGTTGTTTAACTTTTAGTCTGTATTTAAGACCGAAACAACGAATAAAACGCAATAAAAAATCTACATCTGTATGTTTGAGGATGATGAAGCTGGAAAATAACTATTTTTCATCTTGAGCGGATGTACTGGTTATGAACCCATATACATGTTGTCAAATGCAAAGACAGACATATCAATCTATGTCCAAGCCACAATTCCATGGCAAAGTAAAAATAATGCTGGGTGGGTCATCAAACATATCCTGTGTAATTTTTATACAGAGATCATACTTATGTGATGTCACATTGCCATATATCGATACGCCCCATGGTTTCATGCTTCCATCATACTAAATTTTGATTACACATTTGGCGGTGTAGTTAGCTAGACAGGTATTGTTTTTCCTTCCGAGGCAACCGGACACACGTACTCTGTGAATGTTCACGCGTTTCTCTAAATTTGCCAAATGCTAATTTAGGTTTGTTGGTACGTTTGCTTTTGATAAATGTAGTTACCCAAACAATATCCATACACTTGTGGTCACATTACTTGTTACATGTTATGTTGTGGTTTAAATGATAGTACCTTGTGTTTCAGACATCCAACACATGATAACCAACCAGCGGCAGTTTATTTATACATGCATTGATCTTTAGAGTAAATGAATGAGTTGCAAAATATTTTGCTTACAAGGTTTTTATAAAAGTGTTTCCTTGAACTCAAAATGTTCAATTTAGAATTGTCATTCAGGTCTCTCAGGTAACATAGGTCTAATCTAGCATTACGGTTATCATTCCATAACAAAACCCTTAACCACAGAATTTGGTCCTAATTAACTGTGCAAACGTAATTGGTTTATCTTTTAATATTATTACCTCTATATGAACAAAATCCACGTCAGAGGTAAAACGTTAAAGACGATTCCGTGAACCAAGAACTTGTGCCGTCATTTAACTGATATGTTATCACGTCGATTGTGTATGAACTTCAATATTATTTTATTTTATGTAAAATTAAAAGCATGGGGATCCTTGTTAAAGTGTTGAAGTCACCAGAAAAAGTACAATATGAATATTTGTCATTAATTTATAGACACGTTTTGGCTCTTGTTTGACTGCTTAGAGGGTTGTGATTTTATTATTTAGGCTTGCCTTATATTTTGTACTTCAAGTGTTGTTTCCTCTCCTGGGTTTTAGTCTGGTGGGTAGTGGACAGTAGAATACATATCATGTTCATTTGTATGTTCGTTCAAATAAAAAACATACCAATACATGTCTTAATAACAATCCCAATGCAAAATTAAAAACTTTGAAAGTGGAAAATTGATGAATTGAGTTAAACACTTGAACTTCCACTGGGAAAGTGTGACCGACTGCTCCTAAAAGATAAGTGAAGTAAATATTATTGAGTCATTGCCCTGGATATATTTGACTTCTCATAGTTCCATATTCCTTTCACACAATTTTGATTACACACGTGGCAGGTGTAGCTAGCTAAACAGGAGTAGCTTACCCTTTCAGATCATCCAGTCTCAACTCCCCTGATGAAAGTTTACGTGTCTAACCTGACTTGTCAGTTCCAAAGTTTTAACTTTGCTTATGGATTGTGATTCGGACATGGATTAGTATGTATGTTTCTGATTAATCAACACAAACATACCGATCCATGCCCGAATAAAAATTCTAAAATACTGGCAAATTAAATAAAACATGTGAATTTCCACCTGAAAAGTGATGCCGGGTCCACCAAAAAATTATCTTCTGTCTCCCTAGCTACACACGCTAGGGTGAAAATAAAAGGAACGTGGAAACTTAAGGCGTCAAAGGTAATATCCAATGTAATTTTTTAAATAGAGATACATGTGTATTAACAAGATTGTGATGATGGCAATAAACGCTTTTTGGGGCCTTTATAAGCCTGATGTTACAATGTCCTCGAGGCAACAATGCTTCTGTTACAGTTGAGTTGAGTTATGGGGTTTAACGTCCCAGTCAAGAATATTTCACTTATATCGACACACCGCCAGCTAAAGGTGAAGGTGCAGAAATCTTGCCTGTGTGTTGCGCTGATGGCATTATATAGCAGGGTTCTTCAGCATGCCAAGACCACCGTGACACGGGACTTTGTTTATTTTAAGTTCCAATCCGAAAGAACCGTGGCTTTCATTTCGTAATGCCGAGTGCTTGGCGAAAGAACAGTCACTACCCACTTTCAAGTCTCGGGCCAGACCCGGTCGGAGTTCGAACCCACGACCTTCCAATTACGGAGCGAGCACTCTACCAATTGAGCTACCGCAGTGGTTTTTTAAGACGCTTGGGTCGTTCTAAATAAAAAATACAAAGATCCAATGTAATACAAGGAAATGTTTCATGCTGAAGTAATAATTAAAACACAGTACACATATATGTTATATTGTGGCAGTGATGAAAAGTTATTATGCTGCATGTCAAAATAAATGTTTGACGCTAATTGCCAAATACAAGATTAAAATTACAGAAAACACCGATAAAACATAACATTTATTACTTTCACTGTAAAACTGGAGCCGATATTCTCCTATTATCGATTTTCTTAGTTGAATACATTACGGCATCTTTTAACCAAACCCTTTTATAATATTCATTTGATTTATAAAAAGTGTATGACAGTCAAAAGCAAATAAAATTTTGCAATACAATTAAACAAAGAATAATACGGTGCATATATTAAAAATTATTGCAAAAACCCTACGATGCTTTTATATTCTTCATTTAATTGGGTAAAAAAACATACACTCGGACCTAATTTATAAACGTAAAAATAAACGCCCATTTTACAACAACAAAAACCACACTTGATTAAAACTTAGTAAAGTTTTTCTTAATATTCTTTATTTCCTCTCTACAGGATGATATATGAGACATTTTAAATTGTCATCCAAAGTCTGTCGTTTTTCAAATTCCTTCTTACATACAATTTTTGGCGCCTCCGTACTAACATCCACATTATCAGTTGTTATAAATTTTTATTTTACGAAGTTTTTTTTCGTCCGTTCTCAAAGACTCTCGTGGTCTGTAGTATAACAAAACATTCCTCTCTCAACAGGTAGTCGTAATTTACTAGTTATATAAATATTCTTTATCACAAAACACTTCATTATAACTAATAAAATATGTTAACACGTCTACTGTGTTATATAATAACTCTATCGGCGTATTAGTCTACTTTTAGATAATGAATGACAAAATGTCATCCCGATATCCAAAAATATCTTTATAAATCTAAATATATAATATATAACCCAGCTCTTTTGAAAACATCAATAACAGAAAAATATATGCTGCTGAAGGATTTATTTCACAAACAATATTATTTGCGGATACTATTTTTGAAACTTTTTTAGATTCGAAAACATTTGACGTGTGCCAATATTGGCGGTTAAACAAAGTAGTCAGATCAAAGATATATAAAAAACAAACATACTACTCTATGTCCGAATCACAATCCAGAAGCAAAGTAAAAACTTTGGAACTGACAAGTTAGGTTAGACATGTACACTTTCACCAGGGAAGTGAGGCCGGGTGTTTCGGAAGGATAACCACCTCCTGTTTAGCTATCTACACCCGCCACGTGTTTAATCAAAATTGTGTGAAAGGAACATGGAAGTATGAGACGTCAATTATCTATAGGGCAATATACTAGTTTGACAAGCGTATTTTAGAGGCTATATTAATACATTTTTTAGCTTCAACTTTTTTGTGATCAATTCACTAAAAGGTGGTAAATAATTAAAAAAGTTTTGATTTTAAGTTTAACCATACCAGGTAACTTCCTTACTTCCTTAACATGTATACAGTTTTCCATTCATAAACGAAAAGCTAAGAAGTCAGAGTTGGGCATCTTCTTCAGACAGTTGCGATTATCACTATTAAGTTATATCATTACCTTAACGAGTTTATACGACTACCAGTAAATATTTTCTGTCAGTTTAGGAAATGTGATAATCTGGGAAATACAAGTGATGAAAAGGACCCAAATTGTTACAGTGTCTCTAAGAAACTTGAAACATTTTCCCTATAAAATACATGTATTCCACAAACTACCGGAAACTGACGGGTACGGAAATTTTATGTACATAATCTTTCTTTCAAATTCTGATGCAACTTTTTTTGTACATTATGTCCGGATTAAGGTCTTTAACCGTTTTGTATGGTTATTCGTCTTCGTGGTTTAATTAAAAATAATGTGTATAAGTATCTACTAAGCAACCTAACATTTTATACTTTTAAGCAATTATTGACTTCGTGCGCATTTGGTAAAAGAAATTGATCCACAATGTTCACTTTATTTCGATTCGATTAAATGCAGGAATTTATTCCACTAACTGTATATATAGCATCTTCGTTACCCATAGTTTCAACGCAACAATGATTCTTTAAAATAATTTTATTTAGGAAAGGCTGGAACAATGCTAATCATTAACAGTTATTTCATATCTGTAAAAAAAATCAATAGCCTATTAACAGACATCTCGAAGCAATTAGAGAATGAAATAAGATAACGAAGTATGCTGCTTGCAAATAAATTGTTGACTCAGGGATATTGCAACCCTAGGCTTATCAAGATTCTCAAAAAGTTTTATGGCTGTCATCACAGTATTGTTGACAAGTTTAATGTCTCTGTGTCCAGGATTGTTCTGGATATTTTTGACGTCTCATAGTTCCATGTTCATTTCACACAATTTTGATTTCACACGTGGCGGTTGTAGATAGCTAAACAGGAGGTGCTTACCCTTCCGGAGCATCCGGCCTCACTCACTAGGTTGGGGGGGGGGGGTTCACGTATATAACCTAACTTGTCAGTTCCAAAGTTTTTAATTTGCTTCTGGATTGTGATTCGGATACGGATAGCTCCTGCACAGCTTATTAACAAAGCAATCAAAACTTTTTACCAGGTACAAAAGTTGCACGACTTTTATATGGTTTATTTTAGAGATTTTTTCTGATCTGATTTTACAGCACAATGTCATTTGTTAAGAATTAAAATTTATTTTTTAACATATGAAAGCACGGAAATATCGCACATACATATAATTTAACGGAAGTCAACCAGTCCTAAAACTATTTCAATGGCGCTCGTATAACATGCATGCTTCACGATCTCAATCGCTGTCAAAGACACAACAGCAATTGAATAATATTTCTCAAAATTATCGCCAATATCTTCCATGTATGATTAAATGAAAGTGATCATTTCGTGTCATATCAATAGCGTGACATAGGTGTAAAACTTCAAATGAGTATAACAAATATATATGTGGGTAGGTGACCATTTGAAAACAAATAGCTGATGAGAAATTTAATAAGTAAATTGATTTGATCAAACACAAACATACTGGTTCATGTTTAAATCACAATCCCAAACGGAAATTGAAACTTTTTGACTGTGGTTTTATTACACATTTTTGAGAAAATTCTAAACCTAAGTTAACAAATTAACTTTGATTAGGGATGTCCATCAATGCAAATTCACTTTAAAATTTTAAATGTAACATTTTTGTTTATATTTACTTTGAATGAGAAAAACATCATGTTTTTTTTCAAATTAATAAAACTTCGTTTTGTTCAATAATAAGGCAATTATTAATGTTTCCACAAAAATATGATACTCGCGTTTTTAAAAATACGTTATATTTTGAAATATGAAACCTTTTTCAATTTTCATGACCATTATTTGAAATATGATATATATATATATTTCTCAGAACTATTTTTTGACAATAATTTGAATATATAAATGGTTCATCTATTACGATTTAAATTGTGTATTTAGATTCAGTGCAAACCGGCCTTTCGATACTTTTGCATAGAGAATAAAAATTTATGGTCTAAAATAATTTAAAAAAGATGTAGTAGTAAAACGTCAACGAAATAAGGCAGAAAAACATATCACAAATTGTGACTACTGATTATAAAATTCCAGACTTTTTACGTGTACTGGTATACATGTCTACTATTGTGGTTAATGTACTATTTGATTGACACCATCCATCATATACAATGTCCCATAAAAACCTATGTTTAAAAATTACATAAAAATCTAATTTTAAAAATTACATATTAATGCACTAGCAAATTAACATTATCTTTTCATTTCGCCCTTCAGGCTGTTCGGGTTAACTTTGCAATAGTTCAATCTACCCGGCACGTGACCCTAAGCTCAAAGACAAAAAATGGTACCCGATACGTATCAATACATCCGTCCTATAAATAGCGTAACACGCACGATCCACTCGCTTTTTTAGTTCTAGACACGTTGGCTCAAGCACGCTTCAGGTAAGAAAGTTTTTTATTTCAGAAATAATGCGTCAGAAGAATAAAGTGTCGAAAAAGAAAATTTATAAGAATGTTGATAAACCCGCCTTTAGTACACGCGGTGTATCTAATATATCTTCTAAGGAGATCGAAAGTGGTAATTTAATAGAAATGGATCCATACAGTTCACCATACGAGTCTGACATGGGTTTGAGTATCCATCCTTCAGAACAGGAGATTTCTGAGTTCGATAACATTTGTGGCGGGGTCGTGGACGATGTCCCGACAGTTTAAATGTGTACCGAGAGTCACACTTATAATAACAATGAGAGGTTGTGGTTACTTCCCTTGGAACAGGAAAGCGGAAGCAAAACAATAATAATAATATTTTCGGTAAGAAACGGAAAACGGATGATAGTTCTGGGATAGAGAATGCTTCTGATAGATTGGTTGCATTAGAGAACAGGTTGGTTAATTTAACCGGTGCGGTTGAAAATTTTATCACTTGTACTGTAAGAAATAACAACAATTATAATAATGCTAACACTAGCGTGCCTGTTTGTAATAATAGTGATATTGAAGTTGCCGGTAGCTTAGTTACTGGTACGGACAATTCCGGTGATGATAATTCTCCATATACCGAATTTTTGGAGGTGTCTGATGATGATAACGGAGAAGGTAGTGATGAGTTAGAGTTAGATATTCCCGATATTTTTAGGAAGACCAACATGGTCCCGATATTGGGGAAAAAGTAAAAGAGCTTCTGGCTAAGGCATGTACACAGCCTGCACCCGAATTAAAAAAAGTGACCGAAAAATATCTGAACCCTAAAAATTGTGCCGACATTTTAAGAGTGCCAAAGATAAATAAAGATATTTGGCCAAAATTAAAAAAGCAAGGTCAAAGTAGAGATATTTTATTGCAAGATTTGCAAAAACAATTTGTGAGGGGTTTGAACCCAGTTGCCAAAGTATTGGACTTGGTGGTCAGTAAGCCTAAGCAGGTAAAAATAAGGAAATTCTTCGTTTATTGGTTGATGACATTTCTGTGTTGGGAAATGCATTGTACCAAATGTCGGTTAGACATAGGTTGATTTGTAGGTCAGGTTTACCTAAATATTTAACGCCACTGTGTTCACAAGAACAACCTGTCAGTAAAGAGTTGTTTGGCGAGGATGAGAAATTAAACAAGAAAATTAAAAGTTTGTATGAGGAAAATAAAAAGAAATATTCATATCAGTGTGGTCGCCTTTCACAGTCGAATTTTAGAGGACAAAGGTCTAATTTTTGAGACAAAGGTCAGCGGTTCAGGGACCGCAACAGAGGCAGATTTCAATCATACAATCGCTGAAGAGGGCAATACCAGTAGTAAACCCAGAGGTAAGTAAAACTTGTGGAAACACAAAAAAATGTGTACAGTTTTGAGAATCGTTAACTAATGATTCATGGGTTTTGTCTTCTATACAAGACTTGGAGATTGAGTTTGTTGGAAAACCTTTTCAAGCACATGTACTGGTCCTGTTCCATTTAATGAGGTTGAATCAAAACTCATTGATGATAGGGTTAAAGAATTGATAAGGAATGGAGCCATAATTCCTTCTTCTCATGAAAATGGCAAATACATTTCAAATATGTTTCTAGTTAAAAAGAAAAATGGAAAATTTAGACCAGTTATTAATCTAAAAGGATTAAATGATTTTGTAGAATATCATCATTTCAAACAAGAAACTTTGGATGTTGTTTTGGTCTCTGATGAGAAAAATGATTATTTTACATCAATAGATTTGAGTGATGCTTATATGATTATTCCTATAGCTGAGGAACATGAAAATATTTAAAAATTTGTTGGAATGGTATTATGTACATATTTGTGGTACTCTGTTTTGGGTTAGCATGTGCTTCTAGGAATTTTACAAAAATTTTAAAACCCTTTTGTGAGAAGTCGGGGAATTATGGCTTATTATTATATAGATGATTCATTAATCAAAGCTGCAGATTCTGCTCGTTGTTCAGTTCATTGCAGAACTTTGCAGGATGTGGTTTTCGAACTAATAATGAAAAATCACCTGTTATACCATCTCAAGTTATAGTCCATTTAGGTTTTGAAATAAACTCAAAAACGTTTTTGGTGTCTTTAACAAAAGAAAAAAATTGAAAAAATTAAAGCTTGTGGAAACCAAGTTTTATTGAAAAGTCTGGTAATAATTCGAGAAGTTGCAAGTTTGATTGGGTTATTTACCTCATCCATGAGAGCGGTGAAATTGGGGTCTTTATATTTTAGACATTTAGAGAGAGACAAAACTTTTAACTTGAGTAAAGGTAAAACATATGATGACTTCATGTGTTTGTCCGATAAATCAAGAAGGGAGATCGAGTGGTGGTTGAAAAATATTGAACACATGAATGGAAAACCCATTAGACCACCAGCTCCTAGTATCATTTTGGAGATCGATGCTTCAATGATTGGTTTGGGAGCTAAGTGTGAAAATAAATTTACTTAAGGTTTATGGTCTAAATATAAAAGTTCCTGTCATATTAATTATTTAGAGTTATTGGCTATTTTCTTTGGGTTAAAATGTTTATGTAAATCATTTAACAGTTTGCATATACAGATTTTATATGACGTTACAGTAGTGTCATATATCGATGTCCAGGGTGGTAGTTCTGAGACTTTGTCCGAGTTGGTTAAAAATATATGGTTGTGGTGCGATGCCAAAAACATTCATATTTCAGCAAAATATATTCCAGGTAAAGATAATATCTATGCAGATAGTCTAGGTAGAGATTTTTCTTCTACAGGGGAATTGGAGATTAATGATATTATATTTAGGAGAATTTGTAATCATTTCTTTCTTCCTGATATAGATTTATTTGCAAACAGGTTTAATGCAAAATTGGAAAGATTTGTATCTTGGTATTCCGATCCATATGCATGGGCAACAGATGCTTTTACTATAAACTCGAATGACTTTTTACCATATCTTTTTTGTCCTTTCAGTTTGTTATCAAGAGTTCTAACAAGGGTAAGAGACAACAAGGTAATGAAAGCTATAATAATTGTACCTTTGTGGAGAAATCAGCCATGGTTTCCAGATCTGTTGCAAATGTTGATAGATTTCTTAGACAGAATTCCATTGTGGAAGCATCTACTGAGGTCACCACAAGGTCAGCCTCATCCGTTGGTAAAACGTTTGAAACTGGTCGTATGTTGCGTATCATGAGCTATCTCAAAAATAGAGGGTTTTCAGAACAAGCTGCAAACATTATCAGATGCTCCTGGAAATGATCAACTAATAAACAATATGATCTTGCTTGGAACCGTTGGGAACTTTGATGTTCTGGGCACACAATTGATCCAGTTAGTCCCTCTGAAGCGCAGATTTTGAATTATTTATTCATGCTCTTTGAGCAAGGGAAATCTTATAGTGTGATTAACACACACAAATGTATCGTGGTACAGTCTTTGGTTGCAATGGGGAATAGTAGTTTTTTTAATAATTCTTTTAATTACATGATTCATGAGAGGTTTATTTATTTCAGTTCCACCGAAACCAAGATATACATATACATGGGATGTCAGTATTTTATTAAAATATTTGTCATCTTTATTTCCATTATGTCATTGCAGGAGCATACAATTAAATTAGCATGTTTGTTGGCTTTAGTTACTGCACAACGGGCTCAGACACTTGTTTCATTAGATCTTGATTATATAAAAAAAGATGGAAAGAATTTATATTTTACGATACCTGAGCTAATGAAAACATCAAGACCATCTAAACATTTTTATAAAGCCAGGTTAAGACTTCAAAGTTATTAGTTTCCTTCAAGTCTGGTAAAAGTGTTTCTATTTCCACCGTTGTTAGGTGGATTAAGGAATGTTTCAAAAATGCTGGCATAGATACAGAAATATTTAAAGCTCATTCTGTTAGAGGGGCTGCAACATCTGCAGCCTTTCAGGCTGGAACAAAATTAAAGGATATTTTGAGGACTGCAAATTGGTCTTCAGTTAATACTTTTAAAACGTTTTACCATAGAGAAGTTTCAGATAATGTTTCAAGATTTTCAGAAAATATATTATCACATTGATGTATGTATAAAAATTATATATCGTAGCTTAATTTGATGTACCATTGTTTTATATGGTGGATTGTGGAATCATGGACTGGACAGATGGTGGGTTCTTTCTTGTATTTATTATTGGTGGATATTCATGTATTTATCAATGGTGGATATATTTTTGTGATTGTGATTTATGGACTACTATTGAATGGATTATGAATTTCATGAACTGATTGAAATTAATTATATTATGGATTTTGCTATATAAATTTGGTGATTTTATTTTTGCAATTTGTTGTTTCTTTGAATCTGCAAAGGTAACCCGAACAGCCTGAAGGGCGAAATGGAACGAGAATCCCCCACCTCATCCAAGCTTGTGATGGATGAGGGGGATTCTCTGATATGAAGCCCGAAGGTCTGGAGGGTTAACTTCCCTCCTACATCCTCCCTTAGTGTTGTATAAACAACAAATTGTTCTTTGGATAAAGCGAGTGGATCGTGTGTGTTACGCTATTTATAGGACGGATGTATTGATACGTATCGGGTACCATTTTTTGTCTTTGAGCTTAGGGTCGCGTGCCGGGTAGATTGAACTATTGTAAAGTTAACCCTCCAGCCCTCCGGGCTTCATATCAGAGAATCCCCCTCATCTATCACAAGCTTGGATGAGGTGGGGGATTTTCATGTATGTGCAATCAATACATGATTTGAAAAGGTGATAGATGTAAACGTCAACAATATCGGATTAAAACAAACTGTCAATAGTGTTACTTTCTTAGGTAACAAAACATCATTAGTATAAAATTAAAAATAGCAAAAAATATACTACTCCTGCAGCGCAGTAATAAATTCACATAAAAACATAATGTGTTTGTATAAATGTCATTTGACATTTTTTACAAAATAATTAATATAGATAAGAAAAGACGTCTGGTTCTAGTGCGTGTAATGTTTCTATAATTAATACACTTCCAAAAGATAATAGATACGCGGCCATTTTGAGATCAAAGAAAAAATATAAAAAATAATTTTTTATTATCGCATATAATACAATATCACTAAATTAAAAAAAACATCGTAAAAGGCTTATTAATTCACGATCAACCGTCAGAACATATTGTTTTGCCAATGATAACGCTACGAAATAGTTATGTGATTTTGATTTAAAATCATTGATCTTCTGTTGTTACAACTCGCCAAGAATCTATTTTTGAAAATGAAAGGAAATTAGCCGAACAAATCGAAATCAAAAATACCAATACATATTAAAATCAAATATCCCAAGCGAAGTAAAGACTGTGAAAACAGGCAAAATAATTTTAAACACGTTAACACCCCCGGGCAGTGAGACAGTATGCTCTAGAATGGTAAGAACTTCCTTTTAAACTAGCTACAAGGGAAAGGAAAGTTGACAGCACTAAGTTGAATTCATCACGTTTGTTATGCTACTTTAAAGTATTCCGTGCATGTCTTATTCACATATTATACCAGTTTTAATTTAAAAAACTAGACGGCCGTTGAGGAATACAATTCCTCATTAGTAGTACCTGGACCAGAATTATAAAACTAAAATTGTTATCAAGATGTTACAAATATACCTAAATGACCTAAATACATGTTACCAAATTAAGCTAAGGAAATACTTTGCATAAGGGAGTATACCTTAGTTTTTGAGGAATTTCAAATTTTAACTAACAGCAAATTTAGACAATAGTATACGCATGTCTTAATTTAGGTTCAAGTCCAAATATGAAGCCGAACTTAAGGAAACAGTTAGATATTTTATATCAAGCTCATTTAATGTTTTGACACTGAATTTGCTTTGCACCTTATAAATCATACAATAGAAACAGTATTAAATTCAACCAACTACCTCCCAATTTGGCAATTAATCGATAGCCAGAAAACCTTAATGACCCTAAATGCATCTTTTCATGTAAATGGAATCCTCAAGATTAGTACATTAGTAGCAATTGACCATTATCTATCAAACTGACAACAACTTAATACAAACATGAAAATCACATTTAAAGACACATGCATATTATAAAGAAGAAATGATACTTTTGTGGGTTCTTTAGTTTCATTCATACGTTATTGAATTATTTATCTGGTTTTAACAGCTTCCCAGTAATGGTCATTTTGACGTGTATTGATTAATGTTGTTTTTCTATCAGTTAACAAAACTTCAGACATATTTTGATTTCAAGGATACCGACATGATGGATAGGGGTCATCGGTCTTGTTGAAAAATACTCATTAATTAAGACCATTAAATGGCTTAACGTGATTTTTTAACATATCTCTGACAAATCAAATATTACACATTGGAAAATCTAACGTAGCTTACTATTACAAAACCAACATTTACTATGCAGTTTTTCAAGTCTACAAGACATTAAAACCTTTATGGTCGCCTTCACAATATTGTTGATAAGTAAGAGATCTGTAGATCCACAATTACGCTGGGTATAGTTGACTTCCTATATTTTGATTGTTTATTCTTAATTTTGATTTCACACATGGCGGTTGTAGCTAGCTAAATGTGTAGTGCTTACCTCTCCTGATCATCTGGCTTCCTTTTCTTGGTGTAAGTTCACGTGTGCTTAACCTTTTTTGGCATTAACAAAGGTTTTAGTTTAGGAAATTCACATGGTTTGAAATAAAATGTAATTTGAAAGACTGGACTGGTAACTATGAAGGTGGACTAAGTTTACCCGAGGATATCATAAACTCAGTAAGCAATACATTTGTATTGTTAGCAATACACTACTGTCTCAATTTGCTGCTAGACATAATAAGAAAATCTCTCATGAAAAGTCTTCCCTTAGCTAACTTTGGTTAAATATATATATTAAGGTCATTTGAAAACTTTTAACCCATTGGAAAAAGTTTGATTTCACAATTTTCAAGCACTCTTGATGTGGAATTTTATTCCTCAAACGGTCGTCTAGTACTGTTAATATAACTTGGAATAATTGGTTATGTTTGCTTTTTGATTAATAATATATTTAAACACGATATTATATCTTAGTTTTAGTGCATTTGTACTCATTGTGTTAGATAAATCATACCTTATACAGTCCAACCTGTGTTAAAGGCCACCTCTATATAAGTGCCACCTGTCTATAAAGGGCACTTTCAATTCCTCCCGAGCCATTTTACTCTTTATTTAACCTCTATATAAGGGCCACTGTTCAACTGAGCCAGAGGCCACCCTATTTTTGTACAAAATGGCCCATGAACCTGTCTATAAAGGCCACTTTTTATTCGTATTTTGGGGACAAGTTTTGTTATAGTTTCTAAAAATTTGTGCAAAAATGTTAAGCCTTGTAGTTTTTTGAAAATCTTGAAGCTAAAATCAGATTTGATTATTTAACTTTAAACCATTGATCATTAAACTAAGTACATGTAACCAAATCTGTATGTTGATAACAAAAGAATTTTTAAAAAGTATATTTTTGAAACTTTTTTAAAAACTTAAAAAAAATCTTAAGTCATTTATCCTCATGTCAACAAATGAAGCCATAAAGCACTAAGGATAAATTATTACTCATTATTAATTATGATACATATACATGTACTATTTCCTATTGTTTTTTTAATTACTGGCTTCTACCTATTAAAGAAAACATGTCTTTATTTAAGATATGTGTATATACTTGGTGATTTTTAAGGTTTTTTTTTTCAAAGATTGATAAATAGTGTGGTCAGAAGATTTTTCTTTAATTGTTTTCAAAGAAATTATTCTGTTAAAATTAGCTAATGCCTTTTTTGTAAGAAATTTTAACAAATAAAATAGATAAATTAGAACTGCTCACTATTTTTCCAACTAATATTTATATTGATGTCATAACTGGATTTACAAACCTCTATATAAAGACCACCTGTCCATAAGGCCACTTTTGCAACTGCCCCCGTGTGGCCCTAATAGACAGGTTAGACTGTATTTGCATTCTAAAATTTATCATCATTTAAAAATATACTTTTAGAATCACGTTATATTGGTTTATTTATCGTTTTTTTCAAACAATATTTTTTATATCTTGATGATATCTTCATGTCTTTTGATGTCGCTAATGTGATTTTCCAGTACCAAATTAGAAGTGGTAGGTTCGCAAAATCGATGATAATTAAGACGTTTAATACTACTCAGTAAGTAGATATTTGTTTGCTCTCTAACTTTGCCTAAATATTTTACTCTTCAGGTTTATAACAGCAATAATGAAATATTAACTTCTGTTACATGTACAGTCCAACCTGCCTTAAAGGGCACCTCTATATAAGGGTCACTTGCTTATAAAGGCCAGAACAATCTTTATTCATATTATTTAACCTGTATATAACAGCCACCTGCCCATAAACGCCACTTTTACTGGTTCCCTTAGGTGGCATTTATAAACAGGTGTGACTGTATTCTTTACACATTGTTTAAAGAACGCAATCGTTCAGCTACAATAGGGTCTGCATAATGTATTGAAAGTAACATTGATTGAGGACGTAGTGAATTGTCTTCCGGGGGGAATATTGTTCCCGAGCCGAAAAGCGAGGAAGATAAAACTCCCAACAAGAGATAATCCTTCATATTTTCCTAAACCAAGGACACATTAACTTTGTAATACTGAACAATAAGGTGAAATGTTCTTTTTTACTTTTACTCGGATTAGGATGTCATAATGCATTTAATCAGAAAATAGGGATATACGGACAGCAGTAGGAATACTCGGTAGTTTTTATGACCAGCAGCGCACGTTGTAAATCCTATGACAATGATGACAGCTGTTTTAAATAATCGGAATTGTTACATAGCACGTAATTCGAATTTGACCAATAATTGTTTTAGAACTTTCTGTAAGGTATATCAATGTGGATATTACTGCCATGGATTGATGTTATTCCTATATTCCAGATTAAGGTACTACAGTGAAAACGAATGATGATCGTTTTATTACGTCGTAATGTTTTGTTGTACTACACATGGAGTAATGAGGCTTGGTTATAAATATAAGAAAACCATTAACACAATATAAACAAAGTAATAAAATAAACATTTATAATCCTATAAAATTATTCAATTTGTAATCACAAGATTAGATAAAATACCGATTCTTATACATACTGCCTCATATCTATGTCTCTATGTTAAACATTCCATTTGGGAATACAGTTATGTAATAATGCGATATATACTGATGATAATACATATAATACTTTCATTTTCCCACTTCTTTTTTAGTTTGTTAGTTCACTTCCCTGGTGGAATTTCGAGTGTAATAAAATATTGAAATCAAACAGGTTTAGTTCTCTTCACTTCCCTGTAATTAGTCAGAGTCATAAACATTACCACTGGGGACCAAGTATTTTCGTTTTGTTTGTTCCATTGAAAAGTCAGGATATTTGAATCATAGTCTTGAAATTGGTTTAACCTGTCTTTTGTATGTTTTTATAGTTTTGCCACCAGTTTCATATACGATGGTGTCTAGAAAACATGAGACCTGCAACTTTTATAATATCTCTAATAATACCAATTAAACGGCAGTGCTAGAGTTACCTTCACTTGTGTTGAAAGACTTTATGTCATATTGAAAAATAACATTCATAATTACTAGAAATTCACTCAGACCTAAGTCGATCATGAACTAGGTCGATATATAAGCCTTCTTGTGGCTCATTTTAGAACACTATCTTGTATTTCATTTCGTATTTTAATGTCCTTGATGTCTCTGTGGTAAAATATTATACATCTGAGGAGTGAGCACATTGTCTGTTTATTATTAAATTGTAAAATATTGTAAAATATATTTCGGTCCTTTGGGTTTTTGCAACATCTTGGTTTCATAGTTTTGATCCAAGCACTACTGATGAGGAATTGTATTCCGAAACGGTCGTCTAGTGTTGTAAAATTAACACTGGTATATGTAAATAGAACAGGTAGCCACAATTCCTTTGCAATAAAACTTCACTTTAATGTCACTAACATTACTTATTAATCTTTATATTTTACGCATTGCGACATCTTAAAAATATTTGGATTAAACAATTTTGGTCCGAGTGATGTATATTTTTTATTCCGAAGCGGTCGTCTTTAAGCATGTTTAATTATAATTATGATGCCATGGTGATCTCATTGAAACTATCAGTATGTTATTTTAAGTGTCATTGCAGCCTCTTGGTCAAGTTTAAAAATGTCTATCAATGGAATATATATTATGCCATAGAGAAGAACTTGCTGTTGAATCTGTATGTCCCTCAAGTAATTTATCCTCCGTAATTGCATATAGATAACATATTATTCTCAGTGTACAAACCATCTGTTTATTATTGTTAATTAAACTTTGTACATGATATTCTTTTCATCCATCATCAATATCAAACTACCGTAGTATTTGTACACAAGTTGATAAAATATAATGAACCGTAAATTAGAAAATTTACCACAAATATCAAATATAATAAGACAACACTTCTGAGTTAAATCGTTTACGTATTACTGACGTAGCTTGCATTCACTAAAAGAGAATATTGTCGTCACTATCATATTCTAATGTAAGGTCATTAGATTTGGATGACTTTATATTACAATTGTATTTTTAATTCCACGTTTTACTTATCACTGTTGAGAAGAATCATCGCCATAGCAAAGGTATATAGATGCAATTCAAGAGTCATATTTGAAATTATTATATTTTTTCTCTAACATTTTCAAATACAAAATACACGGACGAATTGTTGGTTACTTATTTAGTAACATAATCAATGACAAACATAATAATCAATGTCCGAATCACAATACAGAAGCAAAATAAAAACTTAAAAATTGACAAATTGAGTTAATCACTTGAACTTCCACCAGAGAAGTGAGGACGACTGCTCCGGAAGTGTAAGCACCTCCTGTTTATCTATCTGCATCAATAATGTGTGTAATCAAAATTGAGATGAAAGGCACAGGAACTATAGTCCGTAAAATATATCCAAGACAATCCTAGAAAGCTGCTGAGTTTTAATGTTGGAATGTGTGAAATTTTGTATTTATACATTTCTGGCTGTAAAAATGAAGTAGATGGTTTTTGTCTTCTCAAATCGCACAACTGCACTGGTCATGTAATCCACTGCTCGTTCAGAGCATGCTGTTGATAATCGTTAATCTCAATACCTTGTCTTGTTCAACTTTATAGCATTGACTTGTTTTTCTTTTGTCCTTGGATGCATTGGTCGTTCCGAAATACATTAATTTAGTTGTAAGTTTGTTTTTCTTTTATAAACAAGGTATCATAAAGTCATTAATGTTATCAATAAGTGACGAATCTCAATCCGTATTTAATTAGAAACTGGATTATTACGGTACTTTGAGCTACATCCCTTATCAGGTGTATAAGTATACCTTTTATTCCTATCTAATCTTTCAGTTTAATTCCACACAATCTATAGTACATACTTATGTATGATAGTACTTAAAACATAATCAATATGATTTATATGCTGCTGCTAAAACTAATACAAATTCCAGAAACATGAAAATATACGCCCAAGAGAACGCATAATCAAAAACAAACATACTAATCCATTTCCGAATCTCAATCCAGAAGCAAAGTAAAAACTTTGGAACTGACAAGTTAGGTTAGACACGTGAACTTCCACCAGGGAAGTGAGGCCGGGTGCTCCGGAAGGGTAAGCACCTCCTGTTTAGCTAGCTACACCCGCCACGTGTGTAATCAAAATTGTGTGAAAGGAACATGTTCTTGTTCATAAACAAGTTCTTTTTGAGTAAACAAGATCATTTCTAGCAATATGATAGTTATATTTTGCATATGTAAGTTTTCATTTTAATAACGAAATCTAAAAACAATCATTCACTATAAAAAACAATATGTAGATGACATAATCCAATACCATCAACCAAAGGCATAAACAACAATCGTAAAACATATGATGAAAAGGTTAAGAAACACCAAGATAAAACTGCAGATTTTGGAGAGGCATTAAATGTATTGCAAAAAAATAGTATGCAATGGAGTGGAGGAAGTCCAATTTATCAAACTCAATCATACTGATCTATGACCCAATCGTAATTGATAAAAAATAAAAATAAAATCTTAGGTTAAATACCGGTACATAAACTTCTACCAGGGAAGTTTTTCCTGAAAGGTAAGGAAATAAACAATTCGAAGCATTTAAACAACATATATTTTACAGCCTTAAAATTGTCATTGAACATAAATGTTTTCAAATTTTGCAATTGTCAAATTTAAATTCTCTTGGTTTTCTTCCTTATCGTGTATTTGTTTCACAATTAATAGTCTATGGTGGAGCTTTGCTGAACATAGAGCTTGCCCCCACTACGGGAACCTAATACAACGAAGCATACTGCTTAGAAATAATTTCTTGAGTTATTGCATCCCCTGGCTTATCAAGGCCCTAAAACGTTTTATGGACGTCATCATAATATTGTTGTTAAGTATGATATTTTTGTATCCGAAATTTGAGGTCCGACAGTTTATGTCGCCTTCATTCTTAATTTCAATTTCTGTAATGATATAAGAAATTATATAAAATAAACCCAAATATTTTCTGGTTTACAAAATTGTACTTTCAGCTATAATTTATATAAGGTTAATAATTACTCAGGTCATCCTCAGGTCAATGGTCAGGCAAGCCTTTACCTCTAGGCAATATATTATTCAATAACGTACAGCCTGGCCATTACATGATGTATACACCTTTGTCTAATTAACCTTTACAAATCATGATATTTGGTAAAAGGTTAGGTCATGCTCTTCCCTTCTGTTATCTAACAGAAGAGTATATAAGGTTTCGCAGGCTTTATTGATATACACACACACATCTACATACAGACGACACACACCTTTGTTACTGAGTGTGGAAGTCCCACTGGAGATTGTTATTACAGATTGGAATATAGCCATCGGAAGACCACAATAAAAACTACAAACGGCAGAAAAGTCTTATAGTCTCAATTACATCATCACATTTCACAAATGGCGGGTATTGCAAGTTAACAATAGGCGCTTGCCCTTTCGGATCATTGGATCTCAATCCCTGGTGGACGTTCACATGTGTAACTTGACATTTTCAAAGTTTTTACTTTGCTTCGGGATTGTGATGTTGTCATTTGTATGTTTGTTTTTAATTTTGTATATCATTTCACCAAACGAATAATAAGCGAATTTATTCTAATAATTACAAGAACTAATGTAACAGTAGCAGGTCCATGAATAGGACCATCAGTGATTTTTTCAGAACCTTCCTTTTGAATCGTTTGAAGTATCGGCTCTGTTAAGCTATGTAAAATATATTTGTAAGTTATTTATTACATGACGTTATTGAAAACGGCGATAAATAATTCCCTTTATTATAAAAACGCGAATTATTGCGATACTTTGTGCTAAATATTTTTTTTATTCTTATCTAATCTTTCAACT
Organism: Anadara kagoshimensis; assembly: GCA_021292105.1. Classification (NCBI taxonomy): domain Eukaryota; kingdom Metazoa; phylum Mollusca; class Bivalvia; order Arcoida; family Arcidae; genus Anadara; species Anadara kagoshimensis. The sequence continues at coordinate 39,668,816 of CM037857.1, forward strand.
TAATGCCAAACAAACTATAGTAAATATTAATATATGATAGTACTGAAAACATCATTAAGGTGATTTATATGCCGCAAAAAGTTATATGTACAAGAACTAAACGTGGTTAAAGTTAATTAATTTCATAAGAAACTATTGTATATTCTGTAGTAGTCTTTTTTCACCTAAGAGTTAAGTTTCAAGAACAAGAGTAGGTTTTAAAATACTTGTGTTATTATTAAAGGAATATATAAGCTGATTTTTCGGGATGACGAAATAAGTAATTGCATTTTCCATATTCAAAAACAACTCAAAATATAAGATACTTTCAGCCGTAAAGCTCAATATGCTTATTCCTATTTTACAGACAGATTGTAAACCACATACCCTAGACAACACGTTTTTAAGTTCATTTATTTAGACATTGCAAGAATTAATGTAACAGTAGCAGGTCATGAATAGGATTTTTTTCAGAACCTTCTTTTTAAATCATTTGAAGTATCGGCTCTTTTAGGCTATGTTAAATATAATTATAAGTTATTTATTACATGAAATAATTGAAAACGGTGATAAAAACTTTATTCCATTTAGTATCTTTTTTTAAATAAAAATGTGAAAAATTACGATACTTTGCGCTAAAGACCTTTTTATTCCTATCTAATCTTTCAACTAATGTCAAACTATCTATAGTAAGTACTTATATGTGATAGTACTGAAAACATCATTAACATGATTTATATACCGCCAAAAGTTATATGTTCTATCACTATTCCAGAAACATCGTAAACGGTCATTTATTTCATCAAAACGTATAGTGGATGATTCTGTAGTAGACTTATTTCACCTCAACGTTAAGTTTCAAGAAAATGAGTAGGTATCAAAATACTTGTGTTATTATTAAAGTAATGTATGAGCTGATTTTGCAGGTTGACGAAATAAATAATTGCATTTTCCATATTCAAAAAAAAAGATATTTCAGCTGTAAAGCTTACCATGCTTATTCCTATTTTACAGAAAGATTGTAAACCGCGCACCCTAGAAAACACTACGATACACTACATGTATTTAAGTTCATTTATTTAGACATGTAACAGTATGTTGGCATTCGATTGTATCAAATATTGTATTTACGTTTTAAAGTTAAGTTAAACGCGTCATTTCATCTAGGGAAGTGAGACTGGGTGCAGTGAAATTTAAAATAAATTAAACTACCCAAACAATTTCACTAACATATTTTTTACAACCTAACATCTAATGGTTACTGAACATGACAACTTTTTCATTTTTAAAGTCGTGTTATCGACGAATTTATTTATTCCAATAATTGCAAGAACTAATGTAGCAGTAGCAGGTCCATGAATAGGACCATCAGTGATTTTTATCAGAACCTTCCTTCTGAATCTTTTGAAGTATCAGCTCTGCTAAGCTATGTAAAAATATTTATAAGTAATTTATTACATGAGGTAATTAAAAACGGTGATAAAAACTGCTTCCATTTAGTATCTTTTTAATAAACACGTGAATAATTACGATACTTTGCGCTAAAGACTTTTTTATTCTTATCTAATCTTTCAACTTAATGTCAAACTATCTATAGTAAGTACTAATATATGATAGTACTGAAAACATCATTAACATGATTTATATACCGCCAAAAGTTATATGTACAAGCACTTTACCAGAAACATAGTGGATGATTCTATAGTAGGATTATTTTACCTTAAAGTTAAGTTTCAAGAACATGAGTAGTATTTTGAATATTTGTGTTATTATTAAAAGACTGTATTATATATGAATATATGAGCTGATTTTACAGGATGACCAAATAAATAACTGCATTTTCTACATTTAAGAAAACAAAATATTAGACACTTTGAGGTGTATAACTTGTCGTCCTTGTCTCTATCTAATCTTTCAACTTAATACCAAACGATCTAAAGCACGTACTGATCTTTGATAGTGTCGAAATCGTGATTATGATGATTTATATGTTATAAAAAGTTATTTGTGGAAGTACCTTTCTAGAAAAATGGTAAAATGCCGTTGATTTCATAAATATTATCCATATGAAATTTTGTATTAGTCTTAGTTCTTATCATCTTATCTCTGAAAAAAGTATCAATAACGTGAATTGCATTTGATACAAATAGCATTATTAAACTTATGTACAGGTATTACATAAGCTGATTATGAAATACGATTGATTTGCTTATGAATATCATGGTTATAAGTATCAAATACAAATCTGTAAGTATCAATAACAGACATATCAATCTATGTCTAAACCAACATTCAAAAGCTAAGTGAATCTAGAAATGATTGTGTTCCGGAAGGGTTAGTATCTAGCTCATTACAGTAGCTAATTGTTTAGTCAAAATCGTGAATAAAAGGAACATGAAGCTATGGAACGCCAAATATATCCAGGTTTAGTTTGGCTACATATACATTAAACTTATCAGCAATATTATAGTGACGGCCATTACGTTTTTGAGGGTCTTGATAAGCCGAGGCGTGCAATAGACTTGCGTCAAGTTTATTTAAAAGCAGCATGCTTCGTTGTATAGTCACCATAGTGGGAACAAGCTCTTCCATAGCGTATTGAATGTGAAACAAATACACCATAAGCAGGAGATACAGGTGTATTGCTGCTCAGCAAATACTGCTATACACGTAGCATTTCGTTGGTTTAATTTATGAGGTATAAATCTAAATATAAGGCAGGATTTGAAGAGTCAGTCGTCATTTTTATATCAAGCTCACTGGGATAGTTGGAATCCGCATAATCTGCAAATATAAGAATTTTAATATACAGAACGCCATTTGTATATCTGTATTTTAAGTTGAATGATTTAGCGACAGTCTTCTCTCAATATTAAGCAAGGTTCTGCATAAATTCTGTATCACAGGAACAAAAAACAAAAAATCAGCAAACAATGGTTGACAGTTTGTTCCCACTTGTATACCGATTGTTTGTTGGAAAATTATATTACCAAACACAATAAATATCTTAGTCTATCAAAATTTCTAACATTTTATTGATGATATCTTTTGTTAGGAATCTATATGGTGATCGACAAAATAACTTTTCTTTTAATCTTTCAATTTAATGATTGGATTTTGTACTGATTTTCCTCCCAAGTTTTCAATTTCATGCCATACAATGTAATATAAGTACTAATATATGGTGGTGCCGCAAAAATTATTAAGAAGATTTATATGGTGCTTAAAGATATTTGTACAATCACTTTACCAGAAACATGATAAAATATCATTAATTTAATAAATATGTATGTGGGATAATGTAATAGTCTTATTTATTATTTCATAAACACAAACACAAACAACACAACTCAAATATTAATTGCCTTATTTCGGAAATTGTAGTATTTGGAACATGAGCAGTATTACTAATAGTAAAACTGTGTATTAAATAACGTACTTATAAAACTTGCGAAATAAATTGAATAAGAACGACAGTGAAGATACATTAAGATTCTTTGAGCTGTATATCTTATCATGCATATAAGTGTGCGTTTTATCCCTACCTAATCGTTCAACTTAATACCATATAATCTATAGTACATAATTATATATATAGTGGTGCTCCAAAACATAATTAACATGATTTATAGACTGCAAAACGACTTTTTAGAAGCGTGGAAAAATATACATTTGTGTTATAATCGCAGAAGCCATGTTTGAAAGATTTTTAAGAAATGTTTTATACGGAGATAGGAATAATTTGCAGAATAAATAGCTTGCAAGTGAATCATATTATCTTGTCATGTATATAAACAGAAACAATTTGTTACTGGAAATATTACCTACAATGACCGATATTGCGAAGAAAATGAAATCATTTGCAGTCGAACGAAAAACAAAATAAACAACATAAAACGAATATTAAACCACTGATTATAAAACTTCATACTTTTATTGGTACTTCATTTATTGACGACATTGTATCCAGTGGTTTAAGTTAAATACTTTAAAAAACCAGTGTTCATTCATATAAAACATTAAATATTAAACATAAAAAACACAACAGTGGACCAAAAATAAAGTGCATGTCGTGAATGTTTTACGGTCATTTATATATTGTTAAGTTTGATATCTTTGTATCGAAAATTTCCTTGGATATATTGACGTACAATAGTCTCGTGTTCCGTTCATTCTGAACTTTACTTATTTCACACGTGGCGGTTGTAGCTTGCTAGGCAGAAGATACCAACCCTTTCAGAGCATCCAACCCTACTCCACTTGTGGATATTTTACGCATTTAATCCAAAATGCCAGTTTTCTAATTTTTAACTTTGTATTTATGATTGTGTGTTTGTGTTTGATTTCATTGTTACAGATGTAAAAACGCTGTATGTCCACATGTACAACGTACTCAAAAGATTCTGTAAATAGAATTATTTTATAAAAAAGAGTTTTGTACGGGTATTAAGACAAATTGGATGAAGCAAAAACACAAATCTGCATTAAGGCTAAGTTAAACTAGTCATGCATATTTGTATTTTGCATCTTATCTCTTTTCCTACGCAATCTTCTTTTGTTTCTTCGCATTTATGTTTAATGACACTTTTGTCGTCTTCTTCTCCCTTTTTCTGTTAATTTGATGGAGTAAAAACATTCAGAGCTAAAGTTACCTAAAATTGATTAAGGAATAAATAAAGAGAGTTGATTTAACTAGTTTTACCGCGAAACAACACTTAAAGAATTGACATGAATCATGGGAGTAAAGAACCGGTTACTAACTGTGAGATAGATATCATCAGACAATATATCGTAATATCACACAAGTTATAACTGGTACTCGTTTGATAATATAAGTAATTTAGGTGTTAATATCTAGGTGTTGTATATTTATAAATTCTGAAGCTCGTATTTCATAACTAAGATCTATCATTAATCATTCTATTGATAACAGACTTTTTCAATAACATATGACTATTAATATTTTTATTTTTTCTTTCTAATAATTTGAAGATTTCCATGGTTTTTATGATTAGTCTGTTTAGAAAATTCCGTAAAGACCTAGATAGATATAAATCTTTAAAACAGATAAACTGCCTCAAATTAACTTGCTTCTCTACAAAAATAGATATATGAAACTTGTTTTATATTTATACGAATTTTCACGAGTTTCTGGAATTTAATAGATAAATACTCTGATATGTTTATATGCAGTCAAAACACCAATAAAAGTCCACTTTTCAGTTATTCTATACAGCCGACGTAAGCGAACCACTGTATATTTGTAGCCGTCTTTTCTGCAGCCGGTGTTCAGAGAAGGTTCCATTTAAAAAACAAACAGTCCGAATCACAATACAGAAGCAATGTAATAACTTTGGAACTGACAAGTCTGGCTAGACACGTGAATTTCCACCAGGGAAGTGAGGCCGGTTGCTTCGGTAGGACAAGTATCTCCTGTTTAGTTAGCTACACCCGTCACGTGTGTAATTAAAATTGTGTGAAAGGAACATGGAAGTATGGGACGTCAAATATATCCAGGGCAATCCTAGACACAGAGACAACAAACTTAACAACAATACTATGATGACGGTCATAAAACTTTTTGAGGGCCTTGATAAGGCTAGACCTGCAATATCCCCGAGTCAACAATTTATTTGAAAGCAACCTGCTTCGTCGTACAAAGTCTCCGTCGTGTTAAATTTTAAATTTTACGGTACATTTTACTCATTTTGAATTTTTATGTAATACATTTACATGAATTATTTACCAATACATTACCTATATAAATATTAAACGATAATATTTCAAGCTGATACACGATTCATTTTATTTGTCTGAGTGCATTAAGTCATTTACAATTCATCAATCTATTTCATTTTCAGTTTTTATTAATTGCATTTCAATATTAAACCCAATAAATTAAAATTCGAAAAAAGTCTTAATATTTTACTTATTAAATAACTGACAATATCGCTTAAATTCGTATTAAAATTTGAAAGGAGTCGATTTTTTAACAAAATGCATTAGAAGTTCGACAATCGTATATTGTCGAGAAGTCACTTTGATAATACATTTGCAGGTTATATCGGACCATTGCAGAGATCGCATGATAAATATTAATATATTGCATACAATCTGCACCGCTATAACATTATAAAAAACAGGTTAAGGTGAATCACTTTCCTAGCGGTCTTTTCGACTTTATATGTCGATATCATTACACGATTTTGATATATTTTTCTCTCTACAATCCGTTGTTCTTTGTTTTGTTTTTCTTGTCTCTTTTAGATTTCTTAGCTTCCTATTTCCGTCTGTTAATTACCCCAAACAGTCTGGTTGTACGTAGAGTATTATCAGTCTGGTCCCTTATTATTTGATATATTTTTTCTCCACAATCCGTCTTTTGTTCTCTTTGTTCTTTCTTCGCTTTTTTCTTCTTGTCTCTTTTAGATTTCTTAGCTTCCCATTTCCATCTGTTAATTACCCCAAACAGTCTGGTTGTACGTAGAGTATTATAAGTCTGGTCCCTTATTATTTGATATATTTTTTCTCCACAATCCGTCTTTTGTTCTCTTTGTTCTTTCTTCGCTTTTTTCTTCTTGTCTCTTTTAGATTTCTTAGCTTCCCATTTCCATCTGTTAATTACCCCAAACAGTCTGGTTGTACGTAGAGTATTATAAGTCTGGTCCCTTATTATTTCGCAGAAACATCAAACAAATTGTTATTGATGAGGATGTTATTGTTGTTGTTGTTGTTTGGGTTACATGTTTTCAGTTCTTTATTATCACTAGACATATGCAAATCACGTATATAAATTATATTTCTGATATTACAAAGCTATCATTTTACAATCCCCCGTCTATGATGATAGACTACAGTAAATATATATAATTCATCTTGCTGTATTTTTCCTGAAAGTCATCATTATTAATGTTTCAGCTTTTAAGATTGTTATTAATGGAAGTAAAAATGCAACAGACATAATGTCATATGTGGATTAACTAGTAGATTCATAACTTGATAACGTGATATCTTTGTCTACGTATTCCCAAATGGTAGTGCTAACGATACTTTTTTTAATATTTGTTATTTTTATTTTGGCATAACACAAAATTGATTATAAAAAAATAGCATAAGCATAATAAACAACACATCTACATATCTACAAAATACGGGTATATGATCCTTACAATTTTTTACAACAGTTATATAATAGTCATAGATACGTACAACAATGAAATACACTATAACAATACTTATAATGCCAAATATAACATCACAATATAATAATATGTTAAAAATAGTGAACACCTTTATCATTTTATATAAAATTGTTCAAGAAAACGTTTGGTGGCAAAGTATATGTAATCCAAAAATGGAATGGAATTTCTTAAGGACTTAAATGCATTGTGTGTTGTAAAACTTTTTCCTCGTCTATCTTGCAAAAGCTTCTGCAGGCTGATAGTTATGTACAGGAAGTCCATCGGGAGTATTGCAATTCTGTTTATGCTGTTTCTGTTGTTTTGTAAATAACAAACGTTGTTGTTTCCATTTTTTGTTGCTATTTAGTCTTTAAGGAATCGTACCCACTGCGGTAGCTAAGCTGGTAGAGTGCTCGTTCCGTAAGTGGGAGGTCGTGGATGTGAGCTCCGACCGGGTCTAACCCAAGACTTGAAAGTGGGTAGTTGTTGTTCTTTCGCTAAGCACTTGGCTTTACAAAATGAAAGTCACGGTTCTGTCGGATGGGAACTTAAAATAAACGAGGTCCCGTGTCACGGTGGGCTTAGTACGATAAGGAACCCTGCTGTATAATGCCATCAGGACAACACACATGCAAAAAAATTCGGCACCTTCGCCTATAGCTGGCTACGTCTCGATATAAGTGAAATATTCTTGACTGGGACGTTAAACAAAATTACTCAACTCAACTCTTTAAAGATTCTAGGTATTGAAACATTTTATTCAGCTAGATTGGTATCCTTCGTTTCGACGACTTAATAAGTGGGTGTTCGTTGTAATAAAAAACAACGGTTGATAATTTTTTCCAGTAAAATGAACTAATACCCAAAGACTACCATATCCAAAAACATCAGTCACCCATCAAGCTCAAGATACGCCCACCATCAACAGGAGGGATCTTATGTAATCCCTATGTATTCAAAAACAATTAATATTCCTTTTTCATCATTTGATAGTAATTATTGGAACCATCTGATGAGGCAATCAGGCGGGGTTTTCACAACAGGGGGCAACTTCAAAAAAAGTCTTCTATAACATCAGATCCATGTAGCAAAAATTAAACACATGTTTTACATTATATTGTGAAACAACAGAAACAGTAATTACGTGATATTTATACTTATAAAATATTTTATAAAAAAAATGTTAAACGTTTTAAAGTTGATGTTTTATATTAGTTAATCAGTTAGCAGATCTGATTATTCGCCTCATTACCAATACCATCAAGTTACATAACCCTGTTATATAATATTTATATAACCAAAACACCAATAACTCATACTTGTTACGATAATCCCTGGAGATAAAGAGATTATCAGTGTACTCATATGTACATATCTACGTAATCCAAGGAAACAGGGGAGGTAATTACATTTAAATTATGTATATACCATCTACAGATAACCAGAAATTGAAACAACTGAAGTTATATGTTGGAGTTGGTAACTGCACGCAAATATATTACCGCCTGTGAATTGGTTTTTATTTTACTATTATTTTCAACACACTATCCATTGTATTTGTAACACTCAGCTTGTTCTAGGTATGGTTGAAGCTATATATTTACAAAATTGATGGGATTAATGCAAAACGTGTGGACTTTCTAGATTGATAAAAGACATTTCAGTGAAAATTAAAAATTACCAATGGATATTTGTAACATTTTGGTCTATAAACACGGAATTTTACATTAAAATATAAGCTTATCGTACAATATAGAAGGGTATTCAAGCTTCCATAATTAGACAATACTGGGAACCAAACTTAAGCAAAGGGACGTATACATGGAACATTATACTTGATACTGTAATACATTGAGATTTTAGTTACCAGCAATTATGTCTATCCTTGTAGTGTTTGTTTGTTACTTCCTAATTATCCCCGAAGAAAGAGGGGGGGGATGATATTAAATTCGAAGTTCCGTCCGTCCTTCCTTCCGTCCTCTCGTCCATACCGAAATTCTTGTCTGCACTAATTCTCCAACACTAAGAAGCACTCTTTCACGAAACTTGTTGTAAAGCATCAACATTGATAAGAGATTGCATATCGTTAACCCAAGTTGGTTTGCTTAATTTTCCTGGGAGTTATGGCCCTTTGACTGAAAAAAACCTGTTGGCGGGGATCCTAAATCACTGAATTTGCTTGACAATGTTTATTTTAGATTTATGTTATTAAACATACCTATCCATGATTAAATTACAATCCCCCAATTGTAAAAACTCTAAAAAAAATTAATATATATTTCTCTGATTCTATTTTCCTTGCAGTCATTACTACACACTAGCGTTTAAATGTACTTTACTGCAGTGCAAATTGTCTATATATAAAAAAGGTCTTATATTTTTACCTGTATATGTAACGCTTTAACGCTTCATTGTCTCAGGTTATTTCAGGTAACCGTTCAGAATTTGCCAATTAACGTCGACTGAATGAAGGGAACGCTTCATTAGTTCCAATATAAAAATTAAATCTTAGGGCGATTGATAGCGTAAAACACAATAAAAACAGATTTTTAGAAGCTCCAAGATTAAAATATCGGTAATGATCGACACATAAAATGACCTGTCAAGTCGTAGAGATTAACTAGTCAGGGGCGATACTGGCGCCACAGAAATCACAATTAAAACAACTATGGGGTATTAGCTGTAATTGATCACAATAAGACAAACTTTTAAATGACTTTTAAATAGACATGCTTATATCACTTTTATATCTTTTTTCAAATTCTAATTACTGAACTAAAACGATTTTAAATTTTGTGGTTGTCTATTTTACATTGAGGAATTGTTATGGAATGTTGTTGAATTAACAAAATATCTGTCACTCTCTAATGCAAAAAGGTCTTGAAAAATCCTGTATGCGTTTGACCTGTTAAATTTCTGAATGTATTCTCATGGGGAGCCAAAACTCTGGTATTACATGTAAACCTTTTTTTCTGGCATCATTCACCACAACTGATGGCAGCGTTTCGAGGTTTTACCGTATCATTACCAAACCTCTTAACACCAAAATCTTCTTGAAAAATGGCAATATTTAATATGTGTATGGACAAACGATGGTAATAATTCGAGGTTTTAGTTTACAAGTTTAATAATAATTACAACCACCGGGCTAGGACTAAGCATCCCAAAGGATAGTGTTAACCCTGGATGCAATACAAATACGTTGTATTGTCAGATTAACATTGGTAATCAAAATTATTTGTTTTCAAAATTCCTCAAAAAAATAAACTATGCTCAATCGTTTAAACTATTGTCTATGTGAATTTGGTAAAATAAATTTGGTCCGTCTATTTTGTATATTTTAACCTCTAAAAATATTCGGATTTCCACAATTTTGGTTCGAGGACTACTGATGAGAAATTTTATTTTTATTTACTGTAATGTAACAAACTTCTTTATAACGCTAAAATCTGTATGGATAAACAGTAATAATAATCTGAAGTTTATCTGTAACTATAATACACAATCATTTTTCAGTCTTAATTTAAGAAATGACATTCTGATCATGGTATTTCAAGGGGTAATGCAAGATAGTGTGGCGCGTGCCAAATTCAAAATGAAGGGCTAAGCCCTAATGTCATTTCTTATATTTACAATTCTTTCTTTTAATCAATATTTTGTACCCATATTTGTTTCAACCCTTGGCGCTATTTCTTCCATACTTGCTCGTGTGAGATAGGGTTTTTAGTCATGCAAGATCGACGTATCCCACATGACAACGTGATCCCTGTGGGACATGACGTAATATTGCGGGAAAATTTATGCACACTAAGGGTCATGACCCCAATTGTCTTTCAACGAGAGTTGCAATACAATTAGCGTATTGCCGGCCACGCCCACAATGTTTCGACACTGGCCGCCATCACGGTACCAAAGCAGCGTCACGGCAACTAATGACGTACTAGTGTCAGTGACGCTATTTAACCGCACAATTCAGGCTGAGTTTTCATTCTTTTTGCGTCTCATTCAAGCATGTCGACCATGTGTCGGAATATAGTGGGCGTGGCCGGCGATCCGTCAATTGCTTCTGCATGTTGAACATCGAAGAGAGGTACAGACATATTGTAAATATACTGATACAAATTCCATGTTCTTATCAGATATACAAATTGTTTATCGATACATAATTCTATATAGTCTCCATACATACAGTACCGACATGTCGAAAGTTTAACAGTCAGCCAACGAAAAAAATTGAAGCTCGTCCGCCGATATATCGATATCTAGTAGTCGAAAAGCTGCCGAGAGATAGAGGGTAGCTGCCGAAAAGCTGTCAAGATATTGCTAACGAAGGATCTAGATGATATGACGTTTCGGTACCAATAAATTTGCCTTGTGTTTAACTTTCGACCGGTCTGTAATGTAATTCCATATAGTCGCCATACATCATTATATTTATTGGTATCCATACATCATTATATTTATTGGTACAGGTTTAGATTTACTTAGCTGTGTATGTTTGTCTGTTTGTATGTAATAAATATATTGTATTAATTGAACAACAATAAATATCCACATTACTGACTTACGATACATGTCTTATCAGAAACGAATACAACATACATCATCAGTGATAGTCATCAGCAGCTACATTATGTCGTATCACTCTAATCAATATAGCATTGGCAGGATTTAGTACATGTGTCAATTCGTCGATACTAGGTTTTTTGTCACATAGATGTTGTTTCTAACTGTGTTAAGCCGATGTAATATGCTTCCAGTTTGTTAAAATTGAATTTAAATTTATAAAATAAAATAAAATAAAATAAAGTATTTGAAAGTAAGTGTGTTTTGGATTTCTTGTAAAATTGCATGTTGTGTTGAAGTTCGTTAAAAATAAATGTATTTGTGTCCCGTATCTTGTTATTCCATGAACGAAGTTAAGGCAGTAAATTAGTTTATTTCCACATCCCAAATATTCACACAACAGGTTTTGAGTTCATGTGGCGTTTTCCTACATATATTTCGGTGTTTGCTTGGTAGTTCTATGCGCAAGCGTCTACAGATTTTACTCTGTATCTTTCTAATTGTAAGTATACCGAATAGAAAAGCGTGTTGTACTTAGAACATTACAACCAAAATATTGTGATTCTTCTATCCCCCTGTTATTGAATTTTTCTATGATAAGTTACAACTGTTGGTGGTATGAACAATTCGCTGTTTACTTTGGACGTAGAATAAAAGTATCTGCTAGTGACACCTGAGTTTAAAGGTAAATCTTTATTCAAAAGTACCACATGACCATAATGATTAAATACCGTTTGTTTTATTGTACAACATTCAAGCCGATGTGTAAAAATTATATCTTCCATTAAGCTATTTGTATTTTGCGGCTCAATTAAAGTAACCAACTAATAGACTTACAAATAGGCAGGGAAAGTTTCGTATTTCCGTGATTAAATGACGATACATTGATGAGAAAGTGTGACTCAATAAAGATTAAATACGCTATTGATTAATGCTTTTAATGAATAATTTTTAAAAATCACTGAATTATTTCTATCGATGCCAAATTTGAACTTTTATTAGTTTTGCTACGTGTAACACATTGAAGTGTCTATGTGTTGTATTATCAGCTAACCGAACCATACTTTGTTGGATTATAAAATAAAGTTAAAAACTACTTTAACCTAATTAGGTAATATCATTTTTGGTTTTACAAATGCGGAAATAGATTACTCTGGCAAATAGCTGCTTTAATGATTGTGATTTGAACACGGATCGGTATACTTGTGGTTGATGTATACTTATGCTACAACATTCATGCCACTCTAGTGGAACAATCATATAAAGATTTCATTATGCCTAGTCTACTCTTGCGGGTTCTAAATCTTGTCTATACTGATTAAATAAAATCATATTCAACTAAATTTTGTAAATTACCTTTATAAGATTCAATTGTTCGATGTTTGTAGGAACTAACATACACTTACCCTGTGAAGAGATTCGTGGAATCAATATTAATTGCTTATTAATATATAAGTTTATTTTTATTTCAGACATACACGAACTTTACAATACCGAATATAGAATGATGTCTGAATGCTGAAGGCAAGATGCACTTTAGTGCCTCATACAAGACCAGTTGTCATATTTTAATAGAACTGATAAGATTTAGGGTTTCTTCGTCTATCTTGTATTGTGCCTCTCACATATAATTCACTTTTTTACGGTTTTATACAGATAACCTTTGCGAATTAGCTCCAGGAACAATTAAATAAATATTTCTTTTAAAAAAAGTTAGGACAGGGCACCTGTGACCGACCTATAGCTGTATAAATGGATAACTCAAAATGTGTGTAGTAATTTTCTGTGATTGCTTTATCGTGGATTATCTTGGTTACTGTGGCTCTTGCCACGACAACAATAGAAATGAATTTAAATATAAATTAATATATCGTTACTGTGGCTCTTGTCAAGACGGCAACAAATTGAAATGTGGTTTCTATGGCTTTTGCTAAGACGACAACAATTGGGATATGGCTACTATGGCTGTTGCCAAGACAACAACAAACTTAAATATGGTTTCTATGTCTATTGTCAAGGCATAAAAAAATTCAATATTAATATATTGTTACTATGGCTCTTGCCAAGACAACAACAATTTTAATATGGTTACTTTGGCAATTACAAAGACAGCAAAGATTTATATATTGTTATTTTGACTCATACATTTTTATATATTTCATTTTAACTTAACGTTTTTGTTGGTACATTTGGACGTGACACGTGGTGTAAGTTTATGTATGTCATATTGACTCTCGGTCAATACATTAGATTTTGATAAAAGCATGGCTTATGATTTTGATTTATATTCTAACTTTGTTATCAAATAGAATCTGATGTCATGAATCATGATCAATTATAAGTACATATGTACTGAATGTAATTTCAGAAATATGTTAAAATCACACTGAATTAACTCTACCTTATGTTTTACGGTTAAGACGAGGTGAATGAAAAGATGTACTTATGTGCATTATAGATCCTGCACTATATATCATTCCTATATCACTCGACATAAAGTGTAAAAACAATTTGTACTTATTAATAGACAATGCAACCTTAAACCCCACTCCCAAAATACGAGAAAAAAACAAATACGCCACATATGTTACTGTAAAGCCAACAAGTTCCGTCCCAAAAATACATTACTTGATCCAAACTTCTCTATTCCTGATTTTAATCTTATAAAAAGCAAATAGTTTTATAAATAATGTTATTTATGCGTTTCACTAAAATCGGTTTTTATAATAATTTTCGGGTATATAGAAAAATGGTGAGAGTAGATTGGATAGGAGTAGAGTAATGCTGATTTACACTCCAGTCAAAATTCCTTCAATCACATCGGGGAGGTCAGTTCTCGGATAGTAACCGAACTGCCCTTAGACTAATAATGACGAGTACTGCATAGATCAACATAAGCACATGTATTGTGGCAATTTTACATAGACTAACACGTGCAAGTACCACATAGTACCAATATATGTATAAGTACAGCATAGAACAAACGTAATTATGCGCATTATATTATATTGCAAGAGGTGCTTACCCTTCCGGAGCACCAGACCTAACTTCCCTGGTGAACGTTCATGTGTCTAACCTAACTTGTCAGTTCCAAAGTTTTTTACTTTGCTTCTGGATTGTGATTCGGACATGGATTAGTATGTTTGTTTTTGATTGCATAGTATTATATTACATTGCTTTGTATTGCATTATATCCTTCCTCTCACTAGTTTCTGTAAATTTCATTCGACAATATCGGTCACGTGGTGACCTAATATAATCCATGTCAGGCAGGTCTGTTCCATATCTAGTCAGTATGAGAGTTACTTCCCCTGACCAACGTCAATAGCGCCCGCCTCGTAGTAAACACGTCATATTTATCACAAGTATTTACGGCAAATACAGACACTAGTAAAGGTGTTGTGGTATTCAAACAAAATATTTGATGTCCAAGGATAAAAGTGGAATTGATTTCTTTGACGGAAGTTGCCAGTAAGTCAAATTCATTATTATTTTCAATATTTTGTCAGACAGAATGCCAAACGACGGTATTTCTAACTCAGTCACCATTCACATGTCGCTGTATCCACCATTCAAATTGGTTTTGTAAATGATTTATTGATATGATCGGTAAGATATATTAGTTACACAGTGTTTTAGTGACATAATATGATATATAAAGGGTTTGTTTGGAGCTATAGGTTACTAAAACATACAGCAGTGTCTCACCGGTCTCCGTATCCGTGTACTGTATGTTTGTTTAAAGGTATCCACCGTGGGTCTTCAGGGTGATCGGTAGGATATAATCGCTTCGCCCTCGCCCGATATGGACTTTACTAACCATATTAGGTCACCAACAGACTGTGTAACTAATAACATTGCACGGCATTACATTACATTGTATTGCATTCTACATGCATCGCATAGAAACGCTGTTTTGTTTATGACATCATACGATTGTTGTTACATGGCCGAAGACGTCATCGCTGTGTTGTCATATTGCACTAGTTCGTATATCCGTATACAAGAACTAGTGCGATATTGATGTATTGTAAGACAAAATGGTAAATTATGATGGAATACTTATGGGAGGTAAACGATATTTATTTTGCTATATAATAAAAGGGTTATTGAACTAAGATTGTTCAATATTAGTTCAATAACCCTATTGCATTGCATTGTATTGTATTATAGAACTTCCGTCGAGTTAAGACTATTTTTTTTACCAAAAATGGAAAATTATTTTATTAATTATTTTAACTTTGCGCAGATTGTTAAAATTCTCACTTAATTATGGCGTTGACATTGACCAATCATATTTCAATTATATTTTAAAGAACAATGCCTTCAGACTTTAAACAAAAACGTTCCTT
Source organism: Anadara kagoshimensis (assembly GCA_021292105.1). Lineage (NCBI taxonomy): Eukaryota > Metazoa > Mollusca > Bivalvia > Arcoida > Arcidae > Anadara > Anadara kagoshimensis. Next base: position 39,684,894 of record CM037857.1, read on the forward strand.
GCAGAAACACACGTGTGTGCCTTAATGCGGTTGATTAAACAATTGCATGTTCAATTATATCTTAGCTAAATATGAAATAATATCTATAAAGAGGTCAAGGTCATGATTTGTATTGTTACACATGTACTTCAATTGTCAAAAACAACAAAATTACTTAAACACCAATAGAAAAATAATCCTAAAATCACATAAATAGACTGTCAATATCTCCTCGCACCTTGAGTTTTTAGATTTATTTTCTGGGGTTCAACTACTTTGTCTGTTTTTAAATAGTTTTGATTACTATAATTACTTTGATTTTTATCACCTTTGACTCCTCTCTTTCAAATTTTACAGACGTTAATTTTGTTTTGTGATTTTAATTTTACATGGCAACAAAAGTTTTATGTAATTGAAGATATTAATTAAGACCAGATAAAATCGCCTCGTACTTCAATATCTGTTAAACAATGCTGTTAATGACATTAAAATTACACGCTCTAACATATGCTGCATAATTTATGAAGGACCTTGTAATTTTATCTCGTAATTAAAATTTATGGTTTTACAATTGGATCGATGAGTGATATATTTTTTACATAGAATGATCAATGTTGTATTTTAATTGTTTCATATTTGCAATCAGAAATAATCAGCAATTTCCTTCTCTACAGCTTTATTATCTATCAATTTGTTCAGTAACGAGTTTCTAAAGATAGTTCAAACATAAATTTGAAGTTAATTTGTCACTTTAAGCAAATAATGTTTCGTTTTCTAATTAAAGCTCCTAATTCAGAAAGTCGGTACAGTAGAAGGGCGTCAACATGCTACAGGCAAATACATATCAGTTACACCTTAATATATTGTAGTGTCATCGTGATTTTCTGTACCTGTTTAAATCATAATTAACAATTACCAATAACAAGTTTGTCAAGTGCAACTGTGCCAGATTTTCACCTGCATGTTAAACAAGATATTATCACCTAAATGTAATTTAAGTCCATTCGAGAAGCACCAATTTAAAACCATATATACTTCATTTTTGTGAATGTTTCTAATATTTCTTTTCTAAAGCCTATGTGATATGTCACAAAGGTTTATGTTTGAAGGAAACAACAACTAATAGCATATAAATAGATTATTGTCATTTAATTGTAGACTGTACCTGAATGGTTTAAAGCGTAGATAGGTGGGTATTCCACTGGGAGTGGTTCTAGTGTTGGGTTTATCATTTCGCTTCTTGAATGTCGATTATTTTCTCCAAGAACTGATCGCCTCTATATAAACGAACGGGTCTTGATGAGGATGTAAAACATTATTACTCCGCTGCAGTCCAATGTGTAGTGAAACTTTTGACCTACACCAGTAAACATATGACAATGTCAAGTTTTGATATTTGTACTACACGACGTTTTACAGCTATCTTACATAATGTCTCATTGTAAGATTTGCAATGACTGCCTTGATGTAAGTTCCAAAAGCAATTATTTTATTTAGAAATATAAATCTACAAACATATACTTCGCTTCAAGGAATACCGTTACAATTTAGACCCCATTATTTCCGTAGAGTTTGAGTCTGGCCCCGTCATTAAACCCAGCATTACTTGTTGATGCAAAAGGCTCTAAATATGAGATTTGTATAAGATTCTCCTATCATAAATAGGGCCCATACCATCTAACCTTCTTTCTTTTATATAAAAAGTTGCTTAATAATTTTCCTCAGTAGCTTTTTTCTATTTTTGAAACATTTATTGAATGTTTTATAAGTTTGTGATGACCTTATGTTAAACCATATATTTAAAAACGTATGACATGGTATATTTGCCAAAATGCTACATATTAATCTTTTCTACAGTGCAGATCCATCTGGTGAACTACTTAAAAAGTAAATCCTTTAATAGATATATAGACAGACGTTTAAATAATGTTATTTTTAGAGGTTAATCTTATTGGATTCAAGCCGTTATTACGTATCTGGTAGGAATTAACATGTATTATCCTATTGGCAGATTAACGACAAATATTAATAAATATGAATCGTAACACTTAATTGTGGCTGTAGAAAATATTGTTTTTGGCAAGTTTGATATGTAACTATCGTCGTTGACATTTTCGTGTTTTTAAACAGTATATTTTCAACAATACACAGATCTCTTAGTATTGGTTAAGCAAAGGCAGGTTGCTTTATTGTAACACTGATCCATCTGGAGCCCTCTAAAATCCTCCACAAATCGCCCCGAGATTAAGACATGGTTTTCTTTTCACATATCAATATGTATATCAATGATTTTATGTTTGATAAGAAAAATTAAGCTTATACATGTCAATTGTATAACTATAAAACTTATAATTTTAACGAGTTTCTTAATTTTGATACACATATGTAGTTATAAACGAATGCTATATAATATATACTTTCTGTTCATGGTTTGTGATGTATTGTTTTGTGTCATTGGATCTAGAAATTGTTACAGCAATCCGTTTTGCATTACTGACATTGGAATGGTGAATATATAACGTAAGTACGGATTTATTTCTATAAAACACCTGTTGATGCAAAAGGTTTCTACCTGATGCTCTAGTTTTTATTTAAGTGGACTTTAAGTCTTTTCTGGGTCAATTCACCAATTGATCGGTTGGTCAAAATGTATTTTAAGGAACTTTACAAATGTCCAATTTTATCATGTCTACCTTAAATACGACTGTCAAAATAGTTCCTTTCATAAAATTTTTATTACATATGTGGCGGGTGTAGCTAGTTAAAAAGGAGGTGCTTACCCTTCCGGAGCATCCGGTCTCACTTCCCTGGTGGAAGTTTATGTGTCTAGCCTAGCTTGTGAGTTCCAAAGTTTTTACTTTGCCTCTGGATTGTGAGTCGGACATGGATTAGTATGTTTGTTTTTGATTGTAGATTTGGTCATGTATATATATATACATTTCTGTAGAAGAAATATTCTAAGTGCGCCATTCTAGTAACAGCATTTATACTGATTATTTTTACCAGTACCAACAAATAACTACGTGTCTGTTTTATGAATGTTTGATGTTATGAAAATGAAAATACTGAACATAAAAACGATCATGGTACGAAAGCTTGTTCGTGTCACTTTGTTATCTGATTTTTTTTTCTCAAATCGTACGTACGAATTAAAAAATCATATGTACGATTTTAAAATTTGTAGGTACGATTTTTAAACTAGTACGTACGATTTTAAAAATCGTACCTACGATTTGAGAAAAAAAATACAAAAAGATTAAAAAGTGGCACGAACAAGCTTTCGTAACATGGGACGGTATGTTATATGTTCGTGTTTGACTGAAACATATAAAGCATAAGCAACAGTTCGAAATATAAACTGCTATCTGTAAGTGCTGGTCATCGACTTCTGTTAATAATGGGTTTTGATGTTGTTTAAAAATGATGTTCAGATAATGGACGCTGACACTAATGGCATTACGATGTAAAGCATTAATGAATCAAATTCACTCTTTCTAAATTCAAGTTCTACTTAAGTTCAGTTGTCTAGTCATTGGCCTTGGCTTTCAGTTGACTTTTCCTATTCTTGGATGTGGCTTTAGGCCAACATCTGGCCTGGTAGACAAAAACAAGCACACTGCGTGCCAAATAGGTAGAATTGTCGATAATGATAAGGCATTTTTTTTACCAAATGACTTTAAGTAGAAAAAATATGTCTTATGTTAAGAATACAAAATCTTAAAAGTGACTTCAATTATTTCAAAAACCTTATATAACCCATCTAAAATATGGTTAAAAATAATACTTCATAGATAGGCAATTTCTAAAACATGGTGGTATAGCATGCAATATTAATGAGGCTTTTCAGAGCATTATTATTTATTTAACAATCTGCTATGTTGATAAATACGATACTTGATTTGTATTGACAATAAATTTGTGGAATATAATAATTCATAATATGTGTATGTTGACGCAGAAACTAGGATTTTTATTTTCTAGTTTGAGGGATTTTTAAACAGCTGTACAATAACGATTAAGATCATCCCAAACTTAAACGCAAGAATATTTGGGCACCCGATACACCGAACATTAAATCAAAGCAACCACACTAATACATGTCCAAATTACAATCCAAAAGCAAAGTAAAAAATTGAAACTGACAAATAAGGTTAACATGACACGTGAACTTCCACCTGGCAGAGAAATACTGTGGAAGTGAAAGACCTTCATGTTCATATACATCTGATTAACGTTAATGATTTTTAGCAGTACAAGGTTTACCATCTTAAATTAGTACAGTCCAACCTGTCTATAAAGGCCACCCATGGGAAACAGTAAAATGACCTTTATAGACAGGCGGCCTTTATATACAGGTTCAAATAATATGAATAAAGAACAATTGGGATAGAATTGGGATACAATTCTACTGGCCTTTATAGGCAGCTGGTCCTTATATAGAGGCGGCCTTTAAGGTAGGTTGGGCTGTATTACACAATTTTAACAAATACTATCAGTCTATCTTGCATTTTAAAGCTATTTGAATTCTAAGATATAAATAAAGCTAGCATAATGACTAACACATGTGCTTATCGAATACCTGCCTACATACATGTACTAATATGTCAATTAATCGATTAAACCCAAAAGTATACCAACATATGCCTCAAATAACGCATTATCACACTCTGAAAATACATATAATACATCATTTATAGTCTAACAATATGTAATAAGTAGTATGTCAGATAAAGTTAATAACATATTCCCTCTCCAGACCTCCCCAGTCTATATTAAAATTACAAAACATTAATATTTGTAAAGACTTTCACTGATAAAATGAATGGATAGATACTGAATATCAAAATTAAATTGCCTTTTAGAAAAACATTCATAAGTTGCATGTGACAATTTCAAATAATTCTATTCAAAAGTAGCATAGACTAGTTTTAATGATTTTAATTTGAGATGCAGGGCATATACAGTATTGAAGAATTGAGAAAGTTCAATTAGGACAAAATTATCTTGATACATATACCCTGGTCTGTTCAGAAATTAATTTTCTATACATGTGTTGTATGTTATTGTTTTTGGTGTAAAGTACGTGGTTTTTAGTTGCACTTTTTTATATTTAATACATGTATTACAGGTAATTTTGTTTACTAGTAGATGTGTATACGTCTTTAATGTTTGTTTTTGCTATAATCTATATTGTGTATGCTTCGCACAAAAAAGTTGATTATTATCATCTATTAGTTTTAACAATTAAGTTGAATCATATATAAGCATTCCAATCTATGTTCAAATCACAACCTAAAACTCAAAGCAAAAAACTTGCAAAGTATGCGAAACACGTGAACTTTTAATAAGGAAGTGAGGCTAGATGTTCCGGAAGAGCAAGCGCCTCTTGTTTAGCTAGCTACATCCGCAATAGTTTAGTGGATACATTCGATGGTTTTATTAATATTGTAAAATTTATTGTTTTTATTGACTGTGCCTGATTCCAGTAGTCTTTGTTTGTTTCATGCATATTTGTCAATGTGGAGACCAATTTTTGCTTTAACCAATTATAAATCTCAAATTAATAACAGAATGTAGAACCTTAAAGGCTATTGTATCAATGGTTGAAAAAATGATTCAAATGTTAAATTTGAAGTATTATATAATCATTTTATTGATATAGAGTTCAAGTCATCAAAATACAACAAATAAAACTCTGACAGTGATATAGAGTGGTACAAATCTCATAAAGACATAGTCAGCTGTAATTGAAGTTGTAAAAAACATTCTTATGTTAGGCACTTTGACATTATTATGGTTAAACTTTATTGATTGGTAAATAAAAGATTATGTTGAACTTTTAAAATATTGATTCAATTCTAATTAATTGGCGCAAAGTGCTTTGGCATTGTTTGTGGTAATATTTGCTTTCACCCCACTACTTCCTTTTAACGTTCAATTGTCAATAAAGATAAAAATAACTTCAATAAATTTTGAAATCCGCAATTATAATTTGTGTCAGATATTCTAAATATTTAAAAAGAAATTGAATCTATTAATTAGGTCTTAAACACGTCTGAATACAATAAAACTACAATGTCTATTTATCAGCCAAACAAAAATACTAATTATATTCAGATTAAGGCTGTGATATACGACACTATACTCAAGTCGGTGTATTGATCAATCCTATAGAACTATATTATACTTATAACACTTAAAAAACCATCCACTTTGTCATTGAGAAACAAAAAACCAAAGATATACCGACATTAAAAGTATCTGTTGGCGTCAAACCCACGGCGAAAATGCTCCACGTGTGGCAAAATTTAAGTAATTTCTTTCAGAAAACTAGTTACTAAAACAGTTTTTTTAGTTTTAAAACATGACATACTGTGTTCTGATAAGTAGTTATAAAATATTGGAAGTTTAATTTATGTTCTCTAAGTATTATAATGTCCTTCAGATAATGTGAATTGTTGACAGTTAACTATTTTTAATATTTATAACCTTGTCCTAGCTAAATATAGTGCTTTTGAGAATATTATTAATTCAAAGAAGAGTTTCTCTCTAAATAAGAGTAAATAGCTAATTAAAAGAATAATTGTAATCAATGTTTTTACAGAGAATTATGATTATGACTTGCGATCCCAAAACTTTTCTTATTGGTTTTGTTTAATTGGTAGGTCAGTGGAAAGTTCTAATATATAAATCAATTAATAGTTTTTATCTCGTTGATGTTGCTAAACGTCCAAACGTAGCGCAGTTTAGATTGATGATAAACCTGACTGAGGACAATGCAGGTTTGATTATCCAAACGCGACAGACCTGTCTATGCGCTACTTCTCCTCCACTTAATTTATATACGGAATTGAGTTGGTTGTCGGGGAGGGGGGGACAATTATTTTTCTGGTGACCGCAACAGACTTATTTGGCGGTCACCAATTATTGTTTATAATATGGTATTTGTTTTTACTTGCATGCTTATTGTACAGATTTGCGAACACAGTTTGTATACACATCAGAAACACTATATAGTAAAATGGATGTGTTTGATTGTTAAAATTATTATACAAAAAGTTTTCTTCTGTTCACATGCAGAGAGAGAGAGAGAGAGAGAGAGAGAGAGAGAGAGAGAGAGAGAGAGAGAGAGAGAGCTGTTATTCAGTGACATCCGCCATATAAACAATTTGCGGAAGCTATATAAGTGACTTTTGCCAGATGAGCAAGTGGCGTTCGCGAGATCCTAAGTTGCGTCGACCAGGTCAATAAGGGACGGCGGCAATATAAATTAATTGACGTCTGTAGTATAGCGTACGCAAAATTATAAGTGGTACACTGGAATTATTTATACAAAGTGAAAAACAATTATATATTCCAATCTATGTTCAAATCCCAATCCCAAAGCAAAGCAAAAACTGAGAAACTGAACATTTAGGTTTAACACGTGAACGAACCAGGAAGTCAGTCTGGGTGTTTCGGAAGGTAAGCACTTCTTAGCTAGCTACACCCACAATGAGTGTAATCAAACATGAAAATGAAAGAAACATGACATTATTGGACAAGAAATATATCCAGGATAATTTTGGATACAGAAACATAATACAATACTGTTATGACGTCCATAAACAGATACACGTTTTGATTACCTTAATAAGCTTAGACTTAGCAATATTCATGCAAAACGAATAGGATTTCATTCTATTTTATTGATATTCTGATAATATTGTTAAATTCCCCAAATGTCTCACCGAAGTCGAGAGATTTATCCTTACTAGAAAAATGGATGTTATGGTAACCGACTAAATTATCAATGTGAGAGCGAAACCGATAGTAGACGTCTAAATGCCCATTGTAATTTTAAAGACAAATATATGCGTATGTTATATTGCTTTTCGGTTTTATCGCTTCACATTTTGCCGGTTATTACCGTCATTTAAATTTATTTACTAGTGCATTATTTTATAATGTGTATAATGTTTTGGTAATATAACTGGATACGATATAGTTTACTTCTAAAATCATTTACTTCCCTTCCCTGGCAAATCCTAGCTAGTACGTTCTTTATATGGAAGACGTCGGAAATCCTGATTTATGCCGAAATTGGACACAAGGGCTGATAAGTTTCTCGTTTCTCCTGGTGTATTTGTTTCCTAATTAATACGCTATGGTCGAGCTTGTTCCACTACTGGAACTTTACACGACGAAGCAAGCTTCTTACAAATAAATTGTTGACCCAGGGACATTGCAAGCCTAGACTAATGAAAAACCCTCAAAAACGTTTTATGGTCGTCATCACAGTATGGTTTATAAGTTTGATGTCTGTGTCCAGGGTTGCCTTGGATATATTTGACTGTCCATAGTTCCATGTTCCTTTCGCTCGATTTTGATTACACACGTGGCGAGTGTAGCTACATGTAGCTAAACAGGAGGTGCTTACCCTTTCGGAGCATCTGGCCTCACTTCACTGGTGGAAGTTCATGTGTTTAGCCTAACTTGTCCATTCCATTGATTTTACTTTGCTTCTGGATTGCGATTCGGACATGAATTAATATGTTTGTTTTGTTTATTGTTTCGTATTTTTGTGGTTATCAAAGATAATTGCTATTTTCGATCGATTTTTTTAACATTGTTTAGCGAAACGCATGTTTCATATAGCACCATTGCGTGCATTAGTGACTATTCAGAGTATATAGTAATATGGTATTGAGACAATGTAACGGAATGCATATTGAAATTGGTAAGTCTGTGCGGACAAGACCTACAAGTTCATTGTCTACTTATGAAGAAGAACTTGTAAAATTAATTACCCTCTTCCCAGCAAAATCATCAAGACATTTCGTATTACTTGTCTTTTACACGTGGTGGATGGCGCTAGCTTTACAGGACGTGTTTACATTTCCGGTGACCTGACATCATTTCCCACACACCTGACTAAATCTGCCAGTTTTCAAAGTTTTTGCTCTACTTTAGGGCTTGGGATTTACATAAAGATTGTCTTGTACATCCAAAGCAGTGTACAACACGACGACTGTTTTTTGAGGTATGGTAGATTTGCATCGATTTTTTATTTGTCAGAATGTCATTTTTATAAAATCAATACATTATAATACATGAAATTTAAAATTTGAAAATGAAATCGGTGTCCTCGCTTGACGTTACCCATGGAGTTAAATAAATATGTATTGTGTAAGATTCGTCTCACAAAGTGATATATTTTTTTTAATTTTCCTAGATTAATTAAGATAATTCTGAAATCCTATATTTCAGTCTTCTTATCAAAATCACTGATCAGAGAATTAACACATTCATTGATCAATTAAGCATTATCAATACGTGACTATTTGTTTTGTTTTACTTGTTACTTGTATTGTTTGTACTTATTTACATTGTCTATTACCAAATTACGAAATGTACAGTACAGACTTATCGAAAAGTTTAACACTAAGTAACAAGTAGGAGCGTAAAAAACGAGGTCCCATGTCATTATGGGCGATGTCTCGATATAAGTGAAATATTCTTGACTGTGACGTTATACACCATAACTCAACTCAACTCATCAAGTAAGTAATAAATTGGCAATTCATTCAGGCCCCTCGTAAGCTATACTCCCGTGTCATGGTGGGCGATGTCGCGATATAAGTGAAATATTCTTGACTGTGACGTTATACACCATAACTCAACTCAAATAAACAAGTAAGTAACAAATTGGCAATTCATTCAGGCCCTTCGTAAGCTATACTCCCGTGTCATAATGGGCGATGTCTCGATATAAGAGAAATATTCTTGACTGTGACGTTATATACCATAACTCAACTCAACTCAACAAGTAACAAATCGGTCATTTATTCAGGCCCCTCTTAAGATATCGACAGTGGCTTTCTATATTTCTACACCATTTTGGACACAAGCTATCAATCTCTCGGCCACCGAGCATCAGTTCCTTTTCGTAAGCTCAGTGTTAAACGTTAGACAAGTCTGTACTAGATAGCATTCAGCTGTTAATGTCTGAAGTAGACATTACATTTAGTAAGATAAAGAATACAACACAGTCGATTACCCTGATTGTAGTCTAATTGTACTATATATATGATATCAAATTAAAAACCAATTTACTTTTATTAATACAAGAATGAAAACACATCAAAGCAAAAAAAACACCTGCATAAGATTGGTAGCTAGTTTTTAAGTATATATGTAAATTACTCCACAAGTGCAAACATCCCCTCGTTAAAATCTACTTGATCACTGATATAATGACGAAATAAGTATAACAGAATAAGGAGAAGACCACTGTACTCTTACATATATAAAAGCAAATAGAATCCTTGCAAGAGGTTTATAAAATATTTTGGTAGATTTAATGAAGTTTTTACTTATGTGTATATATATTACAAAAATAACTCGAAGCTGGTATATTAATAATCTAAAAACCCTATTTATATAAAGTATATAATTTCTAAATCTGGTCTACAAAGAATTAAATAGTGGCGGGTTGTTTATATTTGGATTGGTCAAGTAAAGGGAAGTATTCCATTGTGTTAACTTTTCAAACCAAATTAATTGTACAATTGCTTGCACTAGCTTTGGGATAAAGATATTGAATGCAGAGAACAATATTCTCAGTAGTGTATATACAACATACTGCCTAAATTAACACCTCTTTCGAAATGTTATTAACACACATTCGAAATTATAATCCTATTCTTTGTTGACATTTGAGTGTAGTTTACTTTTATTGAATTAAATTATTTCATAATTTACACATAACGCGAATGAGAGTAAGCAATACAGATCGGAACCAGAGTTTTACTATTTTCAAAGTTACTGTGCTATATTGTTAACAGTCATATACCAATACCAGCAGACTCAAGAACCAGAAAAACACATACAGAATCCTACAAACACATATATGCTTCCCAAGATTGCTACAAATTCTCATTTTCCCGCTCACCGTTACTCAGTGTAACTCCTCACCATCTTATATTCCGGACAGTCCAACTGTTGACTCTTTCCGAAAACAACTACCATCTGATGGTCTCACACCACTTGGTCACTAAACCTGGCTTTACTACATAGTTTTAATAACCACCATTTACACGCATGACAGGATGCAATATTCAAACTTTAAATGTATGCTGTAAATGACAGACTTAATAGAAGAAGATGCACCGTTTTCCTTGTTTGTGTAATTATGTCCAATGTGGTAATACTTTATCAACTGACAAGTAGGTAATTACGATAGCGAAAAAGCGCTACGAGAACACTGCATCAAATTTAACCAAAAAAAGTCAAGACGCAACATATTTAAAACATCCATTCCAACGCATGATCGCAAAAAGTAACTGTTTTGCAATCAGTTTATAATCCTGTATTACTGTCTGACCATAAACAAGCTACCACATGTACTGTATTACAAGGTGGCATTCTGTCTGAGCTGTACGGAAATAACACCATGAATCTTCAACCAGAAATAAAAATTACTCTTGCATTTCAGATAAACTTGCTTGTTGGTGGTATCTTAAAAACAACTGTATTTACATTTGCAATTACTTAATCTTTCCAGATAATTTTGTCAAGGTCAAGGCCAATTTCTGTATGTAAGATTTAAAACGAACAGTATTTGCTATGGTCATTTTAAACGACAACATAATCAGTTTCATTTTTGATGATCATCGTGAAATAATAAATTATATAATTATATGGACAATAATTTTGCCTTTTTAGATTAGTCAGGATCGTATATGAAAAAACTAGAAACATTGTTTTATCACCTCCCAACAGCGTGATTGAGTAATATTCGTCGTACAAAACGCACATGACCAGTACTCTTGAGTATTGTTCGCGCACAAATGCAGGAGACGTAAATGTTGTTTTTTATAGGGTTTGTGTGAAATATTTTATTTTGATATGAATTTGATTTTGAGAGTAAACATGACCTTCAGTTAATCTACGTCTCGCTCAAATGTTTTTACTTAGAAATCGTATATTTGCACTGGTCATGGCACTCACGTGTACCAACTTGAATAAAAATGGATGCAACAGCACATCATCATTTTCTGTTCTTAAAGATGGGTTAAGTGAAATTACAAACAAAATTAAGTTTTAGATGGAAAACAAAGTTAAATGACCGGTGTCCACTCTTCTGGAGGTAGTTCAACTTATAAATGTCTATTATGTTAATTTAGTCATGCTTATTTATGTTTTTTCCGCAAACAAATTATACTTCATATATATGCCAATGTTCTGTGTTTTATCACCTAATATATTTTTTTCTGTTGCCTTTAAATACCCAGCTTGTGTTCCAAGTTCCACTCTTCTGCACTGGTGTACTCCCCGACCGGGTCTGACCCAAGACTTGAAAGTGGGTAGCGACTGTTCTTTCGCCAAGCACTCGGCATTACGAAATGAAAGTCACGGTACTTTCGGATGGAAACTTAAAATATACGAGGTCCCTAGTCACGGTGGGCTTGGCACGATAAAGAACCCTGCTGTATAATACCATAAGCGCAACGCACAGGCAAAATTTTCTGCACCTTCGCCTATAGCTGGCGACGTCTCGATATAAGTGAAATATTCTTGACTGGGACGTTAAACACCATTACTCAACTCAACTCAACTCTACACTTGTATATATATATTGTTATTTACAAATTTGAGATTTTGTCGACTTCTTTCATAACAGTAATATGTATATTACATATTAAACCAGTTTTAATTTTACAACACTAGACGGCCGTTTCGAAATAAAATTCCTCATCAGTAGTGCTTGGAAGAATTGTCGAACCAAAAGATGTTGAAAAGATACCCAACGCACCAAAATAGTAAGGAAATACTTTGTAAGAGGGAGTATGCCTTAGTTTTTGAGGATTTTAAGATTTTAATTAACAGCAAATTTAAACAATAGTATTTTTGACAATAATACACAATTATTACCTACTGTGTTTGTATATATTAAGTAATATTTTGCTTTAGTTTAAAGAATATAAAAGCGATAATTTAAAAAGTCTTTTTGTAATTTTTAAATTTGACAAATTCCAGAACGCTGATGAATAATCCTGTTTTTTTTCATTATAGAAAGTATATATTTTAAAGTTGAAAAGGATAATGTTTTGGTGTTTTCTTAGTCTTGTTTCCTGACACAAGAGCAGATAATACAATGTTGGCATGAAATTCTTACTCTTTCGAATCAGCTGGCCTCACTTTCTTGGTGGCAGTTAGCGTGTTTAACGTAATTCGCCTTTTCAATGTTTTTAATTTTGGATTGAAATTTTGACATGGACCCGTATGTTTGTATTTTTTTTCTATTGTGAGAATATTTAAGTCCTTCTTGCCTCTATTGCTTCATCTTTCATAGTTTATGCCAAAGAGACATGAGAATATCACTATAACTATTTCAAAGAACTTGTCGCGGCAAAATACACAATTAAATACGTTGCTTAATCACCAAAAGTGGAAGTGTCGTGTTGCGCAATACCAAATTAAGACATCACAACTTCAAATCAAAGTGAAAAAAACGTTGAAACTGTTAGTTACGTTAAACAGGTGGACAAAGGAAGTGATGCAGGGTGCCCCGGAAATGTTAACCTAGAAATCAAAAAAGTTTCAGCAGTTTAAATTAAATGTTTTGTAAGGCGCTTTGTTAATGTGTTTTGTTTATCTTCACTCTACTGGTTCTTTGTCACGTGAAAGACTTTGGTTTTGCTCAAGTAGATATTTTTTCCATTATAAACTTCTTAAAAAGTCGATTTTGACAGATTATCATCTATTTTAATCTTGTGTTATAAATTAAGGCTCCCGTACAGTCTTAAAAATAACTATCGAGCAATCTAAAAGTCGAAATCATTATAAATGGAACTACAAATTATAATAAATTGTCCAATATTAAACATTGTAGTGATGTTTCTTGTCCTTTATTGTCAGTTACTCAAATGAAACATAATCAATAAGACACAGTAAACTTTCGTCTTTGTTACAATTTCTATACATATGATGTTATACTACCAGATGATGTTCTTTGCAATACGTGACTTGTTCTAATGTGGATGTAATGGCTTAATATATAAGCTTCCATTTTGGCAATGGTTTCCGTTTTTATAATTATATTTAACATGAAGTGTCAATCATGTTTGATTTCTAGTGTCTTTTTATATAGAACTATAGACTGGTTTAATATCCGGGGATGATATATATAATTTTGACCCATATAAATTATAAATAACCTTTCTTTATACTGGTCATACAGTACAGACCTGTCAAAGGTTTAACACTAGTGTTGACGAGTTTGTTCTAATCGGCCTCTCGTTAACTGTATTTACAGCTTTTCGGCTGCAATATATCTCAGCTTTGGAAACCTAGTCACTAGCTATCAATAATGTGATTCGGCACTTCATCTTGGCCCTCGTCAGCTATTCAACTATCTTTGTATTTTTTCGGCTGTTGCAATATATCTCGGGACAGCTTTCTAGTAACGGTTCACATATCGACAGCCGAACTTTGACTCCTTGTTGTTAGTTCAGTGTTAAACTCTTGATAAGTCTGTACTGTATTTCTGTTGACCACTTGTTATATTACTGTATGTACTCTAATTTGTCTGCAAACCTATCGTCTAAGCACGCACTATTTTAACAACAATTGGAAATCAATTAGACACATTAATGTAATAACACCTACATACGTTGAATACTAAAACGACCGTACTGAACCATCAAATATAGTAGCTTTCTGAGTTCAAATAGAAATTATTGTATTTTGTCTTGGACTCTACAGGAAGGTTAATTATCCGCGTTTAAGCCATTAACATGCTTAAGTCATCAGTACAAGGATTCCATATGGATAGCATTTAGAGGTAACAACAAAGTCTTTCGGTTGTATTTTGCCTGATTTTGAACCCGGGTGTGAAAGAGTAGTAGTTTGATGCCAGAGAATAGATGTTAACGTTGCGGACGGTTACGGCAAATTATCAACTGTTTGTTGATATGAATAAATCGGTTTCATACCACGCCGATTCTTTTATACTTGAAAATCTTGCAGTCCCAATACAAAAATGCACCACAGACACAGAGATACTTATAAATATAGAGTATTGAATATAAAAAGTGCACAGTGAACACCAATCTCTATTTCAAGACTATTTATAAAATTGTTAATTAGATCTTTTGGGTATTTTAAAGCAATTTTTGTATTTATTTTTTATCTATCAGTTGTATAACTGGAGATTATTGTACTAAACAGGTACAGCATTCCTCACTCCAAGTGCAAAATTGATATATAGCAAATGGACACACCTACAAAGCCTTAACCAATTCCAAACATCGTTTTACATTACTAATAATGAGTATGATTTAATGTAACACTACAAACATAAGCAGGGCGAGCCAAAATTATATATAGAAAGTCCATTGTTTTGTTAAACATCAGATGAGATGACATTGATATGGAGCGAGAGTCCATTAATGTGTTTTTAGAAAAAGTTGAAAGAAATACGTGATAATCCAGCATCTATACAAGGTGATGTATAAACTCCGACAGAACAAAAGAAGGGTTTTTAAGACAACGTTTTAATTTCCGTAATAAAGACAAGCCTATATTTGAATCAAGATAAACACTGAACATAACAGTTGTAACAAACAGGGATATAGATCACCGTTTTAGATTATTACTTAATCTGTTTTAATTTTTCAGCACTAGACGGCCGTTTTGGAATAAAGTTCGTCATTAGTAGTGCTCGGACCAACAGTGTGGAATTCCGAATATTTAGAATAAGTTTTTAAAATGAGAACAAATAGAAGAACCAAAATATGTTTTACTAAATCCACCAAAGGGAATACTTTGATCGAAAAAAACATAACTCACATTTTTAGTAATGTTATGTTATGCAGCTATGATATGTAAATGACGTTCGTTTTAAAAATCCTACATTTGGATCATATGCCGATAACATTTATCTTATTAAGCTTGAAATTAAAGATGACTTCAAGGTCCCCTTTATAGCTGACTTAAACCTTAATTATGATACCAATGAAAGGATGTATTTTGAACTATAAGACCAGCGTGATGACCTATATATTTCTATTGTCAACTTTCCCTTTTTTTCATGCCGCAATATACCTCCTCGTATGCTTAATGTGTAATTTGTACTTTAAGATAAATAGTTGCCTCGGGGAAATCGCAAACCTAGGCTTATCTAGGCCAAGGTCCCCTCCTCTAAGTTATATGGCCGCCATCACACTATTGTTGAAAGATATGTTTGTATCCAAAAATATCTCTAATGTTTTTTAGTTTTGTTTTATAGTTTTCTTCCAAACTTTTGAATTCAACTAATTAGGATGTGGTGCTTAACTTTTTCGAGCACCTCACGTGTCTGCTGGAATTAGTTCTTTTCAAGTTTTTATTTTGCTTCGTGATTGTGATTTTGATATGGACTAGTATGTTTGTGATTGTTTTGTTCTAAGAGGATTTTGACTGATGATTTTCTGCCATCAATCTGGATCACTGTGTTTTTTTATTTGAACTATTATCAGTCTCAAAAATCGTATATGTAATTGTCTGGTGTAAATTGTGGTAAGTTTTAAAATTCCCGTGTATAGAAGGGTAAAATAATATTTACTGATACAACTGTTACCCAGCATTTTTATTCAATAGTTTAACCATACAAACATGTTTCATTTATTTCTAAATGTGTTTATAAATTGTAATTATCTAGAACATGTTCTAAAATGTCGTTAATGGTACTTTCAACAATTTTGTTTATCAAATATTTTGTGCATGTTAAAATGTATTAATAGCAGTAATTAAATGCTGCTCTTTGATAACAAATCTCATAATTAGATGACATTATGTAACAACACATTAAGTTGATTATGGCATGTATGAGATTGCAATGAATTTCTTAAAATACCCTTTAAATTACAAAGCGATCCAATCAGGTAACGTATCCACTGGCAGGTTGTATAACAGTATAACATTTAATTCAAATCGATATTTCTGAATTTGTTTACAACAATTCAGCTATTTTTTCAATTTAAATAATGACTCTTTTAAATATTGCATAAAACTCATTTGAAAAAAAAGATGTTCATTTTAAACACATGTAAACGCAAATGTAATAAATGTTTAACGGAAGGTTAAAAATACTGAAACAGAAGCTGTTCTCGAAATAGGAAATCTTTACTTTAAACAATGGTTTATTTTTGATGACATACATGATACATAATCACAAAAACAAACAATAGAGTTTTCCGGAACAAGAGTAAAACTCTTATATAAATGATTTTTTTCTGTATTCTATTCAATATCACTGATCTACATTGTCAAATAGAGATCAGTTATATTGGGCAAAAACTTACAAATGGTGCCAAAGTCTTTTTGACAAAATCAGAAAGTATTAGAAGTCCCTAATATAGTTCTGAAATATATATTATTGTTTCCTTAATATTTCATACGGGATTCTTTCTAATTCATTCTACACTATTATTCAATGATAGGTGATGTTGCATACTGCTGACTTAATATTTTCTAATTAATGCTAGCTTCCAAAACACACACAACGTTTGGCTCTACTGGAGCATTTGGTTAATTTGAACCTTTTCCGTATTTTGCAAGACGAAATGCACTGATGTCAACAGCTGTCAAAATTGATTAGACGACCGTTTTGGAATACAATTCTTTATCAGTAGTGTTTGGACCAAATTTATGAAACCAAAATTGTTTTCAAGATGTTGAAAAGATACCCCAAAAGACCGAAACATATTTTATCAAATTTAAATAAGGAAATACTTTGCTTGAGATAGTATACCTTAGTTTTTAAGGAATTTCAAATTTTGACTTGCAGCAAATTTAAACAATAGTATATTTCTTACAATAATATACAATTATTGCCTACTGAGTTGGTGATATCCTCGGGGCATACTAGGTTATAGTAATGTGTTTTGTCGGACTTTCATAATTTATATTTACGTACGGACTTTCATTACAAAGATATTGTTTCGTCAATATTTTACATTTTCACTGTTCTTTCTATGTGCTTTAATGATTTTAGAATTCGTTTGAGTCAGGTTGTATACAATATGAATGAGATACAATACAATCGGAGGCCTGCACGTACATAGTTAAAGTTTCCTAGTGAATATTGAAGACTCATAAAGAGAGGATTCGTATATTATTACGCCCATCATAAAATGTATGTAATAAAACCAATGCAATGCATGTATCTGAAAGGGCTTAGAATAAACAGACTTAAGTTCTACATAAATACCACATTATATTATATAGATACAAGCAAACAAAGAACGCAAGTTTGATTTTGTATAATTATTTTAGACACGTGGTTAAACTGAATTTTATTTGACACTGAGCTACCTCCGTGCACTGGAAAAATGGTCTTCAGTTCAAATTCAGCAGAGCATGACCACATATGAGGCTGCATACTTCCAAAAGGCACGCCGAATGGTCCGCACTCATAGTTGGTCATTATGTCCAAGATATATTAGAAATTTGTTGTTTGAGTCCACGATGTTCATTTATTTGACCTTATGTATGCAGAGTGGCATCAATGTCAAATGCAGCGACTGTTTGCACATGCGCTTAATCGTTTACATGTATTGCATTGTTCACTGACGAGTCTCACTTCACATTTGTGGTTAGATGGACAACAAAGTGTGTGATATTCTGACGCTTGACCGAAAAGCAACCATCGGGGGATTGGTCGTTATGGTATGGATGGGTATAAAAATACGCCTCGTTG
Source organism: Anadara kagoshimensis (assembly GCA_021292105.1). Taxonomy (NCBI): domain Eukaryota; kingdom Metazoa; phylum Mollusca; class Bivalvia; order Arcoida; family Arcidae; genus Anadara; species Anadara kagoshimensis. The sequence goes on from CM037857.1 coordinate 39,703,597, forward strand.
ATATCCATGACAATCATTCAGCAATAGATTTCGGAATTAGGTCTCTAGACCACACATCCTTCCTCCTTTATTCCAAGGTAACCGAATGCCACAACAGGACAAGTCGAGGCTACATGTCATTATAGTTTGCCGTGAATGTCTGACTCGAAACAACGTTTCGGTTCTTGAGTGGCTACAAAACAGTTTAGATTTGTCCTCGCACATGTAGGGAGAGCTGGACAAAAGAGTTAGGTAGCGATTCACAAAATCATAATAACGTTGCTCAACTGGCGCAGACCCTTTTTAGGATCTGACAATATTCCTTTAAGGGTGATCAACGCATTGATGTGACCAACGTTACTGTATATATGTAGGGAACACCCGAAATCATTTCTCTGTTGGAAGTTTACGTGTTTAACTTAATTTGCCAGTTTCTCTTTGTATTTAGTATTGTTATTTGAACAAAAAATTGTGTATTTGTTTTTGATTCTTTGTAAGGTATAATAAACCTTTATAAGTTAAGGTATAATAAACCTTTATAAGTGTATGAATTCAATAGTTTTAACATAAATATGATGATTGAACGCCTCCAATGTCCGTCTAATTTTTTATATCAGTGACCCAATATATTTATCTTTTCTTGTCTTGTTTGGTCGTTTCTGTTGTCGACTTGCATTGATCTTCTTCGTTTTGTTTGTTATTGCTAATTACTTATTTTTAAATGCCATTTGCTTGTTTTCAGCTTGCCAATTACTTGTTTTGAGTTTGTCAATTAATTGTTTTCAGCTTAGTATGTCTTCTCCTGAAGAAAGTACGTCAGTGTAAATAAAATTCATAGTATCAAAAGGTGCTTAACAAAAATATTTATTTTGGAGGTTACTGCGATCAAATACATTTCTATGCAGGAGATGTTAATTAAAGTTGCTTTAGAGATAAACATCAGTTCTGTTTTAATCTTGTTTCTAGTATATTATAATTATGGCCATATATTAAGTTTTATCTCTGTCTAAATCTACGCTGGTTAATTGGGATTTATCTGGAGTGTATGTAATATTACATATATAAATCATCTTTACAAGTGAACAATTTCTGTAATGTCGGAGTTACATTATAATCTTCCGGTTTCCTTGATTTTTATAGCAAGATCATAGATTTTTTTCTCAATTTATAAGCAATGAGAAATGTCATTGCCATGTCATTGACTTTTAAGATTGGTATAGATCCAACTAACAATGATTTGCCACAGAGCAAACAATCAAAGTAAGAACATCAGACACGATATACACAAACTGTGTTTACTGATTATATAACAACTTTTGTGGGCATTAGATGGAATGACCAAATGATATCCGTATCTGCATTTGAATGGGTACGTTACGGTTTTCACTTCTAGATATTATATCACCGGAAGAGAGAAGGTACTTCTTGTTAATATCATCTGTATTTCAGGACGTTCAACTTCAACATGGCACTACAAATTAAGCTGAATGATTCAAAATTAAAAACGTTTGTTAATAAAGAATGATTTTCGATTACCATCCTCTGAAATTAACAACTTTCAGATTTATTATAGATACTCCTAGTTTCTTGATTGTAGGGGCTTCTGTGTTCAAAATGCGGTGAATTTGGCTTCAATGCCTATTTTGTGTGCTGATTGGAACTACTAAGCCGTCCTGTTAATACTTATGAGGTGATCAACTTTTTATGCTTGTCGAAAATCTTGAGTTCGAGGTATGTTTTGCGTTGCATCCTTTCAAAGATTTGCCTATCCAGTGTGTAGTATTTACTGCTCTTGTTTTATGCTCAGAGTGTAACACTTTAAAATTGAACTTCGTCGCCAACTTCTGTGACCATTTTCCAGGCTAAAGAAAATCTTGTTAAGGATTTCGTGATCGTCACGTGTTTTATTTAACGTTAAAGTAAGCAGTTATCAGCAAGGTGACGGACAGATGAATTTACATGAGTCTGGTAGATAAGTAATATGATAGAAGAAACCACGAGGGAATAAAAGTGTTCTTTAAAACGACTTGAACTTCCTGATATGTTTCAGATTCAATGACTGTCCGCATGTTTTTCTTGTCAGTAAAATGACAACAAGGTGTAGATTGAACCACGGATTGCATATCATGTTGTAGTAGTTCGCTATATTACATATTGTTTAAAGCTGAAAAGTCCAATATAGCTATACCTGGTTGTGAACTTTTGCCATATGGTTTTTAGATGTCGTAAATTTTGACTATTAGCCGATTTCACAGGAAAACGCCTGAACCGCGACCATTATCTAATGATGTTTAACATTGTTCTGATAGAGGTGGGTGAGTAGGCGTTTACATTTGATATGCTCTAGTATATTGCATGACACGGATGTAAATGATATGAAAATGTAATTTTCTGCTAGGTATTTTCGCCATTTATGTAGTACTTTTGTAGTATGTTTCCATGTTTCGGTGTGGCATATGGAATGCGTAAACATGAATATTTTTTTAGGTTCTGATTGCTAAAAGAATTTCACAATCAACCGTATGTACTCAGATAAAATAAATATAATCTACCATAAGAACACTATCAGAACTAAGAAATTCCAGATAATCTCCGTCAAATGGAAAGATAATACATCACCTGGTAATACAGACAGAGGCCAATATGTTCTAAGCCAGTGTAAAAACTGATGTTCTTAGTGTGTGTCTATCGTGTCTTGTTTCTTGTTTAGTTTGTTTTGTTTTAACATATTTATGGCTTTCCGGACTATTGAAAATGAACGTTCGTCCACCTTTCAATTATTTCTTTTCTCCAATTAACTCACGGAATTTTGTAATTACAATATATTTGTTGAATATGTGTTTAGCTGCTTAAATTGGTGCTTTTGTTTTAAGAATAACATTTTCCCGCCATCAGCTATATAGGTAAACAATTGAGGTATTGGTCTAGATGCTTTCTATAGTTATAGTATTAACTGTAGGCAACTGCAACAACTGATGTTATAGCCATCGTAGTGGTTTTGTTCTAATGTTTGGGTTTCATTTCGATAGATCCATTAAAATTACTTGTAGATTCTAAATAAATCTGATCTACAAAGAAGCAAAGTGGATATTTTTTCTGATTTTACCCCACACACAGCGTTGCGTGGATATAGCAAACGTTCGACCAATATTTTTCAAGAAAATTTACGATGTCCAATAAAAAACGTTTGACAACGAAAATGAATTTTAGCAAAATAAAAAATCTTATGATTTCTGGGATCATTTAAGAACGATGCCATAGTGACGCAATATATATGACGTTTAATGACATCGTCATTCTACCAATATGTACACTTGTAGCTTTTCATATAAGAATGTACAAAAGAATAAGACAGTTAAATTCTTAATAAGGAGTTGAGTTGTGTTGAGTAATGGTGTTTAACGTCCCAGTCAAGAAAATTTCACTCATATCGAGACGTCGCCAGCTATAGGCGAAGGAGCAGAAATGTTGCCTGTGTGATGCGCTGATGGCATTATACATAGTTCTTTATCGTGCCAAGCCCACCGCGACACAGGACCTTTATTTTAAGTCTCTATCCTAAAGAACCGTGACTTTCATTTTGTAATGACTAGTGATTGGCGAAAGAACAGTCAGTACCCACTTTCAAGTCTTGGGCCAGACCCTGTTGGAACTTTTTTGTCAATTGCTGTCTTTGTTTTACAGATCAAGATAATAAATCAAAATTTTGAAATTAGCAAATATGGCAAAGCTATGAAAACAACTCGTTTCGTTATCTTTGACTCAAATAGAACAATAATATAGAACCTTATATGTAACATATTTTAAAAAAACGGATATCATTGAATACTTCCTAATAACAAATAAAGTCAATCAAAAACAAATATACTAACCCATGTCCGAATCACAATCTAGAAGCAAAGTAAAAACTTTGGAACCGACAAATCATAACCTTCCGCCAGGGAAGTGAGGCCGGGTGGTCCGGAAGGGTAAGCACCTCCTGCCAGTTTAGCTGGCTTCACCCACTACATGTGTAATCAAAATTGTGTAAAGGAACATGGAACTATGGGACGTCAAATATATTCAGGGCAATCCTGGACACAGAGACACCAAGCTTATCAACAATACTGTGATGATAATACAATATAATTGTCCATAACTATTAAAAATGGCTAAACTAATTTAGAACATTTGAATTTCAAATGCATTTTGGGATTTCCCCTTTGTGCCCTTCTTAAATTTTTAGTGTATTTTAATGATTTAACTATATATTTTATTTTACACAGGGACCAATCATGGCAGAAAGATATAATGGATACATTTGCCTTGAGACGGACATCATTCCCATTTCTCTAAATGCGTCTCTTGCTTCATAAATAAAACCACATAGAATTGTGTAATGTGTATCAAAATGATTTAGAGATATATAGGAAATTAAGGGATAATAGATTTCAGAAAACAAGGAAAAGGCCATAGCTCAAGATTAAACTCGATACAAGTGTCTACAGAGGTCTAGTTGGCTGTATTACTGTCTGTGATTCAACCTCACATACATATAAACCTATTGAGATGCACGATCACGTTCGGTTTATTAACCGGTAATTATGCAATCAAGACACAACGGTTCTGGAATAAGTGGTGTTTTTATATATAATTGCCACTCAGTATGCAGCTAGAGATCCGATGGAGATTTAAAATTTGGATTAAACACAAAACCATTTGAGTTTAAAGAACACTTTTGTATAAGTTTAATTGTGCATCAAAATGCACGTTGTGTTTATACAAAGATTCAAAATTATTAGGCCCCCCTTGTCACATTTTGTAATTCGCAGGTTTGGAAACTAAACTATATATATATTAATACAAAAGAACAATTTAAAATGAAATTCCCATGAATGAATAAATAAATATTATAGATAATGATACAAAACTAATTCCCTAGAATAGTTTTTTTGTTTTTTCTTATTTACATTAATAACGAATCAATATAATTACGGAACTAGAGTGACATTGTTCATTTTACAACAAAAAAACATGTTTTTACAATCTCAAATGGCATCAATTAAAGTGCAATGAAAAACACAAATGTCACTTAGAAGTAATTATATTTAGATGAAATGTGTGTTTACTGTTTGCATTTTAAAATTCAATATCACCCGTTCACAAGCATGGCCATGATATGGCGAGAGTTTATCTCATGACTATCAGTAGAATATCACGACGATTGTATAAGTCTACATACGGAAGTTTGCATGTCCATGATTAATCACGAGTTTTTATCTTTTTTAATGTTATGATATATAAATATGCTGTCATTCTTTTTATTCAGACATTAATTGCCTGTTATATATTTAACTTTTTATTACTGGCTCTTTTCTTTCGATATTTGATAAAAATCTTAAATATTGCCGTAAATTTAAAAAAAAAGTTAAAGAGCGACAATTAGGTTAAAACATGGATCATTTAATTCAACGTTTACTTAGTGGAACTTATAGAATAAAAATGTTCCTACGTTGAAAAGAGTTCTTATGTTAGCTAGTGTTTATGTAAATAAAATGTAATTGTGCAAATTTTTATTGGAATAATCAAACAAGGACTTTCTGTACACTTCATGGCCATCCATCCGGAACATCTCAATTATGGACCTATTAAAGTGTTTTCTTTAAACACATTTTTAAACATGCGAATTGAATTTTGTAATATTAAACCATTCTCATAATGCTTTCTATTTTAGGGTTTATAATATGTAAACCTTGCATAACAATACGATATCCTATTCAACTTTGGTGAATCTTTGTAAGCTTCTATATCAAATTGCATGCAAATATTTTATTTAAATCCTTTTTAAAAGTTTGTCGTACAACGCTGGAGAAAGTAATTTTTATATTTGCACTAAGTAAATATGTCTGACATCGTAATTCGAGGACCGATCCGTTAGTCACTTTTTATGTTAATTAAATGGCAAGTTAGATATTATATATTGAATATTTTAACATTGATATACTTTGGAATCGTGAACTGAAAAGTGTTTTATAAAAATGTAAACGGCTTTTGACTTTATTGGAGAAAATCCACGGAACAGATGTCGAAAAACAGATTAATGTTATTATAAAAATATAAATCGCTGAAATGTATTTATAATGATTAGTATAGTCTTTATACACATACAAACCAATACAACATAAAAATCTATCGTTCAAGAACGAATGTTTGCTCTTAACATTTGTTCACGCTTTCAGACATACAACGCATGCGCACTCAGCACCTAGAGTGGCGGAGCAAACAGTAATAGAAAACATTTGATATACGAAATACAGAGGTGAATATAAGTTAGTATTGAATGAAATGAATATAGTACCGTGTGTATCGGAGACTCATCAAACTGGATTGATACTTAACGTCTAACACTGCAGCTTGTTATATACAGTCAGTCAATACATAGTATAACTCTACACTGGTAGGAAATATTTTATTTAAATTATAATAAAATAGTAAATAGTTTAATTGTTATCGAAAGTATCAAAATCAGAGCTATACAGATTTTTGTGTAATATTATGGATAAAATACTTGGATAATATATATAATTATACTTTAGTGCTATAAATTCTTCACGGAGTACTACCATACATGTGTTCATGGTTAATTAAACGACTGTTTCCCATGGGTTAAAATGTTACTAATGCGGTCTTAAGGAAGTACAGATATTCATCTATGCATGAAAGTCTATTTATTATGGAGATAACCAACAAGTAAATAATAACAATGATTTTGTGTTATGATATTTTTATTTGGAAAAAAACTGAAAGTATGTGATTTATAATTTTACGGTAAGTAATGACCGTATAGACACACAATTACCTATTTATGGTTTGAATAATTTAATAAATCTAGTAAAATAAAATATTTTAACATTCAGAATTTAACACCAGTGATAAACCAACTGGTTTCTTATACACACTCTTGGAATTTCCCATAAGAAAACATTTTTAGGAGATTGTTAAAAGTGACATGTATACTGTTATCACAATTTAATGTTTAGATAATTAAAATTTTCAAAAATCCAAACTTTACTCGTAAGACATCACACGTGTTGTGGTATAGCAATAAGAAAAAAAAACATTAGGTTTGAATCTGATTTGAGAAAACTTTAAATACATGAGATAATGTACCATTAAGTGAACATAACTTATTTGAACAATATATCAGGAACGAGATAGGTTAACACACATATCCAAGGTATAATGGGCTGTTTATAAAGATTCCACACTCTGTGTATATTGTGACAGGAATTATTAAGTTCTAACAGCGCCATATTTATTTATTTTCAAATCGATTAATGCTCTGTTCGATTTAATGTTTACCAACTGCCTACTTCAAACATTCATTTGGACTTTCTTCATGGAGGAGGAATATAAGGGTGCCAAATTTAGCACTCTTTAGAAGTGAAGTCACCTGACACGGTATGGGTGGTTTGTTATGCGCTCATTATAATTGGTATACAATAGTTCGTCAGATGAGAGCAGGGTATATATTTTTATTGCAAATTATTCTGGAATATGATAACAAACGTGAATTGGTCCAGTCTATCTCCGGATAGTCATGGGTACAACACATCACTTGAAGATTCAAACATTACTAATATAAATGGAACTGGTGACACATCCTCAGCGCGGTATAGTCTTACTGAAAGCATAATAATAGGAACCGTTTTGTCCCTATTTGTGATTCTAGCTATTGCGGGAAATATTCTGGTATGTGTGGCTGTGTTTACTGATAGGCGGTTAAAAAGATTAAATAATTTATTTATAGTTTCGTTAGCCATTGCCGACCTTCTTGTGGCAGTTTTAGTGATGACATTTGCGGTTATAAATGATATTTCAGAGAAGTGGTATTTTGGATCAGTATTCTGTAATGTGTGGATATCGTCAGACATTATGTGTAGTACGGCTTCTATTCTTAATCTATGTGTCATAAGTTTGGACAGGTATATACATATACGTGACCCGTTTAAATACGACTCATTTATGACTTGGAAGAAAGTAGCAGCAATAATATCGCTAGTATGGATCATATCAATAATAATGTCCTTCCTTCCGATACATCTGGAGTGGCACAAAAATGAGTCGGATAGATCACAGGAACCTGTAGAAGATGCTTGCTTTTTCGAGTTAAACCCTACATATGCTGTGTCTTCATCAACTATTAGTTTTTTCATACCTTGCATTGTGATGCTGGCAATTTATATTCAGCTTTACGTCTATGCACGGCGACATTTAGCAAATATTAAGAAAACTACGCCCGGATTTTCAAGCGCCAACGCTTCAGGTAAGGGAAGTAACTCTTCAGATCACAAGGCAGCCATTACATTAGGCGTTATCGTCGGCGTTTTTCTGTTTTGTTGGATGCCGTTCTTTATAGTTAATTTAACGACAGCTTTCTGTAACTGTATTCCAGATCTGGTATTTAAAATTCTGACATGGCTAGGATATGTTAATTCCTGTTTAAATCCTATTATTTATAGTATATTTAACAAGGAATTCCGTGATGCCTTTCGTCGCATTTTATGTCCAAAATCATGCCGCTGTGTTAAAAATCAAGGAAATGGATATATCACAAATCATAAGAGTGGAAGTATGACAGTTAATCGAACTGAATACATTATGCATCCTTATGAAAATGGAAATAAACAAAAATGTAAGGAGCCTCTTTGTGCCGACAAGATGACGTCACTTTAGTATATTGATAGATATTGGTATAATTTATATTATTTATTTTTAACAAAATGTATGTATATGTTTATGTATTCGGACAACACGTATATTCTATTTGTAATATATTGTGAGAATGAAATTAATAGCGAGTGAGGCGACATTGTGTTAGTAATCATGATCTCTTTACCAGGGTGACTTCGAGCGCTAGTCAGTGCGAACCAACGTTCCATTTTTTTTATCAAACAGTCTTTACAACTGCCAAAAACAGTAGGTCAAAACGAATTCTGTACGGATGCAAACGGTTTTGAAAATATGACTTGGATACATTCTCTTTGTGGTTTGATGCCATTTGTATCACAGGGACGTAATATATTTAATGGAACGGAAGTTCGATTTCTGTCTCTATATTACACGCTCGAAGTCATCCTATCATTTTTAAAAACACTATAAATAGAATTTGATTTTAAAAATCATTCAGATGACCATGACTCACAAATGCCAAATACTAAATTTAATTTAATTAACTACATGTAATACAATTTATATTTAACTAGAATAAGAGCCCACACATGACTTTGATGAATTTCTTTTATGAGGGATATTAGTTTAATTTAGGTTAATATTTCCTTCCTTATTCCATAGAAATTGACTATTTTTAGTACAAATAATTCCTTATCCGTGTCCTGTAATGGCGGTCCTTCAGATTCACTTGACCTTTTTGTCCTCAGCCTAAGATCGCACTTCGTTGTAGTCAAATTACTCTTATACATGTATACATTATATTCTGGTTGATGTGGAATTTTATTTTCTAAACGGACTTCTATAATGCTTCTAAATTAAAACAGGTTAAGTAATAAAACTAATATTGCTTTCTCGTGGCCTATCAAATGAAAACAAGTTATATTATCTATAATAAATGTTGGATCAATCAATTGAAATTAATAAAATGATTAAGTAATGTGTAATTCTCTCTCTCTCTCTCTCTCTCTCTCTCTCTCTCTCATAATGTTTACTAGATTCATAATTGATTCACTATATTTGAATTTGTAGTGTTTCAATTCAGCTAAAGTTATTATGATCTTAATAAATAAACGCTTAAAACTCGATATTTTTAAATTTTGTGTTAAGTCGAAAGTCTCGAAAATACTTTTAAATAACTTTTTTTCGGTATGGAAAACGTCTTTTTATACATGCATATAAGTATAAGTCACATCACTGAACATCATTTCTACATAATATTTATGATCAGCTGTGTCCGGTTAACAGTTTTAATGGTTCTTATAAACACATGTTTTACTGCTTCGTTCCTTTAAAAACCGGAAATTAAGTTAAATGTGCGCTTTCATCAAGTAAGTGAGGCCAGGTGCTCCGGAAAAACAAGCACCTTTTTAGCGAAGTTTGTTTTGCATCTACAAATTTCTTAGTTTCGTATTCTCTCTAAACTATTGCCAGGTAATGCTATACATAATTAATATAAAACCAGTTTGAACTTTACAGCACTAGAAAGCAATTTTTTATCAGTAGTGTTTGGACCCCAATTGTGAAACCAATTTTTTCCATGATGTTGATGTTAAGTGAGAGGTGATTGTTTCATCTTTTGTCCTTTTTGGAACCTAAATCAAATGGGTCTGAATGAAATACTTGTCCGTCAATTAAAATGACCGCTATAACCTTATGACACTTTGGAAAACAAACTTTTAAGTGATAAAATAACCAAGTATTGGCCTGATCGATACAAACTTTTAGTAAAATTTAGGGCATTTAAATATTTAATATAATTATTAGTATTGAGGTTTTAATTTAGATTATTTAAATAGCATTGATATAGCTTTGTATCAAGCCGAAAACGCATTCTACAATTCATTTACAATCAATTTTGTTCATTCTTCCATACAGGTGTATCGATCTATATATTTTGTTTAGTTCTCAAGTATTGATAATATAAAACTTTTCTTCTAGACATACAATGAACATATGATATAAATATGTAAAGAAAACAAAGGACAATTACACACTTTATTGGTTAAGAAGTATTCTGACTGAAATTTATATGTCTAGAAAAGCTTTACACTGTCTGAATTTGTTAAAATGTGAAAATCCTCAAAACTAAGGTATGTTCCCTCATGCAAAGTCGTTCCTTAGCTAAATTTGGTTAACTATATTTTTTTTCTTTTGTAATTTTTTTAACCCCATGAAAACATTTTGTTTTCAAAACTTTTAGTCTAAGTACTACTGATGAGGAATTGTATTCTGAAACGTCATATAGTGATGTAAAATTTATACTGGTGAAATTTGTAATTTGTTTGGAATAGGGAAAACCACAGCTGTAAAACACGTGTTTGACAACAGCCAGAACATGGATTCCCTCAAGCACGTAGATCTGTTCTTAAAAGACTAAAAAAGCACGTGTTCGAAGTGGTAAAATTAAAGCATTGAGTCGTTTACATATTGGTATGATGACCACGACTTCCATACCGAAAATCTACATTTCTGATATAGACTATAGAGAGATAATTATGTAAAATATCAAACTTTAATTAAGTGCCATTCATTGTCATTGGTAAACACTGACACAAATGTCAACATTTAGCATCCGTATGTAAAAATACCGTTTATTACTAAAATGTGAGATACTAGCAATGATTTTGTCTATGTTCTTTATAAACCGAAATCAGTTAACAGAGTTTTCTTAAGGGATACAGCTGTTACTAGATAGTAGAGATAGTGTTTATAAATATATAACTTATCTATCAAAATTAGAATTAAATCTATTTTTATCGTCAATTTAATAACAATCTAAACAAAGTGTTAAATAACAGAATAATATAAGATAGTTTAAGACTAAATACCGTCATTTAAAATAAAGAGAAAATTATCTCCTACATCCGTAAATGTCATGACATCATTTTTGGAAACATTTTTTTTATATATTTCAACTTTAAGACTTTGTAAATGTGTTGGACGTGAAGCTTCTTAGATCTTGAACATCTCCGAGTTTTTTACAAAGTCAAAACCAAGCATATTGGTGTAAATCACAATAAAGGAAGCAAAGTAAACACTGAAAAAGTTGCACACATGAACGTATACCAGGGAAGTGAGGCTGGGTGTTCCGGAAGAGTAATCACCCGAAAAATAATGTTTGGACTTATCACACAGCGATTAACAAATTTCAATGAAGATTTAAGTGTCTGATGGCATCCTATTTAAATTAAACATTAAACCATGTACATAAAAACCATTTACATAACTTGTAAACATACACATGCAGTAACGTGTGCTACGAATAAATCAGTCCTTAAATAGAAAAGTTAATCTGAAAGATCAAATCAGGAGGAAAGTAAGAAAGGAAGGAAGAAAGAAAGAGAGTTTCACATTATTTCTGAAGAACAGAAAGTGTGTGCATTAATAACAATGATTGATATTTTCTGTCGTGTTCATGTAAATATCGTTAAACAAATCTTGTCTGTATTTCTAGCCTTGATATAAATCCTGATTCATGCTTAACGTATAATAATATTAATATGCTGTAAACATTCATCCCGGAAGTTACATGCTACTATTGCGAAAGGTACATCAGTATCTTTAAGTGTATGCCTATGTAATTCTCTATCATGTACAAGTACATTAATTCTAACAATATAGAATGCTATTTGATCTTTCGTCAGACAAGACCTGTAATTAAGATCCCTGGGTATTTTGTCCGATTTTATACAACCACATACTAGTATATAATTTATTCTGCTTTTCGAAACCATTAAAGTCCCATACAATACTTGAAGGAATGCCGCCATTCAGCTAATTATGCAATCAAAAATACCAATCTTCGTTTTTATTGAATTTGTTCATCTAATATGTCACTATAAAATTTCTCCATAACTTAACAATCAGTAAAAAGCCCCTAACATTGTACTAAGTCTCCTAGCCTTTAAAATTAATAGCAGCAAAATTTCCAAGGTTTATGAAAATATCATCCTTTTTTAAAGGTATTTTTTAACATATTTGATAAAATAAGTTACTTTTTGAAAGAATTCTCAGAAAGTAATAGCCATGGACGATTTTGACTACTAGGAATTATAACATTGATGCGTTATCAGCTGGGTTGTTTGAACTAAAACAATACAAATGTAGGCTATGGTCGCGATCGGAATTCCGTTCTCTGTTCTTCATCTGTTTGTTATTTATATTAATTTGTTATGGCTGAGTATATATAGCATCAGTTGTAAGGAATCTCACACTGGTCAGCCAACCTAAATATAAATATACTTTATGTTGATTGGCCACTTGATGATAGCCATTTCTACTGACCGAAGGTATGGTTAACATAAAATGTGGAATGTTGACTATAGGATGAATTTGCAGAGAGTCATTTGTTTGCCATGTTTTCAATAAATATATCTTATTTTTTATTTTTTTAAAATAAAATGAAAAAACCCTATATTTTCAATTTTTAAAATTTCTTTAAAAAAACTTTTCTTTATCGTTCGGATATTCCCTTAGGTGGATTTGGTAAAATAAAACTTGATCCTTCTAATGTTTTTATTTAACATCTTAAAAATATTTGGATTTTCACACTTTTGCTCCGAGCACCACTCGTTTAGCAATAATAATGATGCTTTGAGACGTATACTGGCTACAATGTAGTATGTCGAGCCGTAATAAATTGGGTATTCAAAGATTAGCAGTTGACTTATGCAATATATTTTCTGGCGCGTTGTGACGTTGAATTATTTCCAATTTCTAAAAAACAAATTTTTGAGGCTTTTTGTCTGTTTCTGTCTAATATTTAGATATGACAATCCGCCTCCAGTAATTCACTTCACTAAAATAATGAAGTAAATACTTCTGTTATACCAGTACGTCAATACAATCAAAAATTCCATCAAGTCAAAGCTAAAATGACCGTGTTTTAGGCCTGGCTAGTATAGTTTATTGATAGAAGAAATTCATCAAAGTCTATTACTTAGAATAGAGCCCTCTTATATAGTTTTTATTGGCGATCTGACCTACAAAAATATGACAAAATGCTTTCTCTTACTACAGAGTCATTAATTTGAAAGCAACAAATTAGATGATAGCGTGAAATGCTCTCTTCTAATTATTAATTGTGTATTCATGAAAGGCTATGCTGTCTGTGATCCCAACACGATCGGTTTTAAAACCCGACTTTACTTGGAGTGCTAATGCAAGTGCTATTTTAGTAAGCTTTACATAGAACGCAAATAACACTCAATCATTTGAAATGTCAATATTGATCAAGCTGAACCAAATATTTAGAAATTCTCTAGATTCTCATTTTATTGTCTTTTTTCAGGAAAGGGAATCGACTTATTATTTTGCTTCAGGAAAATAAAACACTCTTTTACCAATATGAGCAAATATTTGTAATAGAACACAAAAAATGTTGGTTGTTAAAGTAGCGGTCTTTACAATCGAATACTAAAGGAATGGTTTATCAAATTGCGATACATGAATCTATGTTCTCGACTTGTTGAATGGTTTGATAAAATATGGTTGTGTAATGACCTTTTGTTTACTCCTTTTTGGTCACTTGATCATATTACAACAGAATTATGCCAAAATGTTACTAATTTTATTCATTGAACCAGTCAACTGTAAGACTTAAGAAATCCAGATAGGTTTGTGTGAAATGCACTTTATATTTTGGAGTGATTTTTTAACATTTCATATCAAATATGAATGATTCTATATATTATTTTTTGTTTTTATTTTTATGTGACTGATAGAAGGGTAACAATGTTTATATAAAAAAATGTTTTGTATAGATTACTATATCTTATTTATTTTTATTTTTATTTAAATTTTTGGTGATGAACGGCTTGGAGGATGAAGTGATTTTTGACAATCAAATGAAACAGCCATATCATTGTACTCGTTATGTAACCAACACTGTTGACATTCAGAACAAACTACTAATTCATAATTTATTAGAGTACAGAGTAGCAGTTTAAGTCGTTTGCCTGAGTTCTTGTTGTGTAATATTAATTATTAATTAAGGAACTTCTGAAATTATATAAAAAATGAAGAAGCTCTTGCAAAAACGCACAAAAGCATTAACTGGTAACATTGTTCATGGTGTGTCGTTACTAATTTCAAATTAAGATCACTTGCGGATATTAGCATTTAAGAGTGTGAATTTCAATTTCGAAAACAGTTGTTTTAATGGTCAATAAGTGCGTTTATTACGTAAACATGACATTTTGTTGTGAATGTCTGTAGTGTTGGTTAATACATAGTATATACAGAAGTACAACAACAACAGTTAGTACAGTTCTGTAGTAGTTCTATTTTTAGAAGCAATTACCAGCTACTTTTGTTTATATAATTATAACAATATTTAATTTGCTCTTGCTCATTCCAGTATCCGAAACATAATATTTATTTAAGTGTTAAAGTATTATTGACAGTTTTCTAACAATCGAGTAGAAGAAATCAGAAAACTGTGTATACCCATATATATATCTCCCATATTACCAGCTTTGACTTGAGTACGATTATTTAAACCATGTTATTGAATATGAGTATTTGAGAATAAAATATATTATGAAATATTTTGTTATTTTCCCCCTGGTAACGATGTTTACAAAGGTTTTAAATTCCTTTCATTAAAGAAAATGTAATGAAAGAATTGTATTGCGAAACAGTATACTTGAAAGTGAATGTGTCACACACACTACCACACGACCTATAACCGTAAACTTATATGGTTGTGTCATCAATAGCAGGCTATTCCATTCTTTTGAGTCTTTCAATAATAAAACATTCAATTATAATTAAGGGTCTTTCATCTTTCAATAACAAAGTTAAGTATTTTATGCATCACAAAAATAAATCTAAATTTAGAATTTTGTATAGCATTTGAATTTGAGTTTAACTTGAGCAAAACACCTTTTTAAGATCTAAGCATGTCAATGGTATAATTTTAAAATAAATTTTAGGGTTGTAAAATAAAATGTTAAAATTTCAGACAACAATACAAAGACCAATCATTTAGAAATACGACGCATAACAGTCTTCTGCCTACTAAAACGAATACGACTTTGGTCATTTATTAAAGAGAAATGAGTGTCATGTGCAATTTAAAAAAAATCCCATGAAAAATATCCAAAACATAAAAATAGGGTCAAATTTCGCCTGACAAATGCCGTCAAAGATAAACAAAACAGTAAATAAAAAAGTGAAAACTTCAAAGGTCGGTGGATTTTTCCGGATACAGTTTTCTCCACCATTCCAGATCAAAAGTGAAATAATCTTGTAATCAGGTAATTCTCAAATAACAGTCAGAAATATCGATTGTTAAGGTATAGATTGTCCTAAAATATCATGGAATTTATACGTTTACTCCAGAGCCACAGTGCACTAATAGTTCTGGAATTTTATTTTCATTATTTTATGTTTTGTAGACTTCCAATAATTTGATATACAATCAGAGAATTCCTTTATTTTGTAAATGATTTAACGAATGTAGATATTGTAAAAATTGGGCCTAGTTTCAGAAAGCATAATTAAAGTTAAATGACAATTTAGTTATACAGCACTATACGCTTAATTCATTAAGACTTAATTGATACGTGTTATGTAACAGGGTCTAAGTCTTAAAATACAGTACAGCAACACATTATATGTACGAGTAACATTTCGTATTTAATTTCATTAGGTGCTTGCTTTGGAATACAATGACACGCGCTGATTTTGAATTTTTTATAAAAAAAATAATGCATTCAAAATCCCCACATGCCATGTCATGTAATGCAATCATAATCACCACATGACAGTGTATTCCAAAGCAAGTAGTTGATGAAATTAACACGTATGTGTAACACCACCAATCAATCCAGCGATGCTACGCCATTAAGTTTACATTATGCAATGTGTCTGTGGTTATGGTCCATTGACTATATTACTTCATTGTTTGACCACAACATTAGACACCATATTTTCATTATGCGTGGTGTCGGTCCTTATACTCCATAAGTCTAATTTGAAATGCTCTTTTTTCATTTCTTTTACTGTATTAGTGAATACAATTGATTACTCTGTTATGAATGCATTGTTAGGCTCTTACATTTTGTTCAGCTCCATTACATATGCTTATCCTTACTAGTACTATACCGATAAAAGTTATTGGGCTAGTGGTTTGAACGGGAACAAACCTTGATAGATTACATATACAGTACAGACCCGATCAAAGTTTTAACACTAAGCTAGCTTAGAATTTGTACCGAATCGGCAACTCGTTTCGATCCTCCGTTAGCTTCATTTCGACAGCTTCTTATCGGTAGCTTCTATCTGTCTCTCGGTAGGTTTTCGGTCACTAGCTATCCTTATCTCGGCAGCCGGTCATTGGTTTGTTTTTCGTTAGCTTTTTGTTAAACTTAAGACAGGTCTGTATTTTACTTCTACTTGTTTCACGTTGCCAAACAACATACAGAGAACAACATATAGTTTTATGTGATAGCCTTATATCGACAAAATTCTGATTTCAAAACATTTTGCTTGATTTCTGACAAATGACTTAAGTAACATTGCTTAAACAAATAGTTATCTTTTTTTCAGATTGCCTGAACTAGTGATGTATTAAATGACTCGAGAACACTGACATCCCGTAATAAGCCGATGATGCGGATGTTAGTTGTACAGTTAGAATTAAAATTAGGAAGCTTCTTAAACATTACTATGTGGTTAACGGTACTTATTATCACTAATGAAGTATGGTTTTACAACAGTCATAATATCCCTGAGTGTTTTTATCGATTTCTCTATTGTAATTTTAACTTACGGTCAAACTCGAACTATCGTGAGGACGTAATTAGACAAAAGTGACCATTGGTTCTGTATATAAAATGTCAAAGACATCCCTAAGTCAGTCAGTCATGCTCTCCTTTGATGATGTCCGGAAAATCTGAAGCGTTGAGAAGAATATAAAAGAAATGAAAACTAATTGGTGAGGGCAAGAGTAAATTACTAATAAACAGAACTGAATTACTGGCACCATTTAATAATGCTTAGTTTTATCTTTTGTGATCGCCTTTTAGTCATACATAATGATCAGTATCATTTGATTGACAGCTAGTGTAATCGATTTTGAAGAAATTGCTGAGTATGTCTATCAAATGTTCCTTACAGCGGAAATTCTCTAATGCATTTAACTGTCTAAATTATGAAGTATTTTGCAGTAATTATAAAACGTATCTGTGGATATATATATAATTCAGACGTATTGATCATATATACTGACAGCAGGGACATGTTCTCAGAAATCTGATATACCTACCTAACGGGAAATGCAATCCATTTTATGACATTACTCCGTATATGAAAACATTATCAGAATTACAAGACGTCCGTCTAATTGTTTTGTAATATTTATCAAACTGTCTGTAACAAAGTATATAGACATGTATACTCAACAAAACATCCATCTGTATTTTGTTCTTCTTCTCTTGTTTCAAATGATGTAATGAAACATTTTTTGTGCATGAAATTTAATCTCCATAATGAAATTACAAAAAGTGTCAAGTTGAAATGATTAGATTTGTTTTTTTTTTCAAAATTATATAATGTTTTTTTATTTGGTCCTTAACCTTATTGTTGAGTATATTTCGACAATTGTACTGGCAGACTTAGCCTTTGCTATAGACGTTAGGGTTTTCATGGTTAAGCAATCTCATCCAGAAGTTGCTATTTCAACATGACTTGCTATTTAAATAGCGTTTACCGGTAATTTTAAATTGACCACTGTCATTCGTAGAATTAACATTTGTCGTTTGTATTGAATGTTTTTACTTTCCACTTTATGAACTTGACCCTGTATGAATTTTTTAATTGCTGAATAGATGAAAATATAAATAAACACCCGTATGCAGACTATAATGCATAAACCGTATTGTGATATAAAGGTGGTGTAATTTTTAACTGTTCATTTTACACTGCAGCTGCTATAACCTGGAACTTTTTAATTCGCGATTAAATTTGCCTAATGTCTTATTTAATAATAAGATGGCTTGTATTTCAGTCATTAGAAGGTGCTTTTCGATTAAACGATTTTATTATTTCACAGTAAATGACTAGACAGATTTCTCAAATTAAACCAGATATCATGATAAGTCATCGGCATATTAAATACATGTAATTATGTTATGGCTCTAGTCCCATATATTTTTGGAACTATTTTCGATATTTTAATATTATGCATTAGTGTTTTCTTAAATAATTAAAACAAGACAACAACTGCGAAAAGAGGCTAGACAGATGTCCCGTTTTAGACCTGAGTTCAACAGCCAAAGGGTAACAAAAGGACAATTGCATGGTTTATCATGCAAAACAAACTGGCACTTAACTGTTGCATATCCATTTTATCAGTTTAAATTTAGTATAATTTGAATAATTTTATATCTAAAATTAAACTACATTATGATATTTCAAAATAGTGACGTAAATTATAAAACAAACAAATTATTTTTAAAAAAATACATTTTAAATTTACCAATATATATTGCTATCTTTTGTGATCGTATTTTAGTCAACCTAATGATCGGTATCATTTGCATGCTTAGGCTTATTAAGAACCTCAAAAAGTGTTATGGCCGTCATCATGCTATTGTTAATTAAGAACATGTATGATGTCTGTTCTGGATATATTCTCCCATAGTTCCGTGTTTCTTTTATTCTCAATTGTTATTTTACACGTGACGGGTGTGTCTTAACATGAGATGCTTACCCTTCCGGAGCACATGACCTCACTTCCTGGTTGATGTTTACGCGTTTAACTTTTTCAAGTTTTCATAGTTTTTGCTTTATTTTTGGCGGTGCATTACATTTGCGCAAATCCATATGACTTTTGCGCAAAAAATATGACGATTGCGCAAAGGCTTTTATTACAATTGCGCAAAACGTAATTGACATGTTGACTAGACAGCATCTACCAAAATTTCATTAATTTCAAGAAACGAAGATAATACTATCATTCCGGTATAAACACCGTTTACAAGCAATTATTTACAACTTGTTGATTGAAATTTAATGCAACAGGGACGCTGTCTCCACCTTTGGGTAAGGCTATTAGTGTTTTGCTATGTATAATGCAACAACACCAGGATGGTGATTTTAACCGGTAATTTGTTTGCAATACAACCTGTTAGATCTGTACTTACATGCCTACCTGTTGTGAGTAATGTATAACAGATATATTATAAACGGATATCTATGGACTTTCAGCTGTATTCTTTGAATGTCAAAAATATTTTATATAATACTTGATAAAAAGTGAAGTTTTTTATCCTTGTAATTTAAGCCTTTTACAACAAGGTCTTTATTTCCATTGATATATTATTACCACTTAAGTTAGAATAGTCCAATTAATTGATTCAGGTATTTTTGATATGCATTTGAATTCAATTCCAGTGGGTTTTAAATATTGAAATAAAATATATGTTGAAAACTCATTGCATGGTACAAAACATTTTTATTAAATATCTTATCACAAATCTTGCATAAATATGGTGTTATTAATCAATGATATTGATAAATAATTTATATATTGCAGAAAAATATCTTTCTGAATTCTTACAAAATATCAGAAATACATTTGGGATCTAAACAATTCTAAATATATTCCATAAAATTTTGTTCATTATCGAAAATGAATGAATGAATGAAAAATTGAAAGAAAGAAATTAAATGAAAATATAAACTATTCAAGGTTTCATAACACTGAAAAGGATTGGTGCTTTCTTTAATTTTATGCCATTATATAGTCCAAAGTTTTACGTTTTTATGTTTTTATAGAAAACATTTGAAAAATATATGATTAATTACTGCTTATATAATACATAAGTAATAAAAATGTATTTTTTTTTATAAAATGACAGATGTTTCAAAAATTTCATGTATGGTTTTTAAAATTCAAGAAGCAGCACGTTGCAGAAATGTAAGTGTCAATTCACTGCTAAAGTGGAATATGACATAAGTAAAAGCGGGAACCTATTGACGGATTTACACGTGGATTGGTCAACTGAACCGCATTTGTGTTTTAGACAAATTGTAAAAGAATGCAATGGTCTGTGTCATTAAATATGTCATTTGCTGATTTTGAATTTTTATTGAAATAATGCATTCAAAATCATGTGCTGATTTTGAATGCATTAATAAAAAACTTAAAATCAGCACATGACAAATACATGAAAAATAAAATCACAAATTAACGCGGAAAGCTATGCAATGGTTCAATGTACAGACATGTCACAACCATAAGGCACAATGCTTAATGACAGAAAATACCCATACTTAGTATAACGATTAGTTCATATAAAGTTGGGTCATTTGAAGGAAATAATTTACATGACATAAAGTGATATAATGATTGCTGTCCTGTTTGTAGGACACTGAAGGAATTTGTACACAATAATAAATTAAACACAAAGTTCATGCGATATATAATTGAAAGCTGCTAAAATACTACCAGAGTTTACTCGTTACAGGGACCCGGTTACTTACTGACTGTACAATGTTTGTTTTCAACGGTTCAGCGACAAATACAAGCTTTTAAAGACTCAAGATTTAAAAGGCAAAAAACGTATTAATTTTTTCTCTAACTTTAGAAAACTCCGTCCCACAATTGAAACCCATTTAGATAAATTTGACACAGATAACATCTCTTTTGTTCGACCTGTCAATTCAGGATATTTAATTTTTGTAGATTCGTATAACAAAATTAAGATAAGTTCCCTCGTAAGGAAATGGAATTCCCATGTTTGTTGATTCTAGAGTAGTTTTATTTCACAGATAATTAGCACCCTGAACCGTTAACAATCTAATATTACACAAAATAAGAAATACCGTTAGTATAAAAACAGGCTTTTAAGAGATAAAACTAGCGCATTCATTTTCTATTCAAAATAGGCAATGATGGTATTTATGGATCCAAGTTGGTCGGGTTTTTTGTATAATTATTTATGTCACGGAACGACCAATATACCGTACAGACCTGTCGAAAGTTTAACACAGAGCAAACGAGAAAGATCCGAACCTCGGCTGTCGAAAGTTTAACACAGACCAAACGAGAAAGATCCGAACCTCGGCTGCCGTTTAGCATAGATATGTCATGTGCTGATTTCGAATGCATTATTTTCATAACAATTCAAAATCAGCACATGATAGATACTGAAAATTTGCAGAGATATATAGCAGCTGCCAAGACATAGCTAACGAAGGGCCGATATTATTACGAGCTGCTCGTAAATTTTGTGTTAAACTTAGACGAACCTCGTTAGATATAATAGTAAAAATGTGCATTGAGATAAATAGCAGCTGCCGAGATATATACAGCTAACGAAGGACCGATATTATCACGGGCTGCTTGTAAACGTTGTGTTAAACTCTCGACGGGCCTGTACTCTACACAGTGAACTATGTTAGTGATTTAAGTTAATATATGATACCAAATAAATATTTCTGTTAAGTTTGCTTACAATTTGACGATTTTAGATGTAGATGAATTTATTTCCTCTACAACAGTAATACTTAATGACAATTTTATTGTTTGTATAACAGTATGTATAACAGTATGGAGCGGGCCAGAAAATCTATACTGTTTCCGTCAATACTTATTTCAATGTATATACACGATAATTGTCACTATACATATATTTGCTCTATTTTATGGGATACAAAATTGATTTCTGTATGAAGGAATTCAATATTTAAAGGAAAAATATATCAACAAACCATAGATAAAACCTGGAACAACTGTACAAATCATTTACCATTGTTATATACAAGTTTGCTCGTTTTATCAAATATTCCAAATACTCTAAACATCTATAATTGCCATAAAAATAGTGATAATTGTGTCGGCTTCCGAAATAAATTCACACTCATTATAAATTATTTGATTACTTTCAGGTTTTCGACATGCTTATGGGGACTATTATCCTGAATTTACATTTAACCAATGTTAAATAGGGTGTACAACACATTGATAAAAATGAAATGAAATAAATAAGTAAATAAATTGCACTGCAAAATGGACGGACATCGTTTCGTACCTTGCCGTTTTAACAAGCGTGTATTAGCATATTATCTTATACCATTTTTGAAAGAATTGAATGATAATTGGGTTTTTTTCTTTCTTAAAAAAGGTATGACAATATCATGTTCTGTATAACACAGATTTTAATTGGCTGTCTAAGTATTTTAATCTGAATGTCTTAATAACCTTTGGTTACCTACAACTCACAATTGAAAACAAACAATACACTATCCCAAAGGCTAAGCAAAGTAAAATCTTTGAAGCTGGCAAATTAGGTTTAACATGTCAACTTCCATCAGGATAGTAAGGCCGGGTGCTCCGGGAGAGTAAACACCTCCTTTTTAAGTCACTACACCCAGCACATGTGTAAACTTAGAAATCAAACAACAACTATGCTATCTTTTAAATAAGTCTGATAATCAATTGCTCGCAAATGCATTAAGCTTTACTATACGTGTGCTCCTGACCAAGTTATATGGTTAAACATTGAAAACGGCGAGGACCTTATTTTAGATTAAAAACAAACTGATGTGTAGTGTCATATACCATTTTTTGAATTTAATCATAAAATACATTCAAAAAATGGTATATGACAATATTGTCATATACCATTTTTTGAATGTATTTTATGATTAAATTAAAAAAATGGTATATGACAGTAGTAAGTTGTTCTAGCACTGTCATTATTAATATAGAATATTGCGTGATGACATCGTTAGATACAAACCTCGTGAGAAAGTATTTTGATGTTTGTCTGAGAGTTTATATAACTATTACACATAACCTCCATCTTATCATCTCCTCGGTTATTTCATCTTGTCAATAATGATTTTATCAACAGGACATACATATTGACCAGGTTTATAGTTCCCTAGGGAAGAAGAACAGTGAGATAAGATCACCAATTCCATTTCTAACAAAACAATATTTCATATTTAATGTTTGACTTGATTACAGGTTTATCTGTTAATACCACAGATAACTTTAATTTTGCAAAAACCTTTTATTTATTTAATCATTTATTTATTTATTTATATTTTTTGCGATTTTGTTTCTATATATATGCGCAAGCATAGATATTTGCGATCTTATATTTCCGTTCTGTAACTGTCTACTATATCCTGTGTCTTTGTCTTCTCTTGTCTTGTTGAGCTGTAATAACAATAGTGTGTTGGTTGAGTTAGCTGTTGCCAAACTTTATTTCCGATATTTACAATTGTATGGATAATATCGTGAAAA
Organism: Anadara kagoshimensis; assembly: GCA_021292105.1. Classification (NCBI taxonomy): domain Eukaryota; kingdom Metazoa; phylum Mollusca; class Bivalvia; order Arcoida; family Arcidae; genus Anadara; species Anadara kagoshimensis. Next base: position 39,727,553 of record CM037857.1, read on the forward strand.
TAAAGTACTTGGATGGAGTATGAGCATATGACGTCCCATGTTCCTTTCACACAATTTGGATTACACGAATGTGGCGAATGTAGCTAGCTAAACAGAAGGTGCTTACCTGTCCGGAGCACCCGGCCTCACTTCCCTAGTGGAAGTTCAGGTGTCTGACCTAACTTGTCAGTTCTAAAGTTTTTACTTTGCTTCTGGATTGTGGTTCGGACATGGATAAGTATGTTTGTTTTCATACGGAACAACTTATGATTGTAGAATTACAAATATTTCTTTTGGTAAAAGTTAAAAAAGCAAACAATCTACACTTGACACATGAATGTTTGCTGTACCGGAACTACAAATCAATTATGCACATACCACTTAAGTAACAATATAAGAAACTAAGAAACAGGTCAATACTAATATAGCTACATCTAGTTTACAAACTTACATGGATTGGCAGAACAATTTTTATTATTATCATTATTGTTGTTTTTATTGAAAATTTTAGGCTATTATATAAAATCCATAATCTAAATGTACTAAACATTCCATGTTAACTGGAAAACAAACTCGTCTATCCAATTAATGCTACAATGTAAAACTCAATTTGTATTTTGTTTTAATAGATTCAATGATTTCTTCAGTCATTATGTGTTCTTTTTTTCTTCATCCGATCGAATTCATTTTCCAGCTAAATGTCAATACTTGTGATTTTTGTTTGGCATTGATTTATAAAAGCCATCGAACACGTGTGTTATGTTTCTGTAGTGATTCGAACTCTGTAAGACAATAATCCGCTATATAACCACTTACCCGTATTATATACACTCGACACATCGATAATGATGCACGTATCATTAATTCACATTCAATTTCATCATTTCACGCCGAATCACCCGTTTTTAATACCAATTTGATTTAAGGACCTTGTTCAAACAATTTTTATTGTTACTGCCATGCGAATAATCTAATAGACTGAAAAATGATACTAATGTTTTAGAAATTGACACATGACAGTAATGGAGTCATTTGAGTTTAGAATGATAGTTCGCTATTTTAACCGCTAAAAGCAATGCATTTTTTATATTAAAAAGCTGAATAATAAAAAAAAACAACACAGAAGACATAGATTAAACACATACTCAGACACAGAAATTTACAAGTGACTTAAATGTACTTAGTTATCGTTAAGAGCAATGACTACTATAACATAAACACCATTAGACACTCCATATACGATTTGCAAAAACATTGTATAGGCAAACAACACTGGCCTGTCTGCTCGAATTTTAATTTAAATATTTATCATGGACGAGTACATTCACGCGTATTTACGAAAACGTTACATGTGCATTTCGTATATATTATAATTATCCGCGAATCTTAACACTACATATGCATTGGTTGGATCTTCCTATATGAATATTCCTAATAAAAGATCAAGCGGGCAGGTCAATGTTGTTTGTAATTACATTTGGGGTTAAAGTTTCCACAAGACAAAATCTGAAAACATTTCATTCGGAGTCACTAACTAACCGAAATAGTATGAGGCCGAAGATCAGCCAAATTCTGAATATAAACAAAGTGATATTGGTATAACTATTTAAAGTATTACCAACAGTATACACAACCACTGTGATTGTGTACTATATAACAATATTGTTTATTTTATAGATATTAAGAAACGGGTCTTAACACCTTTAAATCAATCCCGCTCTTTTGGTCAACGAAATTTTATTATGAAGCATAATATTCTTGATCAAATAACCGTACCAAATCTGTACCAAAAATAGCATACTTGTATATTTGAAATACGCCTTTAATTTCAACCGATGACTGACGCAGGTCCACCCGTTAACAATGACAACTTTTGATTACATAACTTGATCTATCAACCTGAACTAATCTATTTTCAACAACCATAGCACAGACCTGACGAAAATTTAACACTAAGCTAGCGAATTTGTGCCGGGTCATTAGGGTCAGCTTTTTCGCAGGAGCTTTCTATCTCTTGACAGATTTTCGGTTACTGTCCTCCTACCCCAGTGTTTATCCAAACACTGTCCCCTACCCCCAGTGTTTATCCAAACACTGTCCCCCTACCCCCAGTGTTTATCCAAACACTGTCCCCCTACCCCAGTGTTTATCCAAACACTGTCCCCCTACCCCCAGTGTTTATCCAAAACTAGGTCGCTCGGCAGTCGATCTTTAACTCCTTTTCGTTCGTTCGTTCGGTGTTATACTTTGTGACAGGTCTGTTCTGTATTTATCTACTATTAGCACTATTAGTTCAGTGTTTATATTGTTCCTTTATTGGTACTTAATTCTTAAGAAGCATGCATGTACTCAACATTTCCAATAAGCAGAAACTATCAACTATAACTATAGTTCAGAGGCGTGATTCCAACTATTGGCAAAATAACATCATTCACGATTGAGAACATATTGGAATGTTCCAGGAATTGTACCGTGGACAATGTCTGCAGATCGTTTTTGTTTGGTCACTCACTATGTTACACTTACAGCTTATACATGACAGAAACCATGGATACTATATCGGCTACAGGGATACGTTACTACAATCCACGTAAGTAAGGTAAAACTAGGCTCAATTAAAAACTAGGAAAATTTGCCAATTTTCAATATTTTTGCCTTGCTTTTGGACTTTCTTGCCACCAAAGCATATTAAAACAAGGACAAGCAATACATATGTGTATACTTGTAAGATATTACAATATTAAATATATGAAGTCAACGTTCTACAAACTATAAGCTTCCGTAGTCATGCCAAAGAAGTTCATCAAACTGCCCGTTGAGCTTCCGAAACTTGTTGCTAACAGTTGTAGTGACCGAGGCGGAGGTCTTACGACAAAAGTTACAGAAGGGTGTTCTAAAAACACCAGACTTTATTTTACCAATAGTTAACCAACAACATTCATATGTATACAATCTACAAAACCTTTTAAAACAGATATAATATTTTTGACTTTTAATTGATTATAATCCATTAATAAGAACAATGAAAGTTGTCTAATATACTGCACAGAAGTCCTATAGTTTTAAGGAAGCGTTAAGGAACAATGTTTGAATATGTCAGATCAGTACTCATAGGACATAGAGTTTTAGGTTTTATCCTCATTGATTCATTACAAGTGTTATCAGTCAAGACAAGAGGCTACTAAGATTGAAGGTTGTATAGGGATTGGTATTAATTTTTTAAAATCATAAACATAAGGTTTACGCCCTAAACCTGAAATTTTGAAGGAAACAAGAGTAGCCACAGAACACTATTCAGAAGTCTGTATTGAATTGGATAAACACCATTCAGAAGTCCGTATTGAGTTGGATGAACGCCATTCAGAAGTCCGTATTGAGTTGGATAAACACTATTCAGAAGTCCGTATTGAGTTGGATAAACACCATTCAGAATTCCGTATTGAGTTGGATAAACACCATTCAGAAGTCCGTATTGAGTTGGATAAACACCATTCAGAAGTCCGTATTGAGTTGGATAAACACCATTCAGAAGTCCGTATTGAGTTGGATAAACACCATTCAGAAGTCCGTATTGAGTTGGATAAACACCATTCAGAAGTCCGTATTGAGTTGGATAAACACCATTCAGAAGTCCGTATTGAATTGGATAAACACCATTCAGAAGTCCGTATTGAGTTGGATAAACACCATTCAGAAGTCCGTATTGAGTTGGATAAACACCATTCAGAAGTCCGTATTGAGTTGGATAAACACCACTCAGAAGTCCGTATTGAATTGGATAAACACCATTCAGAAGTCCGTATTGAGTTGGATAACGACTTGGACTTTTAGACCACTCAGCTGCGAACATAACTATTTTGTTTCATCATTTTCAAGGTACATATAATCAATAGTAAGTAGAATTCTCCAGAGAGTAATGACATTCCAAGTCTATTAACTTCACATAATTGAGAAACAGTCTAAAAGGTTAGTCAACGAAAGGCCATATATATAAAGTTATATTACTTATATGAATATATTCAAATTATGATGTATGTCAAAAAAAGCCGTCCATCACAGTTGCTTAATGACATTGACGCCTACTTATGTGTTAACCAGCTTCACTGAAATGGTACATGCATGAGGACTGGTATTCAACAATTTGACACATCATTCATGCGTACAACATAAATAATAATCACTAGACAAGAACAAATATTTAATTATACATCAAAATTACTTTTAAATCGGGGATAATCGTAATTTTTGCAATCTGCAAATATTTCCCGTAAATTTATTACCCTCTTAGAGGCGTGACAACTTCCATAAATAGATCAAACGTGCGAAAGTTTCTTTCCAAATACAAAATAATACATGTCCTTAAAAGTGTGCAATGGACCAGAACCATATACGTTTTTTTTCGTAACGCTTTCCATTCATTGCGGTGTGATGCATATCTAATTAGTTACTATAAAATCTTCAATGAGCATGAAAACATTTTATATGAAGCAAAATTAAATAAATGTAAAACTGACCGTTTCTATGATGTTCTGTTAGGGCCACATTTGCATTATCGCTCCTTCGCTCCTAAGACTTGAACGAAAAGAAGCAAAGATACGATGGCAAAGTTGCGAAACTACGATGACGATGGCTTGAAAGCTTTGAAACTTCGCTCTTTCGCAATCGTTTCTTCGCAACTTCGCTCCTTCGCTCCTTCGCGTTGATCAAGGTTGAAGGAGCAATAATGCCAATTTTGCCCTATAGCTAACAGAACAGCATACGCTTCTGGTTACACGTAACGTTTTCCGTATTTCGTCTTGAAGTAAGACGTTTTTAATTGTAACTTGTGTATAAACAGTGAAAAACTATAAACATCAAGGCATCATCAACTATCAAATTGGCAACAATAAATCTAATATTTCATAAAGGGACCTCGGTGAGTGGGTCGTCTTATTCGCCGGCTTACAAATCACAGCCCCCCCCCCCCCTTACTGCCTGGCTTATTATACCAATCGGGAAAGAATTAAGCAAGTTAGTTCGCTTTCTGAATGTTAGTGTTTTTACTGCTTCATCTTGGCGGCAGGAAGTAGTTCCGTGTTAACTAACCTGATGTGGGCAACGTGCAATATAAAAAAAACATTGCAAAGAAAAAGACGGTCAAATTTAAAACAACCCCCCCCCCACACCACACACACAGACACATAAATATAAATATATATATATATATATATATAATATATATATAACAAATCAAACTCAAGCATACTAATCCATATCCAAATCACAATCTCAAATCTGAAACTAACAAATTAGGTTAAACATGTGAACTTCCACCAGGGTAAGGCCGAGTGCCCAATACATGAACTTGCACTACAGAAGTGAGGCCAGGTGATCCGGATGGTTAAACATATATGCATCATCGTCTGTAGGAGGATATAACAAATGGATATATGAATACATGGAGAAACAACAGACAATTTACATTATATAAAATACAGAGTATATTATAGACTTATATAAACTGATGTTATCCGACAGTATCGGTGAATATCGACATTATTAATCCACAACATTTAGCAATAAAAGACATATTAGAATTACAAAAGAAGGGGATAATGTTCTATATGGTGTGCATTACAGTTTTATAGACGATAGTTTATTTGTTCTTTTTGTATCTTTTCAACATCTTGTGACAAAAAATTTGGTTTCACAATTTTGATTCAAGCACTAACGGATGAGGAATTGTATTCCAAATGACCTTCTGGTGCTGTTATAATATGTAATTTTTTCTACTTAATTTTGTCCGGAAATTTACTCGGAGATAAGTGGTCACAACTTAATTATACTTTGCAGAATAGATAGATGAAATTCAGGGTTTCAAATTTTCAAAATGGATTTTGTTGTCATGGAAACTGACAATATCATGGCATTGAAAGTACGTTAAGTAGATTTGCATCATTGCAAATTTCAGTGTCCTCAAATATTCATTTATCAGTCAAGATAAACAGCACTAATGTAACCGTAGATTTCAAGCTGTTTATGCTTTCAAGAACCTTGATCTTATACCAGGCATTTGTCTGCATATGAACTCCAAGTAAGTCGATTTAAAAAGCATAGAATAGTCACAAAATTATCACGTATGGCATTGACACAGATTCAACATAATCTACGACCGATATATAATGTTAATGATGAAAGTAAGCATGGAATTGGTCAACGCGTTTATTCACGAAATGGTTGTCGTCTCGACTATTGTCATGCACTATTGTGTATAAATATAAACCTTTATAATCAAACACAAATATCTAAACTGCCATCTGAACCGGAAAATGTCCAAAATAGCAGCAGTTTTATTTTTATTTTAGAAATTGTGCATTACACACATCATCAGATAAAAATCAAGACCGCAAGAAGAGATGACAGGTTTGACATTTTGTAACGTAAATATTACATCATTATAATGCCATTTGTGTTCCTTTGTAGCGTTTGGAAGCAGTTTAAAACAATCAATGTCTTTCGTTATTCCATTAGGTCGTATTTGGAAATGTTAGCTTATTTTTAAAACTATATAGTATATAGATTTATTTTTAAATAAAAATTTAATTTTTCGATCGTAATTTTCGAGTGTGGGCGTTCAATTATAACCACTCTAGTCTTTTTTTTTCTTTTCTTCATTTAAATAAAAGCCAAATCTGATTTGATTAAACACTTGATCAGATCGATGTCTGTTGAGGAATGACAATCAGAAATAAATAAATGATTTTATTTGCATTCTTGAATTCTATAACCATTCTATCACTATCTATATGACACTCTTTTTCCGACAGACATTACTTTTCAATGAAATGCTAAAGTGTAAATAGTTCCGCAATGGTGCATGAAAGTCAATATTGCGCACAAACTCCACAAACAGTTCCAATTGATATATAGAGAATAATACATGGTGAAATCCATATCATATGCCATATCAGACCGAGAACGCAATATCAGACCGAGGGCTTTAGCCCGAGGTTTGATATTGGTCGAGGTCTGATATGGTATATGATATGGATTTCATCATGTTTTATTCTGTTTATCATATACTTAAACGTTCACCATGTAGAACAAATACATGTCTATAACAGACACTGAAAATGACAAAATTGGCCGACTTGAACTAACATATTTGATAATTTATATTTCTGTTTTTGTTTTACTGGAAACAAGTTTCTCAAATGCCAATGATGCAGGTTATTTTTGTCTTTCAATGCAGGTAATGCATTGAGAATAAAACTAGTTAAAATCAGTGCATTGACAAAATATGTACAATTACAGTGCATGCAAAATAAAATAAAAAAATTCATCAAACTATCGTCCATTGTAATTGAAACTTCATTAATGCATACAGTTTTATTAAGGATTCAAGAGTCATAATTCATAAGTTACACTTTTTTTATATAAACATATTACAACAAATATAGTTTTCAATTATAGATCTAAATGTAATCTGAATCAGAATCAATTACACGGATTCTTTTCCTCTTTTTGTCACCATAATAATTGTTAAAAATAATGTTTCCATGAATTGTTGCTCCATTAAACATGCCAGTGTTGTGAAGGGGCGAAAAGAAGCATTATGAACATTAAGGATGTCGTCCGAGGAGTTTCGAAACGATAAAGTAATTTGTTCCGAGTAGCCGGTCTGATATGCATATCAGACCAGCGGTGATACGGCTTTTCCGACCGGGCACGTGCGGTCGGTGATATGGATGACGTCATTTTAGCCGTATCGGGGTATGCAGAAACTACGTAATTAGTACTAAGTATATGATAAATAAAATTATTTGCTTCTGTTAAATCTAGTATTCTTAAAAATCATCATTTGCAAAACAATGTGTAATTTGCCGCAGGTTTTTTTAACAGTTCATACCTTGATGAACGATAAAAAAACAAACGTCAATCCGTAAAACAATACTTATTAAACATTAACTATGTATGGGAACAACATCTCTGTATTAAGACAAGTGCATTCACAGCGCATGTGAAACTCCAATTATCTTGCAGCATTCGCAAACGAAACAATACTAATGAATTATGCAATAGCCTCATCTCAATGCAAAAACCATTATATCAGGTTTCAGAGGAACCATTGGAACGAGGTATAAATATGGCTCGGTAGCTCAGTCGCTAGAGCATCGCGCTAATAATATTGGGAAAGTGCTGTGTTCTAGTTTGGGTTTGGCATCTGTATGTTTTCCCTTTCCCTATTACATCAGAAAATTAAAAACAAGCGAGTTGGTTCCTGTAGTTCAGTGGTTTATCCTGGATAACTTTTATATCTATGACTATGTATACCCCCGCAAACTAGTTCGAGGGGGTATATAGGAATAGCCACGTCTGTCTGTCAGTGTAAAATCGTGTCCGCGCCATATCTCATAGGTACTTTGAACGACTGTCATAAAACTTCACATGAATAATCTTCATGGTTCAAAAGTGTGTCATGACCATGAACCAAGGTCATATGTTCAGTGTCATATTATAAGGGTCAAGGTCGCTGGAAAACATTAAATGTTGGGGACGGAGGGATATTTGGCTCTCAAGAGACAGTTGTAGTTAGTACTTGTAATGTTCAATTTACTACTAAACTTCTTGATATATGTCTTTTCTTAGATGTAAAATTGTTAACACCCAACACAGATTACCTGAACAGGCCCCGGTTTCACAATCATTCCTTAGCTAAGATTTTCCTTAACTTAAATTTAGCAAATTTTTGTAATCTCTTTTGGAACTACTTGTGAATATTTTTGTCAAAACTAAATTGCAAATGTTTTAATCTAGAAGTGATCTTAAAAATAACACCTTAATTTCCTCAATATCTTGAAATTTAACAAAATTATAAAGATTTGAAATTTTGAATGATTTAAGTTAAGGAAAATCTTAGCTAAGGAATGATTGTGAAACCGGGGCCAGTTCTTACAGAGTTGAGAATTAAAGTACGGCCACACAAGTTATATATCATATCATTGTTCTTCAAGGTATTTGAAACCCGAGTCGACATGAAAAAACTGTATACAGGATATAAACATGATGAATATTTAAATATCTGTTTTAGACAGTCATTCTTTTCTATTTTTAATCATTTTTATATTCATAATACTGGCTCCATGCACATTTAACACGATACGGTTACCTAAACCCCATTATTAAAACAAACTTAAAGGTTATAACAATTAAGGAAATGGGGCATCCCAGTTTTATTTGTTGTAATAAGATATATGAGAAATCACCCAAACATAATGACAAACAAAAGATAAAAATATAAGATATTTTTTAGATTTTATTAATGGAAATTTGAAATTTATATGGCATTATATCAGTTTGCATATGATAACAATATATTTAAGAGTTAGATGTAAAGGTCAAATATTTTTTTGAAAATAGAATTATTTTAATATAAATGTATATATAGTCGATAATGGTTGTTTTTTTTAACCATTTTGCCCTTTATAAAAAATTTTCAACTTAAAGATATGTTTAAATTTTATTTATGGAGATTTGAAATTTATAATCAGTTTGCATATGATAACAATATATTTAAGAGTTAGATGTAAAGGTTTATTTATTTATTTATTTATTATTTTTTTTTTTTTTATTTTTTTTCTTTTGAAAAATAGAAATATTTTAATATAAATGTATATATTATCTAATGATTTTTTTACCCTTTAAAAAAATATTAAATTTTTCTGGCACATTCATCACGAATTAGCAATAATTGGTCATGAAGAATCGTAACTTGAATCTAGCTTTAAAACCTTTAGATTCAAGTTTTCAGATTATTTTAAAATTGTTTGACCAGATTGCCGTGTTTTCATAATTTTAATTCTGCACGTACATATGGCAGCAAACTGTTTTATAAAGTCCACTGAACAGTTCAGGATTGACACCAAATATTGTGTACCTCCGACAGTAGTAGATTTTGCACGTTGTTGCTTATGGAAATGATGACTGACAAATTTAACATCAATTGTAAAGCGATGTTTTACTAGCCAGTAATGTGAAAATGCTCAAGTTCAAAAAGCATTTCAAGACTGACTGCCATGTGCTACTTTTGAATGTATTACTTCATTAAAATTCAACAGGAGCACATGACACAACTATAGTAGATCTATATGAAAACTAGAGCTAAATACCCCATTCCCCAACTTTGTCGATTTCTTATTTTTAATATTTTCCCTTATGATCTTGGTTTGTGTTCTATGCACCTAAATTAGGTATGCAAAACATCATCTGATATTGGTTTTATCAAAATCCATCTATAGACACGGAAAATATGGAGCGGACACGATATTGGGACAGACGGACAGATGGACTGGTAGAGACGGAGGAGCGAAGTCATATACCCCCTTAATTCCGTTAGCAGAGCGGCTATAATAACAAAAGGCAATTTTATTTAATGTAGCTAAACATACAGTTTAAGTAGATTAATAAAATAGCTCTCGTCGCGAGTAGCTGAAAAAGTACTGATGCGACGTTAAGCAACATTCAACCAGCCAACACGAAGCAAGGTAGTAAGTAAATCAAAAACCATCACCAGTTTTTATTACAATGCACGAAAAAAGAAAGGTGTACCGGTATGTTTTTGGTTTACACAACATAAGTCTTGGTGAACGCTTTGGATATAATCTTCAGAATTTTGTTGATTTAATGTATCTATTAGCAGTAACATTAGGAATCGGTGTCCATTTCCTCCCGTGGAATCAAGTAAAATCACTTATTTTCGTGGTATCTTATTTTCGGTGTTCGAAGAATTAGTATTTTGTGGGTTGTTCGTGTTTAAGATAAATTTGACGTTCGATAGCTCTTTGTTCCTTTCACCCAATTTTGATTACACATGTGACGGGTGTAGCTAGCTAAACAGGAGGTGTTTACTCTTCCGTAGCACTCAGTCTTACCTCCCTGGTGGAAGTTCACGTGTCTAACCGGACTTGTCAGTTCTAAAGTTTGTACTTGCTTCTAGATTGTAATTCTGACATGGATTAGTATCTTTGTTTTTATTTGTAATTTTATATCATTCTGCTGACATGAAAAATTCGTGGTTCGCGGTGTCCACAAAAGGAACGAAAATTTGGACACCGCGAACACAAAAATTCCACGGTGATTATCATCAAGGATATAGAATAATGTATAGAAATACATAGACGGTCACATGCCTCTCTTATTTAGCGACAATCTTTACATCAGGTATGGTTGGTCTAAAATAGATTTTAGTTGTTGTTGTATTATCACGACTGCATTGACTTTAATTTATTCTTTTTCTCATTTACTTTGTAAAGCTAACAGTTAAACCTTCACATTATGCACGGTTCTTAGCATGTATACAATTTTTATGACATAAAAATTTGTAGTTTTAAATAATCAATAAAAGTCCGCGATTGAAATAATTTAATGAGCAAATAAATACACATTTTCTCTTTTGAATCCAGTACCGTTAAGTTACACCCGGTGAATTTCCTTATCCTATTCGTTCTTTTATTCAGAATTATCCATCTATAAGAAAACATTACGACTCGACTGCGACATAGGACTTACGTGTTATGGTTTTCCAAATAATATAGACTGATTATTTCTGAGTAATATAAAAAGTTTAAATCGAAAATTAAACGGAATATAAATCTGGAATTAAACGTCAGCTTGACTATGGATGAAATGTAAAATTGATGCGTGTATTTAATAAAAGTTTGCGTGAAGCTATTACAAAGTGTAAGTTAACTGTAGGTACAGTACAGGCCTGTCGAAAGTTTAATTATGAGCTAAGGAAAAGTAGACAAAGCTCGACTGCCGAAGGACCGAGGAGCCGAGATATGGGTAACCAGTAACCGAAAAAAACTTCCGAGAGATAGATAGCAGTTCCTGCCAAAAACCTGACGCTAATGACGGATCGTGATGAACTGCCAATTCGGCACGAGTTCACTGACTTAGTGTTAAACTTTGGACAGGTCTGTACTGTGGTATAAACCCAAGGCTTACATCGGTTTGTGAGAATTGAAGAATGATAAAATCACACATTAAGCTGATACGGAGATTAATTAAATACAATTTTAACCCCATTTTATTTCTTTTATATCCAGAGAAAGTATGTTTTGTCAGACTGAAATGTGGAATTATGATTGAACCACATACGAATCAATATGAATATCCTAATATAAAAATTGACAAAACTGTCTTGTATCCTATGCATTGGTTAAGGACACTGTCCTCACTTGTGACTTGTGGAATAAAACACTTTGTAAACGGCAAATAACAAGTTGTCAAAAACAAAACAATTTTAATGTTTTATTTCAAACAAATTAAAAAATCAGTACATGATAACATGGATGACTAAAAAATTTCGTACATTTAAAGATAAATGAAATTTAAAAAATTTGAGTTAATATCTTAAAAATTGTGATTATTCCGTATTTGAATATTCAAAGGAAACAAAAGTAAAAACTGGCTATCTTGTAAATAGGAACTTTATATAACGAAGCAGTAGCTTTCAAATAAGTTGTTGACCTAGAGATATTGCAAGCTTAGCCTAACTAATCAAAGCCCTCAAAAAGTTTTATGACCGTCATCATTTATTTATTTATTTTTTTTTTTTTTTTGATAAGTATGATGTCTATGAATAAAAAATTACCCTGGATTAATTTGACGTCCAATATTTCCATGTTCATTTTATTTGATTTGGATTAGTATGTTGGTTTTTTATCATTATACCATTGCACTGAAGGTTTGTTGTGGGGACACTAAACTGTTGGACTGTTGTAAAAAGACAAAGAGTAAAATGGAGTTTCATGCCCAGATTAATATAATTTCACTTATGTGCAGACGGTCAGTTAGAACATTGTAGGAAAATGGAATTTGTAATTACACTGGATAATTAGATTGTGTTTTTGCAAACATTGTTTATTTTTAGCGACAGATTCGACTTAGACATTATTCAAATGAAATTAGAGATTTAACAACTGATAAAAATTCATCATTAGCGGTATTTTTATCAATACTGAAATATTGAATAAAGACAAACGATATTTTCTTACATGTTTCACCAACAACACGAACCTTAACAATTTTACCCCTCGCAAGAGTTTTTGCGACTGTTTCTTGTGCTTGCGTACATTGAAGATTTTTTTTATCTATTAAAGGAATGTTTTCAATAAAACCGGCGATATTGCGTCTTAAAAATTCATAAGTTCAAGCCCCTACAGTGACAAAAATATTGTCTTTAAAATATACAAAAATGCAGTACTCATTCCAGTGTAAAATTCAAAAAGAGTTAAACTCGGTGTTTACAACTAGGAATACATGTAATAATAAGTTTAATGCTATAGCGAATGTATAAATAAAAATTCATAATTAGCTGTATATGCATTAATACTGAAAGTACACCACTAAAAGTCATACGCCATTTTCCAACACATTTCGCAAACAACATGAGTGGTATCCTTAAGAGTTCGCGTTACGTCTTGGCCTACACGCAGTGATACAGTGTGTTGTATTATTGAGAATAAGAAATAAATGTGTAAAAACACATGCGAGGATAATTATTATTGTGATGAAATTAATTTCAGAACTAGGTCATAGTTCCAATTATACTAGCATGTGAAGTAGCCCGAGGTTTTACTCTGATTCTAACTCATATAATTGATTTCTATACATAAGGAGCTACAGTACAGACCTGTCGAAAGTTTAACACTAAGATGTAGAATTAGTATCGAATCGACAGCCCATCTCGACCCATAGTAAGCTATATCTTTTTGTCAGTTGCTATCTATCTCACGTAAGCCTTTCAGCCACATGGTATCCACAACTTGAGTGCTTGACTGCCAATTTAGGCTCTATTTAGTTAGTGCAGTGTTAAACTTTGGACAGGTCTGTACTGTATCTTGTAATCGTTTGTTCTACAACAAACCAAATTAACTAACAATCCAGTTTTGCCTGAAGATTCTTAATTAGTGCATCTAATTTTACAAGGAAGATTACCACAAAAAAAGTTCCAAAATGTCAGAAATTAATCTAAAATATCAAATTAAAGAAATCTGTGTTCAAATTGAAACACAGAGTTAACTATCTGTTAAAATGTTGAATTGTGTAGTATTATCCATCAAGTTTTAGAATTAACGGATATAGAAGGTGCATGTGACTGACAATAACTGTGTTACAGCTAATTAAATCGCTTGTTAAAACAGAGTTATCAACAAAAAGAAACTTAAAGAAAACGTCCGTTAACATCCATGTAATTTAAACACATGGTTATTGTCAAAACATTTAAATAAATGAAAGAATTATTGAAGAACAGATACGAGTTGCACTCAACAAATTGATATTGGTATGAATAAATGTAAAAAAAAAACTAGCTATCTGGAATCAGTCAGCTGGCTGACAATTAAGATTTCCATTTGTATTCTCTACTAATATATTTAATTTTGAATTAAAAAGCCTAAAATAATTGAATCAATCCATTTTGCACATTTCTATGAAAATAACAAATTAAAAAAATATTTAGATTTTAAACGTTAACGGGATCTGGGTTAAAAAAGGAAATCTTAGATTTACCGTAGTTATAAGGCATAGTATGTTTTGGGAATATTTAATCAAAAATAAATATACAAAACCAATTCATGTCCAATCACAATCCCAAACCACAAATGCAGGCAAATTGTGCAGGTTCAGAAATGAAGGTAAACTATAGCCAAGAGCTCCAGGGTTTTTTCAGATTAAAAGACATCCTTTAAGGACACAAGTACCAAAATTGCTCTTTTGATGAGAACATTCATATGTCGATACTCACGATTAAAGAAGTTTAATGACTTATTTAATGGTGGTAAATTTTATGTTAACAAGGTTTTTTACAATTTGTTGTTGTGAAATTATATTCAGTATATCTGTTTGAGTTTGAAATCAGGTAGAAAGATAGAAAAAATGAAGCGGAAAGTAGAAACTTAGAACAACCTGCCACATCCAAAGTGGCTGATTTAAACAATGCTTCTATAAGCTTATGTTCATACATTATATTCCAATTGAATTCTTAACGTTTTTAAAATGTGTTTTCACTTCATTTTACAGTAATTTCATGCGGTTATGATATTTTTCTTCTTTTTATTTAATTGTCCTCAAATGTGTTTATCATACATTCACGGTTATTGGTTTTGGTGTCATTTTAAATCAGTCCTGACAAGTTAATCCGTGTGAAACCGAGTAAATAATCTAGAAACAACTATCAACTGTAATAATATGTGTATGATAAATGTTTTTGCAATTGAAATTCAGAAGAAAACATTTTGCATTTATGATTCAGTTATTGTTTACTCCATGCTGTTCGTATATTGTGAGTGATCTAATAATCTTACACTTTGATTTAAATATATTATATCCACACATATGAATGTTATAACATGAGTAATATAGGGGTTTAACGTCCCAGTCAAGAAAATTTCCCTTATATAGAGACGTCGACATCTATAGGCATGTATGTACTATGTAACAGCCAATGTTAAAAACACGAAACAAGAAATGAAAGGAACAAGATAAAATGTAAATAAATCAAGCACATTGATCATAAAAAAGATGTTTATGAAAATAACGGCCTTAATATCGCATTTGGACAATTTTTGTCATTTTGTAAATTAGCCTCTTTATAAAGGGACTTTTATGATTCATCTATTTTTCAATTCATTGTTACTTGTCTTGTACATTTCTATTTTTTCCATAGATCCTCAAATCACATTTAACACGATAAAACCAGTTATACCGGCCTTTTCAATATTGGATAACATGTAGAGTCCTTAGAATGATGTCTGATTCGTTTGTAACATAAAAGTAAAGTATTGACAAATTGACGGTTATTTTATATATGTGGAGATGTTCGACTTTGTAGATTTTGCTGAAATTATATTTCTTTGGCGTAAATGAATCTAGGTGACCTGAATCAATTGAATAATTCATTGAACGCCATCGCTAGACTAGAATGACCATCCATCTAGTTATGTTTGGACACCACTAATGGCCACCGCTAGACTAGAATGACCATCCATCTAGTTATGTTTGGACACCACTAATGGCCATCGCTAGACTAGAATGACCATCCATCTAGTTATGTTTGGACACCACTAATGGCCATCGCTAGACTAGAATGACCATCCATCTAGTTATGTTTGGACACCACTAATGGCCATCGCTAGACTAGAATGACCATCCATCTAGTTATGTTTGGTCACCACTAATGGCCACCGCTAGACTAGAATGACCATCCATCTAGTTATGTTTGGACACCACTAATGGCCATCGCTAGACTAGAATGACCATCCATCTAGTTATGTTTGGACACCACTAATGGCCATCGCTAGACTAGAATGACCATCCATCTAGTTATGTTTGGACACCACTAATGGCCATCGCTAGACTAGAATGACCATCCATCTAGTTATGTTTGGACACCACTAATGGCCATCGCTAGACTAGAATGACCATCCATCTAGTTATGTTTGGACACCACTAATGGCCATCGCTAGACTAGAATGACCATCCATCTAGTTCTGTTTGGACACCACTAATGGCCATCGCTAGACTAGAATGACCATCCATCTAGTTATGTTTGGACACCACTAATGGCCATCGCTAGACTAGAATGACCATCCATCTAGTTATGTTTGGTCACCACTAATGGCCATCGCTAGACTAGAATGACCATCCATCTAGTTATGTTTGGACACCACTAATGGCCATCGCTAGACTAGAATGACCATCCATCCAGTTATGTTTGGACACCACTAATGGCCATAGCTAGACTAGAATGACCATCCATCTAGTTATGTTTGGACACCACTAATGGCCATAGCTAGACTAGAATGACCATCCATCTAGTTATGTTTGGACACCACTAATGGCCATAGCTAGACTAGAATGACCATCCATCTAGTTATGTTTGGACACCACTAATGGTTAAAGCACTGAATAAAGCCATCTTAAGTACATACTTGGGAATCTTTCATATACATCACTATTGCGTATAACCATATAACACCGTATTTATGACTATATAGGGGATAAGTCGGCTTTTATAATTCAATAAAAGACAATATTCTTTGTACATATAGATATAGATTCATACATTCTTTTTATTCCGCTGTTATGTGACGACCATATCTGTTTAAACCAATCCTTGAAACAGATGTTTGCAGAGAATGTAACGTATGAAAATCCACATGCACTTTCAATATACGTATTAAAAGTGCAACAGGTCATTTAATACCTAGCGATAAACATTATACAATCTTTTAATAAAATGATTCATTGTTCAATTTGTGATGTTGTAAACTCGATTTTCATTGTTACTTATACAGTGCAGACCTGTCGAAAGTTTAACACCGAACGAACGAAAACGAGTCAAGGTTAGACTGCCGAGCGGTCGAGATATAGATAACCAGAAACCGAAAAAACTGCCGAGAGATAGATATATGGCTCTTGCCAAAAAGCTGCCGCTAATGACAGATCGTGATGAACAGCGAATCTGCACGAGTTCACTAGCTTAGTGGTAAACTTGAGACATGTCTGTACTATATATATGCAACAGTAGATAAACATATTCAATTTTCAAATCCTCATATCTTTATTCTTACGTATACCGTGTGAGATATGTTCAATAAAAACCAATTGCGTACATGGATGATTTTAATGTCCAACCTGTTGAACATTTCCAATAAAATGGGGGAAGGTAAGATTTTGGTTAATCGATTGAATTGTTTCGTTCATTATATATTTTAATAATATATCTATTTGAAAACACTCTACAAAACCCAAAAAGTCTTATCCTTGCTAATATGTTATTTTTACCATCAGTAAAAGGTATCTGTGGCAAAACATAGCGAAGCACGTATATTATTCTCGTGCTGTTATCGTATTCTTGTATATATTATTCTTTTGAGAATTTTAACGTTTTCAATCCACGAAGAATAAATATTAAAACGAAAGGTCAAGCGGACAGGTCAAAGTTGTTTGTCATACTATCTACACTATTTTAATCGCGTTATCATTGTTAAATGATCTCAAGTATTACATCTTTACGTTAGAAATCTAATTTTGTCCATCTAATCCCAGAATCAGCTGGTTGTAATTAGCAGACCCTTCAGAATGATGATAGACCTCTTAGTTCATCAAGCCAGTAAATAGGTATTCAAAATCAATATCAAAGAAATCAATTAAGATTGTTGACAATATAGAACTTGGAGTAAATCCTGTCACAATTTCCATAAATACTAGGTTGTCGGTGATATAATGTGTCTGTGAGTAAATTTTGTTGCTACCATTTCACATGGATCAGTGCGTCAACGTCTTTGATTTGAATAATTAAAAAAAATCAGTACTTTATTACCAGTTTTAATCTTACAGCACTAGACGGATGTTTCGGAATGCAATTCATCATTATTAGTGCTTGGACCAAAATTATGAAATCAAAATTGTTTTCAAGATGTTAAAAACATACACAGAGAACCAAAATATATATAACCAATTTAACCAAATTTAGCTAAGGAAATACTTTCCATGGGGGAGTATACATTAGTTTTGAGGAATTTCAAATTTCATCTAGCAGCAAATAAAATAACAACATGCAACTAGTTTTTTATCCAATCAAGCGCAAAAATACAACATGGGAATCTTAATTTATTCTTGAAATTTACTTTTTGATATCAAAGCCCATTGTATGTTTCATGAACACCTGCTCTAGTTTTTTTAATACATACAATATATATTTTGACACGTTTAACATTTTAGGAAATAAAGTCTATTTTGTCAACGTACATTTTGTTCCAGTTGACGTAGAAGAAATTCTACTATGTCATATTTGATACGAATTGAATTATTGCAGCAGCTTATGTGAGTAACAAAAGCCATCAAGAACAAGACGACCATTTGCAATGAGAAATAAAAAAAAAGCAAACACCTAAATAATATGGAGGTTATACTGTAAATTTACATTTGTGATGTTTTATTGTATAATTAATCTTAACTGGTTAAATAGGTATCTATAACTGACATTATTCTGTTTTAATAATTAATGTTCAGTGCCGTTCAAAGTCTAAATGTACAATTATCAGTGACAGCTGTGCTCATATTAGTCTTGTCTTGTTTTGGCTTTGTCGTTCATGCTGTTTATGTCTTGTCTTGTCAGTGTATTGTATTTATCTCTGTATTGTCTTGTGTGTCCGCCCATAGTCTGCGAGTTTCGTTACTGTATTAATGTTTGTGTTGTGTTGTGTTGATGTTGTTGTTGTTGTTGTGTGTTGTGATGTATTTTGTTATGTCTTAGCTTGACTTGTCTTGTTTTTTCAATGTATTGTCTCTGTCTTGTTTTGTCCTGTCCAGTGTGCCCACAAATATTCTTCAAGTTTCACAATCAGTGCTGCAATAATGTATTGTCTCTGTCTTGTTTTGTCCTGTCCAGTGTGCCCACCAATATTCTTCAAGTTTCACAATCAGTGATTAATGTTTGTGTTATTTCGAGGGCGCGGTGGCCTAATGGATAAGACGTCAGTCTTCAAATCTAGGGTCTTTCACCGCTGTGAGTTCGAGTCCCGCTCGGACCACATGTGGGAAAGTGAATTGTCCTTACCGTTGGCCTTTACTGATTCACCTGGTATCAGTATAATGGACTGGGGAGTGGTACGCTTGTCTGCGGCGTACTGACTCTGTGAGCTAGCACGGTAAAGTCGCCCTGAGTGCGCGCTAGTACAAGGCAGACCATACAACACACTCGCACTTCACATGCATACACAAAAATTGTTCATAGATTAATCCATAGAGATTAATTAAATAGTTCTCCTCGCGAATAGCTGAAAAATTGCTGATGCGACGTTAAGCAACATTCAACCAACCAACCAATTGTGTTATTTCACTCGAGTGGGTTTTTTCTTGGTCTATGTTTCAGGGTGTATCCAACTATATGCTTTGTTTTACAGCTATCAAATTAAATCATTTCATCTTATACAACGGCGGTGTAGCCTTACATTCACTTTTGTTTACGTCAACTTAAGAACGTATAACCAGATTACAGAACAATTCAAGTAACCATTAATACCCATCATGTGTCACACAGTGCAATAAATCACTGAAAATCTAAAACACTATTTAATAAATTGTCTCTTCATAGACTGATACATTGTATAAAAATATTATACATTGTATAAATGTCTGAGACATTGTATAAATCTGTTACTATATCTTACAGGATTGTTATAATGAAAAAAGAACGTAAAGCGCTAATGGATAACTGTATTTATATCAATCATGGCGTTTCAATTAGCTTATGCATAAAGAACCATTATGTCAAGGTGAAGTATCTTCCCTGTATCAAGGAGGATAATTATTTCTTAAGATAAATATAAAACTCTAAGGCTAGGCGGTTTGTAAAGAAACGATTTGATATATGAATTCATAGGTAACAGCTTTTTATTCAGTTTTAATGATACAGAAGGAAAAACGTTTATCTTCAGACCAACATCTGCTTCTAAACTTATATATTTTCCTAAAACTTACTAAAAGTTAAATGATCGAAGGTCCACGGATGATTACCTCCAATACACATTTAACGTCGACAGATTGTGTGTATTGGGGAACTGTTATTTAAGCATTTACATAGTATGCTGATTTAATTGAAAGTCTGGGGCTTGTAGCAACTTCTTATAAAGTCAGAGGTCGTAAATTTAGTTGGATTTTGTATAATGTTACATTCAGTTATGTAATGTATATGCTATAATCTTATATTGATTCAATTGGAAGATTTTTTATAGATTAAATGTACTAACAAAATAAAAAAAGTGTCAAAGAGTGATATTTAGTAGAATGACCACTTAGTTTCTGACCATCGATGAAACTGCTCACAATTTATGCTTCATGGGTGTTCCAAAGTTATCCGATATGTTCTCGCCGTGAAAAAAACATTTCCTTACTTGTAGCATAACGTTCACAAACATAACAAACTAAGTAATGATTTAAGTGTATAAATACCTGCTTTTAAAAGTTCAGAAGTACGTGTCTTAAAAATCACGGCTTAACACGCAAGCCTGCCATCTAAGGTTTGATTGGAGATGTACATCTACTCGATCAACAGCCTTTTTTTAATGCACCCAATGCATAACAACCAAATAGACTGTTCTAGCTAGATAAGCATTGATGTAATCATTAGCATATACCGGGTACTTAAAGATGTCTTGACATTTTTCGCTGTGTCATTAACGAAATCGAACAGAATAATAACAATAAGTAATAATATTGTGCTAACTTTGCAAGTGAAATGTACAATCCGACACTGGTGGTACTGTTATGTGCTGATTTTGAATTTCTATTAATATAATGCACTCAATATCAGCAGAAATTCAAAATCAGCAATGACAGTACAGATAGAATCGAGTGAAATATACAACCAGATTAAACAACAAAACAAATGAAGTGTAAATTTGGACTACTTAAATAAAAAATGAAATTGTTTACAATCGGCTATAACTCCGCTGATTGTAGCACCTTTAATTTCAATTAAACTGCAGATGAAGTCATTTGTAATTTTACACAATTTGTTTCTCGTCAGCCATTTTTCAAAAGTTAAACGCCAATTATGACTTAACGAACTTTGCAGATAAATATAGATGCAGACAAAAATACAAAAAAGTTCCAGCGCAATGTCAATATCATACGATCTGATAAAAAATTATTTTACTAATATTTTTGTCAGGTAGGTAAACTGTAAACTGTGCAGGTAAGTTTGTCACATGACCTTATAAGTGGTAGATATATATTATATATAGACATTTCACAGTGATCATTACTTTTTAATCTGAAATGAAAACGTGATTAAAATTATTGAATACGTTTATTCATCTATACATAAAGCAAACAAGCTATTTGATTAGAATTCTTTTGAAATGCCAAATCATCTCAAGGATTTTCTCTTGTAAAATTTTCACTTGAACTAGTGAAATTAAGCTTTCGAGTCAAGACACGTTTTGTAAATCATTTTCTATAATAACCGTTTAAAATCCCCCTGATATTTTTCTTTCAGCTAACAAACTGAGTTATTTTGATCTTTTTACAGGGTAATTATTTGTGTATTGATTATTTTAAATGTTTTACGGTTGATTGATTTTAGATATATAAAAATAAAAAAAGTGGAATATTAACATTATATACCTTTTTTGACATATTTGACGTGAAAAATAAATCAACAGACTTTTACAATGACATGGTTGTACGAGTTGGTCTGCACACAAAAAATATTATTAATTACTATTTACCATATCCAGATTAAATATGGAGATCAAATTTGGCTTGTATCTTCAAAAAGCTGCCATACAAATATTTACAACTGACGAGCATGTACCTGCCAATAGCTACAGCAACAATGAGCATACAAAAACCGAAAACATTACCGAAAATAGTTAGATCAACTATAGTCATACCCACCACCAGTATCTACAACAACCATAAACATCTCAATCCTTAGCTAGATTTACAATAAATATAATCAATAGCTACTATAACAAACTAAATCACACCAGCCCATAGCTAGACCAACCATAAACACGCCCATGGATAGCTAGAACAATCCTTAGTGGCTTAACAAAATACATACCCATCAACAGCTAAGGACATCATAAGCATACCAAAGAACAACCATAAAGCACACCTTTCGTTAGCTACAACAATCGTTAAACGTATCCGTCCCTAGGTAGAACAATTATAAGCATACCCAAAACTAATATACCAATCAATGGCTAGAACAATCATAAACATAGATTCATAAACAATCACATTAATAGCAAGAACAAAACATGACCATCAGTAGCCAGAACTACCACAAGGATACCACTCAAGCAATAGCTACAACAACCAGAAAACATACTGAAACCTAAAACATGCCCATCAGTAGCCAGAACTTTCAAAAGGATAACTGTCAGCAATAGCATAACGTCCAGAATAATACTCAAACCTAAAATATACCCAGCAATTCCTTGATCAGACATAAATGTGCTTATCAATAGCCATATGAACCATACAACAAACTCACCATTAGCTACAAGAAAAAACCACTACCACTATTTGTATATACATATATAAGGTTAAAGCTTGGCCGGAGCAACATGAGTCCGGTCAAGGGACAGAATAAATAACAGTAGAACACAAACATACATACAGCGAATCAGTGTTAAAAATCACCTGCCAATAAAGACCTCTTTTACTGGTTCACTTATGTGGCCCTTCTTAACAGGTTTAACTGTATTGTAAACCAATAGTTAATTTATGCGCAAGCACACTGTCGCGACACTAGAGTAGATAAGGTGTAAACCTTGAGTCGAATTTAAGATATAGGTACAAACCAGGGTCGACTATTATGTAAATGTCTCCGTGTTTCTAGTTGCATCATTACAGTGTGATGGACTTACTAGCTTGCAAAGGAAATTAATATCGCAACAGTCGAGTGCAAAGGGCGTAAGTCGAATTAAAAATGTGAGTACAAATCGGGTTCGACCAATATGAACATTAGTTGCTTCATTGCAGTATGAGGGACTTACTTGCT
Organism: Anadara kagoshimensis; assembly: GCA_021292105.1. Classification (NCBI taxonomy): domain Eukaryota; kingdom Metazoa; phylum Mollusca; class Bivalvia; order Arcoida; family Arcidae; genus Anadara; species Anadara kagoshimensis. The sequence continues at coordinate 39,751,095 of CM037857.1, forward strand.
TGTAATGGTAGCCAAGGTACTATATGTACTAACTGTTACGTACTCTACTCTGAACGCGTTATAAACATGCTCTATTGTAAAACAGATCACATGTAAAACCTCACGCACAACATGTACTTATATACGTGTGTAAAGATTAAATCACGATTTAAAAAAGTATCTCAATTAGGAAAGTTAAAAATTGTGACGCACCTTAAAATAACAATAAGCAAACAAACAAACTAGCTAACATGCACGTTTGTTTGTGTGAATGCGTGATCATGAGATTCAAATGTTTCTGAAGAAAACAGTTTATTAATTAGATTAATGTTGACTTATTATTATACCTGGTATGTCTGAACAAAGCAGAAATCAGCTGAGTATTTGTTAACTAATTAAAACATTTCTGAGTTGTTATTAGCGATAAACTATCAACGTTTCACAAAAAAGTGGTACTTTATTTTATTTAAAAAACAACAAAAACAACTATTAGCCTTGTGGGGTATGGATTCAACATGTTTTGTCAATATTTAAAATTCCCTTTTCCCACTTTGAAGTTCACATTTTCATCAATAATATTATTTATTAGAATGGAGCATGTATTTGTAATTACATACAACAATGGAAGCTGTAATGATAGACATGGTAAGAAAGTAACTGTAATTCAAACGTACACGGTTAATTTATGGTGTATTTTAACAAATTCTACATTTTCTTAAAAATCAATAAAAACGCTTAAATTAATTTCGCGCACATTAAATAAAACAGCACACGTAATGTTACATAATGTGGCATGTAATGAGATGTGTACACAGATAAATTAACCATAAATAACCAAGGCTGTAAATTTAATATGTCTACATAAAATATTAATAAATATTATAAAATAAAAGTATTCTTTTGATGTGCATTTATGTACATTCTAATATATTTTCGCGTCACTTCAACTGAACACCTGTGTGGTAATCCATTATATTACATTACTACTTTATGTAGCAATATACCTGCTTCTCCTGCTTATGGTGTATTTGTTTCAAAATTAATACGCTATAATAGAGCTTGTTCCAACTACTTTAAACAACGAAGTAAGCTGTTTACAAATCAATTGCTCGTGCAGGGATATTGCATAAGCCCCGACGAATCAAGACCCTCGAAATAGTTTATGGCCGTCATCACAATATTGTTGATAAATATGTTTCTGTGTCCAAAATTACCCTCGATATAAATGACGTCCTACAATATTTGTTTTATTTCTTTTTATTTATTTCTTACTCTCAATTTCGATTTTACACGTACCGATGTAGCCAGTGCTTACCTTTCCGGGCCATCCAGTCTCACTTTCCCTGGTGGAAGTTTACGTGTTTGACTTAATTTGCCAGTTTCAGTTTTACATTGCTATTGGTCTATTGATTTGGACATGAATTGATATATTTCTTTTTTATTTAATTTATATATGGTGTACAGTACATGATACAGCCGTGATAACAGACTGAAATATTTTTATTACATTGAAACTACCAATGCCAATGTATGGCGTCAGACCTTGTGTGAGAATTTGTTTTATTAGAGACTTCTGTTATATGTCTTTAAAATCGGAATGTACATGTTTTGTAGATATTTGAATAATGTGTTCCAAATTTTGAGAATTAAAAGAAGTAAACATTACATAAAATTTTCGAATAAGAAATACAAAACCTATACTTTTTAATTTTCCGAGCGCTGGGGTTCTTATCTCCTCTGAACTGATTAAGGTCGCTAAAATCGCATGTACAAGTGCGACCATGACACATGAAACTGCATGCAAAAAGTTTCAATCAATAGAGAAGTTCTATCTTGCTTAGTAATGTACTTTGTGACTGCTATATTCCTATTTTGCTATGTAATGTACTTTGTGACTGCTATATTCCTATTTTGCTATGTAATGTACTTTGTGACTGCCATATTCTTATTTTGCTTAGTAATGTACTTTGTGACTGCCATATTCCTACTTTGCTATGTAATGTACTTTGTGACTGCCATATTCCTATTTTGCTATGTAATGTACTTTGTGACTGCCATATTCCTATTTTGCTATGTAATGTACTTTGTGACTGCCATATTCCTATTTTGCTATGTAATGTACTTTGTGACTGCCATATTCCTATTTTGCTATGTAATGTACTTTGTGACTGCCATATTCTTATTTTGCTTAGTAATGTACTTTGTGACTGCTATATTCCTATTTTGCTATGTAATGTACTTTGTGACTGCTATATTCCTATTTTGCTATGTAATGTACTTTGTGACTGCCATATTCCTATTTTGCTATGTAATGTACTTTGTGACTGCCATATTCCTATTTTGCTATGTAATGTACTTTGTGACTGCCATATTCCTATTTTGCTTAGTAATGTAATTTGTGACTGCTATATTCCTACTTTGCTATGTAATGTACTTTGTGACTGCTATATTCCTACTTTGCTATGTAATGTACTTTGTGACTGCCATATTCCTATTTTGCTATGTAATGTACTTTGTGACTGCCATATTCCTATTTTGCTATGTAATGTACTTTGTGACTGCCATATTCCTATTTTGCTATGTAATGTACTTTGTGACTGCTATATTCCTACTTTGCTATGTAATGTACTTTGTGACTGCCATATTCCTACTTTGCTATGTAATGTACTTTGTGACTGCCATATTCCTATTTTGCTATGTAATGTACTTTGTGACTGCTATATTCCTATTTTGCTTAGTAATGTACTTTGTGACTGCCATATTCCTATTTTGCTATGTAAAGTACTTTGTGACTGCTATATTCCTATTTTGCTTAGTAATGTACTTTGTGACTGCTATATTCCTACTTTGCTATGTAATGTACTTTGTGACTGCCATATTCCTACTTTGCTATGTAATGTACTTTGTGACTGCCATATTCCTATTTTGCTATGTAATGTACTTTGTGACTGCTATATTCCTATTTTGCTATGTAATGTACCTTGTGACTGCTATATTCCTATTTTGCTATGTAATGTACTTTGTGACTGCTATATTCCTATTTTGCTTAGTAATGTACTTTGTGACTGCTATATTCCTATTTTGCTATGTAATGTACTTTGTGACTGCCATATTCCTATTTTGCTATGTAATGTACTTTGTGACTGCCATATTCCTATTTTGCTATGTAATGTACTTTGTGACTGCTATATTCCTATTTTGCTATGTAATGTACTTTGTGACTGCCATATTCCTATTTTGCTATGTAATGTACTTTGTGACTGCCATATTCCTATTTTGCTATGTAAAGTACTTTGTGACTGCTATATTCCTATTTTGCTTAGTAATGTACTTTGTGACTGCCATATTCCTACTTTGCTATGTAAAGTACTTTGTGACTGCTATATTCCTACTTTGCTATGTAATGTACTTTGTGACTGCTATATTCCTATTTTGCTATGTAATGTACTTTGTGACTGCTATATTCCTATTTTGCTATGTAATGTACTTTGTGACTGTCATATTCCTATTTTGCTATGTAATGTACTTTGTGACTGCTATATTCCTATTTTGCTATGTAATGTACTTTGTGACTGCCATATTTCTATTTTGCTATGTAATGTACTTTGTGACTGCTATATTCCTACTTTGCTATGTAATGTACTTTGTGACTGCCATATTCCTATTTTGCTATGTAATGTACTTTGTGACTGCTATATTCCTATTTTGCTTAGTAATGTACTTTGTGACTGCCATATTCCTATTTTGCTATGTAATGTACTTTGTGACTGCTATATTCCTATTTTGCTATGTAATGTACTTTGTGACTGCCATTTTCCTATTTTGCTATGTAATGTACTTTGTGACTGCCATATTCCTATTTTGCTATGTAATGTACTTTGTGACTGCCATATTCCTATTTTGCTATGTAATGTACTTTGTGACTGCTATATTCCTATTTTGCTATGTAATGTACTTTGTGACTGCCATATTCCTATTTTGCTATGTAATGTACTTTGTGACTGCCATATTCCTACTTTGCTATGTAATGTACTTTGTGACTGCCATATTCCTACTTTGCTATGTAATGTACTTTGTGACTGCCATATTCCTATTTTGCTATGTAATGTACTTTGTGACTGCCATATTCCTATTTTGCTATGTAATGTACTTTGTGACTGCCATATTCCTATTTTGCTATGTAATGTACTTTGTGACTGCTATATTCCTATTTTGCTATGTAATGTACTTTGTGACTGCCATATTCCTACTTTGCTATGTAATGTACTTTGTGACTGCCATATTCCTATTTTGCTATGTAATGTACTTTGTGACTGCCATATTCCTATTTTGCTATGTAATGTACTTTGTGACTGCCATATTCCTATTTTGCTATGTAATGTACTTTGTGACTGCTATATTCCTATTTTGCTATGTAATGTACTTTGTGACTGCTATATTCCTATTTTGCTATGTAATGTACTTTGTGACTGCTATATTCCTATTTTGCTATGTAATGTACTTGTGACTGCTATTTCCTATTTTGCTATGTAATGTACTTTGTGACTGCTATATTCCTATTTTGCTATGTAATGTACTTTGTGACTGCTATATTCCTATTTTGCTATGTAATGTACTTTGTGACTGCCATATTCCTATTTTGCTATGTAATGTACTTTGTGACTGCCATATTCCTATTTTGCTATGTAATGTACTTTGTGACTGCCATATTCCTACTTTGCTATGTAATGTACTTTGTGACTGCTATATTCCTATTTTGCTATGTAATGTACTTTGTGACTGCTATATTCCTATTTTGCTATGTAATGTACTTTGTGACTGCCATATTCCTATTTTGCTATGTAATGTACTTTGTGACTGCCATATTCCTATTTTGCTATGTAATGTACTTTGTGACTGCCATATTCCTATTTTGCTATGTAATGTACTTTGTGACTGCCATATTCCTATTTTGCTATGTAATGTACTTTGTGACTGCCATATTCCTATTTTGCTATGTAATGTACTTTGTGACTGCCATATTCCTACTTTGCTATGTAATGTACTTTGTGACTGCTATATTCCTATTTTGCTATGTAATGTACTTTGTGACTGCTATATTCCTATTTTGCTATGTAATGTACTTTGTGACTGCTATATTCCTATTTTGCTATGTAATGTACTTTGTGACTGCTATATTCCTATTTTGCTATGTAATGTACTTTGTGACTGCCATATTCCTACTTTGCTATGTAATGTACTTTGTGACAGCTATATTCCTATTTTGCTTAGTAATGTACTTTGTGACTGCTATATTCCTATTTTGCTATGTAATGTACTTTGTGACTGCTATATCATCATCTCAAATCTATCCAGTGATAGTAATTCTTACTTTTTCTTACTTTGCTCAGTCTGTTTCGATCGCTTGTCAGTTGTAAGCGTCCTCTGTATCGACCACAGATGGTCTACTCTTTTGGAACTCTACAAAGGTACACGGTACCTCGGTTTTGAGTCTCATCTGAAATACTATTCTAGTATTTGTCGTCTTACAGCTAGATTTTAGACGTCATTATTTATATGTAGCATCGGGTTCTTGTCCATCAAAATATTCAAGACCTTTGCTATATCAACATAACAACATTCAATACAACAATCACAATCAAGAACACAAAGTAAAAGCTTCGAAAACTTAAAAAAGTTAAAGACGAAAACTTTCCACAAGGAAATTGATGAATGCTGCAAAAGAACAACAACCTCCTGTCTTGCTAGCTACACCCGCCGCATGTGAAAATTATTTTATCATTAATATCATTATTATTATTTATTATCTTTGTATTATTTCATTATTTCAATTTTCCAAACGAGAAAAAATGTCACTTACAGAAGAGAAACCATCGCCCTATTAATAAATATATCCTGATCGCTCTTTTTAAGTCTAGCATTTCATGATTATCATGAAACCATTGTTATATTATAGACATAAAGAACGAAGCGATAATTAAGTCTACATCCAAGTTAGCAACAGAATTCCGCTATTCCAACGAGTGCAAAACAGACCTGTCGAAAGTTTAACACTGGGCTACCGAAAAGCTCTTGCTTGGGCCAGAAATTGATATCTAATTAGTAGAGTAATAGAGTGCTTAACGTCCCAGTTAAGAATATTTCACTTATATGGAGTCGAATCCAGCTATAGGCAAATGTGCAGAAATTTTGCCTGTGTTTTGCACCGAAGACATTATACAACAGGGTTCTTTATCATGAGACGCTACCGTGACACGGAACTTCGCTATTTTAAGTTCCCATTCGAAAGAACCGTGATTTTATTTTCGGGATATCTCATGAAATAAGAGTAGCAGCTGCCGAAATATTCCTGAGATATAGTAAACGAAGGGTCGAGATGAATTGCGGAATTTGCACAAATCTATTAGCTCATTATTTAACAGGTCTGTACTGTGACTTTGACTTTAATAAAAACAACCAATTCCTAATTGATTTGTGTACTGTTTAAAACAAGAGTATAAGGTGACATCATTATGTAAACCGGGATTCAATTATGGGACTATGGTATTTTATACATTAGTTATACCCATTACGTAATGATAATGAAGCGTAAGGTACAAATAGATTACCTTTGTCATGGTGCTTTAGGGTTCATTTTTGATCAGGTAACAAGACTGCACATTTTCTACACACAATCAAATTCTCAATTGGTGGGTGTAAAAGTGCAAATTCCAATATCATGGAAAATTAAAGTTGAAAATAAGTACGTAAGTAGAAAAACAAAATTACTATGTATTAAATTACTTATTAGGCATCAAATTTCTAACCTCGACATTTCCTGGTGTTTTTTCGATATTATCAGTTGCTCTTGTATGTTTTGTTTTTGCGTGACTTGCTCCCATTAAGGTTTTTTCTAACAATATTCCGTAATGGAATGTAATGAAATATGTCTTTTTTCAAACAAAAGTTTACTAATGATTTGATTTATGTTTTAAAATTAATTAAAAATTCTGTCCCGCGTACTACACGTTATGTAATATCTCCACAAAAAAACAAGACCCCGTAAATGGTGTTAACATAACAATGACGTGGTGGCCAACTTCTGTTACAACTGGAGGCCGAAAATATTATTCAGAATTTAATTACAATGACTTGTAGTAATTTGTACGGAGTCCTTAAGGTGACATGGGTGAAAAAAGTTATTTCGTATACTCGCAATAGTTATATCGTATTTTTGAAATAGTGTTTTGTATTTTTGAAATAATATTTAATTTGTATCTATGTCAATTAAAGTATTCTTACACTTTACTTCCTTAGGCATAGAATCAATTGCAAGCTAACATACTGGCACGTGTTCAAAATACAATCCAAAAACCAATGTAAAACTTAAAAAACTGGCTATTCGTTTAAGAATATGAACCTCCATCTGGGAAGTGAGACCGAGTGCTACGGAAGGGGAAGTACCTCCTGTTTAGCTAGATTAACCTGTTGTTGTGAAATAAAACAATAATGTGAATTAAAGGAACATTGAACAATGGGGCGTCAAAAATACTAAGGCCAATTTTGGATACAGAGACGATATATTTATCAACAATACTGTGATGACGCCCATAAAACTTTTTGAGTACCTTGATAAGATATATATACTCTAAACGTTAGTGTTGTTTGTCTTACTGTACCGACTTACGTGGGTTATCTAAGAACTATTTTGTTTATTTATCTTGTCTACCAAGGCTTAATGTGTCAGTATCAAGACATAAAAATAAAGATGTAATTAAGTGTGCTTAATGCATCATATAGATTTACTGGATCAATTATTTGTACGTAACATATGTTTAGATTTTAATCGGATCATAGATTTTAATGGGAAATGTTCTGATAAAATTCAGTTAGTTACATTAGTAATTTTATACAACACCTTAAGTGTCAAATTAGTAATAAAATCGTTACTTCAAAATAATATTTAGACTTACTGGTAGCTTATTATGCAATGGTGGCTAGACATGCATTAGTATATTTATTATTTAAATTTTATTTATTTTCTGAATTTATTTTTAATTTTATAAATTTGCCATACAATTTAAAAAAATAAATAAATGCATATGTCATTTTAAATGTATTTAATGAAAAACAGTTGTATATATTTATTTATTTATTTATATATTTATTTATTTATTTCTAAACGGTTTTGCTAAAGTCAAATATGTTTTCATGTCAGAGCCATAAGGTCTAGTTGAGATATTCCTACATACTGTTAACCTTTCCAAATGGTCTCCTATATTAACATCTTCAGCAAAACCGGATTTTGGGATTGCATTATTATTTCTCATTATAAGCAAACGTTTTATCTAAATTGAAATACATGCATTGCCATGTTTTGAATTAGATGTCCACTATTTAAAGAACTAATCACAATATTAAATAATTTGCAACGATAATCGCCGAAAAGTTGATACATCGGGAAACCCATACTTCTTCCAAAACTGTTTTCCGCCTCAGTTTATATTGTGGTACACGTTTAAAGCCTTATTGCATTTTGAATTTAAAATAAAAAAGTATGAAGTTTTAATTCGAATGATATAACTTGTAAACAATGTTTGTATCATTTAAAAAGCAGATTGTTGTAAGGAATATAAAAAGAATAACATTTTGCACATTCATGCAAAAATCATGACAGGGTGAATAAAATCAGCTCAACCGAAGTGCAAAAAATGTAATATAGTCATTAGATAACAAACACAGGTAAAATACCTCAAAATATACAAACCACTAGACCCAGATGGTTTATATTAACATATGACAAACCATTAGACCCAGATGGTTTATATTAACATATGACAAACCACTAGACCCAGATGGTTTATATTAACATATGCCAAACCACTAGACCTAGATGGTTTATATTAACATATGACAAACCACTAGACCCAGATGGTTTATATTAACATATGACAAACCACTAGACTTAGATGGTTTATATTAACATATGACAAACCACTAGACCCAGATGGTTTATATTAACATATGACAAACCATTAGACCCAGATGGTTTATATTAACATATGACAAACCATTAGACCCAGATGGTTTATATTAACATATGACAAACCATTAGACCCAGATGGTTTATATTAACATATGACAAACCACTAGACCCAGATGGTTTATATTAACATATGACAAACCACTAGACCTAGATGGTTTATATTAAAATATGACAAACCATTAGACCCAGATGGTTTATATTAACATATGCCAAACCACTAGACCTAGATGGTTTATATCAACATATGACAAACCACTAGACCCAGATGGTTTATATTAACTGTGCATTACTCTCACCAATTTATTCAACTATTAATATTGAGGACCAAATTTGCATCATCGCTCTTTCGACCTGCACACGAAATGCGAAAGACGATGACGCAGGTGCGATAGCACTATCGCCCCTTCGCCTTCAAAACTTCGCTTCTCCGCCTTCAGAACTTCGCTCCTTCGCCTTCAAAACGTCGCTTCTCCGCCTTCAAAACGTCGCAACTTCGCCTTCAAAACTTTGCACCTTCGCCTTTAAAACTTCGCACCTTCATCTTCAAAACTTCGCACCTTCGCATTCAAAACTTCGCTTCGCCGCCTTCAAAACCTCGTACCCTCGCCTTCAAAACTGCGCTCCTTCGCCTTCAAAACTTCGCTTCTCCGCCTTCAAAACTTCGCTTCTCCATCTTCAAAACTTCGCTTCTCCGCCTTAAAAACTTTGCACCTTCGCCTTCAAAACTTCGCACCTTCGCCTTTAAAACTTCGCTTCTCCGCCTTCAATGCCTCGCTTCTCCGCCTTCAAAACCTCGTACCCTCGCCTTCAAAACTTCCCTTCTCCGCCTTCAAAACTTCGCTTCTTCGCCTTCAAAACTTCGCTCCTTCGAGTTATCGTAACTTAGCTCCTTAACCATCGTATCTTCGCTTTGTCGCCAGTTTACGGCTGAGCAAGCGAAAAAAAGAAGTCGAAGTGGCTGAAATATGGATAGCTAGTGACGGGAAAAGTGACGAGAGATACATAACAGCTGTCAATTATATAGCTAGTGACGGGAAAAGTGACGAGAGATACATAACAGCTGTCAATTATATAGCTAGTGACGGGAAAAGTGACGAGAGATAGATAGCAGCTGTCAATTATATAGCTAGTGACGGGAAAAGTGACGAGAGATACATAACAGCTGTCAATTATATAGCTAGTGACGGGAAAAAGCAGCTGTCAATTATATAGCTAGTGACGGGAAAAGTGACGAGAGATAGATAGCAGCTGTCAATTATATAGCTAGTGACGGGAAAAGTGACGAGAGATAGATAGCAGCTGTCAATTATATAGCTAGTGACGGGAAAAGTGACGAGAGATAGATAGCAGCTGTCAATTATATAGCTAGTGACGGGAAAAGTGACGAGAGATACATAACAGCTGTCAATTATATAGCTAGTGACGGGAAAAGTGACGAGAGATAGATAGCAGCTGTCAATTATATAGCTAGTGACGGGAAAAGTGACGAGAGATAGATAGCAGCTGTCAATTATATAGCTAGTGACGGGAAAAGTGACGAGAGATAGATAGCAGCTGTCAATTATATATCGCTAGTGACGGGAAAAGTGACGAGAGATAGATAGCAGCTGTCAATTATATAGCTAGTGACGGGAAAAGTGACGAGAGATAGATAGCAGCTGTCAATTATATAGCTAGTGACGGGAAAAGTGACGAGAGATAGATAGCAGCTGTCAATTATATAGCTAGTGACGGGAAAAGTGACGAGAGATACATAACAGCTGTCAATTATATAGCTAGTGACGGGAAAAGTGACGAGAGATAGATAGCAGCTGTCAATTATATATCGCTAGTGACGGGAAAAGTGACGAGAGATAGATAGCAGCTGTCAATTATATAGCTAGTGACGGGAAAAGTGACGAGAGATAGATAGCAGCTGTCAATTATATAGCTAGTGACGGGAAAAGTGACGAGAGATAGATAGCAGCTGTCAATTATATAGCTAGTGACGGGAAAAGTGACGAGAGATAGATAGCAGCTGTCAATTATATAGCTAGTGACGGGAAAAGTGACGAGAGATACATAACAGCTGTCAATTATATAGCTAGTGACGGGAAAAGTGACGAGAGATAGATAGCAGCTGTCAATTATATAGCTAGTGACGGGAAAAGTGACGAGAGATAGATAGCAGCTGTCAATTATATAGCTAGTGACGGGAAAAGTGACGAGAGATAGATAGCAGCTGTCAATTATATAGCTAGTGACGGGAAAAGTGACGAGAGATAGATAGCAGCTGTCAATTATATAGCTAGTGACGGGAAAAGTGACGAGAGATAGATAGCAGCTGTCAATTATATAGCTAGTGACGGGAAAAGTGACGAGAGATAGATAGCAGCTGTCAATTATATATCGCTAGTGACGGGAAAAGTGACGAGAGATAGATAGCAGCTGTCAATTATATAGCTAGTGACGGGAAAAGTGACGAGAGATAGATAGCAGCTGTCAATTATATAGCTAGTGACGGGAAAAGTGACGAGAGATAGATAGCAGCTGTCAATTATATAGCTAGTGACGGGAAAAGTGACGAGAGATAGATAGCAGCTGTCAATTATATAGCTAGTGACGGGAAAAGTGACGAGAGATACATAACAGCTGTCAATTATATAGCTAGTGACGGGAAAAGTGACGAGAGATAGATAGCAGCTGTCAATTATATAGCTAGTGACGGGAAAAGTGACGAGAGATAGATAGCAGCTGTCAATTATATAGCTAGTGACGGGAAAAGTGACGAGAGATAGATAGCAGCTGTCAATTATATAGCTAGTGACGGGAAAAGTGACGAGAGATAGATAGCAGCTGTCAATTATATATCGCTAGTGACGGGAAAAGTGACGAGAGATAGATAGCAGCTGTCAATTATATAGCTAGTGACGGGAAAAGTGACGAGAGATAGATAGCAGCTGTCAATGATATAGCTAGTGACGGGAAAAGTGACGAGAGATACATAACAGCTGTCAATTATATAGCTAGTGACGGGAAAAGTGACGAGAGATAGATAGCAGCTGTCAATTATATAGCTAGTGACGGGAAAAGTGACGAGAGATAGATAGCAGCTGTCAATTATATAGCTAGTGACGGGTAAAGTGACGAGAGATAGATAGCAGCTGTCAATGATATAGCTAGTGACGGGAAAAGTGACGAGAGATAGATAGCAGCTGTCAATTATATAGCTAGTGACGGGAAAAGTGACGAGAGATAGAAAGCAGCTGTCAATTATATAGCTACAGAGCTATAGTTATCGGGTGACGGAGATAAGGTGGTGATTTAGCACTACTTTATTCTTTTGACAGGCCTATACTGCACATGTACGTATCATAATTAACGTGTAATTTTATCTAAGATACGACAAAAACGACTGTTTATAAAAATCACAATGTATAAGTCTTAGGTCTCGTTATTGTTTGAGAAATTGTCATTTTCTCTAATTTTACCCTATACAATATATCTAGTATGTGAATCTGTAAACAGAACATGTCTTATTATTAAGATTTAATATCATATGTAAAAATGATTTAAGGTTGTAATTTGTTTAGAGACAGATCTTGACAGTTGTTAACGGTTTTAGAACATGAACACGAATACCAGTAATGTCCTAAGAGATACCTTATTACTATATTATTTTTCTAAAGTTAGAGGCCTGTTGGTTTGTGTAAACAGATTTCATCGGAACACGAATATATATGATGCTTGGCAGAGTTGTTATTATCTCTTATAGGCGACTAGTAGAGCTTTGTTTTCTCTCTCGGTTTGGTGATTCTGAAATATTAGATTTATATGCAAGTAGTGTGAGCACTTTCTTTTTACTATAAGTAATTGCAATTTATTTATATTCCATATTTTGGCAAAATCATGGATATTGTTTTAAAATTCCAATGTGTAAATTAAGTAACCACTTGACCTTCACTTAAGAAATGACATATCTGCTCAAGGTGATTAAAGAGGTAACGTAAAACAGTGTGGCGCGTGCCAAATTGGGTTCGCCGCTATACCACGTAATCAATACCACAACGTTTGTGTGGAACGTTTTGCAAAACGTCAACGTCAAAGATTCCCGGAATGACGTCGTTTTCGCAAGAAAACTCATCTCATGTTATTCCATACCCATTGGAAATAAGTGTTCCACATAAACGTTAAAGAGTATCACGTGATACAGCGGAGAACCCCATTCGATGAAGGACTAAGTCCTTTATTTTGAATTTGGCACGCACCACATCCTCTTGAAATACCATGAACAGAAATGTTATTTCTTATATTTACAATTCTTTCTTTCAATAAATATTTTGCACCCATATTTCTATTAAATTTTTGTACAATTTTTCTTCCATGTGTGCTCATGTGAAATATGTTCTTTGCCATGCGAGATCGGCGTATCTCACATGACCCGTGACCTTGAGTGACGTCATGATCAAGAGACAACCACATAACGTCATCCTGTGGAGGACCTAATGTCATGGTTTATATTAACTAATGTCTTCTTGCGGGAAAATTGATACACATCAAGGGTTATGACCCCAATTGTCTTTCAACGGAAATTGACGGATCGCCGGGCACGCCTACGATGTTCCGACAAAGACCATGTATGCTTGAATTACACACAAAAAGAATGAAAGTTCGGCCTTAATTGTGCCATTTAATGACGTCACTGATACTAATACGTCATTAGCTGTCGTGACGCTGCTTTTGTACCGCGATGGCGGCCAGTGTCGGAACATAAAAGGCCGGCCTTTTTGTAATGGAAAAATGTAATTATTTGACATGCTACACACTCTGTTTTTATGTTCGTGGTATTGGTTTTTCTATTTAAACTATAATATAGATTGTTCGTGGTAATTGGTTTTTTTTTTTTTTTTTTTTTTTTTTTTTGCACATTATACTCTAATCAATAGAACAAACAGAATTTGCACTTTTATGATTTATGTTGTTAAATAGATAAATCAATTACTAGACAGTCAAGAGACTGGCACATGTGTTTTGATGTCCTCTGTAGGAAACCAGTCTAATTTGTTACCTTAGTAGAAGTAATTACACATTTATTGTGTTGCTAAAGTTATTAATACAATCAGTCCCAATATTGTTCAATTTTCACTCAAATTACCATTTATCTTAAAACATTGACTGTTTAGAACAATACGTATTGTTCTATGGAAATATACATACAGCTTTGGTGTTCAGGATACTTATTCGGTCATCATTTAAAGAAATTGTATTGCTCTGTAAAATACGTTTTAGCGGCAAAGATGCTGAGTCGGTCATAATACATACTTCTATAGGTCTGTCTAAATCTTCGCTGAGTGTAAAAGACATTATTGATGGTATGATAATAAACCGCCAGGGTTAGGGAGGTCCTCCTACACTCTGTTTACATTAATCCAGTCTAGTGCGTATACAGACATATGATGAAATGGATCGTGTGATCCGTGAATAGTAACTGTTTATAGACAATAGTTATATCATCAATATCGCATACATTTTATCATCTGGGTATATCATGTTCCTAATAAAGTTATTATGCAAGTTCTATTTCCGTAATTCTTGTTACAGTACTTTGAATAAGTTTGATTTATGGATGAATATTCACAATTTTATGGGATATTTGGTATTTTAGTAAGGAATATGAGGAATATTAAGAACATCAATACCGAACCGAAAATATGTTATTTGGACAATCACCAATATTCAATACCGGAAATATCAGTACCAAACTTGGTAAAGTGCTGAATATTAGTGTGAAGATATAGAAAATTACATAGAATGTTTTGCAACGTTGCGTTTTATCCCTATATATGTATAAATGGTAAATAGATTTCCCCTATTTGTAGCGTTCAGTTTTTGTTTATTTTTTATACTTTTTAAAGAATTTTAAAAGGGTGGCAGCATAATAACATGTAATTTTTAAACTACCTAAATAAGAAGATAAGCATGTGTTGAGACCAAAGAAAGTGACAGCACTATCATCAAAAAGGCAAAAAGATAAGCTAACAAAGAGAAATTGAGACCAAAGAAAGTAAGAACTTTATCTACAGTACAAACACCAAAGACAATTCAATCTGAGCGCCAAAATTAAATATATAAGAGGGAAAATTATAATACCAAACAAGTTTGGTCATATAAAGTAAGTATGTATATTTTAATTAACAAAGTTAACACTTAACAAATTAAATTCAATATGGATATTTATATAAATATTCTCCATTGATATATGCTAATAAGGTAATGATTACCATTTTAAATCGATCAATACCATAAACAATAAAAGATGACATAACGTCATTACGGGATAACTAGACATAGATATCAATATATCAGAAGATTGATAAAACTGACAAGGATTTAATGTGTGGAAAAATCTACTATTGACCACTGATTAAAAGTCCAACATGCGGCAATAACTGATCACAAAATTAGATAATACATAAATATATTTGAATGATTTTTTTTACAACGTAAAAATATTTCATTTTCACATCAATATCTATTTAAGGAGTGTATGTTAGATGTCTTCACAAATGTGCACTTTTATTTCTATTGTGTTATAAATATGATATAATTATCATTTACAAGAACAAGGCTTTATGTAAAATTCAAGGGCGATAATAAATTGATACCACAGAAATAATGTCCCCTTATTATCTCCCTTGGAAAAATTGGTAACGAAAAGGAAACTCAGATTTTATACTTTATAATGCTAATACAAGTATGGTATAAGACCTCAGTCGTGATTTGCCTGAAGTGGGACGGTCAAAAGTAGTGCATATAAAATTTAAAGTACTTTTCCCATTCACCCTGCCTAGTCAGCACATGTTGTTGAGACCTGTTCTGTAATAATCCTATCTTGAAAGCTTCAGATGTGTGCAAATTTTGATACACATTGGACTGACCTAGGTACTATATTTTTGTGTAAGAATGTATTCTTGAGACTGCCACTTCCTGTGTAAACATCACTTCCTGGAGGGAAAATCCCACATGTGCTTGTCCCAGGTAAGAGATACATGGCAAATTTGTGAAAAAATGAATCCAACAAGTACCTCGATTTTGATGATTTTTCAAAAGGGGACTAGTTAAGGAATTAGGAGACTTTGGTCTCATTATATGTAGTTTGAGGTTTGTCGACCAACTGCCCAGATGAAAACTAGCCATTTTAAGGCCAAAATTGACCAATTTTCCATGTATTGCCATGGAAACTAAACGGTTGCTCAAATCTTATGGCTGCCCAGTTGGGCCACCCTAACATGACAAAATTAATGCCCTGACACCCCTGATTTGAAAATGTATACACATGTGTAGCTTCCTAGCTGATATTTCAGATTCTGGCACTGGAACTTAGAAGAGGGCAACTGTAATTTTGGCCATTTCTTGTCCTTATTTCACGACTGAGGTCAGTAACCTATCATAGGTTAGGTTACTAAATAATACAAGGGAGATAACAATTTATTTATATACCAATTTTACCTCCCTTTGATTTTTTGACAAGACTCGTTGAATCCTATTATCTTATCTCCCTTAAGCTTTAGGTAAAGTCAATTAAAACTAGAAAAACTGTGAGCCACAAGCTCACAAAAATACCCCCGTTCCCCCCACATTAAAAAAATCGGATCAAATTTTTAAA
Organism: Anadara kagoshimensis; assembly: GCA_021292105.1. NCBI lineage: Eukaryota > Metazoa > Mollusca > Bivalvia > Arcoida > Arcidae > Anadara > Anadara kagoshimensis. The sequence goes on from CM037857.1 coordinate 39,767,744, forward strand.
TAAGAGGTGCACATCTACATTATATCACAAGGATTGTGTGAAAGTTTCATGAAAATCCATTGAAGGGTTTAGGAGGAGTTGCGGATAAGAGATAGGTACCCTAAGGTGTAACGGAAGGACGGACACACGGACACCCCTATCACTATATACCCCCCACTTTTTAAGCGGGGGGTATAATAATAATTATGTATCTGTAGGTGTTATAAAAATAACCATAACTATTCTTTCGTATAACCGCTTTCCAATTGCTGTGATTTTTTGGTAACCTCGTCTATAGCTGGTGATGTCTCGATATAAATAAAAATCTTGACTGGAATGTTATTAAAGCACTTCGATAACTGGTGATATCTCGATATCAACAAAAAAATATTGACTGGGATGTTAAACCCGTTCACTTACTTACACTTTGTTAAATCGAGCATACTTTATGTTAAGTAGCTGATGACAATAAAGTGACATAAATCATTTAACTCTAACTACAAGTTAAACGTAAACTTATTATATATAACATCTCAAATTTTATCGCATGAATTAAGATTTTATCTGATTTTACAGCTCTTTACATTACAATTTACTTTTTCGCTAAACAAAATACACAAAAAATAAATTTTATGGTCCATAACAGTTTGTGAAGGTAAATAAGGCGGGTCGTTAAATTTTGTTTAACAGTTTTCAGTAATTTTAATTTTTAAAACGGTATGTTGAGATATTTATATAAATTTGGGTGGGAGGATGAATGATACCATCTTAATAACGTGACAGAGCATTCCTGTGTGTATGCAAGTCATGTTTACCTCCATATCATGCATTATATGATGTTTTGACACATAAGCCTTTAGTCTTTAATGTAAAAATAGACAGTCCGGATCAAAAACGTATTATTATAAAATGAAATTATCCTCTAACATATTGATATCATTGCTACATGTGCAGATGTTTATATATATATATACAAACTTTAAGATGTACATGTATATGAAATAATATATATATATGACAAAAATTGGAATATTTGTAGAAATTTAAAATTCTGGGCATGTTATATATAATTGAAAACAACCATTGCAACCGTGGCAAGAAAACAAGGCAAAACAAGCACACGAAAAAATGTAAGAAAACAAGACAAGAGTACACATTGGCGATAACTAATTGTAATTTTTTTAAATTGATTTAAAAAAATAAAGATTTTTAATTCGAATGGTAACTGAACCTGATGGCAAAACGGTAAAATGTGCTGCTAAAACGTTCTATAGTCCATATACAGATAATCACATTGTTGTACTAAACAACTAAACATATAAAACACATTTCTATCAATGAATAGTCTATGAATGAAATATTTAAATATTTATGATATATGGCACATACCTTTGTTTTTTAAAATACAGAACATGACCAATTAGTGATGTCATTATTGAGCTTTTATCTATGATAGACACACCTGTTGTGCAATTGGAATTCCAATAGATAAAAAAATTAATGCGACTATTAGGAATTTTTGCAACAGCCGATCAAAACCTTTGTTTATAATAATCAATATTATTGTTCTACCTTACCATCCTACGTACAAATAAAAACATAAATTAAAAACAGATGTTTTCAAATGTTAGTAAAACATTTTATTCTATAATATTTTTACCCTTTGGTCTATGGTCCAAGCACTACTGGTGAGAAATTGTATTCCGAAACGGCTGTCTAGATTATTGGTATAGAGGTACCAAACCGTACCCTGTACTTTAAATACGTTCATCTAACAAATCATAATATTACTTATTAAATACTGTCATATTTGGTGGACATATAACTCATAGCTTAACGTTTAACATAAATTCCGAATTGACAATTACTGTATTATCAGTATGTATAAAATTTATAACCTTGATATAGAAACATGTAGTTCAACAAAACGCATTTGTCAAAAACTGGAACAAGAAAGCCTGGCAGACCTCGTACCACCTGGAGGAAAACCATCCAAGTAGAGCTACATGAGATGGGATACACCTGGGGGGCAAGCTCAACACATGCCAAAGAACAGAAGAGGGCGCTTGTTGGTGCCTTATGTCTCAACGGGGATGAAGTGAAAGCAAAAGTACCGAAGTAAATCCCCATTAGTGGTCAAAGTACTATTAGTGGACCCTGGACCATTACATTAATTTTACAACTAACTAATTGTCCATAAATATTCAAACAGTAATCCTTATTTTACCAAACAATGCAGCAACAATTCGTGTATGTATATGTAATCCGTATAATATAAAGGACACATTTTCAGAACCCTCGCAAACTAATTTGAGGGCAATATGTAACAATCACCATATCTGTATGTCCGTTCGTTTGTCCTTTTGTGTAAAATCGCGTTCGGGCCATATCTCATAATTGCTTTGGACGACTGTCATAAAACTTCAAATATATCATCTTCATGGTCAAAGGTATGTCATGAGCTTGAATTAAGTTCATATCGAAACGGTCAATGTCGCGGTCGGGGAAGCATTTTACTCCCTTGTAGATGTTTTGGGCAGGAGGTATTTGGCTCTCAAGAGACAGTTCTAGTTAATGGTCATTTAGAAAATTTCTATACAACTGAAGAGAAGTCCTGTGCTTCACGAAAGATTCTAGTTGAATAACACTGTTTGAATTAATTAGACCGATACACAAAGTGGATAGGAATCAGGATCTACATGGATATAAGTAGAAATATGCTTCATTTTGACCATGAAACCATGATATAACAACATACGAACGAAACAATAAATCTAAACAAGACAAACCCTTTCGAGACCACATGCTACAAAATGTTACAAAAATGGTTTCCAAAAGTGTTTTTGGGGTGTAAACAAAATATTACCCGTTTATTTTACAAACAGATTCTAGAACTACGCACATTTTGAAGAAGAATACATCTATCACACCAAACAGATGTCGTTAGAAACCTGTATCATCTGCTTCACATGTGTCATCATTTGTCAATCTACTGTTCTTATGTTAGAGATGTAATTACGCATTCTTTGCTACCTGTGTTCCTGATGAGGTCATCTATATATATATTGTCTGTTATTAAAATCATTTTATTCGGCTACATCGTTATCAATTTTATCATTTAATTAGAAAGAGCAGCATTATTTCCGATTGCAAAAAGACGAATTATAAGAATAAAGGTTGGCTTTGATGTTTAATGCATACTACATTGATGCATAAAGAATGAAATGCATTAAATTTATAAAACTGACAATTTTTCTGATCTATGATCAAATAATCCGTAAATCCCCCGTGATTCTACAAATACAGACACAGAAGTAGAAACCAGTTAAATCGTAAATACATCACATGTCAATTTCTTCAAGTTGTACTAATTAAATGAACTGACTGATAGCTGAACAAGAATAGTAATTAAGTTAAGATGTTCTCTGTAGAGTTTTGACGTTTTTTATATAATAATGATGATTCTCTCAAGGTTAAGGAATTAAGTTTTAGTTCGGTAAGCATACTTTAGCTTCAGGATATAATATATATAATTCAATCTTACAATGCATCTTTGAATGTTTAAAGCTTATTAAACCTTAGACAGATCTAACAAGATATATCATGATAAACAAATGTTACAAAACAAACTGACATGTTGTTTTAATTTTACGATAGATTACACGAGGAACTTCTACTAGAGTGCCTATGTAACCATTTTTAACATTTTTGGAATACCTCAGCAGAGATTTTGAAAGGCATATGTTGCATTATATGTTCTGGGTGATGAGAGAAGGGGAGTTCTATGGTGAAAATTGGGCAATGTTTGAAAGTAGCGATCATTAAAACATGTAATGAGAGAAAACCAATATGATTGAAACGTTTTTAAAACAATAAAGGGAGATCAAAAACAAACATAATAACCCTTGTCCGAATCACAATCCAGAAGCAAAGTAAAAACTTCTTTGGAACTAACAAGTTAGGTTAGACACGTGAACTACCACCAGGGAAGTAAGGTCGTGTGCTTCAGAACGTAAGCAATTCCTGTTTAGCTAGCTACACCCGTCACGTTTGTAATCAAGATTGTGTGAAAGGAACATGGAACTATGTGACGTCAAATATATCCAGGGCAATTCTGGACACAGAGACATCAAACTTGTCAACAATACTACAGATGAAATATTATATTCTCCACGAAAATGCTAGTCTTTCTTTGACCTATTAATATCATCAAATTATAATGATGATTTATTTTACGAGGTACATCAAAATAAGGAGGGAATCTTTGTTCTGAATTTAATTTATAGTTTCAAAATATTTCTATTGATACATATGTGAGTAACACGTCTAATAAAAACATACATGTCAAAATCACAATCTTAAAGCAAAGTTAATATTTTGAAACTGGCAATTTAGTTTTAACACGCGGACTTCCACCAGGTAAATGAGACCGGGTGCTCCGGAAGGGTAATCATCTCCTGTTACTTTTACTGTTATTTTTTTGTTACTTGTACTATTACCCTTGTCGTGATTTAAAAAAAACTGGTAACTAGTCCGCCAGGTAAAGAACGTTTAATGAAATAAATGTTTGCAGTTAGCTACCACAGAATAAAGATATTTCACTTACGCTATCTACAAGGAAAATGATAAATGGTATCCCGAACTATTTCAGATCAATTTGTGTCAGTTTATTATTGTGTTTTAGAGTTTAAGATAGTTTCTCCGACCAGTAACACCATGGTGTATAGATTTCACATACATCTTACAAGTCACAATATTGCTATTTAATTGGACTTCCCGACGTGATTCTGAACGTGTTTTTATATGATGAAAGCTATCTCACCGAAGAAATGAGGACTATGTGGAGAACTCTTCAGATGAAATATCAATTGTCTTTTTGGGGGCGTCGAACGTCTTTTTGGGGGCGTCGAACGTTTTTTTAAATGTATACTGTACAGATTTGGTAAAATGTTACATTAAGCTAACAAATTAGTTTTAATAAAGGCTGTACTTTTTTAGCTACATCTCGACAGTTGTTTTGGCATCTATTATTTATCTCTCGGCAGATTTTCGGTCAATAGCCATCCATGTCTCAGTCACTAGGAAGCCGAGCTTAGAATCTTTTGTGTCAAACTTTCGACAGGTCTGTACCACACTTTTTATGGATTGGAAGGCAATATTAGCACAATAAAGAACACGTTCATACATTAACACTGTCGTGTAATTAACGCAAAATGATTGCTATTCAATTTTACGAGACTGATCACTATGGGTTGTCTTCCTCCCGCGATTAAAGGTAGAGGTAATTATTCTCGACATTTGAAAAAGATGTGGGAACAGCAAAAAAACAAATGGAAAGAATACGTTAGCAATAGTGCAGTTATATGGACATTAAAAAATCGTAATTATGTATGTGGTTTTATGAAAGCTTAATAACAATACTTTGACATTTCGTATCTTTATGTTTAAAGTGATTTAACTACATAAATCTCTCAAAACAAATATCAAAGTTTATTGTATGAATAATAAAGTCATATTTCGTGTGCTGTACAGACGTACACATACCAATTTGGTGACTGATGATATAGTTAGACATGTATAAACCGAACTACTGGAGAACATGTATAAACCAAACTACAGAAGAACATGTTTAAATCGAACTACTGGAGAACACGTATAAACCGAACTACTGGAGAACATGTATAAACCGAACTACTGGAGAACACGTATACTTAAAACTGAACAACACGAGGGTTTTTTTATGAGATATGTATTGGGTTTATACAGTATCATTAAAAAATATATGTAAATCTTATGTCCCTATGTATTTGTTCAGTTTATACAGGTATTTGACTTATATTGTCTGGTTTTCAAATGAAAGTGACTCGGTGGTCGAGTGGTCTGAGGCATCGGCTTATAATGCATCTCACCAGATAGGTTCGAGTCTCTCTCGGGGCAAATCCTAGTTTGAGAAAGTTTGTCGAATCGTTTACCGAAGGACGGTGGTTTTTTCCAGATACTACGGTTTCCTCCACAATATTTGAACTAATTGCCTAAATTTAATTGAAAGAATCTTGACTGCGCCATAAAATTTATTCTTATCCTTTATTATGTAATTCCATAATTCACTGCAGTTGGCATTACGAAATGAAAGTCACGTTTCTTTCTTATGGGAACTTAAAATAAACGAGGTCCCAGTGCCATCAGCACAACGCACAGGCAACATTTCTGCACCTTAGCCTTTAGCTAACCATGTCTCGATTTAAGTAAACTTTTCTTGACTTGGCCCTTAAACACCATTACTCAAATCAATTCTACCCCACTCCAGTTGGTTTTTACGGGTCCCGCTGTACAACGCTTAATTTCCGGCATATATACATCTACTTTACATTAATCGGAGCAATTGTCTACTTTTTCGTATACTTTGTGCTGTCTTGGTTAATCTTGACATAACTATTTTATGGCAAATAGTATTCAGCCAGCCACATCTTGCTATATTTCACTTTGGAAATAATGATTTGGAGTTTCAAACTGATTCCTTGATGACTGTTATATTTGAATATATAACCCATTAGTACATACATACAACATTGTCAGGGGCAGATAGATCACATCTGAATTCAGAACTTGACCATACGTCTTATATATCGATGTCTATCAATTTGCGTAATTTAGTTACTTATTCACCAGTTGCAAGATGTATCATTTTTCAAGGCAATACAGAATTCATTAAGTACAAATGAAGTAAGCCGTATTTTAGCTGAGTAACATACTAAAACTCCCACCAGATCTTGAGAAATCCTCCAGATTATAAAGTACTATTATTGCTCTGTCAACATCCTCCTTTCTTATCTAAGGGGAAGCATTTGTAATTGGGTAATCTCTTATTAATGCAAAAAAAATTGTATACAGAATATACAGTATAGTGTTGTTTGTCTGTTCCATTTTATGTGATCATTGTGAGTCATGTTATACAGTATAGTGTTGTTTGTCTGTTCTATTTTTTGTGATCATAGTGGGTCATGTGACAGAGATAATGATGTTTGTATCTCTGTTCTATTTTTTGTGATCATAGTGGGTCATGTGACAGAGATAATGATGTTTGTATCTCTGTTCTATTTTTTGTGATCATAGTGGGTCATGTGACAGAGATAATGATGTTTGTATCTCTGTTCTATTTTTTGTGATCATAGTGGGTCATGTGACAGAGATAATGATGTTTGTATCTCTGTTCTATTTTTTGTGATCATAGTGGGTCATGTGACAGAGATAATGATGTTTGTATCTCTGTTCTATTTTTTGTGATCATAGTGGGTCATGTGACAGAGATAATGATGTTTGTATCTATGTTCTATTTTTTGTGATCATAGTGGGTCATGTGACAGAGATAATGATGTTTGTATCTCTGTTCTATTTTTTGTGATCATTGTGAGTCATGTGACAGAGATAATGATGTTTGTATCTCTGTTCTATTTTTTGTGATCATTGTGAGTCATGTGACAGAGATAATGATGTTTGTATCTCTGTTCTATTTTTTGTGATCATAGTGGGTCATGTGACAGAGATAATGATGTTTGTATCCCTACTTTCCGTTCGAATTATTTCCGAACACCTGCCTTACTACGAGTACTTCCTATTAGATAAGTATTCCAACAGTTCTCTAGATTCCCTAATGAATATTTGGAAATGTCTTCCTTCAGATAAGTAGTGACTTTCCAAACTTCTAGTATATATGTTGACTACTAACATTATACCTATATGTACTTTAACCTTTGACCAATATAATCCGGGTTTCAGGCGTTGTTTAAGATTTTTATCAGATTCTCATGTTTTGAACCCACTTAACGCCCCCATGCGTGCCGAAATCAGGATCAACGTGCCACATTCGGATACGTTATAACAACCTTGTAAATTAATTAAGAAATCATCAACATTTACTCGTGATATATATCGTCTAATAAAACGCGGGCCGACGTTCACATGCGGAAGAATATATCACGAGGTGGCATGGCAATTTCCTAACCCCACGTTTAAAACTTTGCCACCTTGTGAAATTGCCACGGTTGCCTTACTTTAATGACTAAAATTCAGCAGATGCATTGTGGTGTTTGGGGCATAGCCTTTGATAGAATAAATAAACATCTTCAAGAAATTAGAGCCTGTAAGATTTCGGATTCTTTAAAATAATCATTTTTAAAAAATTCTGTTTTTCAGTGGAAAATATTGCGGACCGAGCTACCTAGTTTCCTATTTAATCTGATCCGCCACATTCTTCTCTTTTAACTTCTTCCCTGAAAGGAAAACTCAGGCTTCCCGAGACTAACATTTTGCCACTTGAACCATTTGAACCATTATCAAATCCGGTTCCACATTGGCATAGTTAAGAGGTCGTGTCATTTAAAATCAATTTAGATATCGGTAAAGACCAAATGAGTGAAATAGTTTAATGAGACGTACTATCACCTTCAATTAAATAAAGATCTAATTTAAATAGTGGTAATGAACTACATGAACGATAATGATGAAGAATCGTGGTATCAGATGCATGTACAGGTCAGACCTGTCCAAAGTTTAACATTTAGCTAATGGATAAGTGCCGAATCGGCACCTCATCTCTGTCCCTCGTTAGCTACATTTCGATAGCTTTTCGGCAGTTGCTATCTGTCTTTCGATAGCTTTTCGGCAGTTGCTATCTGTCTTTCGATAGCTTTTCGACAGTTGCTATCTGGTTTTCGATAGCTTTTCGGCAGTTGCTATCTGTCTTTCGATAGCTTTTCGGCAGTTGCTATCTGTCTTTCGATAGCTTTTCGGCAGTTGCTATCTGTCTTTCGATAGCTTTTCGGCAGTTGCTATCTGTCTTTCGATAGCTTTTCGGCAGTTGCTATCTGTCTTTCGATAGCTTTTCGGCGGTTGCTATCTGTCTTTCGATAGCTTTTCGGCAGTTGCTATCTGTCTTTCGATAGCTTTTCGGCAGTTGCTATCTGTCTTTCGATAGCTTTTCGGCAGTTGCTATCTGTCTTTCGATAGCTTTTCGGCAGTTGCTATCTGTCTTTCGATAGCTTTTCGGCAGTTGCTATCTGTCTTTCGATAGCTTTTCGGCAGTTGCTATCTGTCTTTCGATAGCTTTTCGGCGGTTGCTATCTGTCTTTCGGTATCTTTTCGGCAGTTGCTATCTGTCTTTCGATAGCTTTTCGGCGGTTGCTATCTGTCTTTCGATAGCTTTTCGGCGGTTGCTATCTGTCTTTCGATAGCTTTTCGGCAGTTGCTATCTGTCTTTCGATAGCTTTTCGGCGGTTGCTATCTGTCTTTCGATAGCTTTTCGGCAGTTGCTATCTGTCTTTCGATAGCTTTTCGGCAGTTGCTATCTGTCTTTCGATAGCTTTTCGGCGGTTGCTATCTGTCTTTCGGTATCTTTTCGGCAGTTGCTATCTGTCTTTCGATAGCTTTTCGGCAGTTGCTATCTGTCTTTCGATAGCTTTTCGGCGGTTGCTATCTGTCTTTCGATAGCTTTTCGGCAGTTGCTATCTGTCTTTCGATAGCTTTTCGGCAGTTGCTATCTGTCTTTCGATAGCTTTTCGGCAGTTGCTATCTGTCTTTCGATAGCTTTTCGGCGGTTGCTATCTGTCTTTCGATAGCTTTTCGGCAGTTGCTATCTGTCTTTCGATAGCTTTTCGGCGGTTGCTATCTGTCTTTCGATAGCTTTTCGGCGGTTGCTATCTGTCTTTCGGTATCTTTTCGGCAGTTGCTATCTGTCTTTCGATAGCTTTTCGGCGGTTGCTATCTGTCTTTCGGTATCTTTTCGGCAGTTGCTATCTGTCTTTCGATAGCTTTTCGGCAGTTGCTATCTGTCTTTCGATAGCTTTTCGGCAGTTGCTATCTGTCTTTCGGTATCTTTTCGGCCACTAGCTATCTATATCTCGGCAGCCGAGTTTTGGCTCCTTTTAGTTAGCTCTGTGTAAACTTTCGACAGGTCTGTATTGTATGTTGTTACACAAACGGTTCCCGTTACCAGCCTACATCAGTCCAATTAATTCTTAAATGCACGTGTAAATAAAAAATGCATGTCAGTTTATATTTGATTTTAATTGGTTCAGGGTGAAAGGCATTCCTAACTATTTACAAATAGTAACCGACAGCCTGTGCGATAACATACGGATTACATATTTGCTACACAAAAACTGACTTACAAAACAAATACACATAAATTTGTAAAAGATAAAACAGTTCACAATGTCATCAATTTAAGAGATACGTATAAATAATGTTGATGAGTTAATAGAAGAAAGAAAAGAAAAATGTAAATTGGTAACGGCTAACGAAACCAAGGACACGACGCACTACATGCAAATGGTAAAAACAGCTAAACAAGACGAGTTAATAAAGGACAAAGATATATTGGTGCCACTGAAAATTCCCTACTTTAGACGGATCTAGAGTTGAAGCTAAATTTCCGTTTGAAAAATGTCTCACTTCATGGCCGTATAGTCACCACATACGAAATGAGACATTATTGCTGTATCGGGGCGTATGCACAAAATATGCAAAAATAACTTCGCCGATTTTTTTCGACATATACATGTAGTTTTTTTAACTATATAAAATTTCTATAATTTCTATGGTATTCGGGAATTTTCGTAGCGATTTCCAGTTAAAATCAGGCACATGTAAATGAAACAACTGAGCATACCTTATTCAAATTCATTAGAGTTTCTATGGCGATTTAACAATATTGTTATAACAACCACCGTGGCTCAGAGAGAAAGTAACAATTTTCTCTTAAAAGAAGTAATCAATGGTTTGATAAACGTTTCGTAAGTCTTTAAGAACAAGAGAAATCTTATTAAGTTCCAACAAGAGTTGGAAAAATGTAGCACCTTTTAATCAGTACATTTAAAGAATTTCTTCGTTCCACATAAAACAAATAAAGTTAGTATAGTACACCCTCGTGGCAATCCCAATTTTCTGGTATCACACGATTTTGTAATGTATATATCAATTATTCAAAAAGCTGATTTACTGTTATAGCTACTCAATCTTACAAAAGCTTGGTTTTTTATTTGTTTGTTTCTATGATAATATCAAAATACAATTTCAGTTTCATTTTGTTATATTTGGCGAGTAATTAAGTCATCCTCTTGAGAAAGATATTCGCGAGTCCTTCTCTGTAGGAACCAGACAATTGGGCTATGTTTGAAACATCATATCTCGAATTTTGATAATATAACTCTAAATAAACACGGTATTTTAGAATCAAAGTCGAACATTTTATTCTTGTAAGGTGAATGCACGTTAGTAAATCCTCGTTATAATGTCCATAGATAACTTTACAACCTCGCTTAACACCACACTGTTTTAAAATACCAATTTCCATTTCGTCCAATTTTTATTAATAATCCATCCTCAATATTTTTACCTAAACCATATTATAACGCAAAAATTAAATTAACAAATTTAAGCAATGTCCACAATTTTTTGTTCTTTTTTAACATGATAGAATTTAAAAAACAAACAAACAAACAAACCCTGGCACATCTGTATTTCCAGGTTACTTTTGACCTCATAAAGAAATACCCCTGTGCTATCAGGTTTTTTTCTCAGATAAATGCGATATTCTGCAGTATTGTAATATACAATTAATAAATGAAGAATCTGAAAACTGTTTAATTGTATCAAAAACATACTTATCTATGTCCGAATCACAATCCAGAAGCAAAGTAAAAACTTTGGAACTGACAACTTAGGTGAAACACGTGAACTTCCACTAGGGAAGTGAGGTCGGGTGCTCTAGAAGGGTACGCACCTCCTGTTTAGATAGCTATACCCGCCACGTGTGTAATATACCACAGCTAAAATGTAACCCAAGTATCTTACTGTCTCTGTTTTAGACCTTTATCTAGTCGATTACTAGTAAAGCATCAATACACCAACGTGTATAACATACTTCACCACTGGACATCTCTTAGCACTGATAGTTAAGTAGTTGAATAATCATAATAATAATAATACATGTATTGTATAATAAGATTCACACAAAACAGAAAAGCTCTGAGACATTGGTTGTTCAGGGCAAATTCCATGGCCAGAATGAGGTGTGAGTGTGGACGTCATACATTTGAAATAAAAAACGAAATACTTTAAGAATTAGCTGTATTCCAAAAGAATTTTGCATTATAAATTATGAAAACTTTTTTTCAATGACTCGTAATTGCACCTGCTTCACACTGTATAATTTATAGCTAAAATATGTACAGGCATATCAAATTTAATCTTTTGACAGAACATTATTATTCTTTATTACTGAATTGGAATCAACGTTTGCATCATTTGGGAATTGGATACCTGTTGATAACGGTGTTTGGCATGATGCTCTCTGCAATGGAAATGACAGTTATGATATACACAAATGTTTTATGATGCATATAGTGTTATAATACATAATATGTAAGGTGTCGATACCTTCCACATGTTAGCAGATTAAATTAAATATTTAAATTCATTTTCAATTTTTGGTCGTAAACTTTGTGCACTGTTAGTAAGTAAAGACCACTGATACTGAATTCGTTAAGCTGTAATACTTACAGTAGGACTACATATAACAATATGTTATTAGTGAAAAAATATTTACCGGCCAATTTGTTGATTTGAGAATCTCTATGTATTTATTTATTCATTCGTTTATTTATTTATATATTTATTTGGTTGTGTGATTGCCATTTTTGGAATGTTTTCACATTTACCTTTGGTATGTCAAATGACTTTTTGGACTTTGGGAGAGTACAATACTCTTTTTACACTTGTTAATAAGACAAAATAAATTGTAACGTGGTTTTATAATTTAAAAATTCTAAATTTAAATGATGTCATCCTACCTTTCTTCTTCTGATTACTTGTTCAACATTTTTTTTTTGCAAGCAGGTTGCTTGCTACTGTAGGAACCACTCTGTTTGTGACAGTGAAATACTCTTCATATCAATAGAAAATCAAACAAATTTAAATAAAAATTGATATTTTTCACTTACTTGTACCTAGCTGTAACAGGAAATCTATATCTCTATGGATATAAAGAGTATTTCACCGTCACAAACAGAGTGGTTCCTACAGTAAGCTGTGGTGGGTACCAACGCTACCATAGCGTATTAACCGTGAACCTATCTTGCTTCTCAATTGCAGGAAAACCAGGTTTAGTTCTATATGTTGCTGTGTTGACAAAAGTAAAATAACGTAATCACGTTTGTCATATAGTTTCAAATGTAGACTTCCTCCTCGTATGCCATTAATGATGATTGAGCCAAGATAAGCGAAGATGCACAGTTTGTACCCATTGGTAAACCAATAGTTTGTTAGAAAATTATATTGCCAAACAAATTTGTTTTCTTTCAAAAACTCCAACATTTTGTTGATGATATCTTGAGTAAATTTTTGTTTGCAATCCTGAATATTACGAGCGAACAAGACAAGGCAACAAAAATAAAGCACATATTGGAACAACTGATTATAGTATTTCTGACTTTGCAATAAGATGGTCATTGGAACAAATGCTTATTGCTGCGGCTACAATACTATTAAAGTACTTTCATTCCACTTATTCTACAACAAGTTTTGATTTATCAAGGAGGATAAACTCTAAACTTTTTTTCTTAAAAAAAATCACAATGACTATGTAGAGAATCATTACTATATAGAACTATACTTAATAATAAGAAAATATTTTGACATTGAAAATGCGATGGCAACTTGAGGAATATAGAAATGAATGATGCACTTATAAAAGACATTCAAAATATTTTAATACTAGTTTTAATTTAAACACTAAACGGCAATTTTAGAATACAATTCCTCATCTGTAGTGTTTGGACCAAAATTATGAAAACAAATTTTTTCAAGAAAATATATCCGAAGGACCAAAATATATTTTATCCAATTTAGCTAAGGAAATACTTTACATAAGAGAGTATACCTTAGTCTTTGAGGAATTTCGAATTTAAACTAGCAGGAAATTAAAGCAAAAACCTAATCACAGACCTTAACTGATGAATGATGAAGTAAACAAACTTATTAAGATACACACTTAAAATAACATGATTAATAACAAGAACATGTGCCGTCCACCACCTACAGGAGTAATTGTATTTTGAAATCAGATATTGAAAACACATGTGAATACATGCAAAAAGAAATGCATTCAATTAATATATGATTTTAATTGTTTCAGGTTGAACTACTTTTAAACGGAGTCTGTAAATAATTACAATCATCTCGCACGTGAACATACTGACTACATATTTACCACATAACCCCTACAAAACACGAAATAAGAGAGGAGAAAAATGGAATAAATTAGAAACACACAACAAAGACAGAAATAGTTTAGTTTTCAGAAGTATGCTAATGATAAACTGAATTATAATGTTTTCATATGCAGATGTGTTTTCTGTATATAATAATTTCGACGTACTTTTATACACTAAGTTAAAAAATTAGGTCACACATATATAAAATGAGCCTAATGCATCTGAGCAAACATCCTATATACATGGTTTTAATAGTAAAATGTATGTTTGATGTTTATAACTGCTTCAAAACGGATGATGTAAACTGTATCATGGATGTATTTGTGACCGATCAAATGTTTCGCGCTCAAACAAAACTCCGATTGGTCAGCTGCAAAGTATACCTTAAACGTTGTGAAATTAAATCATTTCCTAATGAAATTTATTGATACATGCCTTTATTCACAAAGTATAAATATCAAGGGTTCACTTTTTATGAAAGTTGAAAGACTGATGAATAAACAATAACATGCCCAGGTATGGCGAATGTGGAAGGCACAATGAAGAAAATCTCACACCTCTCACACATTTTTCTTGGAAATCGAAAAAAAGTACGGGGGTAATTTAAATGCAAGGTTTTTAAAAATCTATTACTTGTATACAAAGTTCATGGAAAGTTGATATAAGTATACATAAAACGTCCGTTTCCATGACAACAGAAAGCATTTTGAAAAATTGAAACCCCAAGTGATAATCTGCTAAAGGTGACTAAACATCTTATAAGGTTTTTTTTTGTGCTTCTATAGCAACGCCGGCCATTTGGATTTTTTCGATTCATTGGAATCGATTGCCCTTGAAGCTAGAATTACACCTTTAAAATGTCATGAAATTTGGAAGAACGGTTATGGAGAACATGGGTTTTAAGGGTTTGATACTTTTACCAGTTTCCATGTTAAGACAGCCATATTGGAAATTTAAAATGTAGGTTACGCATCTACATAGTTCATTATTCCCATAAAGTTTCTTTGAGATTGATTAAAACAATTCTGGGGAAAGGACGGAAAAGCGATATACGAAAAAGTGAAATAATAAAAAGAAGAAGAAAAGAGGAGAAACAGACAGAAGAAGGACAATAAGTCTGCCATATACAGTGTGTGGTGGGAGACTTGAATATTTGCACTGTTTTTATGAACATCTCCATTTAAGAAAATGCACAAAAGACATAAACTATTCAAGAAGAAATAATACCCTAGCACTGATATTAAACGACAAGTGCAACTTTATCAAATGCGAACCAGTTCGTGGTCCTATTAAGGATAACATTGCTGTTTTTCTGTGTCTACGTTGAAGGTCGTAATACATATAAAAGTACAAAATGAATCCTAATTTTTACACAAATCACCCATCACATGAACTTGTCTTTGGACTAATCCTGAAGATCAGTTCAATACGTCTCATCTCGAATAAACGCTGTAAAATCACCAATGCGACTGAAACAATATGCAACTTGTCGATCGATCATCGTGATGAAAGCTTAATACATGTTGATATATCCCAAACTTGTTTAGTAATGTGTTGCTTCGAAAGAAAAATTAATGTTCTTATTCCATGACCATTTTCTCAAAACAAATAGAATAATTCAGGTAGACTTGTGCATGTTTTAAAAATTAAAAGCAAAACTTCAAGTTGCGATGTGTGTCTTATAATATATCTGTTTGTCTTTCCTTCTGAACCTCTTATTAACTATTGTTAACTCTCGGAGCCTAATTGTATTTCAAATCTTTGTTTTTTGAAAATTTATCACGCAATATATCCATTTTGTATTTTTTTCTACAAAAATATACATATTACTTTTCCTCACATCAATGTAATTATTCAATTGCAACATACACGTTTTAAAAAGTCTTATATCAGCATTACATAGGAACGGAGTACCATTACAAGTAAGGCTAAAGTACAGTCAAATTGAAGTTTGTCGTGTTATGTAGTTGATTAATTTAAACCAGGACAAAATAAAACAGAATCTGAAATTTCGAATATAGGCTTCTATCAGTTTAAATCGAGAATTTTCTAGTGTAGTTTTACTTAAACCTGAAACAAACAATCTAATCTTCTTCGGTTTTAGTTTTCAATGTTGTTTACATCATAATCGGTTTTGAATACATGTAATTGAATGGTGAGACAACTGCTTCGCAAATACTCGAGATATTTTACAAAAGTACAGGCAACATTTCAATTAGTTCCATCACAAGTTGGACGTAATAATAATATATATTTATAATGTAATGTCTTTTTAATAATACACATCTACAGGGTGTCCATATAATTCATACAGACTAACGAACCTTCAGATACCTAAGTCTCGTGGTATTTCTCTGATTTCATAAACATTTTCTTATCCGGGTCTAGATGATTTTCCATTGTTACTTCTGAATATTATAACTGTTTTTTCTGTAATTACATAAAACGGTTTTGGGTCCTTTTTATTGGATTTGGCAAGTAATGAAACATGCAATATACATTGCTTGAAATCAGGTTTATACTAGAACAATGCAGAAACGGTACATGTGAAAGATGGGTATTATGTTTAGTTAAAAACAAAATATGTTTATCGTGCTTTTTTTTATTTTTGATGTTCACATCAAAAAATGTGTATACCTATTTTATTATTTGGAAGTTCACGTGTCTAACCTAACTTGTCATTTCCAAAGTTTTTACTTTGCTTCTTGATTGTAATTCAGACATAGATTAGTATGTTTGTTTTGTATCTTTATTATTATTTTTAACAGACAATTGTTCAGTGTTGTTTTTAGTACGTTTTAGAGTAAAAAGTGTCAATTCTGGTAGCAGTGCGTGTTTTATAATATATCTCTTTGTGTTTCCTTTAAAACGTATTTAATTATTGTTAACTCTCGGAGGCTAATCGGGTTTATAATCTTTGTTTTATGGAGATTTTATCACGCAATAAATCCATTTCACAATTTTACTTATACAGGGATATAATATTGGTTTTCTCACACCAATGTTATTATTCAATTGCAGTATACACGTTTTTTAAAATAAAAATGCTTACACGAGCATTACATAATGTTGGAGTTCCCTTTACAAGACAGGGTACAAAGCAGCCATAATGAAGTTTGTTGTGTTATTTACGACGTTTAGTATAAATGTGTTGTCTGACAAAATGAAGAATTGGATTGTAAGCTTCTATGAATTTAAATAAAGAATTTTATATTGTAATTTTACTAGAACAAACAAACAAGTCGTCTTCATTCTGGGTATACAATTATTATACCAAAAATTTTTACATATTTTAATTGCAGGATGCAACTCCTTCGTAAATACTCTTCAGATCTTTTGTGAAAATACATGTTACATTTCAATCAGTTCCATCATAAGTTGAATTATTTATAATGTCTTTATAATACTACACATCTACAGGGTGTCTATATAATTCATACAGCCTAACGAACCTTCAGATACTGGAGTCCCGTGGGATTTCTCTGATTTCACAAACATTTTATTTTACGTATAAAGATAATTATCTTTTATCTATTGCTGGATATAAGTTTTAAAAGTTGTTACTAAAACAAAATACCAATACACATATTTTATGAACATTTCCATTATCGAAATTTCAGGCAAAACGAAATAATACACTGATTATATAGCCCTAAGTCAAAGTTGATGAATTTTGAATCTGGACTTTATACATAAATATGAAATATTTTAGATTGTAAACTCTCGCAGTCTAATGTTTGTTTTATGAATTTCATCACGAAATAAATTAATTTTCCATTTTTACTTTCTACATTTAATAGATATACATATAACTTTTTCTCACACCAATGTAATTACATGTATCCAATTACAGCATGTTTTAAAAAGCATTACATCTGTCTGGAGTTCGTTCCATATACAAGACAGGCTGAACCAGAGTCAAATTTAAAACCATAGTCTAGTGCAGGTGAATTTTCTGACAAGATAAATGAAGACTCTGAAATTGCAAATGTAAGTTTCTATCAATTATTACTATACTTGCAT
The DNA here is from genome assembly GCA_021292105.1 of Anadara kagoshimensis. NCBI lineage: Eukaryota > Metazoa > Mollusca > Bivalvia > Arcoida > Arcidae > Anadara > Anadara kagoshimensis. The sequence goes on from CM037857.1 coordinate 39,786,016, forward strand.
TAATTTTCAGACACTTAATGTCCTTTCGAATTCAAATTTCTCCTCAGTAGTACTGAAACCAAAATTGTTGAAAGCCAAATATTTCTCAAAATGAAAAGATAAAAATAAAAGGACCAATATGTGGTTTTTTTTCAAAAATCCATCGAAGACAATGCTAAGCATGGCTTAGTTTTTTAAGAGTGAGATGATTTTGATTATAAATGTTTATCTGACAATTATATGTACTGTATTTACTTATATCATATTTAATTAATTTTTAATTGTAATTTTACTAGAACAAAGATCTCGTATTCTTCACTCAAGATGTACAATTCGTTTTCATAAATTTCTGTTTTGAATAAATGTATTTAATTGGTGGATGAAACTCTTTTATAAATACTTAGATGTTTTGTAAATGTACAAGTAACATTTCAATCAGTTCCATCCAAAGTTGATGGTAATAATATATATTTATAATGGTTTTTTGATACTTCATATCTATATCATATTCATAAACCTTGACTAACCTTCAGATACTGATTCTCATGGTATTTCTCTGATTTAAATAATTTTTATATCCGTGTATAGATGATTTTCTATCGTAATTTGAAATTAAAACTGTTTTGCTTTATAAGTTATAAAACTATATGGTTTTTTGATTTGACATTTAACAATAAAATAGGTATATAATGTTTTAGTCTTAGGATCAATACTAAAATTTATATATTATCTCTTTTATTGTTTTTATTATTAGTTTACATATATTTATTAAATTTGATTGAAACTAAAATAATTTGGAAGAGCACTTACTCATGGATTAATGGTCAAATCTTTAATAAAGCTGGGTGTTTTTATGTACAGCATTAAAGATGAAACAAATAACCTCAAATAACATTCCTAAAGTTTTTTTAAACTGTGATGCACACGGATTAAAACAATCAAACTCTAATTGAATTGACATGAATTTGAGACTACACACTTCGGATTCACGTATGCACTTTCCATTCCTGTCAATTCAATTCTCAATGCATGGAACGAGAATAAGAATCAATGCTTATAATTATACCCCCCCCCCCACAAATTACTAGTAGTTTAATTTGAGAGTGGCGTATAAGAATCATCAAGTCTATCTGTCCGTCCGTTTGTCTTTCCTTGTAAAATCGTGTCCGGGACATATCTCAAAATTGCTTTAGATGACTGTCATAAAACTTCACACGAATAATCTTCATGGTCCAAAGGTGGGCCATGACTTTGAACCAAGGTCATATAGGAATTGTCGAGGGAGATATTAAACCCTTGTACATGTTGGGGGCGGGAGTATTTTTAAATTTTGTTAAGTTTCAATTAAGTAACCAACAATGAAATTATTTTGATGTTTTATTATGTACTACGTTAAGATCGAACTACGCGAATGGATTATTAACCATGTTACGCCAGTCTGACGTGATACTTGTGTATTTTTAATCTCGGGAATGTAGCACATGACAGGTGTAGCAAGCTCAATAGGAGGTGCTTATTTTAGTCGTTGTAAATGTATTGGTTATTGCTTACCCTTCCGGAGCACCGGCCTCATTTTTGTAGCAGAAGTTCACGTGTTTAACTTTATTTGGCAGTTTTCAAATGTTTACATTGCTTTTGGGATTGTGATTTATATATGGAATAGTATGTTTGTGTTTGTTGATTATATAAAACAAGAAAGTGGTATGTGGCACCATTTTTAATTTCGAACATCATAAATTACATTTCCATTAGATATTTCAAGAACATGTCTTCATGCTAAAATACATTTAATCCACAGGTATCCGGTAATTTGTATTTTATATTAATTTATATCTTCTGAATTAATGAATCGATAAACAAAACTGTTTGATCATAATTGAAATAGATAACATTCTGTCATGAGGTAAAAAATTGATTTATAGTTTTTGAAGTAACCTTATATTTGATTTATTTAAAATACGCAGATTCTATTTATTTTTCGTAACTGATCTGATAGCAGTTTTTATTAAATATCACTCTTTACATTTTTATCTGAAATTTCCACAAATCCAATCAAACGAAGCTGGAACTGTTTTTGATATAATTATTGAATCGGGAATTAAAGAGTTTTAAGTTAACACAATAAATCATCTGTATGTGACATAAGTGCATCTAGAGATTTAATACGTGACGGGTAAAGCTAGATTGTAAGGAGGTGGTAACCCTTCAATAGCACCCAACCTTACATCCTTAGTGGAAGTTTTGTTTTCCAGGTTTTAGAGATTTAATACGTGACGGGTAAAGCTAGATTGTAAGGAGGTGGTAACCCTTCAATAGCACCCAACCTTACATCCTTAGTGGAAGTTTTGTTTTCCAGGTTTTAGAGATTTAATACATGACGGGTAAAGCTAGATTGTAAGGAGGTGGTAACCCTTCAATAGCACCCAACCTTACATCCTTAGTGGAAGTTTTGTTTTCCAGGTTTTAGAAATTTAATACGTGACGGGTAAAGCTAGATTGTAAGGAGGTGGTAACCCTTCAATAGCACCCAACCTTAATCCTTAGTGGAAGTTTTGTTTTCCAGGTTTTAGAGATTTAATACATGACGGGTAAAGCTAGATTGTAAGGAGGTGGTAACCCTTCAATAGCACCCAACCTTACATCCTTAATGGAAGTTTTGTTTTCCAGGTTTTAGAGATTTAATACATGACGGGTAAAGCTAGATTGTAAGGAGGTGGTAACCCTTCAATAGCACCCAACCTTACATCCTTAATGGAAGTTTTGTTTTCCAGGTTTTAGAGATTTAATACATGACGGGTAAAGCTAGATTGTAAGGAGGTGGTAACCCTTCAATAGCACCCAACCTTACTTCCTCAATGGAAGTTTTGTTTTCCAGGTTTTAGAGATTTAATACGTGACGGGTAAAGCTAGATTGTAAGGAGGTGGTAACCCTTCAATAGCACCCAACCTTACATCCTTAGTGGAAGTTTTGTTTTCCAGGTTTTAGAGATTTAATACGTGACGGGTAAAGCTAGATTGTAAGGAGGTGGTAACCCTTCAATAGCACCCAACCGTAATCCTTAGTGGAAGTTTTGTTTTCCAGGTTTTAGAGATTTAATACATGACGGGTAAAGCTAGATTGTAAGGAGGTGGTAACCCTTCAATTATTCCCAGCCTTAATCCTTAGTGGAAGTTTTGTTTTTCAGGTTTTAACTTTGCTTTGGGGATTGTGATTTGACATTGAGATATGTCGGTATGATTTGGCTTGATTTTATATATATCACCAATATAACTGCAACAATAAGACAAACTTATAAAATATTAAATTCTACTTCATCCGGAACAAATTACAATGCAATATGTACAAAGTTTTTATGTGAATCTAATTTTATCCAACAATCATAATTCGATTGAGTGAAAAGACAAAATAGTAGATATAAAATAAAGTCGTGGATGAAATGAGAGCACTTGGTTATAAGGGAAAAAAACCTAGAACCCAGAATATCCTGAAACCAGAAACAGGAATAGACCAAAACACAGCAAAAACAATTCCTTTCTTCCAAAGGACAAATCAAAAACAAAAATACTAACATACAAATGTATGTACAAATTAAAATCCCTAAGCAAATTAAAAACTTTGAAACTGACAAAGCAGTGAAGCACATGAACTTCCACCAGGGAAGTGAGGCCTGGTGCGCTGGAAGTGTCAGTGCCTCCAGTCTAGTTAGAACGAATGAAAGGAAAATGTAACCATGGTACGTCAAATATATTGTGATAACGACCATAATACTTTTTGAGGAAATTGATAAGCCTAGTCCTGCCATACCCCCGAGTCAACAATTCATTTGCCAGCAGTTTGATTCGTGGTATAAAATCCAAACTGTGTACTTCGCCACCTTTACCGAAAACTTAACACAGGAACAATCAAACAAACCAAAACAAGAGAAGAAAGGAAAATATTCACATTGAGACAATTAATTTCAAAACGCACGACTTTGGATTGGTACTGAGATTAATGTCCAGAGGTTTTAGTTATAGTACTATTATTATTTTCACACAAAGCATAAACGCTTAGCTGGTAACGTAGGACAAAATGTAACATTTAAAAATACCATTATCACCTCATTCTGACAAGTGCCCGTCAACAAGTTGAAGTTCGCTGTTTGTTTGTTTGTTTGTTTCTCTTTTCGTAATTAGAATGCCACATCACAAATGAAATATATTTTATATCCTCATTCACAATTTCTTGTTATATATGACAATTAAAACATGACAAACGCTGTTTTAGTTTAAAATTCATTTAAGTTTGCATTTTTAGGTTTGTTTTGGTTGAGTTTTAATTGCTATTTTTATATTTTAAGTTTTCTTCTCTAACATCTATTAGATATTGGTTAAGTTAATTAATGTTAACTAAAGGTATGTAAACATGGATGTTTATTAATCTTGAGTTCAAAAATAGACTGGCTTCAACTGACTTTGTCTGAATACTAGAATGTGGCACATTCTTGTATCTAAAATCATATAATCATATCCATTTAATCTCTATGTACCACAATATGGAAAGTGATTGACACGATAAGTTTCCTCTTATTTCAGATAATCCAAAAACCTGCTGTTTGTTTTTCTGTATCGATCTTCTTTCGGTTGATTCGAGTTGACGTCTATAATAAAATGCCATCAATATACAACACAGACCTGTTGGAAGTTAAACACTAAGCTAACGAACTAGTACTACATCAGCAGTCAATCTCAGCCCTTTGTTTGCAGCTCTTAGGCCATTTGCTATCCATATCTAGCCGAGATTAAAATCATTTTCATTAGTTCCGTTTTAATTTCCGGCATGTCTGCACTGTATGTTTTTGAAAAAAATTCTAAAATACTCAAATATTTTTTATAAAAAGCTTTTTTTTTAATTTTGAGTTAAGAATTATTCCCTCACAAAACAATTATAACTTGCTACATAACAAAATCCCTAATTCAGCATACCGTACAGGTATATGTAAATTTGATGTTACAAAAATAAACTACAGTATTCTAACTTTAATTATTTATAGACAGGATTTATTTTTGGTGTTGTCAGTCAGTACAATTACCGCTATTATTAATTTTTGGTATCTTTAAATCCATGTACGTGTATACGTGTTCATGTGTGTCTATCAGTGAATGTAAATATCAATCATTACTGGCTTTGTCTTAACGGTATATTTTACCTATACATCATTAGATCAAGTTGCTTTTTAATTCCACCGGGTTCATTTAAAGTTCATTATCCAAATACTGGATAGTGGTATATTTGAGTCTTGTAGTTACTTGTTCCTTTCTTTACACTCGTGATGTGTGTCCCTAGCTAGACAGGAAGTGCTCATCATTTCGAAGCACCCGGCCTCATTTCCCTTGGGTTGTGATTTGAAAATAAGTCGGTATGTTTGTGCTTGATTTTAATTTTGCTTTTGGATTGTGATTTTAACATGAACTCGTATGGTTCTAAGATCATTTTGACTTGATTTTATGTCACAGATTACGGATGTTTGAATATGTAGTTGTACATACAGGTTATATAACAATTTTTCATCAGTAGACATCAAGTACGGTTATGAAATGGACACAGAGGGCTATAAATAGCACTGGCCAGACAAGGACAGAACAGAACTATATATATTGATGGCGGAGTGTTGTCAGTAGCATATGTATCCCCCTAGTACAGCAGACATAAGCAAGTAAGCAATACATTGCCTGTATGAAATTCCAGAGTACTGTGTGGTTGCAGATGTCCCAAAAGAATTAAATGTATAACACATTACAACTAACAAAAACACAGAATACATGTATAATGTAAATACAAACACGTCATCAATTATTGAGATAATTAACAAACCTATTTTAATTTTCCTTTGTAGTACTGGACGGTCGTTTCGGACTACGTCTTAAAAACACAACCGCGTTACGACTTATAATGTTCTACCCAAAATTGTTTTACTTTCGGAAAAACATTAACTACGCTCTAAAACACAACAGCGTTAAGATCATTAGTGCTCTACCCAAAAAAAAGTTTTGTTTTCATAAATCACTGATTATTGTCAAAATGGTAAAACTATTAGTTAAATATTCAAAATATCATTATTTTCTTATACATATGTAAATGTATTATTAAATATAGGGTTAATATTCAAAATGTATTTTTCAGACTTGGGAGAAAATAATTAAAATAAAAGCTAATCATTTCATACACGGAACAATATTTATATTCTTCAACAGATGAACTTTTCATCTTTCAATCGTTCTATATATACACAAGTAATTCAGACTAAATGTTAATTCCATGGCTAATTCTCGTTACTGCCCTACATACACGTGTCCAAACATTTACAAGGCGATAGTTATTTCCAGATATGTTTAACAATAACAATAATTATATATTACCAATATTCGATTAGATTGAGGCCGATTAGTAATAACAGAAACGGGTTTTACATTACAGACCTGTCGAAAGTTCAACACTGAGCTAGCGAAAAGGATTCGTAGCTCGACTGTCGAACGGGAGAGGTATGGATGGCTAGTGGTCGAAAGATGCTGGAAGATAGATAACAGCTGCTAAGATAAAACTAACGAGAGGACGATATAAACTGCTGATTCGGCACTAATGCGTTAGCTTTGAGTTACACTTTTGACAGGTCTGTATTGTAAAAGTACAGAAATGACCATTAATATTTTGACGTATAACATACAAGCACTTTATCCTTAAATCTCTTGAACATAGGGAACCTATTTCCAGATTAATTAATATATTATGTTTCTTATGGTTAAAGCTATTTATATTTGATATATGTATATAAACACAGATGGTTATCTTGCCAGCCAGACAGCAGACAAAACTACCGATCTAACCGTACAGCACAGACCTATCCAAAATTTAACACTAAGCTAACAAATCAGTTGCAAATCGGCATATCATCTCGTTAATTATATCTCAACAGTTCCTTCTCGGAAGCTGCTTTCTCTCTGCAGTTTTTCTAGGTCACTAACCAATGTTTTGTCCACTTCGACTCCTTTCCGTTCCGTCAATGTTAAACTTTCGACAAGTCTGTACTGTAACTCATACTATATCAGTCCTGGGAACCTAGACAACTCAGTGACTTTGGTTATCAATATCTGCTAGATTCAGTTTGTAAACAGTTAGACAATTTGCTGACCTTTGATTTTTTAATAAGAGAGAATAATTACAATGCAATGGTAAATATATCAAAATACACCTCATGTAGACTCATGATGGAAACTTGTCAATATTGTGATGAGTTACACAACAAGATAACACAAAAGACACATTAAACAAACCACACGTTAGACAAAACCATAAGTCATCAGAAAATGAGAACTGTAAGTAATAAGACTTATAGAAACAGGACACGAAGCGAAATTATGTTGGTTGATATTCGTCGAATCTATATACAAGTTATTTGGTCTGTTATTTTTAACCTTTTTAATTTTGCAGCACTAAATGTCTGACGATTCGGAATAAAATTTCTCGTCAGTTCTTTGACCAAAATTGTTGAAATCAAAATATTGAAGCTGCAATAAGAAAAATATAAATAACAAAATACCAAAATGTATTTAATTTTTCATCAAAATGTCCTGAAACAAACCATAGGTGTGTGTGTGTGTGTGTGTGTGTGTGTGTGTGTGTGTGTAAAATTATTATTTATACTTAGGTTATTATATTTATATTAAGAACAGCGTTTTACAACGTAGAAATGTTAGGGACACGTCATTAGACATTTTTACAGAATGTTCGTCCAAAGAAAAAATTTGATATTAGGTGGTCTCGTCAATTTGTATTTATTTTATATCTACACTGTTACTTATTATATATTTTATGCGAAATGCTATGGTGTGTTCATGTTTTAGATGTATAAAAATTGGAATCCCTAAATACCTAACACATCCATTCTTACACATTACGGTTATCCTGAAAATCTTTTAAACAATGTTAACTTTAATAAACATATATCTTAAATAATTATATGATTATTTGTAATTCCTAAGGATTTAGGAAAAGTAAACAATTCCCTTTGATAAAAGTTATTTTGAGTCACATTACATAATGATATTTTCAATTTCAAAACTATATTTAATTCCACTTTCAAACAAATTTATCTGGTAATTGATATTGAAGTTGAACCATATGTTTTGTCTTAGTTTGTGTGCAGGTGCTATCTTTCACGCTGTTTTATACACAGATATTAACCACGCATTGGATCCGTCATACCACTTACTGGTATTATAAATGTGTATCTATTTGTAAATAAAATTACATAAAAATTCGGCCGTAAGCCTTATCATCTTCACAATATTGCAATCGCACGAAAGATGCATTTATTTACATTCCGTAAATAATTTTAAAATGCATTTTTAAATGTTGCATTTTCTGATGCAATTTTGATGGGCAAGGAAGTTATAGACATTTCTACAGTTGAGCTTCATTTTCTTTTGTTATAGATATTGGACATTATCTAAAAGAGATAAGACAAGTGTCTTGCTGTCGTTTCGACTAGACTATCAAAGAGCCGACAGTATCCTACTTCTAAATACACATACTACTATAATCTTGTACCGGCGTTGGACATTTGAGCGAAAGCAAAGGACAAAAGAGCGAGAGAGAAAAAAACGGACGTTTAAGCGACGAAATAATGGACATTTGAGCGACAGAATTTTTACCCAATTGAGCGAAATTCCAAATATATGGAAGACATTTGAGCGACATTTTGAACCTCTTTCTTTTGCAAGACTGAATTTTGTTGATGGAAGTAGGATTTTGAGTTTTTGAAAAGCACCAAGTAAAAATTATAAACCGCATTAAAAGTCTATCACTTCATTTCATAAAACTATGTTAAAAACGTCGTAAAATTTACAGGATAAAGCTTAAAGTAAAACAGTAGTATGTTTTTGAAAAGCACCAAACATCAATTTTGTAGCGGTACCCATCATATAGAATACTAATTTGATCTGTAAGTATACAGTTTTATATTAAAACTGTCGCTCAAATGTCCATCGTAAAAAAAACAAGCAATAGTTCAAATATGTCACTAAAATCTCCATTTAAGTCGTCGCTCAAATGTCCACTAGGAGTATTTTTTTAAATTTTCGCTCAACTGCCCTGCGCCCTCTTGTACAACAATTAAGTCAAACGCTTATTGGGGCAACTGATTAGAGATTCCCTCCTTTGGACGTGCAATGGAGTAAAAGTTAAAAAGGTTTTATTTATTAAGGCATATACATGCCTTGGACATGAAAATATGTTCTACAATATAACGCTTTATATAGAGAAAAGTCCTTATTTTAGGGACACAAGTTCAAATTTCAAATTTCTATTCTTGGCTAAATAGAATGTAACATTAACTGTGTGCATTTGTTCCAAAAATTGAGTTAAGTGTTTGATAAGCATTTTTATTTAAGTCTTAATCATGGTATATGTCGCTTTGTTGCGATTCTTGTAACTTAGTAAGTTGAACAAGTCTCTGAAGATTCAATCATAATTATGTTTGCGAAATTCAGTTTTAGAATCAGTTATGTTTGTAAGTAACTACACCGAGATTTTGGCGTTTGTTTTTCCTATTATTTGAAGGTTGTATTTTGAAAGCAATATGTCTTAAGGTCTTGTTTATTCATATGTAGAAATACTAATTCATACAATTAGTAAATTGTAAAGGTCATAAATATAGATGATTTGTTTTTCAAACAGAAAAATTACATACTTAATGACATTTCGGTACATTTCATCTGTTTTCTGGCAAATGTTATAGACACTTTTAGCTATTTATGACAAAATTAATGAAATCAAATTGGATATGATTCAATTTTTTATTGTTATTTTTATATTTATTAATAATAACATTCTTATGTTTTTGATTCAGTATTCACAGTTTTAAATTTTTAGTAGTAATTCCTTTCTAAAAGAACAAATATTAACTAGAAATGTCTCTTTAGAGCATAATACCCCCCGTGTCCAACATATGTACAAGGGTTTAATTTTTCCCGCGACTTTTCCCATATTACTTTGGTTCAAGACCACGACACACCCTTTGACCATAAAAATGGTTCGTGTGAAGTTTTATGAAAGTAATCATGAGATATGGTCCGGAAACGATTTTACACGGACAGACAGACAGACAGACATGGTGATTGCTATACCCCTAAAGATAGTTTGTGTGGAGTAAAAAAGTAAAAATAAAATCGAACTGAAAACTTACGATGTGGTAGGCATGAAGCAAAATATAGTAATTTGTAGAACATTAAACATTCATTATTTATTTTATTCTTTATTTATTTCCTCTATTTACAATTAAATAAAACCGTTTGTAAATTTAAAAAGACAATTGCAGTAGTTTATGCAACCAACCTTAATAACTTAACTACACTAATAGGAAATTGAACTGGAATTGCAAATCTGTCCATAGGAAGCATTTAGATGAACAAAAAAGCAATATTTAAAATGAACAATTCAGCAACTGTTCAGTGAACATTGAAAACTCATATTTTTGGAAATGGGGTAAGACATTGAATAAGCTCATAACAGGAAGGAATACATTTTAATGGAAGAAGTTTGTCATTAGGCAGGTAAGGGTATATGGTCAACTTTTCTATTGATGTGGTTTCAATGTCAACAATTCAACAATACCATCCTTTAAATTAACAATATTTGTGAAGTACTAATAAAAGTTGATTAGTCAAAGTCATGACTCAGAATTAACTCAAACTACTAATTATGTCTTATAGTAGAGTATGATGACCAATCTATCAATAAGAGGTTTTCGAAGACCTATCACGCCATATATTTATTCATACCTTGTATAGCATTCATAGTCTCGTCTACTCTTTCTTTTATATCCCAAGATGATCATCTTTGTCTCGATCAATATGTGTATAGACGAACAACGATTTGCAATTGTCAATTAATTTCATCAATTATATTGTAAATAGCATTAAGGTCTTTGGTATTGTTTCGGCGTTTTCATGTAGTGACGAGCCCCAAGTGACTTGAATGGCTAAGGGGTCAGACTCAAGGTCGTCTCACAATCTTACAGCCTTGCATTCCCCAATAGTGTGTGATAGAAATACTTCCATTGCTTTAGGTCTTTACTTTCTTGCTTAGTACCAATGGTTTGCAATCGTTTTAATAGCACATTAGCATTTGAGTAACCGAAATAAAAATGTTAAAATTGATATGCAACACTTTAAAGCCGATATCATGAACCGTATACTTATGCATACATGTGATGAAATGTTGATGCAATGTCACCAACTAACCATGCATGGAAATAACAAAATATCCATGCCGTATAATAAGCAGTTTGGTCGGACAATTTTTTTTTTCCCTAAGTAAAGCGGGAACCAAAACTCCAAAAGTTGTAATTTAAACCGGACTGGGAATGTCAATTAGCCTTATTAATATTAAGAACTGATGAACTGAACAAATTACCATTTGTGTACTGTGAATAGGGAATTTTTTGCGCTTGTTATTATTTTTGCATAAATTTGCAAGAGTTGCAAGTCGCAAAAACCTGCAAATATTTTTTCTTTGATTTAATTCACTTACGTTTGCACCGACCATCATTCGGCAGCACGAAAATAAAAGTAGGCGGAAATCTTGAATTGACGATTCTCGCAAAAAAATTAACTGACGTGGAAATGTACCGATTTAAAGTACTTGCTCTTTCCTTATTTACCTTGTATGAAACAATAAATAGGAATTTTAAGTACAATTTTTGCTTTTGGAACGATGCATTTCTTATGAACATAAAAAGGATATATTTCAAGATCGACTTGTGTTAATATTTTGGCATCTGTTCCCGGTGTATTTCTCCCTCACACGTGTTTTGGCTCACGGTAAACTCTGCCAAATGAAAACAAATCTTTACTAGAAAACACAGATATGTTGTTAGTATTAAAGAAAAATTACCTTATCAAAATTCCAAACCTTCATTTGATATAACATTTTATGTATAACTTAATGGAGAAATATGCGTTTATATATCATTTTTTTCTTTGTGAAAAAAGCAGCTATTGATATCAACCATTAAAACATACAGTCCAACCTGCCTTACAGGCCACCTCTATTAAAGGACCGCCTGCTTATAAAGGTCAGAAGAATTGTATCCAAATTGTTTTTTTCATATTATTTGAACCTATATATAAAGGCCACCTGCCCATAAAGGCTGTATATAGACTGTATATAGATCAGATATGGAATCTTCAACTTTCACAAGGCCTTTAATAGTGTGTGTGTGTGTGTGTGTGTGTGTGTGTGTGTGTTTAAACAAGAATTTGATGCAAATGGTTGCGTCAAGGAAAGATAACATCATCGGTACATATATATAGTAATTCTGTCCAGTAAATCTCTAAGAATTTGTTTAAAATTTTAAACTTTGTAAATAGGTTTTTATTATGTAAGACCGTTGTTTGAGATGTCATGTGACACGGAAATAAACTATTTACTAACCTATTTACTATAAAGCATAGAATAGAGGCGAAAAACATAAAATAGATGACGTCATAATACCCGTGCGTTTAATGAAAACGTGTCATATGAAAGGAGATTAAAAATATTTGAAATCATTTCAAATTCCTAGACTACTGAGTACAAATTTGTCATGATTATTTATCAACAGACACATGTATAGATTAATTAATATCAAATATTAAAATTATTGACACAGAAAAAATGACATATTTAGTTCTTGACACACTTTGATAAGTTTTAGAAATCAATCAGTAAAAAATTTGATTAATTTACAATAACAATAGCAATAAAGGACATCCTGTTGTTTGAAATTAATTAACAATAGTTTAATTCCGTTTATACTGTCAAACTGGATCAATTAAATTCAACCGTGACATGTACCAGATGATGTTTGATGAATGAATCAGCATTGATAATATTTTAAATAAAATATGGCCTTTGTTTATTGATCCTGTTTGATGCTGCTGTCACCTCAGAATGGATTGGATTAGCGGCCATGATAACACAGAGATCTGGGGATACAATCGTGTATATCGCTAAGGTCAAAAGAAGTATTCTCTGACTGGTTCGGTCATGTACCAATTTGTAATGTTTATATGGAAGTATGTTAGAAATCATAATGAACCAGATGCATCACCAATATTCGTGACAGGGTACCTCGTATATTTTAAGTTCCCGTCCGAAAGAACCGTGACTTTCATTTCTAAATGTCGAGTGCTTGGCTACCCACTTTCAAGTCTTTGGTCAGACTTGGCCGTGGTTCAAACACACGACCTACCATTTATGGAGCGAGCACTCTACCAACTTAGCTACCGCAGTGGTCTTGTTTCATTGGAGTTGTTCATCTAGTCATCACTGAGTGACCTTTTGTTAGCTCGTTATATATACTTGTAACAGTTCTCTATTGGCTGTTATTGTTTATTTAACTGCCTTAGACATACATGATAGAGAATCAGTTGAAAACCACTCAAGGTCTATATATACATGTGACTTTGATACGAAAAATCTTTCAAAATATTTTACGTGTATCGAAATGCAAAATTAATGTGTTTAGCAATTTTTTTGTTTTCTAAACCCCTTGATTTTTGGATTTGATTCCATTGAGCAGAAAGATGATATGAACAAAAGCGTCAAAATGTAAAGACACTCTAGAGAACCATTGCTCAAAACACTGTTACGAGATTGTCAATCGAAAAGGTAGTGTTTTTTCACATTACTTATTTAAAAAATAATGCAACATGTCAAGTTGTAAAACGAGTTACGTCTTTACAATCGCAGGTTTGACATTTATTTCTATTTAAGACTTTCGAATGTTTAAATGCAGCAAACGTATGGATGAATTAATCCATATTTGTCACAACAAACCTGTTGTGTCTTCAAAATATTATTTTTAATATATATATATATATATATATATATAATATATATATATATATTAATGTTTTTGTAACTTTCTGTATATCAAAAATTGCATCTATGGTATCACAAAACGGTTGTTTGGTCTCCCCTATTAGATGAAGCAGTTTTTGACTTCAGAAAATGAAAGATATCATCTGTATCCTTTTTTTAAAAACGAATAGTGAAAATTCAGTTAAAGGGTATCCAGCGCTCTCAAGCATCTATGGTATCACAAAAACGGTTGTATGACCACCTCTATGAGATAAGTTTTCGAATTCAGGAAATGTCTATCCTTTTGATTCAAAACGAATAGTGAAAATTCAGTCAAGGCGTACCAAAGCGACCTTAATTACTTTACAAATAAACCGTTTTCTCAGACTATGATCCGACTAATTTCACAGATTAACTAACTTATATCGTATTGACATCTATTCTTCTTATAAAGTAACTGCTTTATTTATTGTCTTATTTCCATGTTGTTACGTAACGTTACCACTTTAACTTTTCATACCTTGCAGCAGTAACATAATTACAACATTACACTTCATTATTATTTCAAATTAGGTAATTTACCCCGACTTTAAAATACCACAAAGCATTAAAATATCACCAACATGTAAGTTGTGGATAGGAGAAGTTAATAAAAAGCCAATAAAATCAGATGTTTCAACTTGCAGTACCGACCTGTCGAAAGTTTAATCCTAAGCTAACGAAAAGGAGCCAAATCTCGGCGTCCAAGATATGGATAGCTACTGAGAGACAGAAAGCAGAGACCAAGATGAGTTACCGATTCGGACCTAATTCGTTTACTCTGTTGTATCATGAATTATTTAATATATTCAAAAATTGTATATGACAATATTTGCCACGATTTAATAAAATCCAAATGGTATATGGTCGGTGTATCTGTTGGTTGATTTAGCAACACCAGGCACAATATCGATAACCCAGAAAGCAATACATTGTATAATCAGTAATACTGTAAACATGATTAACCAAAATTATCTGCTTCGTAAGATTTAAAATTCCTCTAAAACCTTACCCGTGTTACAGCGCGTTTTGGTAACAAAAAACCGAGTTTGATAACAAAAAATTAACTTCAACCTAGCTATGCCTAATTGTTCAAAGTACTTATTGCCTTAGGCGAATTATATAAAATAATTTTGTCCTTTTTTCTCATTTTTTTGGATTTCCACAATATTGGTCCAAGCACTACTGATGAGAAATTTAATTCAGACAACGACAGCCTAGTGCAGATAAACGTTAAGCTTTAGCCAGGACGTCTTAAAATATTTGGATTTCCACATCATTGGTCCAAGCATTATTAAAGAGAAAATTTATTCAGAAATGACTGTCTGATGCAACAAAACGTTAAGTTTTCTTCATAACTGCACTGTGGAAGAAATTACACACAATGATACGAGTTAAAGTAGTTAAATGATTAATAAATGTGGTAAAACTTATCTATTTTACTGTCAGTACAGCGGGGGTTATGCGTTCCAATCAAGATTATTTCATACATACAAGTTCTGATAAGATCTTCAAAACGTTTTATGAAGTGTTATGTAATTCTTGAAATCATTCAGTCGTAAATAATAAAGAAACATTTCCTATCTTTGTCCCTAGACAATAGTGTATAGTTTTATAACCGTGTTTTGTGTGTAAGCTACTGAATGCATTACAAGACATAAAAGTTACATGAATGTTTTATTAATGTCCATTTGCCCTTAAATTGAATATAAATTACCGTTTTAGCAAGCTTAGACAGTAAAGACCTGTCGAAAGTTTAACACTGAAAAGGAGTCGGAGCTCGGCCGTCGAGTAGCCGAGGTATATATAGCTGGTGATCTGAAAGAAGTCCAGTGTTAGATAGCAACTGTAGAAAAGCTTTGAATTTACAGCTAACGGGGTGCCTAGGCGAGCTGTCGGTTCGGTACCAATCCGTTAGCGTAGTGTTAAGCTTTCGACAGGCCGGTACTAAACATGCTGTAGCTCTGGAGACAACGCGACGATAAACTGTTCTTTGTTTCCATTATAAAATCATTTTATAATCGTTTTGTTAGAGGTAGGTCTGATCTCTCTACAGAATCATTAATTTTTATTTACGGAAAAAAACTTGTAACATATCATCATTAAAATGTTCTAAAAGCAAAGACGTATAAAAATAGAAGAACTATAGAGTAATTAATCCACCTTTCTGAGTCATAGCCAAATACACAGCAATCTTCCCTAGGGAATACGTAATTATTTGGAATAAGTAGCTATATTTTTTTTATTAAAAATATGTATTTCCAATTGGAATTTAATGTTGAACATTACGTAATTTGAATAAAGTACATAACACCATGCTGCTATTAAACTTAAATTGTACTTAAGTTGTAGTATCGTTTTGTATAGCTGTAATGTAGAATGAATCCACGATTGATAAGACAGATTACCAGATACATTACTGAAGGAAGTATTTAAAGGGTACTAGAACCAGTAGATTGTTAAGAACAATCATTGCGAGATAACTCTTTTAGGGGTGCTATCGATTATTTAATTCCCGTATGTTTTGCTTATATCGAAAACAAATCCATGTCCAATCTAAAATCCCAAAGCAAAGTAAAACCTTTGACTCATTTATACTTTGAGGGGGTAGAAGTGATATTATATGTAGGCTTATTGTTGAAAACAAAGCTGCCATACTACCTTCAGAAAAAAGCCAACGAAAATTTTGATAATTTTCTGTAAAATCCCACCAGTAGTAAAGAAACAACAAATAAATAAATACATAATTTGGCCTGACTAATTCGATTATTTGGTCAAAATCATTCTTATATTTAATGGAAAAAGACACAGTCCTACATTTTACAAACAAGGTCACAGATAAAAAAATATTGGAATATTCTTGATATTTTGTGTGATTGTTGGTTGCCATTTAAAAGTACTACAATCTCATCACTTGATATCTACTTCGTTGTCGGTGACGTTACTAAAGTATAATCAGAAATGGATTACACTCAGTTTTCTGGATTTTTCTCAAAAACCAGTTGAAGATGAGAAATAGAAATTTGGCTGTGTATATAACAAGACTCGGCCTAATTTATCATAATGGTATGAGTTTTTTATCTCTTGAGACTTTGCCTCTGTATAGTGTAAATTTTTGTCAAAAATGTTCAAGCTGAAAAAATCTAAGTTTTTGACTCCACCTCTTATGACAAACCCAACCCTTTTTACTATGAGTTTCATTCAAAGTTTAAAATGTGTCACAGGTGATTGACCTGTAGACTGGACAACAGCTTGATGACACCAAAATGAGGCCAAAGGAAAATAAACACCTGTGTATAAGGTTATGGAGAGAGTAGCATTGATCCAACAACTGTCAAGTAAATTGCAAAATGACTTGCATTTGAAGTGAATGCAATTTATACATGTTTAATTTTAACTGTTTACAAAAGCACAAGTGTATCACTAATTGTTTTTAATCCATTGCTTAATTAAGCTAGGGTAAAAAGTTAGTATTAGGTTTAAGATGTACATATATAAATTTACATCTCTGTATATTTCCGAGAGTTAAAAAATGAATTCCAGATACATACCTAACTTCCCTCGCTCATATAAGCATTTTCCCATCCGAATCATAGCGGAAATTTCTTTAGAATGCATTATGGTAAAATAACATTAAACAGAACTTTATTTGGTTTGGCCTAAATACAGGGCAGAGCACATGGTTGATTAGTCTTCCTTGCATAATAAACTGGTTATATGATGAAAAAGGTCATGAACTATCACTATGCCTTACATGGGAAAAAGGCGGAGTAAATAGACTTTGTTAATTTTTCATCATTGCAGGAATTGTGAAATTTTCCTCAGTAAATCTGGAATATAGCAAACTATACATTATGGAAGCTTAAAGTGCATATTAGGCCGGTTGATTATAAATATATTTTATTAAGAAAAAATAAAATATTTTCAGTATTAAATTTTTTAGAGACAAATAACTGAGTGTAATCCATTTCTGTTTATACTTTAGTAGGGGATTTTACATACATGTTTGTCCTTTCTTCCACACTTTTAAATTGTTTAAAACAAAAAGGAATTGAATTATATTGATTTCAAACAATGCTATTTTGTAAAATATTTATTAAAATCAAAAGGTTATGATTATTAATAAGATTAATTATTTTTTAGAATTTTATTCAATTTAGGTTTTATATACCTATCTTAAAATCCCGAATAATATTAGTGACAGAACTTAATAAATGACATGAACTTTTAGCTTACACAGATCTATGCGCATTAAAGGTTTACATAAAGTTATATCAGAAATTCCTATTTCCAATAGAACAAAAGATTGCAAGCTTTTTCGCAGCAAAAGTTATATAGTTTTTTGCCCATCAAACGTTTTAAAAACCTTTTTATTTCAATAGTTATATATAGGTTATCCATATATGTAAATATTGAAATAAAATAATATCCAGGGCATTAATGATGGTAGATGATTTACTATTCTATACAAACAGACATACCTTACATATATAAGTATTGATAAATCTAGTCCCAAGGCTGGATAGTGCTAATTTAGAAACCCTCGATAATAAGCCATATATAATCGTAGATTTTACAAGCGATGATGTTTGTGAATTCTTAATTACTCCCAATGCGTCAGTAACACTATCTATAAGTAAAGTGCAATGAACTTGGCTTGTTATGAAAACTTACAAGATATTCAGTCACAATAATATACCTCTTGAACTCGATTCTTCCTTGTATTATTTCCATGATTTGGGTTCATGTTGGGCCTTATAAAATTCAAAAGTAGCACATGACAGTTTTGTTTTATCTCTTTATCATACAATTTTGTGTGTTCTGTGTGATTTTGCTGTTTTAAGTTTGTTAAGTTTTGTTTATAATAGTTTGTGTTTTATTGTAACATGTTCTTGGTGGCTTTGGTTACTGCAATCAAATTTAAATTCTATGCTGCCGAAACTATGAAATTTGTTTTCAATTTTAATCGACGAATTACAGAGTGGGAATTCAAAGGCATGTATTGAATAATGAATAATTAAATAAACATCTCCAATAAAACTGAGGATCTATAACAGAAGGTGTGTAGTAACAAGTGCATGTTTGTGTTTTTCTTCGTTTAATTTGCAGACATTTAGTATATATTTAATTTTGATATGTGTAGAGTGTTTACCCAATAAGTAACATTATTACTAATTTTACATGGACATCGTAGATTAAAGCTCTGTACAGATAATCAGAATATGACTGCATTCGATGAAAATATTTTATATAACTTGAAGTTCACTTGAGAAACCAATAAAACAGTATTAAAAGGCATCACAAAACAATCACTAAACTGGGCGCTTTCGTTGCAACTAATTATATATAAGGCAATGACATTTATTCATATCTAATAGTTAAAGATGTGCATTTATTTCATGTTATGCGGTATGTTACATCAAAAAGATAGATAATTTGTGTTTATACACATTAGAATAAAATATTTATGAAAGGTACCAATGCAACGTCAACACTATATCAAATATGTTAATGCTGATTCATCGAAATAAACTGCTTATTCATCAGCATATAATGCACATGATTAACATACTGATGTGCAGTATTGATATGAATGTTTCCGTAATAAAAGATTGTGATAGAAATTTATTTCAGGCAGTAAACTATGTTACACATTTTGCCAAATGGGTACGATGCACGTTTTCTTTTCACAAACATTTTGATTGTTGAGACTGCGTTTTCGTTTCTTGCACTGAAATATTTGGTTGGACGCAGCGTGTAATATATCTAAATGTTTCATTTTGTCCATAACAAAAGGGAAATCAATTTCATTTGAATAATAACGATAAATATATAAAGCATTACACTTTGCACGAAAATCAATCAATCAATGTTATCGAACATTTTCACATTTCTAAATTGTAACCTAAATGATCAATTTTAAATTTAAACTTAGCTTTGGGATTGTTATTTAGACATGGATTGGTGTGATTGTTTTAATTGTATTTACCATTGTATTCTATCATATTGGTCGATTTTGGCTATTTGTCAGTACACATGTACTTGTTTTACTGTCAGCTACTACAAAATTTCTATATTTCATTTATTTAAATCTATCGCCATTAATGTACAAAGAGTAAATCATCACTACCACGTGGGACTATTTCTGATTGAAATCCGAATGGATAATATCGATACGGAAATAATTCAATTAATCTTTGTCAACATACTATATCATAAAACAAATAAATATACATTTTAATGTTTCTCTTGCAGTTAATAGTCTTATTTTCTCATACATAATGGTCGGTTTTGTTCTACATTTGCATATCAATTTATGTGAAGGAATAATACGAGCGTAATTTCTGTATAGCCGTCAGATTGAAGTAGGAAACGCTTTTTGCTTTTAATGATTTTTTCGCTGAAAAAAATCGAAATTCCTTTACAAAAGCCATATAACATTTATATGAATTGTTGCAAATGTTCCTACGTTTATAAGTATCATTCCAATACAAACCAAACTATCAGTTAATTGATTTAGGATTCAACGCCTTAGTATGAGAGGGATATTGGGTTCTCATCTCACTGGTAACAAAGATTGTTGTTTTTTCTGGCAATTCGGTTCCCTCCAGTTTTCCAGACTTTATCGCCTCTATCAGTGCAATATTGTAGGCTGAGGTATAAATATGGCACGCCAGTTGATGCAAAAATCAACAAACCCTAGGATAGCTCAGTTGATGCAAAAATCAACAAACCCTAGGATAGCTTTGTAGCAACCCACTTTGAAAAAATTACGCACTTTGAAAAAAATTTTCAAATCGCGTTAAATTTGGGACAAGCTCAACGCACTTTGAAAAATGTTTTCAAAGTGCGTTAAAAAATGGTTCAGCTCAACGCACTTTGAAAAATACTTCAAAGTGCGTTAATGAGGTACATATAAAATTCGACCCACTTTGAAAAAAATACGCACTTTGAATTTTTTTTTCAAACTGTTGACGCGAAATTGAAAAAAAATCAAACTGCGTCAAATGAGGTACATTTAAATTTATTTCACTTCGTTCAACGCATATTTTCATTTGTGATTGAATAATCTACAACAGCCAACACAAGTTTTAACCAACATAACTAATAGCAGGGTTAGCGTTTGTATGTCGCTGAATGTGAAAACCAGTTTCAAAATGTGGTTAGCAGCCTAGGGTGTCAGGGTGAGAAGAAGGGGGTTACAAGGGGGGGGGGGGGACATTTTGGGAAAACACCAATCTTTGCGATATGTAGCACCTATACCATATATATCCTGACCGTAAACCATGTATATTTAGAATGAAACCACTGGGCCAATTTGAACCAAACTTGGTGTGAAAGGCCCATGGTTTGTAAAGATTAAAAGTTTTGTTGGCGTTCCCGCGCCATATCCAAGATACCCGCCGTTACTATAAACGCATAATCGGCCGTTTTAGTCTTATGTGTTGTCCGATTTAGTTTAAATTTTAAGATGGAATATATATAAGTTTGCCCATTGAACACATAAATCAATACAAACAATACCAATGTGTATTCCTTTCTCGCGAAACTAAATAGCTTGCAAATATGTGTAAGAAAAGAAGCGCGGATCTCCAGACAGACATGGAAGTGAGATCAGGTGCTCTGGGAGTAGTATCTCCTGCTTAAATGCGTAGTATGGTAGTAGGTGTATGTTCAAGAGAGGAAACACAAATATTTAATTGGTGTTAAAGATATCTAAAAATTGTGGAACTGGACAAATGCCAGTAACCAAAAGCTCCCCCCCCCCCCCGAAAAAACCCACCAACAACAATAGACAATACAATAAAAATTTAAGGCCCGTTGCCATCATGGTACGACTTGGACCTACATTCGATATAAAGGGGTGGTGTGGTTAACCGGTGTATGGCGGGCTGTGAGACCCTATAATATGTCAGACATGGGGCGAATTACATTGCAATGTACATGTAATGCATTACATTACAATTACTTTGGCAAAACTAGCATTATATTACAATTACAATTACTTGCATTTTGGAAAGTAGTGCATTATATTACAATTACTTTACTAAAGTAATGCATTATATTACACATAACATTTCATAAATTTTATTAGCAAAAGAATTTAAACATATATAGATGAGAGATGTTTCCTGTTTGGAATTTGAAATTTAGGGTTAAGGAGTGCACTTTATCGTGTAACATCTGCGTCGACATGGGGCATCGTTTTTTATCCAAATTACCCTAATGGCTTTCATTTCACAATATTATTTTCAAGAAGTCTTGGTCAGATCCTGCCGATGTTCGAAACCAGTGATTTCTCACACACGGAAATTATCTTCCGTGACAGAAAGTTCATAATTAAACATGTCATAACAAATAAATAAAATTCAACCCATCGAAGATGGGGCGGGGGTGACCAATAACAAATCAAAAAATTATATCTTCGAAGAGGCGACTAATAAATATCCTGGGGACGTTAAATTCATCTCGGAACTCCCTTGTAGTAGCCTTGTCACAGCTGAAAATGACTGTTCACATATACATGAACCATGGTAGGCCAAGATATTACCAATGTGAAAAAATACACTTTATCTTTTTTTAGTTGTTGCATTTGTGGTAAAATTTTACTACATTTGTGAAAAACATTTACTACATTTGTGACCAAACTTACTACATTTGTGGTTCGTTACTACATTACGTGACACTTTTTCATTACATTTCAGATTTGTAAAAGTTACTACATTTGTGGTAGTTACTACATATAGGGGTCCCACACGCGCCGCCAAACCTCCTACTTTTCATGTAGTAAAGCGCATTATTATTTTTGCCTGCTACATCAATTGCAGTTATATCGGCTATAATTGCCATTGTTCCGACGTCCTGACTGCTTAACTACCAAGGGTTCTCATGTCGTTATATAGTTGTATTCCAGACCTGTTTATATTACTAAAATACGCTAGCACACACACACACACACACACACACACACACACCAAATTGACAAAGGTCGACAAGTTGGCAGTTTGTTTTCTTTTAATAAAATCTCAAGCTCTCTCTCTCTCTCTCTCTCTCTCTCTCTCTCTTCTCTCTCTCTCTCTCTGTGTGTGTGTATGTGCTTTGCCATTTTGAACGTACTGTCTATCAAACTGCCTGGTTTACGTTTATTCCTGTTGGTTATTATTTGTCTCCCGTAAAGAAGAGCTCCAAGAAAATTGTTGAAATCAAAGATGTTTTATGGTTGAGAAGAAAATTTTTCAAAGTGCGTAATTTTTTCAAAGTGGGTTGTCACAGGTGTTTTTAACGCTGTTTGAAATAAAAAAAGTTTTTTTTTTCAAAGTGCGTTGAGCTGAACCATTTTTTAACGCACTTTGAAAATTTTTTTCAAAGTGCGTTGAGCTTGTCCCGAATTTAACGCGATTTGAAAAATTTTTTCAAAGTGCGTAATTTTTTCAAAGTGGGTTGTTACATAGCTTGCTGTTATCCTATATATACCACACCATAACTCTCGATACCTGCAGGTATTTTGGGTTATAAATCAGCTATCTATCGGAGCTATCCCTAGATACCTACTGTTATCCCATAGATACCTGAATTAAAAAAAAGCCAATGCCTCCTCATATTCTGAGATAGAAAATAGTATTTCATTGAAAGCTGAAGTTTTAATGAATTAAAAACTTCAAACCCTATTTTGCACCAGCTACTTAAAACAAGCAAAACAAACAGTATATAGTGCATCAAGTTTGGCCTTGCCGTCTGACCTTTAATTTTAAATTTTCAAAAAGACGTCAACTGTGTAATTTGGGGGGCCTATCATAGTAACATGATATAAACTTGATATACAGGGAGAGATGATAGTGATACTGGGCATCGGGTGTTTATGGTAATGAAACATTCTGTTTTACCTAAATGACAAAATCTATTAGCCCAATCTGATATTCAAATTAAAGATCAAACGGTCAGTTCAACCTTAACGCATTATAACATTATCAAAGTAATCTCCAAGTGTTTATGTAGCCGACTTGGTCTCTCCGCTGTTTCAACATCATTCTTAAACTAAGATTTTTTTTAACTTCCTTTTGGCAACGTCCAAACAGTAACCTTTTTACTTTTAAAATATTCTTGAATTTTAATGTGAATTTGAGAATCACTTCAAGCTTGTAACATTTGTATTATCATGTAATTTTGTCAGAAATGTTAATTTGCAGTACTAAAAATCGTCAAAATTTGCCTAATTTCAGTTTAGGAAATGTTAGTTAAGAAAGTATTGTGAAACCGGAACCCGTGACGGTTGGTTTATTTACAATTCAACATCAAGTCTATAATTTAATGACACTCAAACTACAGCGATCGTTAGCCTGAAATGTTATATTTAGACCATTTAACTCTAACCTATCCTTTTTTTAAATTTCAGATAATAAATTGCTTTACAGAAAACAGTCGCGTGTTTTTTGAGAATGCAATAAAATGCAAATTTATACCAAGTTTGCAAAATTGTTTTAAAAATTTCAAATTGTGCAATTCTGAAACTGTGTAAATTGTATTCTATATGTGAATAGATGTATATATGATGGTTTGAAAAAATTGGAAATCCAGTGAGAATGAATTAGTTATGTTTTGTGATATGTACAAAAGGAATGATGGAAGTTCGAATTAAATACCGTCCCTCTTTCTTCGAATGGCGAGAATAAGATGGTTGACTAATAAAATGTGAGCTGTTTATTCTTTTTAGTTTTGATATTATCACATAGTGGCTTTTTTATAACCTATGTTTACATTTAAGTTGGAATTTCAAAGTTACTGATTACATGAACATGGTAAACATATTTAGGTTTATATAATTACCTGTATAGTTCTGACCCCGGTTTTACAATGATTCCTTAGCTAAGACTTTCCTTAACTTAAATCTTGCAAAATTCAAAATTTTTATAACTTTGTTATTTTTCAAAATATTTAGGAATTTAAGGTATCAATTTTTAGATGATTTCTAGATTAAAACATTTGCATTTCGTTTAGACAAAAATATTCATTAGTAGTTCCAAAAAGAGATTACCAAAGTTTGTTAAATTTAAGATAAGGAAAATCTTAGTTAAGGAATGATTGTGAAACCGGGGCCTGGGCCTCGTACTGATCCGATTTCTTCAGGATTCTGATTTCAATATTTTAGCTGTAAATGTAAGTTTTTTTACTTCATCATTTTTTACTATTAAGACACGGTATATAAACTTACACCTGTCTTTAAAAATTTTTGGTGTTTTTGTTGTTGTTTTGTTGGTTGTGTACTCTTGGGGACAATTATAAATATAAATTTTGTTTTTCTACACTTTTATAGTACACTTGTTATTATGAAGAATGTTTTCTTACAATATATCAGAATGACAGCACTCCCTGTTCATGTATAAATTGTTAACTTGGTATTATTATGACCATTTTTACGTCTCTAATGAGAGTTTAGTCTTACAGTATTACTGTTTTTGGCCTGGTATTCGAAATAATGACGAAGTTTGATGAAATGATATCCTCCCAAGATCACTGTATGAGGGGTAGAAGTTACTTTATTATACACATGTGCCTCATTAGAAAAATACTATACGAGCTGTAATTTGATTGGATCGTTAGATCATATAATCAGGGTGTGGAGAAAACATCGTGTATCTCGCTACAAACATCATACCCCACCCCTTCGGAACACATCATGATGTCACAATGATGTGACGCAATCGATGGAGAATCGGTGACGACGTTCTTACGTTGGCATCCAATGGGTTCTGGTGGGAGAAAAAATCAATGAATCGAAGAAGGACTGGTGTTCAAACTTTCAAGGCTGTCTTTTGTAAAATATTTTTTTTTTCTCTGTCTTTCTTATTACTATGGTTATCTTTCGGTATAGTTAACATTGAACGAATGTTTATATCTCTCTCAATCAAAGCTGCCAATAAATGTTTACTAGTATATATAATGATATAACAATTTGTAACTCATAAATGTATAAATAATTATTGTTCATCTTTAATGTTTAGAGACAGTCATTTTCATAAATAACTTTCATACCTTTTAAGTTTTTGAAACCTAACAATCATATTTGTTTTGAAAACAAAAAGCGCATCTAAACATATTTTTTGTTTTATTTTTACTTTTTCCGATATTCTCCTACATAGAGAAAATTTTACATTGTTTACTTAATATCAGTTGTAGTATGTTCCCTTGGTGACCCCATATGCATATATTAAAAGGTTCAAATAAGGTCAACAATTACTTATATGACACTTGTTATTGGCATTGGTTTAGACAAAATTATGGAGAAGAAATATCCATTCCAGATGACGAGAAATATGCAGTTTTCAAGTTTTAATTTGTAAAAAAAGCACCAGAATCACATTTTTGAAAATAGACAAACCGATTAAGTCTATGACACAGGCGTAATTCAGGCGTGAATATCAATGATTTAGAACACGGGATCCAAAACGGGTGTTTTAGTTCTTAGTCTAATCACGATTATTGTAAATTTGCTGATTTTTTCTCTATATACATGAATAAATGTAATGATTTTGATTTATCAAGTATTTTTCCTTGTTAGTATTTTTGTTTTTAAACACAAATATTGTAGTTATTTTATGAGAAACCAAATGATAATATGGCCATTTTAGTTAAGGACTGTCTCTAAGTAAAAAAGACGAACAATAGTTTACATTTAGCGCTGATTAAAGTTAAAGTAGGCACTACTACTACAGGCCCCAGTTTCACAATCAATCCATAGCTAAGATTTTTCTTAACTTAAATCTTGCAAAATTTTAAATCTGTATAATTTTGTTAATTTTTAAGATATTCAGAAATTTAGGTGTCATTTTTAAGATCATTTCTAGATTCAAACATTTGCATTTTGTTTTGACAAAAATAATCATTTGCAGTTCCAAAAAATGATAACCAAAATTTGCTAAATTTAAGTTAAGGAAACTCTTAGCTAAGGAGTGATTGTGAAACAAGGGCCAGTACTCATTTCTTAATTCCAGAGAAAAGTCCAAATTTACCTCTAAATGTACCCAGGTACACGATAAACAAGTTAACAGTTCTGTCATGTGCTGATTTTTTATTTTCTATTAAAATAATGCATTCAAAATCAACGTTATATTAATGGAAATTCAAATTTTAACACTGACAACAGGTTTATAAATAAACGGATGTTTCGTTGATCACCATTATGCAAATCCACGTTGATGGACATCTTAAGTATAAGTTGACACTGAAGGAAAAACGAATTAATGGTAGTTAGATAAAAAGGATGTGCTTACCCTTCCGGGACTAATTTGATTACTTCTTATTCTGTCAGTTTTGAAAGTTTGTGAGTTGAGTAATGGTGTTTAACGTCCCAGTCAAGAACATTTCACTTATATCGAGACGTCGCCAGCTATAGGCGAAGGTGTAGAAATTTTGCCTGTGCGTTGCGCTGATAGCATTATACAGGAACGATCTTTAGCGTGCCAAGCCCACCGTGACTCGGGACCTCGCTTATTTTAAGTTCCCATCCGAAAGAACCGTGACTTTTATTTCGTACTGCCGAGTGCTTGGCAAAAAACACTTACAGTCAGTACCCACTTTCAAGTCTTGGGTCAAACTCGGTCGGGGATCGAACCCACGACCTTCCTCTTACAAAGCGAGCACTCTACGAACTGAGCTACCGCAGTGGTCATTTGAAAGTGTGTGCTTTGTTGTAGAATTTTGATTTGGACATGGATAGGTATGTTTGTATTTGATTTGTTTACAGAAATGTTAAATACTCTCTATTGATCCTTAAGTCCTAATGATTACTGAATGTTGGTGTGTATACAATCCCATCAAAACAAACACCAGCTGCAAACTTACCAATAATTGTTCTATTACATCACTGAAATACAGAAACGGGAAATGAATTACCAACAAAAATCCGGACAACCAACTGGTTATATAGCACATGATAACATAGTCATGAAAACGAGCTCACTTTTATCCATCTCAATGTTACAACGGATTTGAGACGCGTACATAAATAACAATGAAGGATAAATCGGTACATTGTCTGAAGAGTTTGATTAAAAATAATTTCTAAATAAAATAATTATCTTCGATTACATGGCAAGGTATTTTCTTTATGCTCTTATCCCAAGCATTAAAGCATTAATAGTACTTTATATGAAAGAAATGTATGTGCGTCAAGTTTAAACAAAGGAAGGAATATTTAAAAAATCTGTCAAATATTGCGACTCATTTGCATAATTTGTAAAATAAAATCGATTAAATGATATCAATTGGTCTCCACAAACCAAGCTGGAAACGTAGTGAAAAATAGAAAGAATGTAGTGCTTAATATGTGTTTCTTTGTAGTTAGGACTCAGTGGATATTTGTAAGAACGTAAAACTGAGTAGGTTCTTTCTATTTTACATATTGTTTATGGCAATGTTTCATCATCAGAACAATAAATATACACAAATCTCGGTATAATAACAAAGTGCATGTTTTTTTATAAATAATTCCTTCTGGATTATTCTCCGATGCCTTACAAATGAATTTCTACATTAACATGTTTCCATATTTCTTCAATTAAATCTAGTTCAATTTGGATTAATGTTTAAAAGGTTTGTGATGGGTTTATTATGATTTATTTGTAATGGAGATATTGTGTACCAAAGAGAAAACTATTTGAAGTCGAACAAGCAAAGTAATAAAATAAATTAAGAAGTCAACACTTGTTGTTGTAACGAGTAAAACAACATAATCATAATTAAAACAGGTATTAAAACGGAGAACATAACAGTGTACAATACAGACATGTCGAAAGTTTAACACTCAGCTAATAAAAGTGATTTTAAGTTCAGTTGTTGACTGGGCGAGACATACATAGCTATTGGTCGAAACACTGTTGAGAGAAACATATAGAGCAGCCGCTAAGATAGAGCTAACGAGCGGTCAAAACGAACTACCAGCTCTGCAAGTATCCGTTACTTTAATGTTAAACTTTCGACAGGTCTGTACTGTAGTTGGTTGAAGTTTTCTTTGAAATTGTTAAAACCGTATGGGATTTCTATTTTTTTAATTTTCATTAAAATTCTGCATTTAAAGCAGCGCGTGGCAATGTCATAATATCCATTATATTCCGAATAACATTTAATAGTGAAATGGTTTTTATTGTTCAGTCAGTAAAATCATGAAACGTTTATTATTATCCATTTGGGAATGCATGCAGTCGGGAGGTCTGACCTGATAGAATTTAAGATCTATGAATAAAACCTAAAAATATGAAAACAAAATAACATCTTTTTCACTCTCATCAATTTGTTCAATTTAAACAATTCTCGATTCTAAGCCATACTTAAGCGTCAATTCAGACAATAATTAAAAAAGCTATAAACCCATATTATTGCTGATGGCATTGGCATTTGACAAACGGACAGGAAACTAGTTTTATATTGAAATACGCACGATTTAAAAACAATGATACTAGTATATGAAACAATAAAAGCACCAATTTGATGTAAATATATGTTTTATTGACCACTGGATAGCAATATTGACCGAGGGCTAGTACAAAGCGTTTTTTTCAGTCGACAATTACGCAAACCTTCCATCGTCCGTCTGCTGCCATTGTTGATACGATGTGTTGTCCTTCCAAATCTTCCCTCTATTTTGGAAGCACCATTTATCCGAGTAAATAATGTCGCTTCTTTTCAGATCATACATAATCAAAATAGAATCCAAAGAAGATAAGCAATCTCCGGTCAATAACATTTTTTCAATCAACTTTTCTTGCACGTGCCAGATTATTATATTGTTTAATTTCATCATGTGACGACTTTTAGCCCAATGAGAGTGCATGAAAAATATCATTTTATAATAAATAGAAATAAAATGATAACAGGAACAATTCAAAATTACAATTTCGCTTTTTGTTAACACAGACGTCATTGTGTTCACTGGGTGGCATTTTTTTCCGCGTTCTTGGAAAGACCTGTTTGGTCAAGCTAACTTTCCTCGCATCCATTGGTTTGGATTAGCTCGCAGGTACCGCAACATGAGTCACCACATTTTTTCACTTCAAATAAATGAAGCATGTCAAAGTTGGTTCTAAAAATTAGATTTTTAGGTTTCTGGAATGCACTTAACCTTTTTAAATAGCGTGTTTGCTCAGGGCTGTCTTCATCCTTTGGCAACGCGTTAACTAGTGATGGTACATTTGTTGTTATATTTTGTCTGTATACACGATTCAAGAAACGGGTTGTATAAATATAATGTGATAAATGACAACACCTGTTCCGTTTCACATCGTTCAGCACGTCTTTAACATGTATAATATAATTTGGTACTCAATTAAACTGCTTCTGTTACACTCGCTGACCTTAACACGAAACAGCGAAGTTGTAAAAATGTGAAGGCGACAATTACTTCGTTTCTTCATACAACACAACTTGGCGTATTCGCGCTAAGGTTTAGGGAACTGTAATTAAAATTTGCACTATTCCGACAACATACACGAAAAATCAATTTTCTTGGAATTTTCAGAAATTTTGGGGAAAATATACAAATTGGGGAAAGTTATATTTTTCAAGATAACACACTATATTTGATGGAAAACACCCAGATTTAGCATAATGATGTTTTCAACAATTTAATCTTGTGAAGATTTTGAGTCTGTTACGATAGGCACAGGTTTAAACATGTATGATAATTTATGGATGGTAGTGTGTATCCTGCAACCTACTATGTTCCATCTTGACTCTATTTTTTTCTTTTGGAAATTTGCTACGCAGAACGTACTAGCAACGGGTCGTTCAGTTTATGTGTAAACATTGGGTAAATTGATTTAAGGAATGATTTTGTTATTTATTTTCCTTTAACATTCTACAATTATTACCGACTTGTTATGATATTACTACTGCAGTGCATCGATTCAGCGATAACCAATCTAATTTGTAATGCTGTTTTCTTGACTTGTATCATAGTTGAAAAATTCATTTATCTTCAGTAACCGCGGCGTTTGATTGTGGCTCTATCCCCGTAATCCATTTATCCAAAATTGGGAGGCAATTGTACAAACATGAATAATCAGGAACGAATTGACACTGCCAGAATGAGTTACTAATACCATTGATCTTAGAAATAAACAGATGTAATTTCGGTCATATGAAAAGCCAAAAATACCAGATAATGAAGAGAAATAACAGGGATCATACACAGATAATATTATTTAGGTTGTCTTTGATGGTCATGGGTTTGGCTGATTTGCTGTCTATATATTGATTTTAGATGCATAAACCGTAAATTATCTTCAAGTAAACCCATTAATAGACTAACGCATTTTTGATGATCTTATAAATTCAAAGTTGCATCCAGCCTGTTTTCTTTAAAATGAAGTCATTGAACTCCAGATTGACCTTGTTTTGGGATTTAAAGATAAAATACAGAAAAATTTCAGAACAGATCATACATTAGTTTTTGTTGTGTTACATATTATTGATAAGTTTAATGTCTCAGTGTCCAGGATTTCCCTGGATATATTTGACTTCCCATAGTTCCATGTTCCTTTCACTCAATTTTTATTACACACGTGGCGGGTGTAGCTAGCTAAACAGGAGTTGATAACTCTTCAGAGCATCCGGCCTCACTTCCCTGATGGAAGTTTACGTGTTTAAACTAACTTATTAGTCCCAAACCTTTTACTTTGCTTCTGGTTTGTGATTCGGACATGGGTTATATTAATAGGTTTGTTTTTGATTTTGATTTTTATACAACTGAAATGGAATGCGACTAATTAAAATCCAATTGACAATCAACAGAACGATTAAGCATACGGTACAATTAAATCATAGAGCGAATTAAGACAAAGAACACAATGCAATGGCAATAACCGTAGAACGACTTTAAACAATTCATGGAACCATCAAAATTGCGACACAGTAAATACGTGAAACGATTAAAACAATAAACATAATAACAAAAACTATGACACAATAAATTCATCCTACGAATTAAGACAATAAATAGAAAACCCAAGAACAAGACACACACATTGGGCGAATTAAGAAAATCAAAAACAAACATACAAATCCATGTCCTGGTCAGAATCACAATCAAGAAGCAAAGTAAAAACTTTGAAACTGACGAGTTAGGTTAAACACGTTACGTGAACTTCCACCAGGAAAGTGAGCCCGGGTGATCCGCGAGGGTATGCACCTCCTGTTTAGCTAGCTACATCCTCAACGTGTGTAATCAAATCAAATTATGGAACTATGGGACGTCAAATATATCCAGGACAATCCTTGGCAGATCTAGACACAAGATAAAACATCTTTATAAGTGAATACTCCAAATACATAACTAAATAGGTATAACGATGAGTACACAATAACTGAAATAAAGAGTAAATTATAAATACAATGAACAGGAACAGACGTCATAGAACCTTTGTCATTTCAGTGAAGGGTCGTTACATTATCCGGTTTGTGTTTTACAATTACGACCGTTAAAATGTACTTCCGATGAAAAAGAATTTCACTACACAAAATTTTTTTGACAACCAGGCGAGTCTGCTTGACAACTAATTGTTCTTGACTGATGTCTCTTGCGAAAAAGATAGCTTTTCCGACCAAACCGCTTTCAAAATGGATAATTGGCCAATCTGACCATGTTAAAAGTCAAAGGTGCCATATAAAGATGGAGAATAGTGGCAATTATACTCAGTTGATAATCTGTATCATTTTGTTGTCCATTTTGACCACAAATTTGTAGGTCTGACCATTTAGATGATGATTATGTATTGTTTGTATTATTTACAGGCTGTTTATTATTCTCGTGTAATTTCATAATCATATAAAAAAGTTTTGATTAACAGTTCTATACAGGCTATTTGTCGATAATATCTTGTATTTTTGTTTTGTTTTCGCGGTTCGAGTTGTTAGGCAAATAAATTCAACTGGTTCAAGGCGAATCTAGCATTTTATTATTTTATTCACTAGGTATTTGAAATCAATATAAAAATTAAGCTAAAACATATAGATACAGTAAGTCTTACTGATATAACAGAAAAAACAACAACCTTTCCGAAAGTAATTAGTTTGTAACAAACAGTTCAAAGATATTTATTCTTGCACTGATCTATTTATGAGCAAAACGCTGTTTGAAAAATGTGTGTTGCATCTAGTGAGTTAAATTTAAAAATTCGGAGACAACAGGTGGCTGGTCTTAATATCAGAGACAACAGGTAGTTGACCTTAATATCTCAGCTGACCTCAATATCACAGGTAGCTGACCCAATATCACAGGTAGCTGACATCAATATCACAGGTAGCTGACCTCAATATCACAGGTAGCTGACTCAATATCACAGGTAGCTGACCTCAATATCACAGGTAGCTGACTCAATATCACAGGTAGCTGGCCTCAATATCACAGGTAGCCACAGGTAGTCATTTCTGAACCAAGAATTTCCTTAACTTAAAGCAAAATTGAAATTTTTAAAATATTTGCTTGTTTTTCGAGATATTCAGAAATTTAGGTGTCATTTTAAAAAATCGTTTCAAGTTGATATATTTTCCAGTTTTGTAAAAAAAAAATATTGTATTTTGGGTTCTTTCAAAGAATAGCTAAATCTGGGTAAAGGAAATATTTAAGATGCTGAGGCTTGTATATTTATATTTCTTCTGTCTGTTGTCATATTGACTTAAAGGTTTACCTATTGTCAATAGACACTAGTGTAAATGTCATCATCTATATGCATGGTCTCCTCTGATGTTAGTTGATGGTTCATTTAACCAATCTACAGATGCTTGGATTTTTTAACATACAATAATGAAATAAAATCAAATTCAGGCATGAGCGTATATAATGATTATTTTTTCTTTTCAATATCACTGAAAAACAATTTGTTTTTAATATTAATTCAACAAAAACATGTAGATTTAATTTTAGGTAGTATTTGGATCCATTCAAAAGCATTTCAATGAAATTTCGACGTTAATATAGGTTTAATAGCATTGTTCCTGGCAGATATTGGGCTTAGAATGAAATCCGACTTAAATTTAAATTAGGACAATCGCCATTGTATTCTTAATGCACAAATGCTGATATTAAAATAACGAACAAAGACAAGATGAAAATGTTAAAATTTATTCGTTTTATAGTCAAAACTTCCCTCTTACATTGTATTTTACTTTTACTTTGATGTAAACATTTTACTATACAAAAGATAATACGGTGTCGGTTGCGTTTTAAGTCTACTCACTGGTTTTTGTCAGCGTGGTGCGTGATATGACACGAGGCTTGTTCTGAATATTCATATTTATTGTATAATGATAGAATTACATAATCTGGCATTTTCCCGTATTACAGAGAGTTACAGCGTGTTATACCGCTGTGTACCAACTTTATTGGCAATAAATTATCCATTTTGGTCGTCTTAGTTTTCTGCACCAATATTTCAATAATAGTTTAGAAATAATTTCAATGTTGATAGTTTTACAATTGAGAACAATTTAAACATTATTTTGAAATTGTGTTCATGACGTAAAATCTAACAAGTTTGGTAAAAATCTGCAAGCAAACCAAATGTTGTAAAATGACTATGTTACTTTCAAAGTATCAGATTATCAACGAAGTACTAACTACGGTAATGAAACAACTCAAATACTCCCCTTTTGTCTTAGGAATCCAAAATTAAACAAAAACACGGGTTGCGTTTTATGAAACAGAACCTGTCATTTTGACAATATTGCAAAGAACGGTCTATTAACAAGCAATGAACAGGACATAAGTAAAGACTTTTGCACTATTTTGGTCTATCTCTCTGGCAGACGATAAAACTAAAAAGGTCACCAATAATCATGTCACTGC
The DNA here is from genome assembly GCA_021292105.1 of Anadara kagoshimensis. Taxonomy (NCBI): domain Eukaryota; kingdom Metazoa; phylum Mollusca; class Bivalvia; order Arcoida; family Arcidae; genus Anadara; species Anadara kagoshimensis. The sequence continues at coordinate 39,820,752 of CM037857.1, forward strand.
CCTTTTATCATCCTTAACGACCATAAGCCGGATAATGAAAGATATGATAAACAAAGCACATGCATTCGAATCTAGGGAAACAAGGGTCCTTTTTTACAAAAAAATATCATTTTGATAATAAACATGTTTCAAGTAAATAAACAATTAAGATTAGATCACAATGTATGTTCTCGACAGTATTATACACGTAGCCCTTCTAACTGTTGTAGTTTCTGACTTAATCTAGCATATTTTAAACATTTCTGTGACAGCTTTGCTGCAATTCCCTACAAATGTGGTTATTTATTCTTATTTCTTAGAATAATCTCTTTATTTACAGACGGCTACTTTAAAAGTAATCTTGAAATAAAATCATTGTTCCTCTTTGTTAAACCAGGAACAGTAGCTGCTGCCTATTCATTTTAATTTCTAAGAAATCTTTATTTACTCTTTACAACTTAAAACCAATCTTAAAATAAGAGTTAAGGCTACTTAATTACAGCGTACAGACTTCTCTCTATCGATATACATGCATTATTTATTGTACAGGGATATTTTTAGTTTCTTTACACGGCCATATACTACTTTATCTACCTATCAGTTGAAATGCCCTGGGTAATTCACAGTCTAAAAAGAAAATATTTGATGTTTTACAAATAAAGACTGATATATTCCAACACACAACTTATCATTATCGATTCACTTTAATTGAAAACTGCGCAATATTCCCATCTTAAACTCACGCAAATTTATAGTAACTGTAGAAAAGCTATCTATCACTTCAAAATGTCTCAGTTCGATATAAATGTCCAATTTTATCATTAAAGCACCTGTCTCCATAAAAACCTGTAATAAAGAGAAAATTGTCTGAAAATAATGTTGTACCTGCGTGGTGGTATGAAGAAAATAAATTACAAATAATTGTTTAATACATTAATTGCATTTTTTTTCATTTTTTTTCTTTTTCCAAGCCTTTCAATGAATTTGTATGCAATGATATGTTTTAAGATATACAAAATTCCTTTAAGATGTATTACATTGTAACACCATAATATTTGCTAGAAATTTAATAACTTGCAGATAAAAATATCATCGGGGACTCGTGTCTTCCATTGTACAATTGAATAGTTGTAAAGGGATATATGTCTTATACAACTCTTTAGATTATATGTTCAGGTATTATTGGGAGGACTCGCGTCCACCATTGCACCGTTGAGTAGACGTTAAGGGACATATGTCTAATACAATTCTTCAGGTTACATGTTCAGGCATCATTGTCTAACATACATAAAACGTACATGTAATTTAAGTTCTGACAATATCAGTCAATGGTTAAAATATGAAGAACAGTAAATAATAAAACAGACAGACAATTTTTATATCTCAATAGCTACGAAACGAAACTTCAAAGACAAAGGAACGAACGATAGTGTTGGCTTTATTGCCTTATAAATGCCACTTCGGTTCATCATCATGTTATCTGTCGTCATTTGCTCAAAAAGGAAGAACGATGCTATTGGTCCAAACCATATTGAAAAATCATTACAGTTTAATATATAGTTCAAAGGAATGTTATTAAAAAACTTTGATAAAAATGTCATATTTTGTTTTTTATTGTAGTAAAATCTGTTTCATCATATTCTTAAAGATAACTTTGATTGGATTTTAACATGGATTGTTATGTCTGTTTTTTATGTGATGATCTTATAACTTATTACTTCGCAGGTCTAAATGATATAATCTCAAATGTATAGATATTTTTAATTTTTAATCCAAACCCGTCTCAAAAAATGAGAACAGATGTTCTGCTATGTCTCATAAAAATGTATGTTTCCTCATGTATAAACCTTACATTTAATTATAAAAATAAATAAAGTAGGACCTAGAAACAGACTCATAGCTAATCATGACAACTATATATCTCTAGTTTGATTTCACCTAATGCACTTATAGTAACCGCATAAAATGCCATTTATAAAGATCAATGGTTCATGCATAAGAATTGGCATCACATTTCCTTACACTATGTTTGTTTAGAAATGTTTGCTTTGCATTTCAACATTTAGTGCGAAATATAAAACAAATATCTTATAAATCATATGTCTTCATTGCAATCCAAATTAAAAGACATCTCGACGAAAATAAACAAACCTAAAATATAATATTACTGCTTCAGTGGTGATGGTGAGCGAATGTTTACCCCAGCCTGATGTCCGTTTACGTATATAACAGTTAGTCTTTTTTGGTTTGGTTTTTTACCACATGCAATTCATATTTTAGTTTGTTTATTTTTTAATTGATAAAAACCTGTCTTCTGAATTTTTAATGCAATATAAGGCAAAATGAAACAACTCGCAAACAAACCTCAAAAATCCTCCTTAACCCCAACTTATCTTAAGTCGTGAAATAATGTTTCATGTAAGTGACATATATTTGATATTGCTGACTTTAGTGTCAAAGCATTTCGATGAAATGCAAATGTTTAATGTTTATTATTTTTAACTATATTTAATGCATTTTCCCTAATTTGTTAGCACCCGGCTTCACTTTCCTTGTTGGAAGTCCACGTGTTTAACCTATCTTGTCAGTTTCAAAGTTTTTACTTTGCATCTGGATTGTGATTCGGACATGGATTAGTATTAGTCAGGGAGCCAGAGTATCAAATTTTGACAAATGATGCACAGCTTGCTATAAAAATTTTGATGTCATACCATGATAGTATCATGTCTTGGATGTGTGAAAACCAATGTTGGACATTTCAATTCTCTTGCACAACATTGTAGCAGCCAAATGTAGGTGCAAGGCTATATTAAAATGTGCTTATTTCAAAAATAAATCCAAAAGCTTATAAAATATTTTCTTGTATTTAAATATTGATGTAAATGAATCTAACTCATAATGCATCATTAAATTATTTAACATAACATTGTTTTCTAGCAGATATTATTGAGATATTTGGTTAAAATAGCAAAAACTACCATTTTCTTAATATATTTTCGATATTTGCCGTTCAGTTCTAATAGCCTATGATTAAAAGTAAACACCAAAGGTAGTTTTACCTGATACAGATTTGTTCCAAATTTATTTCCTCTCCTTCTAAAAGTAAAATTGAGTTTCAAAACACTTCATAGTCATAATTATTCAACAAAATATTTCCCCTACCCCCATATTGCTCCTTTATCTGGCATTTGATGGATGGTTGGCCACGCCCACAATGTTCCGACACAAAGTCCGCCATTACGGTACCAAAGCAGCGTCACGGCAACTAATGACGCACTAGTGTCAGAGACGTCATAAAACGGCGAAATTTTTATTCTTTTTGCGTGTAAATCAAGCATGCCACGCCTTTGTCGGAACATTACATAGGCATGGTCAGCGAAACGTCAATTTCCTGAATGGTTAAATTATCCTTAATCATTTGAAATTTTATATTTAGAACTTACTAATTAATGATTTTATTATTTTGAAGAATATTTTGTTTAATTTGCCATGATGGATACTGCTTTTTCTTGCGAGAGAAGCACTTTATTGAAAACTGATTATTCAAAATGTGTCATATGTCAAACTGTAGATGCTAGAGAGACATTAAGTGAAATTACGCTTAGAGGGTTATCTACTTTTAAAGATGCTATGGAGGCAAGGAAAGACGATGTATTTGATCGTTTATGGTCAAGTATAGAAAATTCAAACACTTTTCTGGAAAAGCACCCATTATGTCACAGATCATGTAAAAGCAAGTACATACATAAAAAAGAAATAAGTAAATGTGTAGGGAAACGATCACTTCTGAAACTGACCCGATACTAGATGAAGCCAGGATCAAACGAACATCAGTAGATTACAAAGCATGCTGTTTTTTGTGTGAGAGAGACAGCAAAGGAATTCGACAGCTTATACTTGTTGCAACGATTCAAAGGCAAGGTGCCATATACCAAAAAGCCAAAGAGCTGGGAGACGAAAAAACTTTTATTCAGAATACAGGGTCGCGGCAATTGTCCAATTGATATGATCGCAGCAGATTTTAGGTATCATAAATCATGTATGGATCACTTTATGAATAGAAGGAAAAGTCTCCAAGAATTGAAGGTCGATGCTTATTAAGAAGCATTTCATGAATTAATAAATGAAGTATCCGATTCCCTTCTAAAAGAACGTTCTGCTTATTACATTACAGTATTGCTCAATAGATACAGAGAACTGTTTAAATCGAAATCAGTGGCAAATGCAGCATCATATAGAACTCAGAGTTTTCGTAAGCGTTTAGTAAACATTTTCAAGACAAAATTCAGATAATACCCCAGAGAGGTAAACCAAGTATAGTGTGTGGCTCAGAAATAACAGTAAGCGAATTATGCACTCTGTCAGCAAAGTTAACAAAAGAACTGGACGAAACCATGCTAAAGGAAGAGTCAACAGATGATTCAAGTGAAAGCGATGCTGAAGAAAAGCGCAAGAGTTCTTCATTGTCAGCTAATTGTGATTTGTATGCCACTGCAAAACACTTACGATGTGAAATGAAGCAAACTTCCTTCTATCGGTTGGACAAACAACAGCGTAGCAAAACTGAATACACTGGTGAACAGACGAATATCAAATTTCAAAAACTGATACAAATGTGATAGAAATTTCATATGAAAAAACATTAGAAAGTATCCCAACTGATTTATACAATCACATTGCATGGATGATGACAAATACAGAATGTGAATTAGATAGCACAGGAAAAGTTATTTTGACTGAAAAACAGAATCAAACTGTTCTAAATGTAGCATCTGATATAATGGCAAGTGTCACAAACCTACCTATGCCTAAAAGTGTTGGACTTGCTATACACATTTTAAAGCGAACTGGAAGCAAGGAGTTGGTAAGAGTGTTTAAAAAGTTTGGACATTGTATCAGCTACGATAATGCTCAAAGATATATTTCAACTAAAGCTTTAAAAGTGGATCAACAAATATCTGAAACTGGACTTTTTATCCCAACCGTCCTTAAACCCGGCTTGTTTACACAGTGTGCTTTGGACAATTTAGATTTTTCTGAAAATACTAAAGATGGAACAACACTACATGCTACAAGTCACAATATATATACCAGTATGATTATAACAATCCAGATAGTAAAACTTTAATAACACATTGTCAAATTCCGAAACAAAAAACTAGAAACAGATCTGTACCCATTTCAGAAACATTAAAAGTAACCGAAAGCCATGTTATCTAAAGGACAGGCGACAAGCTAGAACACTTACCAATATATCATTTGATACAGAAACAGGTAGTAGAAGTTTAAAAGACAACAATTTTTTCATTTGGTCCCTTTTGCGAATGCCTGACTCTGATACAAAGAATGAGGATGAATCCACCTCACTGTTCGTCAAAAACTGGAAAGCATTCTGCAAAGCTTCATTACAAACGGAAGCTAAGGCAACTATTATTGGATATGGACCTCTTTATTCCAAATCGCCTATCGATCCAGATGTTGTAATGGCTTCACTGAATTATTTTGTGTCACTTTCGAATAAAATTGGGTAACACACCACAATCATTACTGCAGATCAAGCAATATATGATATACTGAAAGGCATAACAAACAAGTTTCCAGAAAGATATTCAGACGTAGTAATCAGACTGGGTGGATTTCATATTGCAGAAAACTTTATGGGAAGCATTGGGTTCTACATGAAAGGCAGCGGTTTGAGGATATTATTGTAGAAAGTGGAGTTTGTAAGCGTGGAACTGTTAATAAAATAATATCTGGAAAAGATTACTATCTCATGCTTCGCTGTCATTCCATCATGAGTGAAGCAATGCAAGCAGTTATTAGTCAGCTAATGAGGTTAAAGCCAAGTAACTGCAAATGTGTAAACATTGTTGAAGATCGGTATGATTTCGACTCTGTCTCACTTAAGGGAGATGAAAGATCAGGAGGAGTCAAAAAAAAAAGAAAGATTATTTCATATCTGAAAGTTTGGAAATAGTTGACTGGAATGCCATTCTACATGATGTCAGAAACAAGGCAAATCTTTTGATTTCATTAGCAGTGGACTCCAAACGGTTGATATTGTGGATGATGTTACCTTTATTGTCGGTGGTTTATCAAAGGACAAAAATGATAATTTTGCAGTGTATAAATCAGAAAAGTGTGAAATACCACAGTTGTCTTGTTTAGATCACGAGGAAGCAGACACACCTAGCATACTGTGTTTAACAGCTTGATCACACTAGAGCAGTCATCCATGCAACAGACACAGACATAGTTATATTATGCATATATCATCTCACCCGCTTATCTACTCTCAGAGAACTATGGGTCCAGAAATTTGACAAATACATAGCCGTACATAAATTAGTAGAGAAACTCTGGGAAAAATATGAATGCAGTTCAAGAGAGCTAACATCGACTTTAATCGTTGCATATGTCTTCAGTGGTTGTGATACTGTTAGTTATCCGTTTAGAAGGGGAAAGAAATTGGCAGAAAAGGTGGCTCTGACTATAGTAAAGGATCTTCCCAACCTTTCAAACTTTGGAATGGATGATTTCACAATATCAGAAGAGTTAAAAGTTGAGGCACGAAAGTACTTTGCTTCCTTAAATGGATGTTCAAATGTTGATAGTTTAAATGTGCTAAGGCAGCATTTATTTGCATCCAGTAAAACAGATTTAAGAGCTTTACCACCAACAGAAGACACATTCCACCAACATTTTTTGCGAGCTTTATATCAGATTGGAATATATGTACGTGCAACATTATCTGATATTGATCTCCCGTCTCCAACACAGTTTGGACGAAAACTAGTAAACCATAAACTTGTCCAATATTAATGTGCTTACCACCAAAGCCAATGATAAAAAACACTACAGGGTGCAAATGCCAGAAATCAAAATGTATGCGAAATTGTGCAAAAGCGTCTTTTCCATGTAGTATCATCTGTATTTGCCTTGGGAAAGTGGGAAAATGTGGCAGGATTTCAGTCGATACTGATAGCAGTTCAAGTGAAGACTAACAGTAACTTTGATCATGCCGAAGATTGAAGAATTTCCAAACAGCTGCTAAAGCGGTTTTCTCATGAATAAGGACTACATTTTACACTTTGCTTCATTTGAAGTTATCAATCAATTTGCACATGTTCTTATTAGTGACTTAGTGAACCTGTAAAAGTGTAAAGGAATCTGTAAGAACCATTAATCTTTTTATAGATGGATTCAGCCATGGTATAGTCTTATAGCGCAATCAGAGACCAGAGATCAGTCCAGATTTTATACTACACACATAAATTTAAGTTTATTGTGTTTTATTTTATATTAATGAATATGAATAAACATATTGCAATATATGACCATGTTAATAGTACAACAAAGTTATTTAGAAAAGAATAGTTTTTCTAATGATTTCAAAGAATATTTGAGAAATGGGGGTAGGGGAAACATTTAACTACTTATTTCTGTCTATAATAGAACATTGGGCAAAATTTTGCTTTCAAGAAGTACAAAAATACCCATGAAAACTTTTAAATAAAAGATATTTCGATATAAAACTTGTTTCTTTGAACACTACACAAGAACCATTGCTCTAAATTTTAAAACTACAGGGTAAAATTCACATTTTTTCTTTATTTTCGCAAAAACGACTGTAAACCTGCAAAATATAATGATATTTTGATTTAAATATGCAAAAGAACTACAAATAAGTTATTTACGACAGTTTTAACATTTATAACGCGTGTCAAGTAAAAGTTATAGTGTATATGGTAATTTCTGTTTGTTTTGTACTATGTTCTAAACAAAACAGGCGACTGTGAAGTTGTGCAAGAGAGATGACAAGTCCAACATGGGTTTTCAAACATGGCAATATGTCTACTAAATGATTATAGGATCAAAAAATTTATAGCAGACTGTGTATGGTTCAACTTGTTTTTTGCACGCTATTTAGAAGTGGCTCCCCGACTATATGTTGGTTTTTGATAAACACTATGCTTTTCAATTCCTTACTCTGATAAGGAAAGTATAAGATGTATACTTCGCATTTTTACAATAAACAAGGGTTAATTCAATTGTAAAACATATATTCGGTTAAGCACCAAGAATGTCTCATTGTGCACATATTGAGATCAAGTGTTAGCAAAATAAAAAAGCTGTTTATATGGGCCTAAAATATAACCACACTACTTGAAACCATATTTCATAATTTTTCTTTCAATAGTCTACAATTTTAGAATCGATGAGAACATATTTTGGTTGTTTAACATTTTCAAACACATTGTCTTAATAATTTTTAACATAAAAACAACAGCCGTCTTTGTTCAGCGCAGGCTTGTATAAGGAAGTGTTGTATATTTTCCTATGACTAAGACTGCTGTGTTTGTGTTCAGTAAGGGGTTTATAAGCAAGTACAACAGTATCAACATTAATTATCTATTCTTAATCGACTTTATATAATCATTGGCCCTTTGCCCTTCTTTCTAATCAAACATGTCAATAAATTCATTTGTGGACAGTATTTTCCTTATTCGTTTAATTTAAGCTGACAGATATGGGCACATTTTTATAAATGATTCTAAGATTAGTATCCAGAATCAGATTGTTACATCAATAACATCCATCTCTGTTTGATTAATATCCTCATATATTTATCTGAACTCTCAACACTTGTTTTTGGAATGGTCGTTTATTTCACTACGCACAGAATGGATGGAAGCATGTTTTTAGCATGGCAGACAGATTAATATATCAACAAGTAACGAAATCGTTTTTGTTAGACTCTGGTTAATTTGAAAATGAAAGAGTTTTAAGTATACGCTATATGGATAAAAAAATTGAATTGAATAGAGGGAAATAATAATATCATTGGTATATGGTTTATACGTCTCATATATACCGTAATAAAATGGAGTCAGAGAATCAACGCTCCGTCCGTTACGTCATATTACCAGTTTGCTGTACGATGACATTTGACATTGATACAAATATAATATAATAGACACGTAAAACTATTCTTTTTTGTTCAACAAAATATACCTAACACATACATTTTGAAACTTTTGCTCAGGTATAAGGTCTATTTGTTTTGATTTTGGGGTAGTACGTCACTACATTATATTTATGCACTTTGTTGGTGATGTTGTTAGAAAATATGCAAATTATGAAATACTTCAGAAAAGTGTTTCAAGAAGAGATTATTTTCTTTCTTTGAACAAAAATTTGGAAATTCTTAATTATCGCTAGGTCTATTGACTAGATTACATAGCCTTTGATCGTTTGAAAAACATGTTTTTATACGTACGGCAATGTGTTAATAATAATAACATCTCTGTTGTCATTTGAAAGTCAAATGAAGTTCATCTCTTCTCAATTTCCTACACGTTCAGATTTAATATATATGATAGCATCTAATGTAATGCCATACAAATTGTCATATTTCTAGTTATTGAAACAGAGATCTTTATTGATTTAGTGATAGAGAAGACCTTTATGATGACCCATCACAGATTGACATCCATTCACTGGTATGCCATAAATACTCCGTTTAACACACACACACACACACACACACACACACACACACACACACACACATATATATATATAATATATTATATATATATATATATATATATATATTAAGTGCCTTACCCTAACCCTGCCTTAGTTGGGTTTTGTAAAATACAGTTCGTTATTTTTATTTTTCTCATTTTAACATCCTTATCATACTTATAATATTTGGATTTCTACATATTTGCTCCGAATACTAAGGATGGATTTTATTTCAAATCTGCCGTCAAGTGTTGCATTAAAACGCTTTATCAAAGTTAGAGACAAAGCATGGGTCATTGATAAACAAAATTATGCTTTCTCTGTTGTTCTGAACATTTATCTATGTACATCTGTGTCCTATTTCTTGTCGTGTGTACTCGGATATATACTCTCTTGGCTTCCTTTGAGGTAGGGGCCTCGGTGGACAATAACAGTATAGTTATATCTTTAAAACGATTTAAAATGCCCAAACGACAAATAAGTTTTTATTTCGCTTGCCGAAGGTCGGTTTTAACAGACAATCTTCAAGGTTCTTCCACAATAAGAACTCCCGCCTCGATATAAATCGAAGAAAAAGCGGAGAACCAAATGCAAATTGCAGTTTATTTTTAAATAACAGCAATCATAGGAGTGTTTTTCGTAAGAATTCAATAAAATGAGCAGTTGCATTTTTGTAATTTCATAGAGCACAGATATTGTCACTTTCTCTCCAATAAAACATGAGAAAACTCATCATCGTTATTATTTTTTACTAGAAATACATGAAGTTTAATATACATCGGTGATATTACAGCATCGGTACACACATCAATTGCAAATTTTATCTTTTTTACTTGTATGATGTATTTGTCTATAGAACTCACTATTTCAGCACAGGTTCAATATATCAAAGATTATTCAATCAACTCCTTCTAGAGTTATAACTGCCAGGACCATAAAATTCTTATACAGATAAAGCAGAACTGTTTTCATATCTAATATCATAAAGTTAAAGCCGTGTCTATCAAAGCTACAAACAAACTAATGTTAACTCTTTCCAGGGATGTCTGTTGGGATTAATTCTGATGAGATACTACCTTAGATTATATCATTATTCTGTCATTAGAAGCAATTGTTATGATTTAATGCTTTCTCTCTATATGGTTTATAGTCAGTAAGGGGACATGATGCCACCTTTTTTATTGATTTAAGACCTGTATGCAAGTGACTACTTTACCTGAAGGAGACTGTTTATTTCGAGGAAACAGCATGCAATTAGCAGGTTAATCTGTGTGTGACTTTTAAATAGCTTTTTTTGTCTATTTTAATACTATTTTATTGCCGTTATTTCTTGCTTAAAATATTCTCAGCAGGAATGATATTCGTTTCCAACATCTTACCAAAAAAGATATTTTTGAAACTAATAAAATCAACAGATAAAAACTTAAAATAGAAATAAAACCTAATGAGTTGCTATCTATAACACATCACAAGTAATGTCTACAACTAACACAGAGTTAATTGAAAAAACAATATAAAAAATAAAAGAAATTAATCTTTTTCATAATTATGAAAATGCATCTATAACGCAGTTGCAATTCCAAAGTGTTGTTTAAAAAATCAATCTTTATATAAAAATATTGACAGCTGTAATCCTTAGAAAAATATGAACTTTTTAACTACATCTTTCAGACATATTATTTTATGAATAATTTTTTGTTTTATTTCTTATATATTTCCTTGCAAGAAATGATGTTTTAATAGAAATGTCTGTCTTTCGGAATCTTCTCGATTTAGATACCTAGGTAATGAAGAAAGAAAGTTAAGTATAATATAGTTTAGATAAAATGCAATATAAAAGCATTTTGTTATCAATGTTGCACTTTTCAGGGTTTATGTAAATTTTGATAGTCATCTTTATGTCATATGTAATATTCATTGAAAAGACTAATCACACAATTTTATTTCTGATTTGAATATTACAAGCATTGTAGAAAATATGAAAAATAAACTTGTTTTACGTGTGTAAACAACTTTAAGATTGGAATGTTTTCTGTTAATAACTCTTGAATGAGAAAAGGGTTGAAGGTAAAGAGAACAGCAAATACTATTTGTAAATAGTAAAAGCGAAAACGAACACAAAATAAAAACATGAAACAGATTACAATATCAAACTTGTCTTGTCAACTTAGAAAGAAATTATTATCTATTTTCCTTATGAAGAGTAATAACAACTAAAGGATGATATATATATATATATATTATATACTAATCTGACAACAAATAAAAATTAACAAACAAACAAGAATTATAGTACAATCCTTATACGACATCAAACGTTTTTGAGGAGATTAATACAACAATAATTGATAAGAACGATAGTATAAATTTAATGATAGTATTTGTATTCATTAGTCTGCCTGTTGAAGTCTAGAGAAAACCCAGATACACAATGTACAACGTGCCTGTTTTATATTTCTGTTCTGTATTATCAGATTGAAAATTGGATGGAATTCACCCTGTATACTTTAAAACTCGGTTTAAATGACATTATACTAAAAACATATTAATAAATTGACAGTTTTTTAATGCCACACTTAAGATGTATGCATTTCTAGATATTAAAATGCAACATTTTTCTCTTCAACTCGATATTGCAAACAATACAGACGGCTATAAATCATGACCTATAGAATGATAAAACTGATAATGGGAAATTACCATATGACACTTATTGACTAATTAATAAAATCCAAGTCTATAAGTCCTGTGGGAATTTCTTAAACAAATTCGAGATGTCAAAAATAGAGAACTAGTGGATGAAAAAATCAATTCTTACAGAATTTTGCTTTTAAAAAAACTAAACTATTATCGACAAATATTAATTTTGAAGCATTTTCATTCATGTTTCACATGTTTAAAAGGGATGTCGATTTTTTTCTGACGTAAAAATATGTGTTTTCATATTTAATGGTTTCACAAAACGCATTTTATTCAAAGCTACGAGAGTTATAAGTCTAAAGGTAATTAAGGACCACTGCATATAAAATAAGAAGAATTGTTGAGGGCCCTCTGATAGAACTTTAATCTTACCATTACTGGAGATTTAGTCCAGTGCACTTCTAAGTCGGTATTATTGTAATCAGTGGTCTCAATGTAATTGTCCATTTTGTAATGCCTTATTGGTTGTTTCTATCATTTGCTGGTTTTGTCTTAATCTTGATTGTCCTTGGTTGTTACCAAGTATATGTATAGCAAATGTAAATTTCTGTCATGTATTTGGAACAACAGTAACTGTTTGTCTCTGTTTAACTAAGTCAGTGATACAAAGACTTAAATATTACACAGGGAGGTCAAAATATGCATTAACATTTACAATATGATTTCCAAGATTAGGGGTGTCTAGTTCTTTGGTATGAAATGCACCCACATTTCATATTGCCTGAATTGTTGAACATCTTCAATCAAACTAGGTCAGATCTAGGAATGTACCAATCGCGAGCATTCATGGTCATTTAACAGACTGATAGTCAAATTGGCATATTTTAATTAGGGAATTGCATTTGCAATTCGTGTGCCCAAAAATTACCAATAGTGTTATATATAATTATTTGTTTCGGTGTATCACAAACAACAATGATATTCGTCGGAGGTAAACACCTTGGATGGCTTGGAATGGGAGAATTTTATTCAAATGTAATTAATAGTTTCCTTTTGATGTTTTCTCTATTCTCTCTCATCAAGTACATCTAATTCGACTCCAAAATTTAATTTTGGTATTTTAAAAGTAGTTCTTGAATACTTATAAATAGTAATTTTGGAACATAGAGCTTATCATTGTGATACACTTGATGTACATTTCAGCTGTACTTGATGCCTCGATATCAATTATTGTCATGTCACACTACGGTAGAGATACGTTACCTCTTCTATTTATCCAATATTCTCACGTCGGCAACTTGATGTTTATTTCATATGTTACGGATAATTATCTTTCAAGTTTAACTATCGAACTCCTACATTTTGTGTAAATCTAATTTACGAACGAATTTAAACATGTAACGTTTTACATAGCGCTGCACCTAAATGATGTATTTTATCATTGATAAGACATGAGTGCTATTTTCCGCTAAAACTGTTTTTGTCAAACGATTCTAAATGTACATTTAATAACTGTGATATTTAAATGCACCTATACTGATTTCTTTACAGACAACATTTCGTATTCAAGTCTTCAACTCATGGGATAATACTTCAGTAAGGTACAAGAAAATTACATGATGAGAATATATATATAAAGGTACCTTAACATTCACCAAAGCTCAATATTTTCATTATGTATTTTCTCAGTCATATATCATGGATATAAAGTTGGCAGAACTGTTTCAATAGACAATTCATTTTCAATATCAAAATTTCAATCACCATCCTTAATGACATCAGGATGATACCATTAAATAAGTCCTCGTTTTCCTTGAAATAAAATGATAACATTGATACATTTCGTATTCAAGTCTTCAACTCATGGGATAATAATTACAATGGTTCAATGACGTTCAGTTACGTACAAGACAATAACATAATGAGAATATTCATATAAAGGTACCTCAACATTCCACAAAACTAAATATTCTCATTATGTATGTTCTCAGTCATATATCATGTCAATGTCAGTTTGTGTCATTTATGACATCATGATGATGACATGAATAAATATGAATAAATAAAATTGCTGAGGGCCTTCTTCTAGTACTTGGAGTGGTCCCAATATGATTGTACTTTTTGTAATGCCTTGTTGGTTCTTTCTATTATTTACTTGTTTTGTCTTAAATTTGATTGCTTTAGGTTGTTGCCAATTATATGTATAGCAAATTTAAATTTCTGTCATGTATTTGGAACAACAGTAACTGTTTGTCTCTGTTTAACTAAGTCAGTGATACAAAGACTTAAATATTACACAGGGAGGTCAAAATATGCATTAACATTTACAATATGATTTCCAAGATTAGGGGTGTCTAGTTCTTTGGTATGAAATGCACCTATATTTCATATTGTCTGAATTGTTGAACATCTTCAATCAAACTAGGTCAGATCTAGGAATGTACCAATCGCAAGCCTTCATGATCATTTAACAGACTGATAGTCAAATTGGCATATTTTAATTAAGAATTGCATTTGCAAATCTTATGCCCAAAAATACCAATAGTGTTATATATAATTATTTGTTTTAGTGTGTTTATTATTTTGTCTATCACAAACAACAATGATATTCGTCGGAGGTAAACACTTTATATGGCTTGGAATGGGAGAACTTTATTCAAATGTAATTAATAGTTTCCTTTTGAAGTTTTCTCTATTCTCCCTGATCAAGTACATCCAATTCGGTTCCAAAATTTAATTTCGGTATTTTAAAAGTAGTTCTTGAATACTTATAAATAGTTATTTTGGAACATAGAGCTTATTATTGAGATACACTTGATGTACATTTCAGCTGTACTTGATGCCTCAATATCAATTATTGTCATGTCACACTACGGTAGAGATACGTTACCTCTTCTATTTATCCAATATTTTCACGTCGGCAACTTGATGTTTATTTCAGATGTTACGGATAATTATCTTTCAAGTTTAACTATCGAACTCCTACATTTTGTGTAAATCTAATTTACGAACGAATTGAAACATGTAACGTTTTACATAGCGCTGCACCTAAATGATGTATTTTATCATTGATAAGACATGAGTGCTATTTTCCGCTAAAACTGTTTTTGTCAAACAGTTCTAAATGTACATTTAATAACTGATATTTAAATGCACCTATACTGATTTCTTTATGGACAACATTTCGTATTCAAGTCTTCAACTCATGGGATAATACTTCAGTAAGGTACAAGAAAATTACATGATGAGAATATATATATAAAGGTACCTTAACATTCACCAAAGCTCAATATTTTCATTATATATTTTCTCAGTCATATATCATGGATATTAAGTTGGCAGAACTGTTTCAATAGACAATTCACTTTCAGTATCCAAATTTCAATCACCATCATTAATGACATCAGGATGATATCATTAAATAAGTCCTCATTTTCCTTGATATAGAATGATTAAAACTGCATCATATGTATATCGTCTCTGTCGGCTGCAACACTTTGATATATTGCGTTCTAGCTAGATGTAGGTTATACCAAATATTTTATGAAAATGGAACAAGAGGTCCGGCGAAAATGGTGTATTTCTGGTCAAAATAAAGGCATATGGCATGTTAATAGTCTTCTCAATATCTTCTCCTCTACAACTGAGTAAAAGGTACTATAACTACAGAAATCAAAGAGGTAAATGTGTAAAAATACGAAACGATAAATCAGTTGGTGTGGAATATTTGTATCACGAATTCCCGAAATAATATCAGTTTAATAAAACAAAAAAACCTGAAAGTTTGTGGCTATATTATTTCGATTCGACTGTATTTCTAGTTTTCTTCTTTAAACTTTGTTTAATTGATAAACAAGTCTCAAAATGAAATAAGAATTCTGCTGTCACAACGCATTTTATCGTGAAATTAACAGACAAGATGATCTGATAACTTCAGGCGAACGATAAAAAATGATGCAGGAAAACCTACATCACAATTACATGTGTTTGTTCAAATGATGTATAAACGATGAAATTCAATAATACATGTACGTTTATGCACGTCTTAGATTTAATTCTGACGAGTAAAACATACATTATTATGTCATCCGTCGTCGCAACATTTATTTAAAAACTTGCAGAAATTAGTGGTAAACATTGTCATGACTATTGAATGGAGTGCAGCAAACAAGTCTGAGCATGTCTAAGATAGACTATAGAGAATCAAAATTAAATATACTAATCCATGTCCAAATTACAACCCCAAAGAAAAGTTAAAATTTTGAACCTGCAAATACGTTAACTTCCAACAGGGTAGTGAAGTCGATTGCTCCAGAAGTATAAGCGCCTCCTAGTTAGATAGAGGCAAGAGCCACTTGTGGAATTGAAGTTGAGAATGAAAGTAATATGGAACTAAGGAATGTCAAATATTTCCAGGTCATTTTTGGATATAGAGACATCATATGTTTTATCAGTATTATAATGACGGCCATAAAACATTTCGATAAGCCTGGCCATGCAATATCTATGGCTTAACAATTTATTTGTAAGCAATTTTCTCCGTTGTATAAAGTATAAGGATTTAACAACTCAGCATCAATGATTAAAAGGTTATAACATTTTTGAGGGACAAAAATAAATTTTATCAGAATTCAAACTGTAGCAATACAACATTCTTATGGCCTAAAAACTACCCAAGATAAGTATTATCAAATCACAAGAAAGCTTATCATATACAATAGCTGTCACTTTAACTAATCATATAAAGTTTTTATCTGTCCAAAAACGATACATTAGTTGAAATGTTGATCGTTTTAGTTCTCATTATTTAATTTATGTACATAAATGATTGCGTTTAGTTTGTTTTTATGTTTGGTTTATTTTGTCAATGTATATAAAGATTGAATAAACATTTGATAAAAGTTATCTGAAAAAGTTGTGCAGTGAAAATGTTTCTGAAATAACTTTGATAAGAAGAAACCGTCGGTTAGTAATTGTTCTAGAAAATAGACAATCGCATCTTTATCCAAAGACAATTTATGTCAATAAGCAGTCTTTTTATTGCAATGTCTCTGTATTTTGTTATTTAACTTTTAAAGAACTCCATGAAGAAAATATTAAATGACGAATAAAAACGTAAAACACTAAAAACGAAGAAGGCACATGAGGAACGAAACCCTTAGCCGATGAAGTGTTGGAATTAACAGGCAACTCGGTCCGTGACAAGGATGAATCAGCCCTCAAAATACAACAACAACAACAACCAGACATTTATCCACAGTGTCCACTAAAATCCTGAACACTTAAAAACAATCTATGTGCATGTTGTTATAACAAAACTCTCAATCTAAAGCGAAGAGAAAACAAACATTTTAACCCATATCAGAACCACAACCCCAAAAATAACAAAACATAGATACCACCCTATGCCCAAACTATGAACCCAGAACAATGTGAAAACAAACATACATACAATCCCATGCCCACAAGACAATCCCAAGGCAAAGTGACAACTGTGAAAAGGACAAACAATTTTTCTATCTTTCGAAATCTTTTCAATTTAGATACCTTGCACTTTTAAGGGTTGCTGTAAATTTTGCTAGTTATCTTTATTTCATATGTAATATTCATTGAAAAGACTGATCACGCAATTTTACCTCCGATTTAGATATTACAACCATATGAAAAATAAACTTGTTTACAGTGTGTAAACAACTATAAGACTGGAATGTTTTTTGTTTATTTGATGAATGAGAAAAGGATTGAAGCTTCAGAGAATAACAAACAATACTTGTCAATAGTCAAAGCGAAAAAGAACTCAAAATAAAAATCACAAAATAATAACAGGAAACAGGTTACAATATCAAACAAAATACTGACGTCGCCTAACGTCTTGTCCACTTAGAAACAAACGCCATATTATGACGACATGATATAATCAATGGAGTGTAAGTACAAATAATCTTTATTATTACCTACGTGTTATACATGTTCCTTATGAAGAGTAATAATAGTTATAACAACTAAAGTGTGGTATATATATATAGATATATATAGTTTGAGCGGGTGTTTGATAATCCAGAGCCATTAATAAACATGAACATGATACTAATCTGACAACAAATAAAAATTAACAAACATAAATTATAGTATAATCCTAATACGACATCAAACGTTTGTGAGGAGATTAAAACAATAATTGATAAAAACGATGGTATAAATTTAATATATAAAAATGATAGTACTTGTATTCAATAGTCTGCCTGTTGAAGTCTAGAAAAAGTCAGTCATACAAAGACTTAAATATTACACAGGGAGGTCAAAATATGCATTAACATTTACAATATGATTTCCAAGATTAGGGGTGTCTAGTTCTTTGGTATGAAATGCACCTACATTTCATATTGTCTGAATTGTTGAACATCTTCAATCAAACTTGGTCAGATCTAGGTATCGCAAGCCTTCATGATCATTTATTAGACTGTTAGTCAAATTGGCATATTTTAATTAGGGAATTGCATTTGCAATTCGTGTGCCCAAAAATTACCAATAGTGTTATATATAATTATTTGTTTCGGTGTATCACAAACAACAATGATATTCGTCGGAGGTAAACACTTTATATGGCTTGGAATGGGAGATTTTTATTTAAATGTAATTAATAGTTTCCTTTTGATGTTTTCTCTATTCTCTCTCATCAAGTACATCTAATTCGGCTCCAAACTTTAATTTCGGTATTTTAACAATAGTACTTGAATACTTATAATTATTTATTTTGGAACATAGAGCTTATCATTGAGATACACTGGATGTACATTTCAGCTGTACTTGATGCCTCAATATCAATTATTGTCATGTCACACTACGGTAGAGATACGTTACCTCTTCTATTTATCCAATATTCTCACGTCGGCAACTTGATGTTTATTTCATATGTTACGGATAATTATCTTTCAAGTTTAACTATCGAACTCCTACATTTTGTGTAAATCTAATTTACGAACGAATTTAAACATGTAACGTTTTACATAGCGCTGCACCTAAATGATGTATTTTATCATTGATAAGACATGAGTGCTATTTTCCGCTAAAACTGTTTTTGTCAAACGATTCTAAATGTACATTTAATAACTGTGATATTTAAATGCACCTATACTGATTTCTTTACAGCCAACATTTCGTATTCAAGTCTTCAACTCATGGGATAATACTTCAGTAAGGTACAAGAAAATTACATGATGAGAATATATATATAAAGGTACCTCAACATTCACCAAAGCTCAATATTTTCATTATATATTTTCTCAGTCATATATCATGGATATAAAGTTGGCAGAACTGTTTCAATAGACAATTCATTTTCAATATCAAAATTTCAATCACCATCCTTAATGACATCAGGATGATATCATTAAATACGTCATCGTTTTCCTTCAAATAAAATGATTAAAACTGCATCATATGTATATCGTCTTTGTCGGCTGCAACACTTTGATATATTGCGTTCTAGCTAGATGTAGGTTATACCAAATATTTTATGAAAATGGAGCAAGAAGTCCGGCGAAAATGGTGTATTTCTGGTCAAAAAAGAGGCATATGGCATGTTAATAGTCTTCTTAATATCTTCTCCTCTGCAACTGAGTAACAGGTACTATAACTACAGAAATCAAAGAGGTAAATGTGTAAAATACGAAACGATAAATCAGTTGGTGTGGAATATTTGTATCACGAATTCCCAAAATAATATCAGTATAATAACAAAAACCTGAAAGTTTGTGGCTATATTATTTCGATTCGACTGTATTTCTAGTTTTCTTCTTTAAACTTTGTTTAATTGATAAACAAGTCTCAAAATGAAATAAGAATTCTGCTGTCACAACGCATTTTATCGTGAAATTAACAGACAAGATGATCTGATAACTTCAGGCGAACGATAAAAAAATGATGCAGGAAAACCTACATCACAATTACATGTGTTTGTTCAAATGATGTATAAACGATGAAATTCAATAATACATGTACGTTTATGCACGTCTTAGATTTAATTCTGACGAGTAAAACATACATTATTATGTCATCCGTCGTCGCAACATTTATTTAAAAACTTGCAGAAATTAGTGGTAAACATTGTCATGACTATTGAATGGAGTGCAGCAAACAAGTCTGAGCATGTCTAAGATAGACTATAGAGAATCAAAATTAAATATACTAATCCATGTCCAAATTACAATCCTAAAGAAAAGTTAAAATTTTTAACCTGCAAATACGTTAACTTCCAACAGGGTAGTGAAGTCGATTGCTCCAGAAGTATAAGCACCTCTTAGTTAGATAGAGGCAAGAGCCACTTGTGGAATTGAAGTTGAGAATGAAAGTAATATGGAACTAAGGAATGTCAAATATTTCCAGGTCATTTTTGGATATAGAGACATCATATGTTTTATCAGTATTATAATGACGGCCATAAAACATTTTGATAAGCCTGGCCATGCAATATCTATGGCTTAACAATTTATTTGTAAGCAATTTTCTCCGTTGTATAAAGTTCCCGTAGTGGTAACAAGCTCTGCCCTATAGTTTTTAATTAATAAATACACTATAATCAGGAGCTACATAAAGAAGGAGCACTGACAATAGAACAATAGAAAAATATAAGTTATCATGTTGTGTGAATAGCACAACCTCATTAGTCTCTTCAAACAATGAACCAATAACCATAGCATGTATTTTTAACCCAATAAAAACGTCAGCTTTTATCAAAAAGAAAAAAATCTTGGATTAAACGACAAGAATTTCGGATATAACACTTTAAATTATGAGCTGGTTGGATTGGGGCACTGCGAAATTATGTGTCTAGCTTTATGACTAGCAGTCAAACTCACTGTCTTTGAATCGCGACTCCGCAGACTTTACCACTCAAACATATATTTGCACAAAATTAATTGTTATTATAGGTATTTGGTCATCAGAACTGTTATTTTTTATAAACAGGATTTAACAACTCAGCATCAATGATTAAAAGGTTATAACAGTTTTCAGGGACAAAAATAAATTTTATCAGGATTCAAACTGTAGCAAGAAAACATTCTTATGGCCGATAAGTATTATCAAATCACAAGAAAGCTTATCATATACAATAGCTGTCACTTTAACTAATCATATAAAGTTTTTATCTGTCCAAAAACGATACATTAGTTGAAATGTTGATCGTTTTAGTTCTCATTATTTAATTTATGTACATAAATGATTGCGTTTAGTTTGTTATTATGTTTGGTTTATTTTGTCAATGTATATAAAGATTGAATAAACATTTGATAAAAGTTATCTGAAAAAGTTGTGTAATGAAAATGTTTCTGAAATAACTTTGATAAGAAGAAACCGTCGGTTAGTAATTGTTCTAGAAAATAGAAAATCGCATCTTTATCCAAAGACAATTTATGTCAAATAAGCAGTCTTCATATTGCAATGTCTCTGTATTTTGTTATTTAACTTTTAAAGAACTCCATGAAGAAAATATTAAATGACTGATAAAAACGTAAAACACTAAAAACGAAGAAGGCACATGAGTATCGAAACCCTTAGCAACTGAAGTTTTGGAATTAACAGGCAACTCGGCCCGTGACAAGGATGAATCAGCCCTCAAAATACAACATCAACAACAACCAGACATTTATCCACAGTGTCCACTAACATCCTGAACACTTAAAAACAATCTATGTTCATGTTGTTATAACAAAACTCTAAATCTAAAGCGAAGAGAAAACAAACATTTTAACCCATATCAAAACCACAACCCTAAAAATATCAAAACATAGATACCAACCTATGCCCAAACCACGAACTCAGAACAATGTGAAAACAAACATACATACCATCCCATGCCCACACGACAATCCTAAAGCAAAGTTACAACTGTGAAACGGGCAAACAATTTTTCTATCTTTCGAAATCTTTTCAATTTAGATACCTTGCACTTTTAAGGGTTGTTGTAAATTTTGCTAGTTATCTTTATTTCATATGTAATATTCATTGAAAAGACTGATCACGCAATTTTACCTCCGATTTAGATATTACAACCATATGAAAAATAAACTTGTTTACAGTGTGTAAACAACTATAAGACTGGAATGTTTTTTTTTATTTGATGAATGAGAAAAGGATTGAAGCTTAAGAGAATAACAAACAATACTTGTCAATAGTCAAAACGAAAAAGAACTCAAAATAAAAATCACAAAATAGTAACAGGAAACAGGTTACAATATCAAACAAAATACTGACGTCGCCTAACGTCTTGTCCACTTAGAAACAAACGCCATATGATGACGACATGATATAATCAATGGAGTGTAAGTACAAATGTTCTTAATTATTACCTACGTGTTATACATGTTCCTTATGAAGAGTAATAATAGTTATAACAACTAAAGTGTGGTATATATATAGATATATATAGTTTGAGCGGGTGTTTGACATGATACTAATCTGACAACAAATAAAAATTAACAAACAGGAATTATAGTATAATCCTAATAAGACATCAAACGTTTGTGAGTAGATTAAAACAATAATTGATAAAAACGATGGTATAAATTTAATATATAAAAATGATAGTATTTGTATTCAATAGTCTGCCTGTTGAAGTCTAGAAAAACCCCAGATATTCAATGTACAACGTGCCTGTTTTATACTTATGTTCTGTATTATCAGATTGAAAATTGGATGGAATACATTCCGAATACTTTAAAATTCAGTTTCAATGACATTATACTGAAATACATATTAATAAATTGACAGTTTTTCAATGCCACACTTAAGATGTATGCATTTCTTGATATTAAAATGCAACATTTTTTCTCAACTCGATATTACAAACAATACAGAGACGGTTATAAATCATGACCTATAGAATGATAAAACTGATAATGGGAAATTACCATATGACACTTATTGACTAATTAATAAAATCCAAGTCTATAAGTCCTGTGGGAATTTCTTAAACAAATTCGAGATGTCAAAAATAGAGAACTAGTTGATGAAAAAATCAATTCTTACAATATTTTGCTTTTAAAAAAACTAAACTATTATCGACAAAGATTAATTTTGAAGTATTTTCATGTTTCACATGTTTAAAAGGGATATCGATTTTTTGACAAAAACCGTTCATGACTTAGTTACTGAGTATTTTCATAAAACAAATTGCTTCTCACGTAAAAATATGTGTTTTCATATTGGATAGTTTTACATCACAAAACGCATTTTATTCAAAGCAACGAGAGTTATAAGTCTAAAGGTAATTAAGGACCACTGCATATAAAATAAGTAGGATTGTTGAGGACCCTCTTATAGAACTTTAACCTTATCATTACTGGCGCTTTAGTCCAGTGCACTTCTAAGTTGGTATTATTGTAATCAATGGTCTCAATGTAATTGTCCATTTTGTAATGCCTTATTGGTTGTTTCAATCATTTGCTGGTTTTATCTTAATCTTGATTTCTTTGGTTGTTACCAAGTATATGTATAGCAAATGTAAATTTCTGTCATGTATTTGGAACAACAGTAACTGTTTGTCTCTGTTTAATTAAGTCAGTGATACAAAGACTTAAATATTACACAGGGAGGTCAAAATATGCATTAACATTTACAATATGATTTCCAAGATTAGGGGTGTCTAGTTCTTTGGTATGAAATGCACCTACATTTCATATTGCCTGAATTGTTGAACATCTTCAATCAAACTAGGTCAGATCTAGGTATGTACCAATCGCAAGCCTTCATGATCATTTAACAGACTGACAGTCAAATTGGCATATTTTAATTAGGAATTGCATTTGCAATTCGTGTGCCCAAAAAATTACCAATAATGTTATATATAATTATTTGTTTCGGTGTATCATAAACAACAATGATATTCGTCGGAGGTAAACACCTTTGATGGCTTGGAATGGGAGATTTTTATTTAAATGTAATTAATGTTTCCTTTTGACATTTTCTTTATTCTTTCTCATCAAGTACATCTAATTCGGCTCCAAACTTTAATTTCGGTATTTTAACAATAGTACGTGAATACTTATACATATTTATTTTTGAACATAGAGCTTATCATTGAGATACACTGGATGTACATTTTAGCTGAAATTGATGCCTCAATATCAATTATTGTCATGTCACTCTACGGTAGAGATACGTTACCTCTTCTATTTATCCAATATTCTCACGTCGGCAACTTGATGTTTATTTCAGATGTTACGGATAATTACCTTTCAAGTTTAACTATCGAACTCCTACATTTTGTGTAAATCTAATTTACGAACGAATTTAAACATGTAACGTTTCACATAGCGCTGCACCTAAATGATGTATTTTATCATTGATAAGACATGAGTGCTATTTTCCGCTAAAACTGTTTTTGTCAAACAGTTCTAAATGTAATTTAATAACTGTGATATTTAAATGCACCTATACTGATTTCTTTACAGACAACATTCAAGTCTTCAACTCATGGGATAATAATTACAATAGTTCAGTGACGTTCAGTTACGTACAAGAAAATAACATAATGAGAATATTTATATACAGGTACCTCAACATTCCCCAAAACTAAATATTCTCATTATGTATGTTCTCAGTCATATATCATGTCAATGTAAGTTTGTATCATTTATGACATCATGATGATGTCATTAAACAATAACCTTCCTCAATGTTTCGAAATGAATAATTTAAAATACATGATATGAATTTAGCTCTGTCTACTGACGTACCTTGCTACCATTACTTCTAGTTATATATTGCTAGACGAATCAAAAAGGTTTATCCCTAAAATCTCCAATAGGTAAATAAGCATAACGTTGGCTCGGAATATTTGTATCACGAATTCCCGAAATAAATTCGGTTTTACAAGACAAAGCCTTAAAATGTGTGATTATGTTATTTCTTCTATTCGGCTGTATTTCAAGTTTTTTCTTTAATCTTTGTTTAATTGATATAGAAGACTTAAAATGGAATAAGAATTCTGCTGTCATAACGCATGTCATCGTTAGATTAACCGACAAGATGATCTAATAACTTCAGAGGAACAATGAAAAATGATACAGGAAAACTTACATGACAATTGCATGTTTATGTTCTAATGATTTATAAAAGATGAAATTCAATAATACATGTACGTATATACATGTCTTAGGTTTAGTTGTGACAAGTAAAACTGACAGCGATGACCTGACTGTGTCATTCGTCGTCGCCAATTTTATTTAAAAAAAACTTCAAGCAATTACTGGTAAATATTGTCATGATTATTGGATGGAGTGCAGCAAACAAGTCTGAGCATGTCTAAGATAGACTATAGAGATACTAATCCATGTCCAAATTACAATCCTAAAGAAAAGTTAAGATTTTGAACCTGCAAATACGTAAACCTCCAACAGGGAAGTGAAGTCTATTGCTCCAGAAGTATAAGCACCTCCTGTTTAGATAGAGACAAGTGCCACTTTATGAAATTGAAGTTGACAATGAAAGTTATATGAAACTAAGGAATGTCAGATATTTCCAGGTCATTGTGGATATATAGATATGATATTTTCCATCAATATTATAATGACGGCCATAAAACATTTTGATTAGCCTGCTCCTGCAATATATATGGCTTACCAATTTATTTGTAAGCAATTTTCTCCTTTGTATAAAGTTCCCGTAGTAGGAACACGCTCTGCCATATCGTGAAACAAATTCACTATAATCAGGAGCTATATAAAAAGGAGCACTGACAATACAAGAATAGCAGTCATCACGTTGTGTGAATAGCACAACCTCATAAGTCTTTTGTACCTAACAATAAATCTATAACCATAGCATGTATTGTATCCCAAAAAATGTCAACTTTTATTAAAAAGTAAAAAAATTCTTGGATTGAACTACAAGAATTTTGGACAAAAAAGTTTAAATTATAAGCTTGTTGGATTAGAGCACTGCGAAATTATTTTTCTTGCTCTATGACTAGCAGTCGAACTCATGGTCTTTGAATCGTGAGCCCGCACACTTCACCTCTACACAAGATTAATTGTTACTAGAAGTATTTTATCACCAGAACTGTTATTTTTATAAACAGATTTTACAACTCAACATAAATGATAAAAAGGTTATAACAGTTTTCAGGGACAAAAATAACATTTTATCAGAGTTCAAACTTTAGCAATAAAACATTCTTAGGCTCAAAAACTACCCAACTTAGAAGATAAGTATTATCAAATCACAATAAAGCTTATCAAATACAATAGCTGTCATTTTGACTAATCATATAAAGTCTTTATCTGTTCAAAGAAAATACACACGTTGAAATGTTGATCTTTATAGTTCTCATTATTTAATTTGACTACATAAATGATTTCGTTTAGTTTGTTTTTATGTTTGGTTTATTTTTGTTATCGGAAATAAAGATTGAATAAACGTTTGATAAAATTCTATATCTGAAAAAGTTATGTATTGATAATAAATTCTGAAATAACTTTGATAAGAAAAAAACACCGGTTCGTAGTTGCATTAGAAAAAAAGACAATCGCATCTTTATTTTATCGCATTTTGTTATTGAACTAATAAAGTATTCTATGAAGACGATTATGTAGTTAAACACATTTAATGACAGACAAAAAACGTAAATTACTCGAAACAAAGACGACACACGCGAAAACCTTGAAGCCGCTGAAGTTATGGAATTAGCAGACAACTAGGCTCATGACAACAACGAATCAATCCTCAAAAAACAACATCAACAACAAACAGAAATTTATTAAGTGTCCATTAAAATCATTAACATTTAGAAACCAATCTGTCCGCTTGTAATCTAAAAAATCAATAAAAATTATGTAACATTCGTAAAAAGTTTTAAAACTGCAGTAAAAATGTAACAGTAAACTTTATGAAAAATGTTATCGATTGAAACCGGTTGCTTTATTCTGAATAAGTTACAACTATTTTATTTTGTTAGTATAAAGCTTTGACAGCACTTTAAAACTGCCAATGTTTGTTAACTGTATAACTTGTATAATATCAAAAGCGGAAACATTGCACTTTGAGGTGTCAAATAAAATTAACTTTTGTATAGACTTTATCAACAACAGTGTTTTATGCACTATAATAAGATAAAAGATAATATTATCTCATTCTATTGTATTGTGTAATTTTTCCTGTGGAATCCTGTTCAACTTGGATCGAAACTGAAAAATAAATTTAATGACAGCATTATAATGCACACAATACTCACTTGAGTTGTGTAAATCAAAACAAACATACCAATCCATGTCCAAACCGCAACTGCAAAGCAAAGTGAAAACAAATATACCAACCCATATTCAAACCACAATCCCAAAACGAACAAAAACAAAAATACCAACCCAAACCACAATCCTAAGTAAATACACACTTTTCAACCCATATCCGAACCAAAAATCTAAGTGAAAACATACATACCAACCCATGCCCAAACGACGATCCTGAAGCGAAGTAAAAACTGTAAAACGAGCAAATAAAGTTAAACCCGTGGACTTTCACCAGTAAATTGAGACCGGGTTCTCCGGAAGGGTTATCACTTCCTATTTAGATATATTTATAAATTGAATACAATTTGATTTGAAATGACGAATTCAATACTTGGATTAATCGATTATAACACTATTTTTTCCAATAGTTACTAATAATCTATAAAAATTCTAATAGTAATTTGCGACAAATTGTTAAATACAATGACGAAGACATGTCCAATTAAATTTTGACTAAAATCTTAAACTTCTACTACGGTTTCTATCAATTTGTCGTCCTAAAGGTTATCCATGTGAACAATAAAGTAATGTCGTTAAAAAGACATTAAAAATATTCTTGTAAATCTGTAAAAAGGAGATTTTCATCAAAACTTTTGTTACTCCTTTGTGACTTTCATTGTTCTGATTTATTCCAAATATTAAATTTAGAATCTAAAGATCTATCACAATTTTATGACTGTCATCACAGTAATGTTGATAAGTTTGATGTCTCTGTGTCCAAGATTGCCCTGGATACATTTGATGTCCCATAGTTCCATGTTCCTTTCACACAATATGATTACACACGAGTATAGCTAGTTAAACAGGAGGTGCTTACCATTCCGGAGCACCCGGCCTCACTTCCCTGGTGGGAGTTCGCGTTGTCTAACCTAACTTGTCAGTTGCAAAGTTTTTATTTTGCTTCTGGATTATGATTCGGGCATGGATTAGTATGTTTTTATGTTAGGTTATTCAACTAACGCCTTTCGGGACTTGCTTATTGTAATCGACGCAAAAGATGATTTAGCTACTCATGACACATATCTGCCATTGACCAGTTATATGTTAAGATAAATATACCAAAACCATACCATTTTTGTGACTTTGGGGAAACATACCAGTTGGAAGTGTTTTATTTAATTTGATAGTTATTCAAAGCGCTTAGTTTGCTTTTGGAATTGTGATTAAAACATGGATCTCTGTGTTTGTGATGTATTTGTGACAATGCTACACTGTCCCTACCAGCGGTTAGTTAAATATAGAAAAATAGATCAGTATAATATCATTCTGTGACATTTCTGTGGCATTGTAATTCATGACAAAGTTCCTTCAAAAAGTAAAATAGATTATGGCTTCCAAACAGGCTATATACCTGTTAGAATACTACATAGTCACTGTATATTATGCTACATTAGAAATTTTATGTCAGTTTAATTCTGAGTTGTCAAGAAAAAATTGATTGTATTACATCCTTCATTGTGGTAGGTCGACCGACAACTTAACTTTAATAGGTAATGATTATATTTCCACCCTTTTCTTTAATTGGTTTTTGCTTTGTTCTTGCGCTGTATTTAAAACTTCTATAAATAGTAAAATATTTGCATTGACAATTCACACATGTATACCAACTCAATTAATAAGCATGAAGGATAAAAACGAATCTTAAAAATTTGTCTATTGTAAACTTTTTTTTTTTTTTTTTTTTTTATATATATATTTATTTTCTTTATTTCATATTCAATATATACATAACACAAAAAGACGATAATACAAGATTACAAATATTTTGATTAACATATATATGGAATAGTTTTTAGAGAGAGAAGAGAGAGAGAGAGAGAGAGAGAGAGAGGGAGGGAGAGAGAGAGAGAGAGAGAGAGAGAGAGAGAAATAGATTTTCACATTATGATACAAGATTGTTCTTTTTGTTCTATATAACAATACGGTGAATGTGTTGCCATTCTCTTTGAAAATTTTCTAACTTATTTTTGCCTATTGCTATTTCTTTTTCGATGTAATATACATCTTTTAAAATATATTTAAACTTTTCAAGAGACAGTTTTTACCAGTACAACGGGTTTTATAAATGTAATATTTTACATGCATAAGGATAAAATTTTTAACTCTATTAAACGATCTGAAATATCCAAAAATTAAACTCATTTTTGTTAGATCTAACAAAATACCATTCGATAAAAAATAGTTTTCTAAGTCTTCTAAAAATTGTTGTACTATGTCGCATTCCCAAAAGAGATGAATAACTGTTTCACTTTCCTGTTTACAAAAACTACACAGAGCCTCTGTTTTAATACCTATTTTAAACAAAAAATAGTTTGTAGCAATTATATTATGGATTATTCTGTATTGGAACCATTGTATTTTAGAATTTATAGTAGTCAAGTGAATTATTTTGTATATTTGTTTCCAATCATTTTCAGTTAAATTATCAAAAATGCTTTGCCATTTTTGCCGTGAAGTAGGTAAGATATTATTTTGCTTCAAGATTTTATACATGTCCCTCGAGCCTTTTTCATTTTTAAATAGTATAATAATTGTCTATTGTAAACTTAATCTTAATTGTATATTTTGTTGAAATTCGCAATACTTGTGTTACATTTAAAGAAAAAATACATATAAACATATTTAAAAAGTATTGTACTACAAATCTGTAGAACAGTTTGTTTGAATAAGATAGTCATTAAGTATCAATAAGTATATCTTTAAAAGTGTATCAGAGTATTATAATGTAAGTGCGTGTGTACTTGTGGTAAGGTTTCCCTAATTATTGTTCCTTTCATGCTATAAGGCACCCAGCCCATGTCCATGTCATGATAGAATACACATTCGACATCAATATCGTGTATAATAATATAACAAAGATATTATAATGCATCATATGTATACATCCTACAATAAGTTGGATAGTGTGATTGTATCCTTTTTTGTTGTTACAAGTTTCAATTAGTTCTTTCCTCCTTTTAAATGCATAAAATTAAAATGTAAAATTAAAACTGGTATAATATGTAATGTAAACATGCAAACTTTGTGTATAAGAATAACATCGTTTGTTAAAATAAGTAAAATGACATTATTATAGTTTGCCTTTAAATGGTGTTTTTGGGAAGAAACTACCTGCTAAGGTCAAAATATAATTTGCAATCAATTAAAAAGTGATATTCATCTTCCTGAAAGCCTGAGCTACATATCAAAAACAAATACTAATCCATGACCGAATCACAATCCAGAAGCAAATTAAAAACTTTGAAACTGACAAGTTAGGTTACACACGTGAACTTCCACCAGGGAAGTGAGGCCGGGTGCTCCGGAAGGGTAAGCACCTCCTGTTTAGCTAGCTACACCCGCCACGTGTGTAATTAAAATTGTATAATGCAAACTCTATCATCACTGTCAAGACCTCTGTGTCTGCCATCGTCTATCATAATATCATGAGATTCACATCTAAAATTGCCATGGCATGTCTCAATGTATTTATTGTAATTTGGTCATGGCATGTCTCCCTACCATAAATGTGTTTAAAATTGCATTATGTAGAAAGTCTGGGTTTACTAGACATATCACAATACCAAATTTCTAAGAAAATGTCTTTCAATCTAAGTACAAAAAGACTTTTATGAAAATATCCATATCCCCTTTACCCTGATTAAACCATACATCACCAAATTCTGTAGAACATAAAATATTCTTAAATTCAGTAACCCAATTAATTTATTCTCGATTATCTAAGAAGTATAACATTTCATAGCACTACTGTATTACTGGATATATCTTAGTATCAAAAATTTTGGTTACGTAACTAAAAATGGATTTAAAAGTAGAAGGGTTTCTGTTTTATTATATATCTTTAGGGAGGAATTAAATCAAAATATATAGGGAAATATATGTACCCAGATATGTTCCAAAGATTTTATAAAATGTCATGTTCAGAAGTCTGCAGCGTATAACACAGTGCACATATTGTGCTTTATTAACCATAAAGTTGGCTACTTTACATTTCCCTTATGTAGCGATATAGTAATAATGTATTTATAACAGCATATATATTTGGTATATTTGACAATTTATATGTTTCTTTATAGTTCTACCAGACTTGTTAATTTCATAACTCATGCATGTATGCATGTACTAAATGTCCAGCTTCATGCTACTGCATTAGAGCACATTGCATTTTTCATTATTTAGCAATAATATTGAATCATGTTGAATTATTAAACTTCATATGACATTGAATAAAACCATACAGACTAAAAACTATCTATCTTAGGGGAAAAACGTTACATACGTTACCATTTTTTAGAGTTTGACAATGTTAGTTTACAATATATATTTAAAGACTGAAACTATGGTGCTCTTTGAAATGCTGGATTGTTAGTGATACTACACACACCATAGTAAAAATATTGTTACCAAAAACAAACATACTAATCCATGTCCAAATCACAATACAGAAGCAAAGTAAAAACTTTTAACTGACATGTTAGATTAAACACGTGAACTTCAACCAGGACAGTAAAGCTGGAAGCTCCTGAAGCTAGCTACACCCACCACGTGTGCAATGTGAAAGGAACATGGAACTATGTGACGTCAAATATATCCAGGGTAATCCTGGACACAGAGACATCAAACTCAACAACAATACTGCGATGAAATCCATAAAACGTTTTAAGAGCAGTGAGAAGCCTAGACTTGCAATATCCCTGAGTCAACAATTTATTTGTCAGCACCTTGCTTTATTGTATAACGTTCCCATAGTAAATACTAACGTTATGTTATATGGTGTCTTTCTTGCATTTTGTTTATTTTGTTTATGTCACATCAGCAGTTATAGGAAAAAATACTGAGAGTCGTTGTCATGTTGATTTCAAACATCCACCAATTCTGTTTTGTATCCGAGTATATTACCTATAAATGTACGAATAGAACGAATAACTATTGTACTCGATATTTACACAAAAAAGAATACTACTACTAACTAGAAAAACTGTGAGCCACAAGCTCACAAAAAATACCCCCATTCCCCCCCCACCCCCGCTCCCCAGCATAAAAAAATTCATCGGATCAAAGTTTTAAATAGGAGGTGCACATCTACATCATATCACAAAGATTATGTAAAAGTTTCATGAAAATCCATTGAAGGGTTTAGGAGGATTGCGGATAAGAGATAGGTACCCTAAGGTGCAACGGAAGGACGGACGGACACCCCTATCACTATATACCCCCACTTTTTAAGCGGTGGTATAATTACTAATACAGCACACACGGATTATAATGAAAGAATGAATAGTACATATGTCCATATTGCGGTAGGTCGAGATAGAACTTATCTTTGTAATTTGTAATCATTACTTTACAATCATTACAAATTTTATTTCTGAATAAAAAGATATTTTGAGTTTGGCCTAGTCTATATTCGTTTCAATATGTATAATAAGTATAATATTTACATTGACATTTGAGTACCACCTCAATTAATTAGTATAAAAGATAAAAGGACACTTTTGTAAATTGACCTTGTGGCGATGGGAGGTGGAAGCCTTTAATAGAATTTTTGAAAATGTCAATTGTTAGGTATCACAAATAGTTTGTTTGAACGAAGGTTCTAAATATATATTATAAAGTGAAAAAGCAAGTACAAGTACATTTTGTTATGGGAGTATGAAAAAATTGGTCAAATTGCACACGTAATAATGATTATTTTTATTTAAGTTGAATTTGCAAATTTTTATCAAAATACATGAGATATGTTGTGCACTCTTTAAAACTATTATTTATCGTTGGCGTGAACTATTCTCTATAAGTGTGGTACTGTTGAATATATAAATAACGTTTATTTTCAGTAAAATAAGTATACATCATCAACTAATATAAATATCATTATTACAGGATAAAGATTCTTTTGTATCGCAGAATTATTTTGGATAATAATTATACTTTAAACCAACGCATGCATTCCGATATTTACAAAATATGCCAAAACACAAGATAAGAAATTTAAATGATGAATTTGAAAATTATATTCACAAAAAGGATTAAGTGAAATGCATCTCTCTGTTTTTAATTTCCTTGAGTATACTTAAAGGTTTTATAAAATAATAAAACATAAAAAAGCACTTTTAATCGATGTGTTGAAACCGTTTCCTTCTCTCCGATATTTGAAGTATTTATTTGTTGTTAGAATAATTTTGTACAAACCCAGAGATCCATAAGCCGTTTGATATATTCTTTTGTTATATCGGTTATCACGAGTTTGGTGAAGGTTGCTATGGGATTCGGTATTGTTATTTAATAAATAAATACATAAATTGGGTTTGAAAATTTATATGTTTCCTCTGAATACAATGAAACTAATTGTAAAAAGATTTTATGATTTCATAACTAGCAACCAACATATTTCCCTAACCTCTTACCTATGCCGTCATGTAGCAAGACTTACAGTAGATTGTAGTTTTATATTTGACGTCCCATAGTTCCGCGTGCCTTTAACACTATTTTGATTACACACGTGACGAGTGAAGCTAGCTAAAAAGGATGTGCTTACCCTTCCGGAGAACCCGGCCTCACCTCCCTGGTGGAAGTGTTCGTGTTTAACCTAACTTGTCAGTTCCAAAGTTTTTACTTTGCTTCTGGGTTGTGATTCGGAAATGAATTAGTATATTTTTTATATATATGAGGCACGGTTAAGTTACCTATTGTCCTTTTAACTTTGAATTATTCTATGATAACATGCCATAAATTATAGTTTATTTTGAGTAAAATCCCTGTAGTGAATAGCATTACACAATTAACTAATATTTATATCATAATTACAAAATAAAAGTCAATTTTTTCGTTGTATTATTTTGGATAATAATTACACTTTGAACGAACCCACATTTTAGTATTTGAAAATATGCTACTAATCCCAAGGAAGCTAATTGTAATTATGATTTTGGTAACATTTATAACAAAGCTATTGCGTCTCATGTTAAATCGTGCTTTTTTTATATTAATTTTCTTCAGTATATTTAAAGGTTTTCTTAACACAAACCGTTTCGTTCTCTCAATATCTGGTTTGTACAAAACCAGATATGCATAAGACCTCTCTTTTGTCGTTGAATTATTTTTATTTCCAAGTGTTTGGTTAATGTTGCTATTGGATTTGGTGTTGTTATGTAATATATACAATGGAGATTTTTAAAAAATACGCATTCCCCTTTGAAAACATTGAAGTTAACTATTAAAAGATTTAGATATTTTGTAATTTAAATCCAATTATTTCCGTAAGCATGGTATTTAGATTCGTACCCATGATGCCATGTACTAAAACTTGCAGTACATTATAATTTGTATGTATCAAGTTTAATTCAGCATTAAGTTGACTACTGCACATTTTCCTGATGCTGTGGTAACAGTTTCCTTTTTATAATTGGTTTGTTTCTTTTAATCTGTTCAAGGCATTAAACATGTTTCTTTATGTTTCTTCAATTAAAAGTGAAATAGAGCTACAATAAATCAATATCTGAAGTCAGAATAATCCATAAATAACAGTAAAACACGAACAACGCTTAATAACATAATTGTAATGTTTACGTAATTTGTTATGTAAAGGAACTAAAATGTAAAAGACCAATTACCGTAATAGCAAAGTGGTTTTAAATTGGAAATATGAATCTTAGAGTTAGTGGTTACAGATAGTTATGATAAGCAGCAGATTTTAAAGAGAGTTTTATAGATTACACAAATATCTTATTGCTTTTGGTCGTATAAAACGGAAATTAGAAAATTGAATATATGAATTGAGTTGTTTTAAATTACTGCAGGGAATGTTACTGTTTAATAAAGCTAATATTTTTTTCTTGTGTACAAACAAACTCGATCTTGGATTCGTTCAATTCTTAATGTTGAGAGAATTTAAACAAACGTGGTTGTGTCGGGCAAAATCAAAGACAAACAGGTTTGAAGCACTTTACGAACGATTTTCAAGAAGAAGCTCACTTAGTTTATTCTAAAACCTGTTTAAGTAAAAGCTTCAAAATATGTTTTTCGCTCAAAATGTCTATTAGTCTATTGGTTCTATTAGGTCTCTCGTGCAAAGAAAAATGCTAAAGTACTGTAACTGAAGTATACATATGTCCATGTACATATTTCAAGCAATCTAAATATGGCATAACTTCATTAAACCCGGGTCGCATATAAACGTTTAAATAATAATGATCAATATGCAACTCTTTGAAAAGTGTATGTCTGATGCCAAGCTGATTTGTCTACAAAGTTCAAGAAGAACGTTATTGAAATATTACCTTACATATGTACACACATATAAAATGTAGAAATGCTGTCAATATTTGGCAATTAATTGAACTTTTTATCCCTCCGCAAATCAAATAATCTCAAAATAAAATGAAATCTAAGTGGAAGTTTCATAACGGTTTTTGACACGCTCAGTAGATTAAATTTCTTTTAGCAGTACATTTTAATATTTACTTTCTATTAGAGAATGGTTCTGAAATATACTTGGGTGAATTATATACACATCTTGAAGACACCACTTGGCCAATGGTCAGATTTCCTTTCAGAAAGTATGTCAATTATATGTGCATACATGTATATTTACAATTGTCATTGTTACTCCATCTATAACACATTTTGAGCAATTTCATGTTACAGTGTTATAGATAATAATTGACGTCATCATGTAAATACGTCATTTACTTGTCAAATCATGGCGTTTGAATACACTACAATAAAAAGTTCCTTCTGATGTTAACTTTTTATGGTTAAATACAATGAGGAATTAATATTATCATGTGCAACAGTTCATCAACGTAGACGTGGTTTATTATGTAATTTTAAATTTCTCAAAGTAGTATAAATAAAACTTATGGTGAGTGGAAGAACTATTTTGTTTATCGTTTATGCTTCTGTATGTGATTCGGGACATGGTTGTGGTCGCTGCCATTTTTCTGACGGTGGTGTCGAGGCAAAATAAAAATTAAATGTTTCAAAATACACACACAGTATTACGTATTTAGCTTTTTTTTAATTGAAGATTGTAAATATAAGAAATGACATTCTTTTTTTTCGTTATCGATGCAAGTATGAATAACAATGGCAGCCAAATTATACATGTCATGCAATTTGGACTGGCCATTGCTATTCATACTTACATCGATAAAGAAAAAAAAGAATGTATTTCTTAAATATTCTAAGTTATGCATAACTAGGTTTTGTGTACACAATAATAATAAACGTGAACATTACTGGTCAGTGACTGTAAAGACTGGACGTAGCATTAGCTTGATGCTCAACTTAGTGACTCCAATGCCTGTTTTTTTTAGTATTAAATTACTTTTTCATTGGTGACTCTAATGAATGGAAGTGCATTAACTTGCACTTTGTTTGCGTATAAGGTGACTGGGGTGGCATTAATTTGCTCCTTTGTGTGTAACTGCTAGACTAGAAATGACACTCGCTTGCTCTTTTATGGATGACAAGAAGACATGGAGGTGGCAGTAGCTTTTTTGTCCCCCGCCGCAACGCGGAGCGAGGACATAGAAATGCCGGGCGTCCGTCCGTCCGTGTGTCCGTGCGTCCGTGCGTCACACTTTTTTGTAAGCGCTCTAATGCCTATAAATTTTGACGGATTTACATGAAATTTATACCAAATGTTTATACCACTAATACCTTGGTCCAGTTCGAAAATAAGCCTTGGTCGATACTTTTTGTTGGAGTTATGGGACTTTGACCACAATAATGACTCCGTTTTATCCAAAAATTGACCTTGTAAGCGCTCTCATGCCTGCAAATTTTGACAGATTTTCATGAAATTTATACCAAATGTTTACACTACTAATACCTTGGTCAATTTAGAAAATCAGCATTGGTCGATACTTTTTGTTGGAGTTATGGGACTTTGACCACAATAATGACTCCGTTTTATCCAAAACTTGACCTTGTAAGCGCTCCTATGCCTACAAATTTTGACGGATTTTCATGAAATTTATACCAAATGTTTATACCACTAATACCTTGGTCAAGTTCGTAAATCAGCCTTGGTCGATACTTTTTGTTTGAGTTATGGGACTTTGACCACAATAATGACTCTGTTTATCCAAAAATTGACATTGTAAGCGCTCTCATGCCTACAAATTTTGACGGATTTACATGAAATTTATACCAAATGTTTATACCACTAATACCTTGGTCAAGTTCGTGAATCAGCCTTGGTCGATACTTTTTGTTTGAGTTATGGGACTTTGACCACAATGACTCTGTTTATCCAAAAATTGACATTGTAAGCGCTCTCATGCCTACAAATTTTGACGGATTTACATGAAATTTATACCAAATGTTCACACCACTAATACCTTGGTCAATATTACAATTTCCTATATAATATACTAGTATACTGCTTGACCGGCGGAGGACCCAGGAATTCTATTCTTGTTTCTATTGGTGACTGACTCCAGGGGCTGGAAGTTACATTAACATTTTTTTTTTTTTTTTTTTTTTTTTTTTTTTTTTTTTTTTTTTTTCTTAGCCTTAAATGGAATACAGTGTAAAATGTTGGTAACATTTTACTGGCATTTAAAAGCAGGTGACATTATCCAGATGTGGCCTTGAAGACAGGTTTGACTGCAACGTAGCTGGAAAACATGAGGTTGTCAATAACACATGCCACCAAAAAGACGATACAACAAACAAATGAAACAAGAAAACTTCGTTCTACTTCAAATAGAAATTTTGAACCACAGGTGGAGATAGATTCTATTAATATTGTAAACACTGATTATAAAACTACCCTTTTAGACTGGGTACTTGATATAAAATGTAATTCACAAAGTGGGATTCAATCACGTGGTCTAAGTTGTTTTAGGGGCGCTCTAATCTTCGCAATTATTTTACAGCCACTGATGATGCCTAAAACGCAGAAAAACAAAAATATTTGTAAGGAAATGACCATAAATATTTAGTTAAATATCTTTCTTCAATCTCAATATTTACCAGACACGCATGTATTAAACTCTGTATTGACAAGGTGGGTCGGTGGGTGTATCAGTAGTAATTTCACAGCTTATTTTTTACTTAGACGTTTATGATTATAACATTACTCCTTGAGACTTAAGTACATATAACGTATAATGATTAATGTTAAGATTAATTAACAAAACCAAACATATTCAGTTAATTAAAGTATATCCCCTGTCAAAGTGTACATAAACTAGAAAAATTTGTTAATCAAAAACAAACATACCAAAATTAACAAATAATTATGAGCAACGCCATACCTGCACATTCTATGTTTTCAAAACAAAATATGCTTATGCTACAGTCACACACGGCCGGATTTCGAACCGGTTCAACTGTATCAACTCGGTTCTACCTGTATACACCCGCATTGACCCGCATCATAACCCGTGTCAATTCCTGATGGATTCCGGGTGCTACGATACGGCAGGGAAAAAGTTTTGGACATGTTCAAAATTTCTGCACGGATTTCAATTCCGTTTTGATATCTGTATTGACCCGCATCGACCCTCACTGACCCGCCTCGACCCGCTTCAACCCGCAGCGTAAAAACGCAGCGACCCTTATTGTATACCGCATTACCATAATACCATAATACGATACGGGTCGAAGCGGGTCTATAGGGGTTGAAGAGGTTTTAGTTAAGGATTAAAGCAGATTTCTATACGGTTCAAGACGTGTAAATACGGGTTATGATGCGAGTCAATGCGGGTGTATACGGGTAGAACCGGGTCGATACAGTTTTAAATCCGTATGGAACCGGTTCGAAATCCGGCCGTGTGTGACTGTAGCATAAATTACCTCCATTCCGGGACTATTCCGGCTCATTTTCACCCGGACAAATCCGCTTCGTGACCCGCCGTGTGTGACTGTAGCATTACAATGTTCATTTTTATTAACAGACGTCATTAAATCAGACAATATACATTCTCATTAAAGAGACGTCATTAGATAGCAAAGACAATTTCCATTGTCATTAGGTCAACGTCATCATACAGCAAAATGCCAATTTCAATAACTTTAATTTTCATTGAATAGACGTCAGCATTTAGCAAAGACAATGTTAACAGTGTTGTTTTCAAATTAAATCCTTTACCATTTACTGTGTCAATAACGTTTTACATGACAATAATCAAGTGCAATGAACTGGCTCACGACTAAACTTCTTTAAAAAAATCATGTTTCATCAAAACTTACTTAAAAGTGTAATGGAATGTTTAATTGACACCATTTAAATATTAGTATAGTAATAGTACGACATTTAGGTCCTGCCTGACCCTTCGGGTAGGTTAACCAAATATTTAAATCTCTACAAGACACCTCAAGTCCTTGTTTATAAACAGTAATAGGAAAGTCGTTTTGATACTTAACGAGTGACAGACCTTATTTCCATTTGTCAATAAAATTTTTAAATGACGAAACAACTTAAGTAATAAACAATCAGATATTTCACTCTTGTCGTTTATGATGGCCGAATTATGACGTCAGTTGTTAATCTCCGTGCGCACTACATAACCGCGATTTCATTCTTATGTTATAGCAGTAGGAAAGCTCCAATCGAATTACTTCGGCGGGTACATTTCGTCAGAGCTGTTTATTTACAAACGATGTGCCAACATTTATCTACATAATACAAAAACTTGTATACAGGAGTTTTAAGAGCCTCATCTGTCAGAAGCCCCTTGATAAGACCTTGGATTCCGTTGCGTCTTATCTTAGCTCATTGCGTCTTTTTCGGCAAATTGGTCTTGCCAATTGAGAAAATTGTGGTATCGTTCACACGTGACTGACCGACAACCTGCCTGCTCTACTCTTGGATACGAGATTTTAACATCCATAATTATAATTGTAAATAATATAAGAAACATATAAACACTTACTAGTATTGTTTTAATTCATCTGCGTTTGAATGTTGATTTATGTGTTTTACAAATTATTAGTGGCTTGCTAAGATGCATTGTCAAAAACGCCTCGTTTAGTACCACGTTTATTCAATGGAGGTAATCTCAACAGCCGAATTGTTTGAATGGACCTTTTTGCAAATAGATAGTAAAATGTACTTCCGAAGAAAGAGTTCGCAATGTATATTTCAATCCTTTTTATCTAAGTCATGTTAGAATTGAAATGATCAACATTTACCAAAAAATAATAGCGCAGGAGTAAAAGAAAGGCAAAGAAACAGTTTCAGTATGAATTTGCGACAAATTGTGTGATATTAAAGAAATTTACACTAAAATAGTTTATAACCCTTAAAACAGCTAAAAAGACCCATATTATAACCAAATTATACGTGGATAACTATGATTTTGTTGGGTAGGACATCGTTTAAATAATAAAACGTATTGCCATGTAATGATGAAATACGGTACGTTAATCGGCATATTTCTTGGTCCAATTCTCCACCAGGACAGATAGATTTAAGTCGAGTAAGTCAATCGACAGGTATTCGAGTCGAGACATTTCTATAAACTCTAGGAATTCTAAACACATGTTAACGTGACTTAACTGTTTCTGATCTGATTTATACTAGATGATTCAGATTGCTAAATAATTACACCGACCAAACAATCGAGGATAAATAATAGTTCATTATGGAACAGATTCAACCAGCGAAATGAAAAACCTCGCACTCGTTCGAACGGACTTGGATAGAGGCAACGCCTCTTCCTGTTTTTATGTCGGCATGTTACATTAAGGCTAAAGTAATTGTTACGCAAAGCCTCTAAATTGGAGAGAGAACCATGCTTGGTAAAACTAGTATAGTCTTTATTTGATCAATGTTCTTGCATCTGTACGTTACCACAGAAACAAATGAATTAAATCTTAAATTTCGACACATGATTCAGCATAACTGACCAAATCGTGACTCAAAAGAATTTGTCAAATTTCCTAATGAATTTAAACGTTTACTCCGGTAAAAAGGTTCATTTATCACTCCTACTACTAAGTAAACTCTCAATTATATTGATGGAAATGTGGATGGAAATAACAAAGCTGAATTAAATATAATAGGAACTCCATGGAATAAAATTATTGATGTAATGAAAGGTTTTTTGTAATATATCTTTACATAGCGCGATAATGAGAATTTTACAAACAATACCGAGGACTCTGAAGTGAAACTGATTCTTCATACCGATTTTAATTGACAGTTTATGAATTGTTTCTCAAAAAGACCTTTTGTTCTGGTGTATTACATAAAGTCTAGCAATTTTACACTCCTGGGGGAGATTATTGACAAACTGTACGTGTTAAATTCATGTTGTCTGATACCAGCAGTTGAAATTCAAATTATTTTATATAACCTTTACAAATAGGAAATATGAAACATTTAAAACTCCCATTTGTTACACGGATTTCAATGTAAATATCATCGAG
The DNA here is from genome assembly GCA_021292105.1 of Anadara kagoshimensis. NCBI lineage: Eukaryota > Metazoa > Mollusca > Bivalvia > Arcoida > Arcidae > Anadara > Anadara kagoshimensis. The sequence continues at coordinate 39,862,571 of CM037857.1, forward strand.
GTATAATGAGGTAAAATCAAGCAGCGACATCAAATAATTCATCAAGAATCGTATTTACATTTAATCTACGGAATTTAGCAGCTAAATTATTATATATTGTTCTAAATGAAATATATAGACTGTTGCAGGTAAGCATCGTGTACCTTGCAATATCATAACGCAATTTATCTACACACGAAATTCTAAGAAAACTTAGATGCACATGCAGAAGCTGCAAACCACTATGTACATACAAGAGCTGTTCAATTTATAACTAAACACTTATCATGCGTGATTTTTTTTTACTTTTTCACGCATGAATCCCGTACAAAACAATTTTCCTTGTCAGATATATGACAGAGCTACATAAATAAGACAATTTCGAGTTGGGCAAAGCGTTGTAGAATGGTATATCACTGCCAAGTTTTACTATATAGAACCTTTGTTACAGTGAAATCTGAATTAATTCTCAGCGGGAAATCAAAAGTGTTCCGATATAAATTGAACCGATTTCGTACCAACTAGATCACAATCAGGAATAGCATATTACATTCAGTTTTATACATTTTACTTTTTAACTACTGAAATATATTTAAATATTGATGGTCTTATTTTCATATATTTTTACTATATATTTTCAAATTGTTCCTAAATTTCTTCACATTTCAAATGGTTCACCTTTAAATATAGAAAATAGACATTTCTCCTCATTTTGCTTCTTTTACATTAACTTGGTCTTTCTCGACACAACAGGTGTCAGTTTGTTGCAAAATTGACGTTTAGACGACCACGCCAACAAATGTTCCAAAACTGGCCGCCATCACCATACCAAAGCAGCATCAAGGCAACTAATGACGTGCTAGTGTCAGTGACGTCACTAAACGGCACAATTCAGGTCGAGTTTTCATCTTTTTGCGTCTAATTCAAGGATGTTGGGCCTTTGTCGGAACATTGTGGGCGCGGCCGGCGATACGTTAATTGATATTGAAATCTATTGTTAAAAGATCGAGGTGAATAAATGGATTAACAGTATGCATAGTTACTCGAAATTTTATCGCTTTGTAAAAAATCACTCAACGTTTAGTACAACTTCATATTCTCTGGGAATGGGGTTCGCCGCCGTACCACGTGATCAATACCTCTTAACGTTTGTGCGGAACATTTTGGAAAACGTCAACGTTACAAATTCCTGGAATAACGTCGTTTTTACGGGAAAGCGTCATATTGTGCGATTCCATGTCTATTGGAAACAAGCGTTTCACAGACACGTTAGAAGGTATCACGTGGTACAGCGGCGAATCCCATTAGCAGTCGAATTATAGCCATATGATGAATGTATACACTTTGTTGTGAGACTAACTGTGCTTGTGCGAGATCTGGACGGCGTTGTTGTATGTCACAAGTGTGGATTATTTTACAAGGATATCCCTCAATTGTACAAAGACAGAAGCGTTACGCCATGTGTTTTGGTGCTACATAATCGAGCAATTCTATATCAGCTTTAATGTTTACCTCTACGATATTAGTTACCATGACATTATTGGCATCGGGTATTCAAATTGCACCAAAATGACAGCAAACTACGAGTATTTGCCATTCATGCAATCAAGTTTGTACATAGGAGTGGAAAGTTATGATGATGGTCATAAAACTTTTTGAGGGTCCTGATAACCCTAGGCTTATCATTGTTTGTTAATGAAATATAGTCATGTATAATAAAATAAATGATGTAATGTCACTTAATTTACAAAGAAGAAAAAGCTTATTGTGAATTTTCAATATATAAAAAAATTATATGTTTTTTTACGAATTGATACAGAGTAGATGAATATCGAAACGTATTCTTAATAAAGGTTTGAGTTTTTGCATGGTCATGTAATATTAATAATCTAGAAATGTTTGATCTATTTTGGGAAGTAATTGTAAGCAATTATCTTTTTAAAAAAACTTAATATATAACCAACATCAATCAAGACTAGTTAGATATCAAAGCTATATTATTTTACTTTTCTCCTCAATGTAAAAGGCTATTTCGGTAATTAATATTTCTCCTCTTTTCCTCAAAACAACAATGTAAAAGGGTAAAAATAATAATTCGTAAAAAGTGAGACAAAGTATGTTAAAACAAATAAACAAGGATATCCATTCTTAGTTAAAGTTGGTTTATCAATGTCTTTTACTACATATATCCATAAAAATACCAATACATTTTGTGGTTTAATTCCAATAATTACAATGTTGATGGCGCTTTTATTGCCAGACCTATACCTTTTTAAGTGGAAATTACAGTAAAGTACCAGCTTAAGTTTCTATATAATTGATTTAGACGCCAGACATCGGGAAATCCATTCCGTGCGGGCTGATTTATGTAACACCGGTGCTTTATTTTGAATTACCATTGTAATTCTACATACTTTATTAGTATATATGACATCAAATGGGTTCAGTACCATTTATATGTACTCAAATATACTTTCTACAGACATAGAAATGTATATAGACTGTTACATCCAAGTAACATAAACAACATCATCCAATAGGCAAAGCAACAACAACCGTACAAATCCCAGACCAGGTCTGACCCAAAACTTGAAAGTTGGTAAGGACTGTTCTTTCGCTAGGCATTGCGAAATGAAAATCATGGTTCTTTCGGATGGGAACTAAAAATAAACAAGATTCTGTGTTACGGTGATGATCCTTTAAAAGCACGATTGATTCTATTCATTATTATACGATGAAAATGATATGCTGTCCACAAAAGAAACGTTTGAACATGATGTGTGGTGTTTATACTAATATGCCAGTGGCGGATTTAAGGGGGGTGCGTGGGTTGCAACCCCACCCCCACCCCTTTGAAAAATTTAAAAGAGAGGGAGAGAGAGCTATTGACTGATGTGACCCCCATACGTTAATGTAACAACCCATTTCTGTATCGTGTTGTTCCGGATCGCATTCACTAGACCCCACCCACGTCTCTGGAAGCTCGCGACTTCGGCGCTCGCACCTAGCATTGATATACTAGTAATTGTCAACCCCCCCCCTTTCAAAAAATTCTAAATTCCCCCCCTGTATGTGAAGATATGAAGCTATGATAAAACCATACAAAAGACAAGAACGGCCGAATTAAAATTCCTCATTAGTAGTGTTTGGACCAAAATTTTAGAAATCATGTTGAAAAGAAAAAAATCGAAATCGAAGAATAAAATGCATTTTACGAAATCCACGTCAATTAATAATTTGTGAAATGTGGAAAAACTTAGATCTCGATATATATGTAAATGGGAAATACTCAGATGTATAGCAGGTTCATCTAAATGCACTACTAAATCATTATCAGTAACTCTAACACAAATTTTGACAGTCGTCAAAGATTGTGTTCATTCTTATTCAGATAAAATATATTCTACATCTGGCATCAACCAAATGTGGATTCTTAAAAATTCTAAAGAATTACTTGAACATCTTGCTTCTAATACTTTGTGTCGTGTAAAAAGTATAACAACATTTAACTCTACACCACTATCACTCATTCTAAATTGAAAGAACGTCTTAAAGCAATTATTCACTTGTCATTGTTTTACAAGAAACGGTAACCCAAGATACAAATATCTAGTGCTGAACAGGGATTCTGGTTATTATCTCAAGCACCATACGGATTCCAAACAAAAATATACTGAAAATACCATCAACAAAATGTTGGAGTTTTTGATAGATAACATTTTTGTTGTGTTTGATAATATAATTTTCCATTTTCCATCAAACAATCGGTATACAAATTGGTACAAACTGTGCACCATTGCTTGTCGATTTGTTTTTTATTCTTATGAAGCAGAATTTATGCAGAACTTGGTTAAATCTGGAGAAAAGACTGTCGCCATTTATCCTAGAGAGCTTGAAATAAATTATATTTCTCAAGTTCTGCTTCATATTTAGACTTACACCTCAATTATGACGCCCACGAAAGGCTACATTTGAAACTTTATGACAAACGTGATGACTTCATTTTTTCTATTGTCAACTTTCCTTTTCTATGCAGCAATATACCCGCTTCTCCTGCTTATGTTGTATTTGTGTCCTAATTAATACGCTATGATAGAGGTTGATCCCTCCACGGAGACTTAGTTTAACGAAGCAAACTGCTTGCAAATAAATTGTTGTCCCAGGGATATTGCAACCCTAAGCTTATCAAGGCCCTCAAAAAGTTTTATGGTCGTCATCACAGTATTGTTGATAAGTTTGATGTCCCTGTGTCCAGGATTGTCCTGGATATATTTGACTCCCATAGTTCCATGTTCCTTTCACACAATTTTGATTACATACGTGGCGGGTATCTCATTCTTAAACAGGAGGTACTTAAACTTCCGGCCTCACTTCCCTGGTGGAAGTTCGCGTGTCTAACCTGTCGGTTCCAAAGTTTCCGAAACACCTGGCCTCACTTCCCTGGTGGAAGTTCATGTATCTAACCTAAGTATTCAGTTCCAAAATTTTCACTTTGCTTCTGGATTGTGATTCGGACATGGATTAGATGATACAATACATAACATAAAACCGTAGTGTCTACCTACTATAGACTGGAATTCATTAGGGATTTCTACATACAAATCACTCAATGATTTCCTGAGTACTAATTCATTTAATTTAACACGACAGTTTAAGTAACCAGGGCCAGGAATTAAGAATGAATGAGGATATATCCTGAGCTGTAACAAACATGTAAAACGTATCGATCCCCGAGCCTAAAACAGGTCTAATGTAGAAACATGTTATAAACCAATTTATAATACGACTTAATGGCAATGATACGCTTCCTTTTTAATCTGAGGAACGTTCATTTACCCGCGTTTTTATAGCAGATTTAGAACTCATAAATTACATTGGACACAAGAGATATATTGATTAAACAAGTGGTAACACGTTCAAAAACGAGGTTCTAAAATTGTTTGGTGGGTCAACAAATGTAACAAGTTGGAGTTGTTTTTCTATCTGGACACATCACATGGTGATCGGTGCTTTTCATATGCAAACTTATGGAGAAGATTTTTAATTGTCGACAGGAGGACTTAAAATAGTTTTGAAAAAGTCTTCTGGTGAAATGTTTTCTCTGGTACATATACGTAAATTGTTGTCCGGCCTATGGTACATGTATAGTGTTGCCGTCGTATGGTATATGTAGAATATTACCGCCCTGTTGCACCTGTAGATTTTTGCCTGGTCTATGGTTCATGTAGAGTGTTGTCCGTCCTACGTCATTTTCATAACATCTATGTCATAGAGGCTAGTTTCATAATAAAAACTACTCTGTTTTATACTTATGGATATTTTTTATTATGAAACTGGCCCCTGTGATCTATGTAAGGATCAATCAATATTTGTCGATCATAACAGGCTTGATTGAACCCGCAAACAGAATGACATCTTGACAAAGGTTTTAAGTTTTTGTCAGCAGATTGAAATGAATCACATGCAAGTTTTGCATCGGGTGATTTGATAGCGATGTTAACATCTTCTTATACTGCCATAGATGGATGTTTAACTTGCCTAACACATGCAAAAATTACATTAATTTTGAAATAAACCATACAAGTCAAAGACGAAACAGATTCGATATCTACTCGAAGCAGAAAACGCTTCTTTTTGTTATAACTAATTCAATTTATTTTAGAAATAGTACCACGCTTTCGTGAGAGTATAGTAAGCTTATTGAAAGTGAGCAAAAACTCGGATCGACGGAAGTAATGTAAGCTTTAATGCAAATGTCAGAATGATGATATAGGATAAAAACAATGCAAGGTAAAGTTAATGAGTCTATTAAAGACATCTTAAACTTATCAATGTGTGTAATTCACGTAAGCATTAGCTGTTTGTACACATTTTTTTAGTAAAGGGGTACAAACAAAATTGGTATCAAATGTCTTGCATGAGGAGATGCCGTAAATGTTGCCTAATGCTTCATATTATCCTGATTATATAATGGCTATTAAAAGTGTATCAAACACTGGGAATTTCACTAATATTTCTATGAAAACAACAAACAAACTGGAGTTTTTACATGGTTAAGCCGAGGAAACTGCTGCCTGGACTTCAACAAAATCCCGTTGTAGACTACAAACAATCCGGACATATAAAGGTTCCGTCTTTACATGGTTAAGCCGAGGAAACTGCTGCCTGGACTTCAACAAAATCCCGGTGTAGACTACAAACAATCCGGACATATAAAGGTTCCGTCTTTACATGGTTAAGCTGAGGAAACTGCTGCCTGGACTTCAACAAAATCCCGGTGTAGACTACAAACAATCCGGACATATAAAGGTTCCGTCTTTACATGGTTAAGCCGAGGAAACTGATGTCTGGACTTTAACAAAATCCCGGTGTAGACTACAATCCGGACATATAAAGGTTCCGTCTTTACATGGTTAAGCCGAGGAAACTGCTGCCTGGACTTCAACAAAATCCCGGTGTAGACTACAAACAATCCGGACATATAAAGGTTCCGTCTTTACATGGTTAAGCTGAGGAAACTGCTGCCTGGACTTCAACAAAATCCCGGTGTAGACTACAAACAATCCGGACATATAAAGGTTCCGTCTTTACATGGTTAAGCCGAGGAAACTGATGTCTGGACTTTAACAAAATCCCGGTGTAGACTACAATCCGGACATATAAAGGTTCCGTCTTTACATGGTTAAGCCGAGGAAACTGCTGCCTGGACTTCAACAAAATCCCGGTGTAGACTACAAACAATCCGGACATATTTAAAGGTTCCGTCTTTACATGGTTAAGCCGAGGAAACTGTTGTATGCCAACTACGTCTTGTTTTAAAGTTACATACCGTATAAACAAACATCCAAATAGATTGCAATGACGGACGAAATTGAAATGTCGAAATATCAATAATTCTAGTGGTATAATTTGTAAAATATTGTCTATTAAACAGAAGAACTGACTTGTTCTACATTTGTTCGAATTTTGAATCATGTTAATTGCCAAGTACTTCCATAGAAAATTGCATTAAAGTATGCTTATTGTCAGAAGTCCATAGTATTTTTTGCATAAACGGACTTGTTTAATGACCTAGACAAGCTTTTCAATTTTGTCTTTTTTCTAATCATTATAAGAAAATAGAACAGTGTTACCTTGGTCGATGATAACATTTGTAAGAAATACCAGCATAGCTCGAAACAAGTAAACGGAATGTACCAAGCTGAGTTCGACACATATATGTAACTGATTGTTAAGATATGTTTGATCAGTTATAAACACGGTGATGTGAGTAGCATCCTTCCTGTGTTAGCGGTAGGTAGACAGGTAAAATTACCACACAATGCAGTACCAAAGTAGATCTAAGTAAAGTGGTGTGTCTCAGGAAATCCAAAAATATCTCAAAACATGATCAAAGAAATCAGAAATCAAATGAACAGGGAGAAATATCTCCAGATATTAGTTAAATGCCGATATCAATTACACGCTTCCTGTTATGACAGCATGGCTCTGACGTCATCAATAAGTGTTGATCAGTGTACCAAGGTCATTCAAAAATGAGTAAACTTAGGTCATACATTATACTGTATAGGATATGCATACGTTTTGTGACAACATATATCGGTAAACAACATTGACCTGTCCACTTGACCTTTCATTAGAATATTCATACAGGAGGGTCCACCCAATAAATGGGTAGTGTTAAGATCCAAGTTAATACATACACGTTGCACAGGTGTACTTTATGAGGTGAGTATATCTCATGATGTATATAAAATAAACACTTGTGTTTCCTATAGATAGATGTGCTCATGAAAGGTCAAGCGGACAGGTCAAAGTTGTTTGCCTACACCAATCTCGTTAAATTTTTAACTCTACAGTTCATTATTTTTGCTCAATATTAACAGGTCATGTGTGACATTACTAATTTATTTATGTTAACAACTAATGTAAACATTTATTGAATTCAAGTCACTATCCTTCCTTATATAACAGTGAACTAGTACTAAGGTAAATATAAAACGGCTGTCAGTTCAATTCAAAGACTTAAGAAATGCACTATGTCTGAATGCATTCATTTCAGTCAACCCATGACCAAATATAAGTACTTCATATGCTTCTATTAATTATGTTGTGTCGCCAATTTGTAGAATTTTACTATATATGGATGTGTTATGGATCCGACATATATAACAATTATAATGGTCTCAATACGGCATTGGGGATATTGACAAAAATGAGATAAATAATGGTCTAAGTATACGAATGTAACTAAACAGTATTAAACAAAATTATATGTTTTACAAGTTAACCAACTTATACTAATTAATGTGGAAGAAAAACCGGAGACTTCGATAAAAAATCAGCGAGATCATACCTTCTTGTACACTTAGACAGTACTAGTTTACGCCGATGGTGGTCATACCCGTGTCGTGTACTAGTGTACGCCGATGGTAGTCAAAACTGTGTCGTATACTAGTGTACGCCGATGGTAGTCAAATCTGTGTCGTATACTAGTGTACGCCGATAGTAGTCAAAACCGTGTCATGTACTAGTGTACGCCGATAGTAGTCAAACCCTTGTCGTGTACTAGTGTACGCTGATGGTAGCCAAATCTGTGTCGTGTACTAGTGTACGCCGATGGTAGTCAAACCCGTGTCGTATACTAGTGTACGCCGATAGTAGTCAAATCTGTGTCGTATACTAGTGTACGCCGATAGTAGTCAAACCCGTGTCGTATACTAGTGTACGCCGATAGTAGTCAAACCCTTGTCGTGTACTAGTGTACGCCGATGGTAGCCAAATCTGTGTCGTGTACTAGTGTACGCCGATGGTGGTCAAACCCGTGTCGTGTACTAGTGTACGCCGATGGTAGTCAAACCCGTGTCGTATACTAGTGTACGCCGATGGTAATCAAACCCGTGTCGTATACTAGTGTACGCCGATGGTGGTCAAAACCGTGTCGTGTACTAGTGTACGCCGATGGTAGTCAAACCCGTGTCGTATACTAGTGTACGCCGATGGTAGTCAAACCCGTGTCGTATACTAGTGTACGCCGATGGTAGTCAAACCCGTCTCGTATACTAGTGTACGCCGATGGTAGTCAAAACCGTGTCGTGTACTAGTGTATGCCGATGGTAGTCAAACCCGTGTCGTATACTAGTGTACGCCGATGGTAGTCAAACCCGTGTCGTGTACTAGTGTATGCCGATGGTAGTCAAACCCGTGTCGTATACTAGTGTACGCCGATGGTAGTCAAACCCGTGTCGTGTACTAGTGTACGCCGATGGTAATCAAACCCGTGTCGTATACTAGTGTACGCCGATGGTGGTCAAAACCGTGTCGTGTACTAGTGTACGCCGATGGTAGTCAAACCCGTGTCGTATACTAGTGTACGCCGATGGTAGTCAAACCCGTGTCGTATACTAGTGTACGCCGATGGTAGTCAAACCCGTCTCGTATACTAGTGTACGCCGATGGTAGTCAAAACCGTGTCGTGTACTAGTGTATGCCGATGGTAGTCAAACCCGTGTCGTATACTAGTGTACGCCGATGGTAGTCAAACCCGTGTCGTGTACTAGTGTACGCCGATGGTATTCAAACCCGTGTCGTGTACTAGTGTGCGCCGATAGTAGTCAAACCCCTGTCGTGTTCTAGTGTACGCCGATGGTAGTCAAACCCGTGTCGTGTACTACTGTACGCCGATGGTAGTCAAATCCGTGTCGTGTACTAGTGTACGCCGATGGTAGTCAAACCCGTGTCGTATTGTTGTTGAAGTGCTATTGCGCTCACCACTCCGTTTGTTCGACCATGACAAAAGGGTTTGTTACGAAGCTTCAAACAAGATATGGGAGTTCTGTCATAAGCAATGTTTGTCTAACTAATAAGTGTGTTCAAATTTAGCTCCTCAAATAAAGACCCTTAGAATCAGACTCAATTCCTAACAATATCCAAATAGACACTCTGACATTCCATGTAGAATTTAAAAAAAAATTGTGATAAATGCCATTTCTTTTATAGTAAATATATTGTCGGGCAAAAGTAGAAGAAACTTAAATGGACCCGACTTCGGACATCAAATAAATCCACATCTGAGGTAAATGTCATTTATCTTATTTGGATTATACTGTTGGTTCAGTTATAGGCAGCTTGAAATATTGTCAAATAATTAAAAAGACACCACTGCAGGCTAAACTTGATCAAATACGTCCTTTATTTCTGTCTTCGTTTATTACAAATAGCTTAATGACTTGGAGCAATTATATTATAAACTGTGTGGTAAGTCACTGTACAGTGTCTGTAATTAGATCTGTCATACGACAGCTTCAATGACATCACCCACGCAGTATGTGGAATAAGAAATTGTCTCCGACCTTGGGAATTCTCTTCATATGTTATGAAGCAATGACTGACAAAAACTGGCATACAGGGGCTCATTAGACTAAAGAAGGACAGGAATCGGAAATACAAAACAATGACATATTGAATATATATACAATCATATTTAAGTTATTTCATTTACTTTCAGATAATATTTACGAAAACAATTCTAAAAATAACAATTATTTAGAAAAGGTTATTTTGATTTCAAGAAAAAAAGCAGGGAGTGTAATATTATATTGTTGTCGCGTTTGAGTCATTAATGGCGTCGAGTGCGAAAAAACTTGTTTAGATCAAAAATGAAAGTCTTATTGTCCAGGAATATTTTACTTATTCTTTATACAATATATATGTTACAAATATAAACAAAACAACCTTGACAAATAAAAACTAAAAGTTAAAAATGTACTGGACAATAACCAATGCTGAACAAGAGACACCATTAACAAGAAACAAATAAACAGAACAAGAAAATATAAATACGTATTTGGACTACTGATTATGGAAATTACAGACATTGTGAGGGCATGATAATAGTAAAATTGGCCGGTACTCGTTCATCCACTTAAGTTTTTACAGCCAGTGACACATAAATAATTTTCCATTTTTTGTTGGACAAAACTTCATGTCCACTGACGAAAATGGATTTGGATTAGGATGAGCAATCACCATATGCCAATAAGTATACGATGTTTGATTTTGTACATCCTGTTTGTTGGCTTTATTAACCAAAATTTTACGTTTCATGTTTTCGAGGTATGCCGTATGATGTGTTATATGCAAGAGCCACCATAGCTTATCAAGGTTGCATTTTTATTATTGCTATGTCCTGTTGAGTTGAGTTGAGTAATGGTATTTAACGTCCCAGTCAAGAATATTTCGCTTATATCGACACGTCGCAAGCTATATGCGAAGGTGCAAAAATTTTGCCTGTGTGTTGCGCTGATGGCATTATAGAACAGGGTTCTTTAGCGTGCCAAAAGCTACCAAGATACGGGACCTCGTTTTATTTTAAGTTCCCATCCGAAAGAACCGCGACCTTTATTTCGTAATGCCGAGCGCTTGGCGAAAGAACAGTCACTACCAACGACCTCCCACTTACGGAGCGAGCACTCTACCAAGCTATGTCCTGTTGAAATTTTGTTGATTATCGTTATGTATTAATTATAACTCCGGTTCTGATGCATCAAACTATTTTCAACAATCAAAATCAAACATACTAATCCATGTCCGAATCACAATCCAGAAGCAAAGAAAAAACTTTGGAACTGACTGAAAGGTTAAACACGAGAACTTCCACCAGGAAAGTGAGACAGGGGGCTTCGGAAGGGTAAGGGAAAATATTAATTTGTTTCAACTGAAAGTCAAAGTAAAGTATTCTCAGAATGTGTTTTACTTTCTTTTGTCGATTTATTTTGTCTATTTCTTGTATTGTTATGTTCTTGAATATTGTTAAAACAATTATTTTCACTGTCATGTGTTGATTTTGAATTTTTATAAAAACAATGCATTTTAAAACAGCGCATGACATCACTATCACACCTTCTATCTTCAATTTTCACTAACAATTACGTTGATAAATAAGATTTATGACATCTTGACATAACGGATAAAATGCATCATTTACCTAATGGGTGCATGATTTGCACGATTTAGTTACCGTATAAAAGGTTTGTATCTCAGAAATTAATCTATGTCAGGAACATCATGACACAGTCAAATTATTTTCTGTCACATTTTAAATGCGCATATGGTTGAACCACTGGTTGTGAAATAATAAAAAACTAACATACTAATCCATATCCGAATCACAATCCAGAAGCAAATAGAACACTTTGAAACTGACATGTTTAAAATGTTACCGGGGAAGTCACTTCGGGTACTCCGGAAGGATGAGAACCTCCTATTCAGCTAGCTACATTCGCCACGTGTGCAATCAAAATTGAGCGAGAGGTGAGAAATGAGTTGGAGATTCTCCAATATTACATCATTGGTGCTTAAAGTTTTTTCATAAATGTTATTTTCTTTTGTCTTGTTTTGGCGTTTCTTTTTTAACTCATAATCTATACCAAACCATTTAAGGAAGACCGACACACACGCCAGCACTATTCTATCTGTAATAAATAATTGAAACTGAAACAAGAAATATATGTCCGTAGCCTGTGGAGTAATTTGTAGACATCGTGCTGCTAGTCCTCGTCGTGGAACTTCCGCCTTCTAAGTTATATGGTTGCGTTCGATTAGCTCGCCAGTTGAACTTACGGGTATTTGTCTACAATTTTCTATGTGCGCATTCATTGTCCGTTTAATGTTCTTATCATCTGAATCATCGACTATAGCATTTAGGGAATATTCCTCTGTTGGCAGCCAACCTAATTGCGAAGTATTTGCAAATTTTATAAGCTGGTTTTTTTTTAACTTATATTGTTTTCAGTTCTAGGTTACGTCGATTGTTTCGAAATTTAGGTTAATGTCTACTGTCTAATTTCAAAATAAATACTATTTTCGAAAATGACCACAGATTTTAACTACTACTATTTGTTTGATATTATGGGTTGCCAAATACAAGGTTTTTCTGAAATAAACTTACTGTTTATTTAGCCTATTTCGGAGAAAGCAAGATCGCAAAATACTCTATAAATTTCAATACGACGGGTACAAATCAATGATTTTTTTTACTTACATGAGCCGAGTCGTAACTGAAAATTTCTGTTTCGGTTCCATCCTTGCTTAATATTTCATTTTACGCGACAAAATATAACCTGGGTGGGTGTTTACAATGGTAATCTTTTTTACGAAATGGCGGGGTTCTTTATTTTACGTAGTCATGACGAAAGAGTCGACTATTTACGTAGGTTAGTGCAGCTCAAGAACTGATTGATTTTTGCGTAACCGGGACGACCAAAATCAATTTAATAAAGTAATAAAGTGAACTACCTTTCTGCATTTTCAAACTTTTGAAAAAATTGACGTAAATTCAAACTTTTAAACTCAACCCGACCTTTGAACTACCCTTCATTGTACCCCTCGCAAACCTACGTAAATAATAAATTCTTCCGTCATCATTACGTCACACGAAAGACTCCGCCATTTTGTCAAAATTTTTACCATTGTAAACACCCACCCAAAACACGTTTTGGTGCATTAAAGGAGTTATAATGCACGGATTAGATCGAAATAAGGATTATTAGCAACGACTCGGCTCATGTAAGTAGATGATTATTTGATTTTTAATCGTGCCATTCAAATCTTTGAGATATTAGCGTTATTCCTTTCTCTCCAGCCGAGTAAACGGACAACAATTACGCAACTTTAAATAACAACACTTGATATTGTTGTCTTATTATATTCAATGCTCTTCCGAAGTCTGGAGTTTATCTGTTTATGATAAGCGTTATTTTTCTTGTTTCCCATTTGTTTATTTTTTTCTTTTGGTTATATTTACTACAATTAAATTTTTCTGTAAAGGCCACATAAGGGAACCAGTAAAAGTGGCCTTTATGGACAGGCGACCTTTATATATAGAAATTCAAATAATATGAATAAAGAACAATTGAGATACAATTCTACTGGTCTTTATAAGCAGGTGGCCCTTATATAGATGTGACATTTAATGCAGGTGGGACTGTATTATCAAGTTCATGTTTTACATCTGCAAATCCTTTATTCAAAACAAGTATAAGAACGGACGTCATAATAAATTAAAACACTGTTAAAAACAAAGTAATTTCAGTTAATTATGTTTTTTGGAACCTGTGAAATCGATATCAATCCTCTCGATAATCTTAAATGAGTTGTGACACCTAGGCGCGTAGCTCCCTATTTGTCAGTACGCCACGGCGTCCACATAATGTTTTCTATTGACCGATCAAATGAACACTCCAATAAATTAAAATACAACTTTGATTCAAGTGAGTCAAAACAGATCCCAGTTGTTTAAGCAATCTGCAGGTTCCAGAAAAAACTGACCTTCAGTAAAATAACTTTAAAACCTCGTCTTCAGATTCCGGCATCTTCATTTTTTAAACAATTGGGACTAGGTTGCACATTTTGACATCAATATTTCATACTTCTCCCCTGACCCTCTAGCATGCCGTTGGTGCGAAATTGTACTCTTATTTAAAATCACATCATTTCACCTTGCTACGTGACTGACACTTTTGAACTATATGAAATAGTGCAACAGTATCGAATACGGCATTGTATGAGTTAGCAGCTGTTAAAGAGGAATAACTCTAACAGCCTTTGTACATATATAGGCATTGTATAACAAAAATGTATCGGCCTGTCATATCTAAAACAATTATATACAACATAATTATGTGATACAGATGGTCAAATCTGACATGGCTTGACCAGCTAGTAAAGCAGCTTAAAAGTTATCAAAAAAGCATGAAATATGCAGAAAACATGTAGTTGATTTACATAAGTGTGTATAAAAATCATCCAATAACTTTTCAATCATTTTTAAAAACACATTAGCCAGCATAAAAACAACGGAACGTTATTTAAATGAAATAAGGAAAGTTAAAATGAATCAACTTTCAATAACTTTCATTAAAAACGATACTTTAGTCCAACAATCAATAAATCTGGAATGATAAAATGTAGTTCTATCGAGGGTGCAAGTACACTTTAATACCATATTTGGCTCTCATCACCACTTCTGGCACCGGAATAACTTCATGTTTTTCATCAAGTGTTATACTAAATCTGAAATACAACAATTTATTATATTTTCAAAAAAATAGAAAACGTAAATCTTAATTCTTTATTTTTTCAAATGTCTTTTACAATATTAACTTTTTTGATAGATTGTGTTTTACCGTTTAAATTGGTTGTGAGTTGAGTTGAGTAATGGTGTTTAACGTCCCAGTCAAGAATATTTCGCTTATATCGACACGTCGCCAGCTATAGGCGAAGGTGCAGAAACTTTGCCTTTGCGTTGCGCTGATGGCATTATACAGCAGGGTTCTTTAGCGTGCCAAGCTCATCGTGACACGGGACCTCGTTTATTTTAAGTTCCCATCCGTAAGAACCGTGACTTTCATTTCGTAATGCCGAGTGCTTGGCGAAAGAACAGTCACTACCCACTTTCAAGTCTTGGGTCAGACCCGACCGAGGATCGAACCCACTTTTGGTTTTTCTATTCCCTTTGTACCATTAGTAAGGTGATGAGAAAATAAAGAGACTTCCATTTGATAAACGACACGACTGAGGACCATGTACCACTGTCATAGCATACGCTGTTTGTAACTGTGTCTTAGACATTAATGATAGTGGTTACAAAAAACCACAAAAACAGTGCTTTAATTGAACAAAAAATTCTAACTTAAAAACGGTATTAGTCAACAGTCAATGTAATCAAGAACACTTTCCTTACTTTGTGTTCATGGTTGTATGATCCACTCTTGTCTGATGTCATCAGCAACAACCGCTTTGGCAAGTATAAAGAATCAAAAACAAAAATACCAGTCTATGTGTACATCCCAATCCCAAAAGCAATAATGTAAAATGTTAACAAATTGACAAATTAAATTAACAATCAGGGTGCTCCAGAAAAGCAAGTACATCCTGCCTAGCTACACCCGCCACGTGTGTTTTCATGTTCCTGTAGTACTCCCTGCATACAATGCATTTCCTAGTATTAAAAAATATGGGTACTTGCAAGTCATTTATATATCATTTGACTTTCAACTACTGCCTTATTTACGGAGTTATAAATAATACATTCGCTGCTTATTCAACTTTGTCTTTGTAAAAGAAGTATTTGGTTATTCTATAACTTACCTGTTTACGAGCTTTGCTATCATTACTTTTATTTCATTCATTGCAAAATTCTGGCCAATACAATTTCTGAAATACAATATATAAAAATCACACTTCTGCTTGGAAGTACAATCATTTTAGAACACATGTGTCTAATTAACAATAATGCGATAATTATGATCTCCCATAAAAATTAGAACTTGATAAAATAAAAATCACAATATATCACAATATCGGCAATATTAACAAAGTTAAGAGGCAAAATGACATTTAATTAAATTACCAATGATTTAAACTGAAAATGGCAACATTTTAAAAAACGACAGATACTTAATTATCTTAAATGAGTCTTGGATCACCATATCAATGACACTGCAATACATTTCATTTACATGCAGGTCCAATATGAATGATTATGTATAATCTTATAAAATACCTTTTGTTAATATAGGTTATAGATGTAATGTCATTTTATATAGTTTCATAACTACATGTACCTTGGTCCTGCAGAAAATGGTACAAATCTGTATGGATCGATATCGGCGTCTGTGTAGATAAGCCTTTCTGGTTTGAATTCCTGAAAAATATTCAACATTAAAAACTCCAGGTACCTGCCTGATGACACTTATCCGTTTCATAAAAAAAATACCAGACGAAAATGTTCATAAAAGTAAGCGATTTGTGTTTTATTGAATAAAACAAAAGAGATGTGGTAAGAGAGTAACACGTGGTTTAATTTCTGATACTCCTGCCTGTAGCTAGCGAAACAGGGTGAGCTTACCCTTCTGGAGCACCAGCCTTCACTTCCGTGTTGGAAATTCGCGTGTTAACTAGCTTCAAAGTTTTTATTTGCTTTGGGATTATGGTTTGGACATGTTTTGGACAAATACATTGTGATTCTATGGAAATAAGACGTTTATAATGCTCACTTCCGGGTCCGGCCAAACATCCGGATGGTGGTTCATAAGATGTAACCCAATATCCACTGTTGAATTCTTTGGAATAACAACGCCATCGAATTCTGTATCCTTTGTAAGTCTTCTGTTCAAGATAGGCACAGTGGTGTAATATCTCATGACTTCTTTCATAAAAAGCTGTAAACATTTAAATCCAGACAGATCTTCCCTGTAATAAATAAAACAATAATTATTATTCAAATAAAAAACAATACACCATAGTTCGATATACGGAATTTGTGTGTACAAAACTTGTCAATAGTATGTTTTTCGTGAAAAATAGTGTAAGGGCACTAACAACACTAACAATACCAACAGTTGTTATCATTAGAAACAAACAACATGCTTTAAAAATAAACCGAACCATTAAAATTTTAAACAAAACTCAGCTGGTTATATAAGGGAAACAATGACAGGACACTATTATGTTTAAGTTAAACAACAAAATTGAAATATCTGCAAGACAGAATAAAGAAGTTGTCCAAAAATAAAGGAATTTACAAAATGGCTTTCAGTTTTCAGCAGATGCTAAATACTTGTTACAAAAGTTGTTGTATATGAAAACAAACATACCGGTCAATGTCAAAATAACAATCCCAAAAGCAAAGTGAAAACTTAAACAAACTTGCAAAATAAGAACATCCATCGGGAAAGTGAGGCTGGGTGCTCTGGAACAGTAGACATCTCATAAAAAGATTCCTTACAACTACTAGTACTTCCAATAAAATGTGATTCACATATACAGTTTATGTTTCTGGTGTATCATACATATGTAAGTAAATACCATTCAACGTCTTTTCTATCTTTTAAAACACTTTTAACTTCGTCATAAACTTTTCTTTGTTCATCCGGGTACTTTGCTAAACAATATACACCCCAGCTTAGAGCAGATGCTGTTGTATCGTGACCTAAAATTAAATTTTAATGCGAACTAAATTACAAAACAGAATAAAGCTTACTGTGTGAATAATTAAGCATTGACTGGCAATAAACAATGGAATCAAGTATACCGAACAACAATGGAATCAAGAATACCGAACAACAATGGAATCAAGTATACCGAACAACAATGGAATCACGAATACCGAACAACAATGGAATCAAGTATACCGAACAACAATGGAATCAAGTATACCGAACAACAATGGAATCAGGTATACCGAACAACAATGGAATCAAGAATACCGAACAACAATGGAATCACGAATACCGAACAACAATGGAATCAAGTATACCGAACAACAATGAAATCAAGTATACCGAACAACAATGAAATCAAGTATACCGAACAACAATGGAATCAAGTATACCGAACAACAATGGAATCAAGAATACTGAACAACAATGGAATCACGAATACCGAACAACAATGGAATCACGAATACCGAACAACAATGGAATCAAGTATACCGAACAACAATGGAATCAGGTATACCGAACAACAATGGAATCAAGAATACCGAACAACAATGGAATCACGAATACCGAACAACAATGGAATCAAGTATACCGAACAACAATGAAATCACGAATACCGAACAACAATGGAATCAAGTATACCGAACAACAATGGAATCAAGAATACCGAACAACAATGGAATCAAGTATACCGAACAACAATGAAATCAAGTATACCGAACAACAATGGAATCAAGTATACCGAACAACAATGGAATCACGAATACCGAACAACAATGGAATCACGAATACCGAACAACAATGGAATCACGAATACCGAACAACAATGGAATCAAGAATACCGAACAACAATGGAATCAAGTATACCGAACAACAATGGAATCAAGAATACCGAACAACAATGGAATCACGAATACCGAACAACAATGGAAACAAGTATACCGAACAACAATGGAATCACGAATACCGAACAACAATGGAATCAAGTATACCGAACAACAATGGAATCAAGAATACCGAACAACAATGGAATCACGAATACCGAACAACGATGGAATCAAGTATACCGAACAACAATGGAATCAAGTATACCGAACAACAATGGAATCAGGTATACCGAACAACAATGGAATCAAGTATACCGAACAACAATGAAATCAAGAATACCGAACAACAATGGAATCACGAATACCGAACAACAATGGAATCAGGTATACCGAACAACAATGGAATCAGGTATACCGAACAACAATGGAATCAGGTATACCGAACAACAATGGAATCAAGTATACCGAACAACAATGGAATCAAGAATACCGAACAACAATGGAATCAAGAATACCGAACAACAATGGAATCAGGTATACCGAACAACAATGGAATCAAGAATACCGAACAACAATGGAATCACGAATACCGAACAACAATGGAATCAAGTATACCGAACAACAATGAAATCACGAATACCGAACAACAATGGAATCACGAATACCGAACAACAATGGAATCACGAATACCGAACAACAATGGAATCAAGTATACCGAACAACGATGGAATCACGAATACCGAACAACAATGGAATCACGAATACCGAACAACAATGGAATCACGAATACCGAACAACGATGGAATCACGAATACCGAACAACAATGAAATCACGAATACCGAACAACAATGAAATCAAGAATACCGAACAACAATGAAATCACGAATACCGAACAACGATGGAATCAAGAATACCGAACAACAATGGAATCAAGAATACCGAACAACAATGGAATCAAGAATACCGAACAACAATGAAATCACGAATACCGAACAACAATGGAATCACGAATACCGAACAACGATGGAATCACGAATACCGAACAACAATGGAATCACGAATACCGAACAACAATGGAATCACGAATACCGAACAACAATGGAATCACGAATACCGAACAACAATGGAATCACGAATACCGAACAACAATGGAATCAAGTATACCGAACAACGATGGAATCACGAATACCGAACAACAATGGAATCACGAATACCGAACAACAATGGAATCACGAATACCGAACAACGATGGAATCACGAATACCGAACAACAATGAAATCACGAATACCGAACAACAATGAAATCAAGAATACCGAACAACAATGAAATCACGAATACCGAACAACAATGGAATCAAGAATACCGAACAACAATGGAATCACGAATACCGAACAACAATGGAATCAAGAATACCGAACAACGATGGAATCACGAATACCGAACAACAATGGAATCACGAATACCGAACAACAATGAAATCACGAATACCGAACAACAATGGAATCACGAATACCGAACAACAATGGAATCAAGAATACCGAACAACGATGGAATCACGAATACCGAACAACAATGGAATCACGAATACCGAACAACAATGAAATCACGAATACCGAACAACAATGGAATCACGAATACCGAACAACAATGAAATCACGAATACCGAACAACAATGGAATCACGAATACCGAACAACAATGAAATCACGAATACCGAACAACGATGGAATCAAGAATACCGAACAACGATGGAATCACGAATACCGAACAACAATGAAATCAAGAATACCGAACAACAATGGAATCAAGTATACCGAACAACAATGAAATCAAGAATACCGAACAACGATGGAATCAAGTATACCGAACAACAATGGAATCAAGAATACCGAACAACAATGGAATCACGAATACCGAACAACAATGGAATCACGAATACCGAACAACAATGAAATCAAGAATACCGAACAACGATGGAATCAAGTATACCGAACAACAATGGAATCAAGTATACCGAACAACAATGGAATCACGAATACCGAACAACAATGGAATCACGAATACCGAACAACAATGGAATCAAGTATACCGAACAACAATGGAATCAAGTATACCGAAAACAATGGAATCAAGTATACCGAACAACAATGGAATCACGAATACCGAACAACAATGGAATCACGAATACCGAACAACAATGGAATCACGAATACCGAACAACAATGGAATCACGAATACCGAACAACAATGAAATCAAGAATACCGAACAACGATGGAATCAAGTATACCGAACAACAATGGAATCAAGTATACCGAACAACAATGGAATCACGAATACCGAACAACAATGGAATCACGAATACCGAACAACAATGGAATCAAGTATACCGAACAACAATGGAATCAAGTATACCGAACAACAATGGAATCAAGTATACCGAACAACAATGGAATCAAGTATACCGAACAACAATGAAATCAAGAATACCGAACAACAATGGAATCAAGTATACCGAACAACAATGGAATCAAGTATACCGAACAACAATGGAATCAAGTATACCGAACAACAATGGAATCAAGAATACCGAACAACAATGGAATCACGAATACCGAACAACAATGGAATCACCAATACCGAACAACAATGGAATCAAGTATACCGAACAACAATGAAATCAAGTATACCGAACAACAATGGAATCAAGTATACCGAACAACAATGGAATCAAGTATACCGAACAACAATGGAATCACGAATACCGAACAACAATGGAATCACGAATACCGAACAACAATGGAATCAAGTATACCGAACAACAATGGAATCAAGTATACCGAACAACAATGGAATCAAGTATACCGAACAACAATGGAATCAAGTATACCGAACAACAATGAAATCAAGAATACCGAACAACAATGGAATCAAGTATACCGAACAACAATGGAATCAAGTATACCGAACAACAATGGAATCAAGTATACCGAACAACAATGGAATCAAGTATACCGAACAACAATGAAATCAAGAATACCGAGCAACAATGGAATCAAGAACACCGAACAACGATGGAATCAAGAATACCGAACAACAATTGAATCAAGTATACCGAACAACAATGGAATCAAGTATACCGAACAACAATGAAATCAAGAATACCGAACAACAATGGAATCAAGTATACCGAACAACGATGGAATCACGAATACCGAACAACGATGGAATCACGAATACCGAACAACAATGGAATCACGAATACCGAACAACAATGGAATCACGAATACCGAACAACAATGGAATCACGAATACCGAACAACGATGGAATCACGAATACCGAACAACAATGGAATCACGAATACCGAACAACAATGAAATCAAGAATACCGAACAACGATGGAATCAAGAATACCGAACAACGATGGAATCACGAATACCGAACAACAATGGAATCACGAATACCGAACAACAATGGAATCACGAATACCGAACAACGATGGAATCACGAAACACAACAATGAAATCAAGAATACCGAACAACGATGGAATCAAGAATACCGAACAACGATGGAATCACGAATACCGAACAACAATGGAATCACGAATACCGAACAACAATGGAATCACGAATACCGAACAACAATGGAATCAAGTATACCGAACAACAATGGAATCACGAGTACCGAACAACAATGGAATCACGAATACCGAACAACAATGGAATCAAGAATACCGAACAACAATGGAATCAAGTATACCGAACAACAATGGAATCAAGTATACCGAACAACAATGGAAGCAAGTATACCGAACAACAATGGAATCACGAATACCGAACAACAATGAAATCAAGTATACCGAACAACAATGGAATCAAGTATACCGAACAACAATGGAATCACGAATACCGAACAACAATGGAATCAAGAATACCGAACAACGATGGAATCAAGAATACCGAACAAAAATGGAATCACGAATACCGAACAACAATGGAATTACGAATACCGAACAACAATGGAATCACGAATACCGAACAACAATGGAATCACGAGTACCGAACAACAATGGAATCACGAATACCGAACAACAATGGAATCAAGAATACCGAACAACAATGGAATCACGAATACCGAACAACAATGGAATCACGAATACCGAACAACAATGGAATCAAGTATACCGAACAACAATGGAATCACGAGTACCGAACAACAATGGAATCACGAATACCGAACAACAATGGAATCAAGAATACCGAACAACAATGGAATCAAGTATACCGAACAACAATGGAAGCAAGTATACCGAACAACAATGGAATCACGAATACCGAACAACAATGAAATCAAGTATACCGAACAACAATGGAATCAAGTATACCGAACAACAATGGAATCACGAATACCGAACAACAATGGAATCAAGAATACCGAACAACGATGGAATCAAGAATACCGAACAAAAATGGAATCACGAATACCGAACAACAATGGAATTACGAATACCGAACAACAATGGAATCACGAATACCGAACAACAATGGAATCACGAATACCGAACAACAATGGAATCACGAATACCGAACAACAATGGAATCACGAATACCGAACAACAATGGAATCAAGTATACCGAACAACAATGGAATCACGAATATCGAACAACAATGGAATCAAGTATACCGAACAACAATGGAATCAGGTATACCGAACAACAATGGAATCAAGAATACCGAACAACAATGGAATCAAGAATACTGAACAACAATGGAATCACGAATACCGAACAACAATGGAATCACGAATACCGAACAACAATGGAATCACGAATACCGAACAACAATGGAATCACGAATACCGAACAACAATGGAATCAAGAATACCGAACAACAATGGAATCAAGTATACCGAACAACAATGGAAGCAAGTATACCGAACAACAATGGAATCACGAATACCAAACAACAATGGAATCACGAATACCGAACAACAATTGAATCAAGTATACCGAACAACAATGGAATCAAGTATACCGAACAACAATGAAATCAAGTATACCGAACAACAATGGAATCAGGTATACCGAACAACAATGGAATCAAGAATACCGAACAACAATGGAATCAAGAATACTGAACAACAATGGAATCACGAATACCGAACAACAATGGAATCAAGAATACCGAACAACGATGGAATCAAGAATACCGAACAACAATGGAATCACGAATACCAAACAACAATGGAATCACGAATACCGAACAACAATGGAATCAAGAATACCGAGCAACAATGGAATCAAGAATACTGAACAACAATGGAATCACGAATACCGAACAACAATGGAATCAAGAATACCGAACAACGATGGAATCAAGAATACCGAACAACAATGGAATCACGAATACCGAACAGCAATGGAATCACGAATACCGAACAACAATGGAATCACGAATACCGAACAACAATGGAATCAAGATCCATAAAACAACAAACAAAACAAATCATGAATAGAGAAAACAATGATTGTAAAACACCATTTAATTTTCAGTTCTTTGTAATTTTGGGTAAAGACATGCCAACTTTTTCGCCAAATTGAAATTCAAAGTTGAAAATGGACAATACAACATCTAAGTATAATGGTAGCATATCCTTACACTGTGGTAGGATATAAACAGACATAACTTGTTTTTATAAGTCCTACGTTTCTTGGCAACACATTTCCTTTATTATCATTATTATATGTATTGTTGTGGTCCAGTATTACAACATTAAAATAGGTTCAGTCATAATTACCTTCAAATAAAAAAGTATCAACCTCTGCCCGTATATCCAAGTCACTTAGTCCTCTACCATGTTCATCTTTAGCCGTCAGTAAAATATCCAAGAAATCTAGTCGACGTTTCTTTAACTGTTCTGGGTCTTTTGCCTTTAAAATAGCAGAGAGACATGTGTAACTGATAAACGTGCAATGGCATCAGAAAACGCAATGAAGAACAAAGAACAATACAAGTTAGTTACAGAAACAGTAAAGCAAGACAGGACAAAATAAACAAATATACCAATGTCCCAACTGTCGACTGAACGGTTTGTCAATAAATTACAGTTGCCCATCTTTCTTGTCATCAAACCAACCTTGTTTGGCTTAAATAGAGTTTGTTATGTAAATTTCTATTTCTAGTTATTTTGTAGCAGTATGTTCTTGGTGAAACTAGCTATTGTAAATACTTGTTACTCAGCTGCAATTTCTAGGATAAGCCACTTAACAAACAAACCAAGAGCAACAATGAGGCACTCTAGTTGACCCAGAAAAACAATTAAGCTTAGTTCGTTTCTATTGGTATAAACCACTGCGGAAGCTCAGCTGGTAGTGTGATCGCTCTGTTAGTGGGAGGTTATGGGTTTGATTCCCGACCGGGTCTGACCCAAGACTTGAAAGTACAGTACAGACCTGTCAAAAGTTTAACACAGAGCTATGGAAAGAAGTCGAAGCTAGGCAGTCTAGTGGCCGATATATGGTTAACTATCGACCCTAAAGGGGTAGACAATAACAGACGAAAAGCTGCCGAGGTAGAGGCAAAGAGGGGTGACGATGAGTTGTCTATTCGCCACTAACTCATCAGCTTAGTGTTAAACTTTCGACAAGTCTTTACTGTAGGTAGTGATTGTTCTTTCGCTAAGCACTCGGCATTACGAAATGAAAGTCATGGTTTTTTTCGAATGGGAACTTAAAATAAACTAGACGTGGGACGATAAAGAACACTGCTGTCTAATGCCATCAATCACAGGCAAAATTTCTGTACCTTCACTTATTATGGGCGACGCCTCGATATAAGAGAAATATTCTTGACTGAGACATTAAACACCATTACTCAATTTAACTCTATTAGTATAAGTTCTCATACTTTACCAAAACATCCTTCCTTGTAGCGATGATATTATCAGCGAAGTCGTGAACATAATCACAAAGCCGTTTGTAATGTCTTCCTTCCGGTGACAAAAAGAACAAAAAGTCTAAATATAACCATGGCTTTCTGTTTAAAAAAGAAAAAATATAATATGTTTAAATAATGAACGTATATGTGGATACCAGAATCAACCAATTAATGCAATATTTAAGTACTATAAAAATATTAATTTTTATTTCGAGATTAAATCCCTATTAATTTGTTATTTATCAACTATTACTCCTCTCTCTGGGTACCAAAAAGCCTCATTTGTGCCGATGAAGAATCAAATCTAATATCATCTTATGAAATTTAAAAATAAAATAATTTTATCACATAATTTTAACCGGACAGCAAATTCAAAAAACTCACACTACTTGACTTTGAATATATAGTCCCGATTTCATTGGAGCCACGTCATGTTTTGTAAAGAGTGTTATTAAATTAAGGTATTTTAAAACTAAATATGACATTTTGGGAGAACATAATAAATTATTTGAGTATAATGGATACAAATGAATAACAGAAATACTCACAGTGACCTTTGGATAGTCCCGTGACATAACTCTTTTACTGCTTTAACATATGGGTGGTCATCTCTGGAACAGAAACAGAGTGTTAAACATCTTGTATAAAAGAATTGTAAAGTCTTTGAATATTCGGCTGCGGTTCCTTGAGTATAGCTGCATTGTTTATTTATTTCATGATATAAATCTTACTTATTTTGACACAATAGCTTAACTTAAATTAAGCATCTGTTACATAAAAAGGGGCGTATAACATTTTGTACTAAGGAATGGGTATTAAGTTGTGTCAAAATCCTAAACGTACTTAGGATGACACACAATTGATTCCTAGACTAGAATACCAATTTTGACCATCACTTCTTATACCAGAAACAATAGCCTTTTGTGATGACATAATTAGTCCATTTTTCTATTCCATAAAACACAATAACAGAACCCTTTTTATTAAATGTTTGTAGACATATCTAATTAATTACCCTTTTTCCTGAATACGCCCTTCGTACGATAAGGCACATCTTAGCATTGTATCTAAAGTAGCCTGGCTGACAGGGTTACATACCTCTACACTTCCCGATGACGACAGAGAGGAAAGCTTATCCTATAACAAATAAAAATGTCCTTGTCAATGCAATGAACAAAAAAATGAAATTGTCAGAATTATTAGCCATCATTTTAAGACTTTTGTTATAAAGCAATTCGAACATTTTAGTTTTTTATATATTTTTTATTTGAATTCCAATACAGTTTACATTGCACATGCCCGAGTGTTGCTGCATTTAGACATTCTAAACAAGGACTAAACCATCATGATGATTTGATAGCTCCTTAATTGTCGTCATATGACGTTTGTTGTAGGTGAAACATGATACACTTACTCCTCCAAAACACCTGGTATCGCCTTTTTTCCTTCCGGTACCTATGATGTTCGTGCATAGCGTTTTAACTTTTGAACTTCAAAAACCGATTTTGCTTCTTTTGAGAAATGCTGATAACCAATAAAGAAATTAGGAGGCAAAATACACAAATTCAAAAACAAACATCCATGTTCGAATCACAATCCAAAAGCAACGTAAAAACTTTGAAACTGACAAGTTATGTTAAACTTGCACCATGGAAGTGAGGCCGGTAGCTCCGGAAGGGTTAGCACACCCTGTTTAGCTACCTACACACGCCACGTGTGTAATAAAAATTGATTGAAGAAACAATAAACAATGTGACTCACCTATATTCATGGCAATCCAGACAAACCAATACTAGTATTAAAAATGGTAAAATGGTCAAATGCTCAATTTTTATGGAGGAAAACTGTTTTCCATGTTGTCTTTTTGATACCAGTACCTACCAGAAATATGTCAGCCACTTTATTGTAGACAGATATATATGGCATTAAAATATCAAAATGAAACGCCGGTGTCAACAAACGACGATTTCTCTCCCATTTAGGCCCATTACTTATAAGCAGCCCATCACCTATAATAAATCGAAATATCGCATATATGTTTGTTGCGTTATACAAATTTTAAACGGTGAAAAGAAATATTCAATTTAGATGTTGAAATAGCACTAAGATGTTGTAAGATCAACGAAAAGTCCTAAAAATGCATGATGAACAACATATATACACTTGAATATATTAATAGTAGTTTATATTGTAAACCACATATACATGTAGCTTACCATCTCCAATTTGATTAGAGATGTTCATCTAATCACCATGAATTATACATTCCATAACAAGACCCCATAACCATACGTCGATCAATATTATAACTGAAAAATAAACACCTTGGAGCTTTTCTGAACACTTTTAGTCTACTTTGTAAAACAAAGACAAGATAAAAACTCTTCAAGAAGAAGCAGTTTGCTACCATTGTTTAGCCGAGTGATATGTATATAACTTAATGGGGAATAAAGTGTGAATGCTTACATAATTTTATTTGCTGCATCACTTTATTTTATAAATGAAGTAATTTAATTCGGCTCATGGAACACGAACGAAGGTAGCAAAACGCGGTTTCTGGACACAGGAGCACACTTTTGTCGCCTATATTGAAGCTTACAAACATAATTAATTTGTTTTGTTACACTGTTGTATTTCATATAAAGTTACAACATCTACGAGGTGTGAGGCTAGTAGCCCGCACTGCCAGTCTACAATTCTATACAAATCCGCCAGCCCGCAAATGCACATCAGCCTAGTAAGCATGTAATTGTTACGATCCTCTAATAAACATACCCAGCCATGGCATAAACATCTTGTGTATCCCTGCAGTGTTTGTAGATTTTGGTTCTGAAGATTTCAGCAATATTTTAACTGTGTCTGGGTGTGTCACCGTGAATGTTGGATAGAAAAACATCAGCCATAGATTATATACCTTTAATCTTCTCTTATACACCTCTGGAGTTATTCGGGCAAAATAACTTTCTATGTCGTTAAACTAAATATATAACAGAAATGTATCTGTATAACATATACTTGACCAATGCTTGAGCACCCAAGACCACGTTATAGCAAACCAAAAAATTAAACTACTAAACAAGACAAAATATAAACGCATATAATACCACTTTTTTTATAAAACCCCTGGCCCAAGGATCACGAACAATACTTAAGCTATTTTTTATACTTAAATCTACTTTTTTTCTTAACTCTGACAGTTAACTGAAAAAAAACTTAAAAAGTAAAAGGACAAAATTAAAGCATTTTTTACTTAATTTTAAGTTTGAACTTAGCTGTTCTTAGACAAGTATACTGACCACGGGATCACATAAGCATTGTTCGTGATCCCGAGGCCCTGATCTGTTATGGTGACAAAATCTTTCAAGTGGTTTAGTCAGGGTGACTTTTTGTTTAGGTTCTACAAATTCATATGCATTTCTTAAACAAAGCTTTTGAGTTACTAGTTCTTTAACAAAAGCAACTCCATAGTTTAAATGATATCGTACGATGTCTAATTTAGGGATACACACAAATCACACAAGCGCAAAAAGTACGTCAATGCCAGAAAGTCACAAACTGTATCATAAAAACCCGATCGCGACGAATCAGAGGACTATATTCGGTAATGTGATGAGCAACCATAGAAACGGGTCTGAAAAACTTTGCACAAAATTAGGATTCAATGAAGTACCTATTTTTAGTCGCAGAAAATGTTTTACTTGTGACCTTTACTTGTGAATATGCTTTGGTTTGGTATGCTTTCCGTTCGAATTCAGTGACGTGTCAGTGATCATGTTGAAACTTACGAATCATGATAAAACATAAATTCCGCCACCAGGACCAACACTCCATACACTTAGAGAATGTCATGTGCTACTTTTGAATTTTTATGAAATAATATAATCAAAAGTTGCACATGACAATTAATAATAATATAGTTTTCATGTGCTACTTATGAATGTATTACTAGTACTTTATAAACAAGAGGCCCATGGGCCTTAACGCTCACCTGAGGCAGAGTACATATTTTATGCAGAGGTTCAATGGTTAATGACATTAATAAATGAGAATATTAAAATTTTCAGCAGTAAGGGACAATAATATGCAAGTATTTTTGCAAATTAATTATAATTATTATTATATAAGTATGCTATATATAACATATCTAAAGTCTAGCTACAATATATTATTTATAATCAGCTAAAACATCTATATATTTAAATGTGCATTAGGCCAATACCTACAATATTCTAAGATACATGCCTAAACAAAAAGGGTATAGTTTTTTTTAGATAATTAACCATTTAAGTATTTGTTCGTGTCTCTGACCTTGACCTTTGAACCTATGACCTTCATTCTTATATCAAAATTATCGTTAGGCCAATATCTACAATATTCCAATATACATGCCTATACAAAAAGTTTATAGTTTTTGAGATAATTAACCATTTAAATATTCGTTCGTGTCTATGACCTTGACCTTTCAACCTATGACCTTCATTCATATATCAAAATTATCGTTAGGTAATACCTACAGTATTCTAATATGCAAGTCTTTAAAAAAAATTATAGTTTTTGAGATAATTAAACATTTATGTATCCGTTCGTGTCTATGACCTTGACCTATGAACCTATGACCTTCATTCATATATCAAAATTATCGTTAGGCAATACCGACAATATTCTAATATACGTGTCTATACAAAAAGTTTATAGTTTTTTGAGATAATTAACCATTTAAGTATCCGTTAGTGTCTATGACCTTGACCTTTGAACCTATGACCTTCATTTATATATCAAAATGATAGTAAGGCCAATACCTACAATATTCCAATATACATGTCTATACAAAAAGTTTATAGTTTTTGAGATAATTAACCATTTCGGTATTCATTTGCATCTATGACCTTGACCTTTGAACCTATGACCTTCATCCATATATAAAAACGATCGCTGTGCAAATACCCACAATATTCCAATATGCATATCTATACAAAAAATTTATAGTTTTTGAGATAATTAACCATTTAAGTATTCGTTTACATCTATGACCTTGACCTTTGAACCTATGACCTTTATTCATATATCAAAATGATCGTTGTGCAAATGCCCACAATATTCTAATTAAAATGCCAATACAAAAAGTTTATAGTTTTTGAGATAATTGACCATTTAAGTATTCGTTTGCATCTATGACCTTTACCTTTGAACCTATTACTTTCATTCATATACTGTAAAGGGGATTATATTCGCGGGGTGAAAATTTCGCGATTTTTCAAATCGGACATTTTGTATGGGTGTAATTTTAGCGCAGCAACTGAAATTTCGCGATGCAACTGATACCGCGAGTTTTCTCCCTTTCAACACTACGATAAAAATGTTCACCCATGCAAATAAAATATCATTTCCGACCATATAACCATGTAAATAATGCCCATGACTGAGTAAAAGTTATTTTACTAACAATATTTGGTGAACATACGTTATCATTTTTTAAAAATGCTTCGCTGGTTAAAAACGGCAAGTGAAAAAATGTTAAACCAGGATTGCCAGACCCTGGAAAATGTCTAACAAGTACAATAAAACCTCTTCACGCTCAATGGGTACATGTAATTAAGACCCATAAAATGTTGGAAAAAGAAAACACATTTATTGTGAACGCCTTCACAAGTGCCGGTATTGATAACTCTTAACTTGTTTTCATGCACGACTGATTTCGAATATGGTCTAATTAGTGTAGGTACTATAGGTGTTACGATGTACATAATACTAACAGTAAGCATTTGATTTCATGCGCCAATGACTATGAATAAACTGTCTGGTAAAAGTCTGGTAAAAGTCTTACGTAAGTAAATAACACTAAATATGATCCAAAAGATTAAAATTGCGTTCAATATTCTTTATTTTTAGATTTATTTCTTAAGTGAGTGTTATTTGTTCACTTAATAAAGTCTGATTATCAAATAAAATAAAAAATAAAATCATGTTATTTTTTTGTAATTTAGTTATGTCCCTTTAATTACACTCTCTTCCGAGAAAGTACAAAAATTTGTTTGATCCGAAATGTGACCAAAATTAATCAAAAGTATCCTCGACCGTCCGTGATTCGGGACTCTAATAGAAAACGAACTAAATTTGCTAACGCAACAAGAATTTGAGAGCTGAAAAATAGACAACTGATTTTTCTGGATAGTTTCACAGTAAACACATAAATTTTGTCTTTAATGCATGAAATCGTCACTACAAAGACGATACTCGCGTATAATAACTGAAAACGAAAATGGCCTCGAATCTTAGGACGCTCTCGATTTTAGGACGGTCGACGATAATAGTATTGAATTTCAATGCTGTATTGCAGAAATTTTCGCGAGGGTAAAATTTTCGCGATATTTTAATTAGCGCGAAATAAGGGAAAATTTTACCCACGCGAATATTTCCCCCTTTACAGTATCAAAATGATCGTTAGGTCATTACCTTCAATATTCCAATATACATGCCTATACAAAAAGTTAATAGTTTTTGAGAAGTATTGCTTTGTGTCTATGACCTTGACCTTTGAACCTATGACTTTCATTCATATATCAAAATGATTGTTAGACCAATACCCACAATATTCCAATATACATGCCTATACAAAAAGTTTATAGTTTTTTAGATAGTTAACAATTTAAGTATTCATTCGCGTCTATGACCTTGACCTTTGAACCTATGACCTTCATTCACATATAAAAACGATCGCTGTGGAAATACCCACAATATTCTAATATACATACCTATACAAAAAGTTTATAGTTTTTAAGATAATTAACCATTTAAGTATTCGTTTGCATCTATGACCTTGACCTTTGAACCTATGACCTTTATTCATATATCAAAATGATCGTTGTGCAAATGCCCACAATATTCTAATTAACATGCCTATACAAAAAGTTTATAGTTTTTGAGATAATTGACCATTTAAGTATTCGTTTGCATCTATGACCTTGACCTTTAAACCTATTACTTTCATTCATATATCAAAATGATTGTTAGGCCATTACCTTCAATATTCCAATATACATGCCTATACAAAAAGTTTATAGTTTTTGAGATAATTAACCATATAAGTATTCGTTCTTCCAACAAAGATTATTGACATCATCAGGGTACTGCATGAAGGATTTCAGTGTAGTGTGATGGTTGACACCTTCCAAACAGAGTGGTTCCCAGTAACATCAGGACTAAAACAAGGCTGTATGCTATCTCCCCTGCTCTTTCTAGTGGCCATAGACTGGGTCATGAGGGAATCAACCAGCGATAAGAAGAATGGCATCAGATGGAGAATGGAAAACAAACTGGATGACCTGGACTATGCCGATGACCTATGTCTCATCTCATCCACCTATCAGCATATCCAGGAGAAAACAACCAAACTCCACGAAACATCTAGAAGCTTAGGCCTCAACATCAACCTTAAAAAGACCAAAATAATGAGAATCAATGCACAGAACAACAACTCTGTACAAGTAAATGGAGAACAACTGGAAGATGTAGAGAAATTCATGTACCTCGGCAGCATAGTAACAACAACAGGAGGTACAGACGAGGACATAACATCCCGAATCAACAAAGCTCGTCATGTGTTTGCCATCTTGAAACCAGTATGGACCTCCTCCTGCATGACAACAAGGACAAAGCTGAGGATCTTTAATAGTAACGTAAAATCTGTATTACTATATGGATCCGAAAGCTGGAAGCTCCGGAAAGACCTGATACGAAAACTGAGAGTGTTTGTTAACCAATGCCTGAGGACCATATACAAGATCAGATGGCCAAGAATAGTGTCTAACAGCGATCTTAAAGAGCTGACCGGACAAGAAGACAACTTGGTAGAAATAGCGAGAAGGAAGTGGAGATGGGTTGGCCATGTGCTTAGGAAAGATCAGAGCGACATTACCAGGGAGAGCCTTTTCTGGACAGCCGACGGGAAAAGGAAGAGAGGCAGGCCAAAAACAACATGGCGAAGAACAGCCGAAAGCGAGTTGAAACAACTTGGGTGGTCCTGGAAGGAGATAGAGAAGAAAGCGAAAGATAGGACTGGGTGGAGAGACTGTGTGGCTGCCTTATGTGCCGCATGGCACGAGGAGACCTAAGTAAGTAAGTAAGTATTCGTTCGCGTCTATGACCTTGACCTTTGAACCTATGACCTTCATTCATATATCAAAATGATAGTAAGGCCAATACCTACAATATTCCAATATGCATGCCTATACAAAAAGTGTATAGGTTTTGAGATAATTTACCATTTAAGTATTCGTTTGCATCTATGACCTTGACCTTTGAACCTATGACCTTCATTCATATATCAAAATGATCATTGTGCAAATGCCTACAATATTCTAATATACATGCTTATACAAAAAGTTTATAGTTTTTGAGATAATTAACCATTTAAATATTTGTTCGCAGCTATGACCTTGACCTTTGAACCTATGACCTTCATTCATATATCAAAATGATCGTTAGGCCAATACCTACAATATTCCAATGCCTATACAAAAAGTTTATAGTTTTCAAGATATATTGACAAGTACATTAATTTTAGCGATTTTCCCTTTAAGAGCCTTGCCATTTCCCCATTTTGGCCTCAACAGTTACGATTTGTGCAAATCTGAAACTAAGTGCCCTAAGTATGTTTCACATGAAATATCTAAGCTATATCTTTGTAAGTTCAGAGGAGATAATTTTTAAAGATTTTCACAATTTCCCCCTTAATGGACATATTCCTTTCATTTGTGCAAATCTGAAAGGCCTTCACCTAGGCATCATAATCACTAAGTTTCATCAAATTTGGCCTGGTAGTTTTAGAGGAGATGATTAAAATGTACAAAGTTAACGCACGATGCACGACGCACGACAGACGACGGACGGTAAACCATTGCAATAGCTCATCTGAGCTTTCAGCTAAGGTGAGCTAAAAATTCAAAATTAGCACATGACAAGAATACAAGAGGGAGATACATTATCACTATAAGTTAGCTCATTTGGTACGCTATTTCTGTTATTTAGAGATTGGGGTTCGGTTTCCAGAATTACAAGTTGGTTCTATTGCTAAGCAGTGATCCACAGGCAGTGCTGACAAACAAATATTCCACAGATTCTCAGGTCCGGCCTACGTACAAAATTATGCCACGGCGCATCAGAGGAACTTCCTCGTTGATTGCACAATACAAATTGAATGTACATGTATTTATGTTTGCACCTGAACTTCTGATTCCATTCCGATGTTACAGAAAACTAACTTACCTGGTTTAAAGAACCCCATAAAGAGTGAACTGGTAACAAGTTGATTGGTTTTGTTATTTTGAGCATGCGTTTTCGATAATTCACAAACTGTGATAATTTCCAAACCAGAAACACCACTATAACACTGCATAAAATCAACGTGAGCTCCATATTCTGAAAGAACAAGAATATTAATAGAAGTGTAATAAATAAAATTGTTAGTGTACCACAGCATTTAACGCAGTTTAAATATAGTGGTTGTGTGAGGTCTGACGAAAAACTCGATCCACACCGACTTTTAGCATAATTTTGTGCTCTTCATGTCAAGCAAAGTACCCCGGTACATAACAAGATACAAGACTTAACACAAACTGATTATAAAACATAAAACGCGTGTAAGACTGATAGGCTTAAAAAACACATAGCACTGCCGTGCTGTTGTACTGCGTAGTTGGGAAAATGCATATGGTGTTGTGGCAAGACAGAATATAACCGAAAATCCCCCTGGGAAAGGGGGGGGGTCAATCTATGCATAGTCCGACGGATGTTTTTTGGAAAAAGAAACAATGTACCAAACCATGTATTGCTAAGTAAAATGGTAGAAAATAATAATTTCATCAATATATGAAAAAGACAATCAGTAATTAAAATTTAATAAAGTTTTATAAAGTCGTACCCGATCGTTTTGTCATTTCGGATAGAGAGAAAGTAGAGTTTTGCAGACCCGACCGTCGCTATGAGGGGATACATTCTGGCGTTTGTATGTAACTGGATCATTTGTTGTTAAGTCTGGGTTTTAATAAACTGCTGATTATCACTCACAATATTCCCGTTTCATGTTAATTTTACTTCTAAATCGACGGTGAAGTATTTAATCCACATCTGCTCATTTGCACACACACTGCACGATTTATCTCCCTTTCACGAAAGTGAAATCTAATCGATAAACAGTTTTAAAATATGACACAATTACCTCAACACCAAAATACGTTATCATACCCTTCAAAATAAATTCAAATAACCGTAGATTTCATAAAGAATTAATTAAATCCACCTGCCATTGCTGTTTATTTCATAAAAAGTTATGATTTTACATCGTAGGACGCAAACTTCCCGGGCTACTTTTTATTGTAAACACGAGATCAGTTCTCTAGATTGCAGAAATTATTGGATGCATCCCGTCGCAATATTTTACTAGATTCCTAAATGTATTCCGAAAATATATTCCAAATGTGCATAGCTAACCAAATGCATTACCCGTCTCAGAATACATATCTCACGATAAAACAGATATGTTTCTTTCACGTTCATTTACCAGGCGCACTATTTCCATGCGTACTCATATCTTACAATTGCATAGCAAAGAAGCCTGATCTTGGCAGAAAGCGATAGCAAAGTACGCTTTCACTGTCGTGATACGCCGTACAAGTTATTCACAGGACAAAGTTATATTTAATACAAGCAATTGATGTGTGTGCAATATATATATATTTCCAAGGATTATTTTAGGACATTCAAAATTGCCCCCGGATCAAATATGGCTTCCATAAACAATTTCTAGGAGCACAGTTTATCCATTTAAAGTTAACACCAAAATCAAAATTAGCTTCCAATATCAATTTTTTCATATGGTTATATAAGCCTGTTATTAGGTGTTAGGCAAGGCTGATTACTTTCCCCTTTTCTTTTTCTTTTGGCCATTGACTGGATCATGAAGGAATCAACATCAGGGAAAAGAAACGGAATCCAGTGGAACCTAACAAACCAACTAGAGGACCTGGATTTTGCTGACGATCTGGCTCTTCTTTCCCATACTCATGAACAAATGCAAGATAAAACATCCACATTAGTTGAAAATGCAGCAAAAACAGGACTTCGTATAAATAAGGAAAAGACCAAAATTATGAGAATAAATACAAACACCATCAATAATATTGAAATAGATAACACACATCTTGAAAATGTAACATAATTTGTTTATCTTGGAAGTGTGGTTAATAACCTTGGAGGAACAGAAGATGATGTGAAAGCAAGATTAGCAAAAGCATACACTGCATTTGGCATCCTTCGAAAAGTCTGGAAATCAAGACAGATAACAACTAAGACTAAGCTCAGGATATTCAATAGCAACGTCAAATCAATCTTGCTATATGGCTCAGAAACATGGAGTCTCACAGTCAACAACAGCAATAAGCTTCAAATATTCATAAACAAGTGTCTGAGATCCATCCTTCAGATATGGTGGCCCAACAAAATCACAAATGAAGATCTTTGGCAAAGAACTAAACAAACACCTATTGTTCAGGAAATAAAGAAGAGAAAATTGAAGTGGCTGGGTCACACGCTGGGCAAAGGCAAGACGAACATCAAATGTCAAGCCCTTCAATGGACACCTCAAGGAAAAAGAAAAAGGGGAAGACCGAAACTTACACGGAGAAGAACACTGGAGAAAGAGATGCTAGAACAAAAATATACATGGAACAACATCCACCAACTAGCAAAAGACAGGAAGATGGAGAGGAATTGTCAGTGGCCTATACTCCACTGGGGAGTGAAAAAAGGCTTAAGTCAAGTAAGCCATATAAGCCTGTTACTGAGGACCATGGTGTAACCATTCAAACTTAAGACAAAAATCTCGCTGTCGTTAAGTTGGTAATATAACCCTATGTTTATTTTGACCATTGCCTAGCTATTAAAAATGGCGACAAAAATCTAATATGGCTGCGGTAACAATTTCTTCAAATGGTCATATATACTAGTAAGCCTCATTTCCAAAAACCCACGGTCTAGCCTGTCAAAATTACGACAAAAATCAAACATGGAACGCTTATAACAATATCTTCAGATGGTAAGAATGAGTGAGTGAGTGAGTAAATGGTGTTTAACGTCCCAGTCAAAAATATTTCACTTATATCGAGACGTGGCCAGCTATATATAGGCGAAGGTGCAGAAATTTTGCCTGTGCGTTGCGCTGATGGCTTTATACAGCAGGGTTCTTTATCGTGCCAAGCCTACAAAAGACACGGGACCTCGTTTATTTTAAGTTCCCATTCAGGTGGTAAGATAAGTCTATTACCAAGGACCACTCTCTAGCCATTGAAATCAAATATGGCTCCCAGTAACTCTAATTTAATTAATTTAACAGGAATTTCTTCAATTGACGACCAAGTGATAATAATGCATATACAAAATAAAAATACTTACATTTCCCAGTATCAAACAGTCTGTTATAAAAACTTTAAGTCCTATATCTAGTTGTATTTATCTAACCATTGACCCAATTTTAAATAACGTATATTATTGATATGTTTACGTGCTCCTCGCTTGTACCAAATAGATAATTAACTGATTATAATAGAATAACTAAAATAGTAGCAACTAGCTTTCAACAGCTTAAAATTCTTAGCTGGATAAAAATAGTTCATGTCCAAAAAGGCAATGTTATGTAAGAGCAAGATGTCTTGGAAGGGGAGACAATTACCTATTAATCGCGAATTTTAATATTCATATGGCAAAATGTAATACTCACGAATTCAAAGTAATCTACAATATCGTCAACTTAAGGTAAAACTGTTCGTTAATGGACAGCAGCATCTATAAAAAAAACAAGAGGCCCAATGGGCCTGTATCGCTCACCTGGTAAGCATGCGCCTGAAGACACTCAGCCCATAAATAAATCCACATTGACTAATAATAGGTTTTTTGCTATTTTAGTAACAGTGGCCATATTGGATATTTGTCGGTAATCCCGGACACAATGTTTTATCTTTATCCAGCAAGGACCTCTCACACCAAATTTGGTTTAAATTGGTTCAGTAGTTTCACAGGAGAAGATTTTTTAGGAAAAAGGCTAAAAATGCATTTAATTTGCATATCACACTTATATTGCCTAGACGAAAAATTTGACAGCAAATCCCGTTACATATGTTAAATGGCTATCTATTTGGTTTCTGTGTACCAAATTTGAACAAAATCGGCCCATAAATAATCCACATTGACTAATAATAGGTTTTTGCTATTTTTAGTAACAGCGGCCATATTGGATATTGGTCGATTATGCCGGACACAATTTTTAATCTTTATCCTGCAAAGACCTCTCACATTAAATTTCGTTCAAATTGGTTCAGTAGTCTCAGAGGAGAAGATCCAAGTTTACGCACGCACGAACGCACGCTTTGCCATACTATAAGCGCACATGGCTTCACTGTATAGAACAGTAGGGGATGTCTTTAAATGGGTAAGTGGCCACCTTAAGGGGTTGTTTTAACTACATGTATATCAAACAATAACAGCGCCATCTATCAATTGCAATACAGAGTACACATCAATAGCTAATAGATAGATGAGAAAAGCAATGCTAAGGTAATATACTCTAAAATTTATAAATTGAACTCTTTAGAACATTTGCCAAGATAGGTTGACAGAAACAAAGGACATGCAACAACAAGGCGATTAAAATAAGAAACAAGGTCGTAATATAACCATATATTGTGGAAGATACTAAAATGTTGATTGTGAAAAATACGACCGTAATGCGAATTTGAAGCTACTTTAACATGGACAGGCTTTGCTACATCGGGCTTATTACAACGTTGTTCTGTGTTTTCTTGTAAAATTTCAATAAAATTAAAGTTTACGTCTAAATATTAAATATCAGTTTTTTAGATCGGACACGAACTAAAAACAGATATGTAGAATTTTGTCGGAGCACCAACAAATGAAAATTTTGTACATGTATTTTAAATGCCAAAACATAACTGTTCTAAGTGCATTCGTAGCACGAAAAAAAGGCCATAGATGAAAAGTCGGGGTAGGTTTCATATGTGATAAACGTCACTGGCTAAGCCAGACTGAAGATCATGAGCCTGTGGTTCCTCTAACAGACTTGGAATTTGAATGTATAGATCAATGTATTTTGTGCTGCGTCAAATCAAATGACATTTGCTTTATTTTCAGTTGATTTTGATTATCCAAATGGCCTTTCTAATGATGACTATTATAGATTGATTGCACTTAACACCCAGCAATATGATAATCTTGTAACAGAGGGTATCCAAAGCACAAAGGTCTAAAACCTTTGCGTTAGGACTGCTCTTGACAAAGTTTCGAACTGGTCTTTCCCATGAACTCTTAGTAACACTATGTGGTCTGAAAAATGCGTCACATGTTTCAAGAATTGTCTCTGCAGCACAAGTGGTTCTAACCAGACTTCGGTTAATGTCTTCTATCACCGATTCCATCTAAATACAAGTATCATGAAGCATGTCGACCTAAACCGAAGTATTCTGCTATAAAATCACAAAGACACAATATATACGCATTGCGGCGCAGAAAATTAAGTCATTGTAACAATTGTGTTTTTGTTTTTGTGCATTTGCCTTGCTGGCAGAATTATGTCAATTTGTGACAATAGCGCTACACTTTGCCACAGAATAACAGCATTGAAATAAATTAGACAGCGAATCAACAATATTTGGCCCAAAGTATAAACACCTATATAGAGGCCCGAAAAGGGTGTAGCCTAGTTTCTTGGGTATTTATTCCTATAGGCGGACAGCTCGGCGTTGCTTTAGGTCACTTGTTGCAGCTTCCCATCCCAATTTTGAAGCTTCTAGACTTGTCGGTTCTTGACAAATAACTGTGGCCTTGAATGATAATCAAGGTCAATCTAT
This sequence comes from Anadara kagoshimensis, assembly GCA_021292105.1. Classification (NCBI taxonomy): domain Eukaryota; kingdom Metazoa; phylum Mollusca; class Bivalvia; order Arcoida; family Arcidae; genus Anadara; species Anadara kagoshimensis. The sequence continues at coordinate 39,903,231 of CM037857.1, forward strand.
TTAACAAATTTGAAAAGGCTTTGCCAATGGAACATCTATGTCAAGTTTCACTGTCACTGGTTCTGTAGAAGTTAAAAATGCTCAAACGTTTACAACGCCCTATGCACAATGTAAAAGATGAACACAACGATCACTTATAGATCAGCTTGGGCCATAAGCTCAGGTGTCCTAATAAAACATAAAAAGTCAAGGTCCACCTTTTCTCATGAATGTAATTTTTGTACTGATAATAAAAGCTTATTCCAATATACATCTTAGAACTCCCTATAGCAACACGTATATCAATGTAAAAAAGTGATCCATGAAGCCCTGAACGCTCACCCGAGAATAATGTGCATGTGGCTCCATTTCGAAAATGTAACCTATAGAGTTTTAACAGATCTCTTCAAATAAATATAGCTGACGGGTTATTTATTGGCCTAGTTTATGTGAAGAAGATAATTTCTTGAACGTTTGATAAGATTGAAGTAAAATTGGGGATTCAAGTGTAAAAGCAAGATTTTTTACAATTCCACCTACTTATTGACCCAACATGACCCAAATGTTTGACCTCGCTTTTCTCATTGGGGATTCCAGCGTATAAGCAAGATTTTTCAACAATACTGTGATGACGTCCATAAAACTTTTTGCGGGCACTGATAAGCCTAGGCCTGCAATAACTCTGGGTCAACAAATTTAAACTTTATACGACCAAGTGACCTACTTATTGACCAAACATGGTCTCCACACACACACAGAGTATATATATATATGTCATGAAAACAAATCTGACCCACATTGATGATAGTGAAATTGGGTTCCAATAAGCTTTTTCTACGATTTGACCTAGTGACCTAATTTTTTTACCCAATATTAATTATAAGAACTTGACTTTGCCTTGTCAAGAGGATCATTGTGAGAAAATTTGATGAAGTTCAGTTTTAACTGTGTGAACAAGGTTTTTCTACGATTTACCCTAGTGACTTGTTTATTGGCCATATGAAACTTCACCTTGCTTTTATCAAGAGGATCATTCTTAGTAAGTTTAAAGGAATTATTACTTGAATTATGGTCTCAGTAGTGTTAATGAAGTTTTTCTATGATTTGGTCTAGTGACCTACTTATTGACTAAACATGCCCTATATACTCACTTTAGCTTGCTTTTGTCAAGAGGATCATTCAGAGCAACTTTAATTAAATTTGGACTGAGCATGTGGTCTCAAGTGTTAATAAGGTTTTTCTATTACTACTTACTGACCCAACATGACCCATATACAACCTAGGTTTTGTCAAGAGGATCACTGTGGACAAGTTTGAAGTAGATTGACTAAAAATTGTGGCTTCTAGAGTGTTAACAAGCAAATGTTGACGCATATGCATGATGCATGCCACACACTGGGCAAATAGTGGTTACAATACCTCACTTGAACACTTTGGGTTCAGGTTAGCTAAAATTAAGGAACTATTCCTATCCACCTGTGATATCACTTAGAGTTATAACTAAAATGGAATATCATTTTAAAAGTGTTCTCCAAACGAACCTCAACTGGGAAAGCCTACATGTGCATGATCAAAATACAAGTAGCCAATGACACATCTACTCTACCCAAAGATTGTTCCTGTGAAGTTTCATAGATGTGTTGAATTTTTTTTTTATAAAAGTGATGGACAAAATGTTGCTGGAAGACATGGAGTAAACATTTTAAGGCCCTCTCTACTAGTTTGGTTGACATAATTATGTTCTTGACCTACTGACAGTTTATTTATTATTCATCTGTTCGGTGAAAAATTGAATTCAATAAACCTATAGACAACTCTGTAACAAAAGGTCACAATATGTGATTTATTACAACACAAGATAAATTTCTGATAATCAGTCTTGTATACATAAAATCATACAATGTTACATACAAAGTAAAATATTTCAGCATTTTCAAACTTACAAACTAATACTGAAATAAAACATATTTAGCAACAGTGAGTTCACACAGATTCTTTATATCTGAAGCCAATGTACAAAAATTTTTCGATTCAAGGTCTTAACAGAAATTCAAATGGATTTGTTTACAAGAATCCTTCGCCACCCAAAAACATTTAAAATTTATCATTTTTCATCCAATGGTGAGAACAACTTTCTCAGTACACATTACATGCTGTATTCAGTATTACTCAAAGATCTTCAACACAAATACACCACACAGAAATGATAATGTAAATAAGAGACTTACATTTTGTAATTGTATTTACTTTCCAATGAGATCATTGGTAGATTTCTGTTATATGTATCATTAATATGGGTAGGACTTCCTTTAGTAGGTAATCCAACTCCACATTAACATTTGATTACCTTAAAATACTATTTTTTCGCAGAAATGTTGAAAATGGCTTGATTACATCATTTTAGCCTTTTTGAATCAAAACTTAATTTTCAAGAAGATACAAATAGAAGTTCTTCTTTATATTGTCCATTCAATATTACAAGCTTCATAAACTACATGTACTTTTGAAAATGTTAGCAAATTTTAATCATAAAAGATAAATAGCACTAATCATTTTAGGAATGTTTGTGGTAAAGAAAGGTTATTGACATATACTTGTCACCTGCTTAATAGTGATAAATATTTAACTGGTTTGATTTACAAGATTGCAGTTATCATCATAAATATAATACACTTTGCCATGCATCAAATTTCAATTCAGAACTTGGCTTATAATCTAATTAATATTATGTAAATGATCTTTTGAAGGTCATCAAGCAGTCAGACTGCAGTGTGCTAATTAATTATACACTAATTATGTTACCTAAAACTTAATCCAGGTATTTAGTTAATAAACAAACTGACTAGAGTATCTAAATGCTGATGAACATTACAGGAGATATGTAGACCAACAACCTATCAGACTACAGTATGTTTAGTAGAGCTGTCATAGATCTATGCTATATCATTACATATTTTCAATACCTATATCAACAAAAATGGCCGCCAGTTCAAGGTTCTAAATGAATTATAAGTACAACCCATCATTTTAATGTATCACAAAACCATCTGACAGAAGAATGCATATATTAGAAACAGTTAAGCTACACCAGACATGTCAAACATAAGTGGAAAATAATCTGTCTATAAAGATCAAAAATAAAATTTAAAAAAAAGCCACCAATCTATTTTTATCAATTTCCTTATATTTGCATATATGGATATATTTTTTGGTTGATATTCAAATTCTCATCCATGACAGCTCTACTAATTAGAGTCACAGGTCAAATTCAATTCAAGTATTTCATAAATGAACATGCAGACAGTTTAGTCACTATCTGATTAATATTGCTGGAGTTATCAAACAAAACATTAATGACTAATCAGATTGCAGCATGCTGTTTAACCATGCACACATTTTGTCACATATAAAACATGATGATGTATTCCAACAACCCAAAAATCCCCTAAATATTACAAAAGTTATCATCCAGAAATTAAATAGTAGATAGATGCAATAGTAATACCTAATTGCTCATCTTCAATTCTTGCAGGCAACAAAAAAAGTATTAAATAGTAGATATATCTGTCATCACTGATACCATACTAATATCTAAATGTTCATTCGAAATTCTTGCAGGCAACAAAAAAGTAAAAAAATTATTTAAATGAAATGCAATCTAAAATGTCTATAATGAAAATACTAACATTACTCACAATAAAAATTTAAACAACATTCTGCAGAATCACAAATATCAACAGATTAACTTTAAGGTAATACACTATGTGCAATGATCAATACACCTGCCAAGGAGCAGATGCCTGCTGCCGCCGTGCAAAGTTATTGCCATAACTTGCATATGGAGCATTTCTCACACCAACATTGTTTCTCATAACATTTCTATAAAAGTCATTAGCATAGGGTTGCCATTGAAAGTTATTAACTTGATAATTTTGATTAACTTGTCCTCCGTAACCTTGGAGACCATTATTGGGATAAGATTGGTGGTTGCCAGTGGTAACCGTCTGTGTCGAGGCACTGTAATAGTTATCATTAGTATATGTCTGCTGATTGTTGTAAGGTCTATCATATCCTTGTTGATACATGTTAGTTGTTGTTGTTTGAGGGTAGGGGGCGTTGTACATCGTTCTTTGGTAGTTACTGTTAACATTACTACATTGTATTCTCTCGTTATATTGTCTATTAACATCCGCCTGGCGGAGATGTCTATTTAGAGCTATTTCATATGCAGCTTTGTAAGCTGCCATTTGTACATGATTTGGATTCCGATCATTGGTTGCATTTTGATTGGTATCATAGTCTGACCAATCAGAATTTTCATTCACACTTTCCTCGGAGTACCTGTCATTACTATTGCTGATGATGGTTCTGATGTTAGAGGGATTTTCTAGGTTTCCTTCCTCATACAATATTTGTCTTGCTGTGTGTTCGGGTCTCTTTATCGGTGCATTATCCAGTTTGTGACTGTCAAAATAAAATCCATCATTATTCTGATTCAATTTTCCCAGAGGCTGTACATTATCAACTAAAGGCCTTCTCTTTTGTAAAATGTCAGCTTGCTGGCTTTTCCGAAGTCTAGAATTTCTTCCAGGAAATTCTTCATCCCATGCTTCAGTAATATGTGTCATCAGTAAGTTTGTTATACGCCTATGTGCAGTCATGTCCCAGTGTATACCATCCATGGCACGCCTGTGAAGCTGATGTCGGAGGTAATAGTGAAGATCAAGTACATCAAATCCGTGTGTAACAGCAACCTGACTAGCATAGAAATTGGCTTCTAATATATCCAGTCTTAATGTATTGTTCATGAATTTGATCTCTGGTACTAGAAAACCACCTCTAGCTTGTTTTGATATTGGTAGTGTGGTATTCCATATCACCAAACATTCTTTAGGCAATACTTCCTCAAAGCGAGTGAACAATCTCTGCAGGTTTTTCTTATATTTATCAACACCTGTGACTCCATACCTACATTTAAAAAAAAAAAAGTATTCAAATAATTTTTCTGGAGAATTTTTTTAAAATGTGGTTGTTTTAAAGAAACTAAAATTAAAACTACTGCTTGCCTTAAAGGTCATATCTATATAAGGACCACCTGTGTATAAAAGCCGTAGAATTGTATCCAACTGTTCTTTATTCATATTGTTTTAACCTGTATGTAAAGGTCACCTGCCCATAAAAGCCACTTTTACTTTGGATGGCCTTTATAGACAGGTTTGACTGTATTTTCATTAACCAACTGTTAAGGCTTCTATGTTTATAAAAATTTGTAAACATTAACCTGATGCTTTAAATGAAACAGTTCTGTTTACAAAACACAAAATCTTGCAAAATCAAATACTGTAACAAAGCAATATATCCAAAACACGAGATTTTACAACTGTGTAGCAATTGATCAACTTGTTTCTTCAGTTAATAAAGTAAGAAGTTCAGATTTTGTCCTCTTATAATTGCTAAAAAGGGCATCTATTGAATTTTTACAAAATACTGCATTCTAAAGTATTGCTTGAAAGTGGATTCCATGCCATCAAAGTACTTCTACACAGATTAAACTGACAGATTCCAATAGAATTTTTCAATTTTTTTTTATAATTCTGACAGAATTTAAGTCAAATTTGAAAACCAAGTACTAACATACACTAGCTTAGCAAATTTATTGCAATTCACATGCTTGAAGCCTTTTGGCAAATCTATGAAGTCAAATTTAACAACAACAGACAAACTATGATGATGTTAAAATATATTTCCATGTTCATTTACCTGCTTATATCCCACAGACAAGAATTCATCATCACTACATCTGGTTTGGGATCCTGAGATAAGTCCGCCAAGATGGATTCCATGTAGTTGTTATAGCAACGAGTGACAAAGTAAAATCTGATTAAGTTAAAGTCTGACTGATACTGACGAACTTCCCGATAGGATGTTCCATTATTCATTTCACCTTTCTTTCCACCTTCAATCAGTTCATCATTTTGAAATGAAAATTCACCCTGCAAAAATAGGAATTACAATGATACATATATGTTCATTCATACAATACAGACCTGTCAAAAGTTTAAAACTGAGCGAACAAAAAGGGGTTGAAGCTCTGTCGAGAAATAGAACGATAGTAGCAGAAAAGCTGTGAATCAATATATATTAGATAGCTATCAAAAAATTACTGCAATATAGCCAAGGAGGGGCCGCAACGAGTTGCCAATTTAACTCTAAGTTGTTTGCTTTGTGTTAAAACTTTCAATAGGCCTGTACTGTTTATATAGTTTCCAAGGTATTTACACCAAATATTAAGCACTTTCATTAGACATCTTACAACAAGGTATAGTCACAACTGTCTATTCTTTACTGTTCAAGTTACATCATTAAGTTGATCAAATATCCAGAATGTATAAATAATACAGATACAGATGTAGATTATAAGAATCCATTATGAGTATCCATGTAGGATAGGGAAATCTCACCCGAGGGGTTGAACATTTCAGTCAGAGACGAGGCTTGCCGAGTCTCTGACCAGAAATGTTCAACCCCGAGGGTGAGATTTCCCTATTCTACATGGATAAACTCATATTGGATTATTTTTCTTCCATTTTAGTGCCAATATTTGGCTTCAAGTACGATGAACATAAACATCGACGCCATGTTTGTAAAATCTAACTTTGTAATTCGACATTCTACTTTAAAATAAATATGACCATTGGATAGATCGTACCGGATTTTAGTTTATGCAAGATGTATAAACTACAAAACAAAGTGGTTCATTAAAAAATCCAATATTTATCAATTGAAACGGACTCAAAATTTCTAAATTGTGAAGAAATGGATGTCATTTTCCCGCAAGATGTCGTAATGTAATTGTCTTTTGATTGTGACGTCACTAAAGGTCACGTGGTCATGTGAGATACGCGTATCCCACATAGGGAAAAACCCTATCTTACATGAGCAGATATGGAAGAATAAGTTATCTCCCTTTACCCAGAAAATGTCTTCCTATTCACAACATCATAGAATTATCCAGAAATAAGATTGCAGCAATTTTTGAAACTCAGAAAATGTTCCAAAACATGATCAATATTTTACCGAGAAAACAGAACATTCTGGTCTGGTCCGAGAAAACTTGTTTTTTTACTTTTACAAGGATTTTTGCAAGACTAAACTTTATCATCATAATGTGTTTTACTTTTAACATCAAGATGTATTTTAAAATGCTACACTTAACTTCACTTCACAAAGAAATTTCTGGACAAAGATCAAATCTAAAAAAACCTTCCAATCTCTTATTCTTTCAGACTTTGCCTTGTTTTCAAAATATTGTCCATATCAATGACAAAATGGTCATTACGGTATAAAATATCAATTTTAGTTGGTTTATTTTTTATTATTTTTATTATTTTACTGTATTATTATCGATATTTATTTAAGAGCATTTTCTTCTCATTTCAAAATTATAAGATCTTATATAAAAATTCAACTATTTAGCATCACTACAGTAACTTTTAACTGTTAACCAAGTTGTGACTTAATTGCCATGCTAAACTACTTTGAAAACTCTTTCTTTCTTATTGAATTCTCATAAATTATAAAACAGAACATATTTACCAAAACATGTAAGGAAATAATAATTATTTCTATTTGTACATTTATCAATGAAATCCACAAAAATCTGTTCAAAAATTATCATTCTAAAAATTTTGCAGAAAGGGACACATTTCTATTACAAATACTTTACTAAACCGATGCAATAAAATTACCACAACAACAAAAATGTTGATGGTATTTTCTTTTACTATGACATTAAGTCCATAAAGGACTTTTGCAATAGGCTGGCTCATATGCAAGACAAAAATTCCAAATGGAAATTGCACCAATATGTAAAATGGAGTTGTCTCCCTTACAACATATCATGCATTGGAATTTTTTGGATGATACAATACCAGTTACAGGCAAGCTAGATCATATGTGTGTACCTTTAATATGAACTTAAGGTTATGAGCAGTGAGCTTATATTTTTCAATGTGCCAGGCCTGCCATGACAGCCTTCAGTTTGTCTCAAAGTATCAAAAGTGTGGGCAGGAGTGAGTAAATATTGTTTAAACCTGCATCAGCATAATTGCAGCAGCTTTGGTAAATGATACAATACAGTATCAGAAGGACACTGGCAACATTAAGTATGCAAGAGTATAATGTAAAACCTCAATTTATTGCCACCATTTGCTCAGAGTTTGGCATTATAACAGGTTTGGCAATAATCATGGGAGACTTAGTAAAACAGCGATAAAAAACATATTGGGGACTTCGAAACACTCTAGCGATAAGCAAGGTGGCAAAGTTATCAATGGACATTATAACAGGGTTTTGTTGTATATATAGACAGGAATTGAGTTTGAGTAATGGTGTTCAATGTCCCAGTCAAGAATACTTCACTTATATTGTGACTTTCATTTTATAATGCCAAGTGCTTGAAGAAAGAACAGTCACTTCCCACTTTCAAATCTTTGGCCAAACCTGGTCTGGATTCGAACCCAAAACCCTCCCACTTACAGAGAGAATCAACTAAGCTACTGTAGTCATATATATACATATGTAGAAAGGAAATGATTTACAAAAATGTTGTTTTCCTCCTTACCTTTTTTCTCAACATTCCATCAGAGATATTTATTCTGTTGTAATAACAATACTATATCTTTATAAATGGCTCTTTGTACTGAAACATAAAGACAATCAAGTTTTATATAAATCAGTTACCGTAATTAAGTGTTGATTTTTATATTGCATTAGCAAACTGAATTGATAGCAAAGTTGATGTAAATAACTGAAAGCATTTCAAGCTAAAACATACATGCATTGCCAATACATTTGTATTTTAATTTAGAGCTTTGCTGGTCCTGAGGACCACCAGATATTGGTTTTGGACCAGTAGATTTACTAGTTAAGAACCATGCAAGAAGTCAAAAATAGATTTTTTCTTTTCTTTACTTGTCCACAATCTGAAATTTATGCAATCTCACTGAATAATGCCTTTGATACCACCTGAAGAAAGATTATTAGACAAAACCAAGTTTTCAACTCTTAATCTCAAATCTAAAACTTTAAAAAAACAAACTTCCAACTGTTACAAAAACCAGCTACCCAAGTCACAAAGTGGTAATCAAATTTTTATCAGAATTCTAAACCAAGATCTGACAAAACTGAGGACAACATTTGATTTTGATTATACATGTTTTTAATTTTTATGCAAAGCAAATGACGCTAAATAAGCGAAAATTAGTACACTGAGAAAATAACTATGTTTACAGTAATACACAAGTTAGTATTAAACTCTGTCTCTATCCCCCTAATTCTTACTTGAGTCTCCTATCACAACTACAAACTTGTTTTTCAGCAACTTTTCAATGTCTTCCTGTAAATATATATCTGATGTTTTCACCATCTTGTATGCTGTATTGTCAAGTCTGAAATAAAATACCAATTTTACTTTTAAACAATGTGACATGTATACATTTATTACATTACAGCCTAAAATAAATTTTTCCAAAAACACCATTATAGTATTTTTTTTTAAGGAAATCCAATCAATTTATAAAAATTCTGGTTGGGGCTTCCTTTGATAATTTGGAAGAACATGTGCCTCAGGGTTATACAGAAGTGACAAATGTTTCCAAAATATCACCTATAGTATTTTGAAGGAAAAGCAATCAAATTATTTAAAATCATTCTGGACTCTTTTGGTAATTTGGATGATAATTAAATGAATAAAGTGGGTAGGCAGTTCAGGTAGGAGTGACCAAAAAGCAAGAACCTTTACTAACATAAACAACTGATAGCTGGTGATGTTTCAATATAAGTGAAATTTGAACATGAAATATTATTTTTGACTCACTCCATCTTTCTATCATTGCACTGTGTAGGACAGATAGAAAGTGTAAAAACAGAAATTGACAGATGGAAAATGTTAAAAACAGAAATGGCTGTTTCTGTGTCACATCATTGTGACTTATACTTCATCTGGACTTGTAGGTCAAGGGAACACATTCATTACTACATAAGAGCATCCTCCCATTGATAAACCCCCATAAAATGTGTAATGGAGTAATCTGATGACATGCTAATATCCCCATAGAAATGTCTGGGGGTCAGATCTCAATTACCCCCCATACAGGGTGTTAACAACAGCTACTATTATTAAATACCCATCACATCAACTATAAATCACATCTAAGTACATTAAAGGGTGGACATTACCAGCTAGAAATCACCACTGGACAATGGTCACTACTTGTGTACATACATTGAATAATAACTCAATTAAAACCCTGTATTTCTACCAACTTGGTGTGACTGGCCAGACATTTAAGAGATTAAAACCCCGATTCCTGTGATGTCCAGTATCAATAACTGACCACTTGTAATTATTGGTATTTATTTAGATGAGGCTCTTAAGTGGACATTTAACTGTGGTCATTCTGTTTAACTACACAGATAGATGACACCTGTAAGAATGAAGTGATCAGGATAATGGCTATCATACACCAGTAACAGAACTTGTCATGATTTGTTTGCTTTTGACATGTGTTAAAACTATCATCTAAGACACTTTAGAACAATTTTAACAGGAATTACTGTAAAGTTATTGAAATGAATTATGTCCTTAATTGCTTAAATTTGAATGAGCCTGTGGGGAAAAGGAACAATGGAACCAGTTCATTGGAAACAAACAGAACAACTAACAAAAATTACCACAGTGCTTAAACAAATTTCCAAACTTTGCAAAAATATTACAGTTCTTTTTAATCTTAAAGTATTTTTCACAAATTTGCTGAAATAGGTTTAATAATTTCCGGTACTTCAAAAAAATTCTCTGGAAACTAGTAGCCAATGCATAGTGGTGATTTTGGCCTCCAGAATTGAAAACATCTTTTACACATATAAAATTGATCCAAATGGTGTTAAGACTTACTGTCACTAAGGGTTATCATGCAAAGCAGTTAAAAGTTAACAGCTTTACAAGTTAACATTTGAAACTAATTAACATACAGAATTTTGAATAAAATTTATATCTCTAAGTCATTTGCCCCAATAGAGAATATTTCTATGAATGCCCCTCATTTCAGCACACCAAAATCTTACAGAGAAAATAATAGAGTCCTACACCAGTGAAAGTGTAAAAAGAAGATTGACAAGGATGAGTTGAGTTAAGTAGGGGTTTATTGTCCCAGTCAAGAATATTCACTTATCGCGTATATAGAGATGCCACCAGCTATAGGCGAAAGTGCAGAAATTTTGTCTGTGTTGCACTGATGACATTATACAGCAGGTTTCTTTATCGTGCCATGCCTATTGCAACACGGGTCCTTGTTTCCATGGCTCCAATTTCATAATGCCGAGTGTTTGGGGAAAGAACAGTCGCTACCCACTTTCATGTCTTGGGTAAAACCCAGTCAGGGTTTGAACCCACAACTTCCCTCTTACAAAGTGAGCACTCTACCAACTGAGCCATGGCAGTGGTCTGACAAGGATGAATACACAGAATATTCAGCATGGAAAACTCTGTCAAGATTCAAGATTCTTTATTACACTCTACTACAGAGGTGGTATTAGAGGTTAAAACCGCACAACATATACATGGGTGTTCATGGGTGAGAAAAATCATCTCACATTCTCTATCAGATACCATGGTTGATGGAACTATATGATAATGTGAAGAATATTTTGTCAACCTATCATGATTAGAATAAAATGGACATTACACTCATTACTATTCTTGTTTTTCATGCTGAACATGTGTTAAATAAATCTTACTCTTTCACATGTCACTGTTAGAGGAAAAATATGAGATATCAACAAACTACAATATGAGGGTAAATATCTGGTAGACAAATTGTGTACTGGTATAATGTCTTAATTTTATATAAATCATTCCTTAACAGTAAATTGTTCTGTTGACAAAAAAAATAATAAAGATGATGGCTAAATGTTCCTGTTCCTGTGTTTTGACACTAAATCTTGTATAGAACTGTGCAAATTTGATCATTGTAATGATTTTAAAGTTGAAAATATAAATAAAGGCATATTTAGGGACTTGTTAAAAGTCTAACCATGAGGTAAAAGACAATTTCACAGAAATATGCAAGAGACCAAAAAAGACCAAATGATTAGAAAAACATTAAAGTCAATGACAAGTAATTTTTCTTCAACTATCTGTTTTACTGTCCCTGTGGTGGCAAATTTTGTAAAATTTTCATGGAAAATCTGATGACTTGAATAGTTTTTGTATTTTTTTTTTAATTGTTTCTACAGTATGCATAACACGATTCCTATAGAATCTATTCTTGTACAGAGTAAAATGGTGCCACCACTGAACAAAAAAAAAAAAAAAAAAAAAAAAAAAAAAAAAAACTTCCATGAATCATTTTTCAAAAATATGCTAATGCAAGTTTTCAGAAGCTAATGAGTTTTTTTCTCTCTTACATATAGATGATAGTTGGGGTTAAAATGTGGTAAATTCTAATATCTCACTGTACTTACTATATTTTTCACTTGACCTGCTCTTTCAAACCCTGAAGATTCTTTTTGAATGTTTTTGTCATGATTTAGACAATTATTACTGTAATAACCCCAATACTACCAGTTTTATCTAACAGATCTACATTTAATCTTCAGTTTGATCTTAATCTGGGGATAAAGTATAAATTAATTCAACATCGCTGTTAACTAAGTGATAATTCTATCAGTGATAGCCATCATGTTTGACAGTTAGGTGTGATATAAACCCTATCCCCCAGATATTTCAATTTTAAGAGGACAGTATAGCCCTTAGGCATACAGGATATGGATTATACAATTAACTCATCGAGATAAATTTAAAGTATTCAATCTCTAGTACCCAGTGGCAAATCGAGTCCCTTGAAATTGTACACAATTAAAATTGAATGATTTTCAAGATGGCATTATATATTCCACAACAAAAAGTCAAGTTTCAAAGTTTCAATTTATGCAAGTGCCAGGTTGAGTATTAATACTATTATATTACCCCCCCCCCCCCCCCCCATATTGAGTTTTTTTTTTAAACAAACTGTTCCGTGTTCAAAACAGAATTGTCAAATCAAAAGTTGTTGGAATTTGCAATTTGCAATGCAAATGTTGAAATAAATGCAAAATGCCTGAAAATTATGTATTTGAATTCCAGGCATTTTACTTGTTTCGGATAAGGGTCCAAATCCGAGAACTTGTACGATGGAGCAAATTTCTCAAAATTCCCAACACAGGGACAACGTTGTTTGTTGTTTTTTTTAATTTGTTACAGACCCATGTGCTCCCAATTACCCAATGGCAAATGCATTGACGCGATACGAGTCCCTTTTGTCAAAAATTAAATTCAGTTATTTCACAACAAGAAGTGCAAAAAACCCAAGTTTATACCAAAATGAAATGAGGACCAAAATTTTTCAAAACTCTATGAACGAAGAATTACAATAACCTGTCACTGGGATCATACATAAGACGAAACATTCCAGTGTGTTGATGATGCTGTAATATGTATAATATCAAAACTTACGATAACTTTTTCTCAGATTCAAATCCTAAACTTTGTTTACAACCAACGGCATTTGTGGAAATTCTGAAGGATGGCGGGAACGTTTGACGGGGTCAGCAAAACGTTTGTTTACATGCAAGCATCTCGGAAGTGGTGACTGACACCGGTTTCACCAATACTGCAATAAATTAAGTTGACAATTTTTATTCATGTTGTTTTTGCAGTACACCCATTACGAAAAAAATAAATGTATATAATCTGAAAGCCTATTAAATATTGAATTCTTATGAAAATACCCAAGGCCTAGTTTTGACATTTTGGGATATGATAAACAAGTACATTTTCTATATTGAACGACTCTTGTTCATAATTATTTAAAAAATAAAAATAAAAAAAACCAGACAATATTAGATCTAATTAAAAAAAAAAGATAATTTTAAGTCTGACATTGTAGTGTCTAAAACTGTAAACTCGCAGTAGAGTAGTTTAAATAAATATATTTGATATGTTCTTGTATAATTGTATTTTGTGGTGCTAGGGGCGAATTCTTCGTTGCCAGTAGTTTTTATGCGGCGGTGTTAAGAAAAATAGCCATCCTTTATAATGCCACTTAAAACTGTAGTCAGTACCGTAACTACCTATGAGGCAACCGAGGCAACTGCCTCGGTAAACATTTAACTAAGTATTACCCGAACATCATAATCATTATTGAGATTTTAGCGATTTTGCCTGTTGGATCGTGCAGCTGTGAACAATCCTTCTCAGCACTACGCAGACTAAAAACATGACAGAGAAGCAGCAGGTCAGATAACAGACTGTCTGACCTCGGGATGATATACATCCACAGAGATGATGATGCCACACAGAATAAACCACCGATGGGCTGGTCAGGGGAATCCGACCAGAAAAATTGAACTGTCGTTCCAAGACTTCGATCCCAGACTTTAAATAATTAAGTCATGTGGTTGTCACATTAAACGTTTGCATTTTTTTTTTTTTTGTCATTTTGGTTGCTTGTTGTATTGTGGTACTGTCTGATTACGGCATTTAGCATTTTGTCTTGTGTAAATGTATCGAGTGATCTTGCTTATAAAAACGCAGAAATATTCTGAAAAATCCAGGTTAAATGATAGACTTTTTTTGCCCACATTTAACTTTTAAACTATCCTCTAACTTGAATTTTGAGGTTTAGTTTTGTGGTTAAACTAGTTACCATGGCACAGACAATCCAACTTATTTTACAACAGCTGGTCTAATTTTTAGCTTTCCTATTATACTGTTTTGAAATATCTTCCTTACATGTGAAAGATGTAAAACATTGAGACTGTTGGTACTGTATTTCATTATCTTCAATTCTTGCCTCGGTTTATTTAAGGGCCTAGTTACGGTACTGGTAGTGGTGTGGGAAAGGACACTTTCAACGGTGTCATATTGAAGACTTCAGTTTCACTGATTAGCTGAACATCTCCAACCAAACCGAAGATTATACTGATGATGACGTTTTTGCGACAAGTTTCGCAAGTTATTTTCAGAAACTTTTCCTTTTATTTTAAAGTCGGTTTTAAGTTATAAAATCAATAGTCTGACCCAATTTCATAAGCATTCCTCAGTAACTCAGTTAAATTTTGAAAATCTCTTGACATAAAGAGTGATTGTGAAACCGGGACCAAGCTTCTTAATATTATTTTCCATTCGCCCCTTTTACCTTTCAGATTTTACAGCTAGCTGTAGGGTACATGCAGTCTGTGTAAGGTTGTGCACATATTTTTCTAAAATCGCGCCAACATTTTATTGTAGTTAAAGTAATTTTGTTCCCGTGAAAAAGTTCTAGATAACATAAAATCCCTAGGGATTGATTCTGTGCTAAATCTTAAACTAAATAAAACAACTAGTGGCTTTACTAATTATGTTTGCAACTAAATCAATCACTAGTGAAAATTATCCTTTGGAACATCAAATGCCGTGTTATGTGGTGTTCAGTATTCTAAACTTGCATTTTATATCATCTTTAGGAACTGCAGTACAGACCTGTAGAAAGTTTAACACTATGCCGTAATGAATTAGTGCCGAATCGCAAGTTTATTTTGCTATATCTCGCCAGCTGTTTTATACGTTTCACCGGCTTTTCTATCACTATTTATATACTAGTAAATCTGAGCTACTCGGCTGTCGAGCTTTGCAAATACTTTTCTTAAAGTCTATAGCTAAACTTTCGACAAGTCTGTCACGACTGTACAGTGCTATGTGCGGCGAAGGGCGCATGATGTCATATTCAGATTCCTTCATGGCTGATTAGATGAACATCTCTAATGAAACTGGAGATGATAAATGTTTAGGCATTTTTTTCATAAACAGGGGCTTGTATATACTTATCATCCAAATACATTTCATCACATTAAGGCTTAGCTATCACCTTTGAAGTTCCGTCTCTAAGGCTGTACTGATCAGTAGATTATTCACTCCAGATGGTGCCACCAAATCCTATGGGCTCGACCGGTACATAACCGCGATTGATAGCACTGAACAGCAAGTAGACGATGGTCGAGTGGTTAGTACCAATTTGGTTGCAATCATGGCCAAACAATACTTACCGACCTAACAAGAAGTTGTTGGGTTGACCGCATGACGTTTTAGAAAGTAGACGTGGTTCCTCTGTTTCAATGCGCCAGATGGGTTTGGCGTGGTCTTATTTTCGGCCATTATACTAGTATTATTCTGGTTATGAAATGGTATCATAAAAGAGTATAGATCTTAAGCACAAGAAATTGGCATCATTTTACCATAATGTCCAGTGCTCATTGATGAGAATCAATCGGTGGCGTCTGTATTTAAGTGAAATGATCTTGACAAGCTCATATACATGTATTTAATGAAGCACCAGTTAAAAAAGGAACATTTCTGTAGGTCACAACAGTGTCCTCCGGTACCTTGTATCATGAATACAAATGGAAAAACACACATGTGGATATTGAACAATCAAATTTTAATTACTATAAATGCTGTACAACTGAACGGAAATTATTCGGTAACAGAGGCTATGTAGATCACAACAGTGTCATCTGACACCTTGTACATCATGAATACAAATGGAAAAACACATGTGGATATTGAACAATCAAATTTTAATTACTATAAATGCTGTAAAAATGAATTACTCGGTTACAGAGGCTATGTAGTAAACTAGCCTTGTGTCCTAATGAATAGAGAAGACAAGTGAAAATTCACCAGTCCCAGCAAACACTGCCAACTCGTCACTACTGTCGTATTGTGATTTGGCTTCTCTTAATGGATTTGGTTTTGGAATACCTGCAATTTGACCTATGACCTGTGTATTATTAGGTGTAGCGATCATCCACAACAAATCATTCTCATTGAAAGCTATCACATAGTTAGTGTTTTCAGTGTTTGTGTTACTTTGGCGACAAAGTTCGAGAAATTTGGAATCCTTTTTCGATGATACGGTTACGCCTGTGATTAAAACGTCATTTCCGGCGTCCGAGTCCCTAGCAACCATTATATTAGAAACTGCTTTAGCAGGCGTTTTCAATAAAGCTGACATGTTGATCGATTTCATTATGGAACCGTTTTCTGGAGACAACTTTACTACACTTTCTCCATTTCCGTCTACAGCCCATAAAGGTGTTTCGGTGGCATGGCTTCCGTCTTTTCTATTTTCTCGACTTTGTTTGTGGTCATTACTATTACTACGATAAGTTGCTAAACTGGAAAGTAATAGAGGAACTTTAAACAGTAAGTTTGAGTTGTCACCAGCGTCTTTCATTCCCCATAACATCGGAAGTACATTGGAATCAGCTTCCGGTGGAGGTAGATACACATATACCATACTTTGTTCCGGCTGATACATTATAAATGACTTGTCTGATGGGCTTGGTTGGCTGATCTGTCGTGTACGGCGTCTCCTTGGAAAAAATTTCAATGTTTCGCTATCTTGTTCTTTTTTCTTGTACTCCTGTTCTTTCTGAAGGATAGTCACACGGCCATCGGGTTTTGGTGGTTTAACGATGTCGCGCTCTAAAGGTAATTCCTTTTCAAAGTTCATGTACCACGTGATGTGTAGACGATCGATCATCCTATCAAAGACATCGATTGCATACAGACGCTGCATTCCTAGGACAGAAGGCTGAAACAAAAAGGAAATTTTATAGCCTTGGATGTATTTTATAAAATACGTTTTGATGTTTCTATTTCCCATTTCAAAATATTAAGATATTTGGATTTCAATAATTTTGATCGGAGCACTACTGATTCCTAAACGGCCGCCTAGTGCTGCAAAATTATAACAGGTCTAGTAATATTTATACAACATGATATTGAACCGATTTGTATCCGTCACGGCTTTTCTGTACTTGTTTCTATATTGTATCGTGTTGTTTAGCTATTGCCATTTGACTGTCTTTTGAAAATGTTGATTTCCAAAAGGTATTGTGAAAGGCATTAAATTCAGACAGAACCCTGTTAAGTCTATTTAGAGTCTGCAATAGTACCATTAAGTACAAGCTCGCAAATTTCGTCAACTTTTACAAAGTCGGGTTTATCAGAAGAAAGAAAATGTGGCACCAGCACTGAACATACATTGACAAAAGGCGTAGAAAACGCTATCACCTAAATAGATGTGATAAAAACTATTTCCATTTCATGTGTTTTACCTGTGCAGTTTCGAGATCATCTGGTTTGAATTGAGTCAGGATATATAAACGGTTCTGGGCTATGATTGGCTGAGATACTGGAATAAAGGTTCCATTGGTTCTCTCCACAGTTCCGTTTAGCCAGATAGCTGCGTCTGGTATACCATCTACAACAAGATAATAGGATAAGGTCAAGTTATTCAGATGAGCAAATGATGTTTAATTCTCGGATGTTCACATTTTACAAATTTGAATAATCCAATTTTAACTTGTTCAGAAAACCTAATATTGTTCAAATAACAATAAGCCGAAGTTTACTTGTTCGTGTTTGTATCAAGCCACATCAACGCGCGCGCGCACGTGTATGTGTAAGTGTTTTTCTTGTAAATAATACAAAGTTTCATGCCAAATACTTAAGGTGATCATGGATATGGCTAAATGGGAACTGAAACACTGTTATTTTAATTAATTATACAAGTGATTATGTTCAAGCAAAAGTTAAAATATGCCAATTGTTTATTAGTCTAACTCTATCTCCACATCACAGGCACTTATTTCTGATATTAAAAAAATAACACTATATAACGTTTTGTTTAAGTATAGAGTGTTATTTTTTTAATATCAGAAACAGGTACCTGTGCTCCACACTGAGTTTTAGATCATATACTGCCTTTGAGTGATGTGCGAGGGCGGAGCAGATTGTTTCATGCCAAATACTTATGGTGATCATGAGATTTTTTGTATATTTATTATCGAGTGATTGTGTTTAACCAAAGTTAAAGTATGTCAATTTGTTTATTAGTCTTGAGTGATGTGCGAGGGCGGAGCAGATTGTTTCATGCCAAATACTTATGGTGATCATGAGATTTTTTGTATATTTATTATCGCGTGATTGTGTTTTAACCAAAGTTAAAGTATGTCAATAAATTTTGTTTATTAGTCTTGAGTGATGTGCGAAGGCGGAGCAGATTGTTTCATGCCACATTTAAATCTGTCAACATGTAAATTTTATCTTATTTTATAATATGATAATTTATTAACTTAAACTATGAGGGAATGCTTTATAACAATTAATTTCAATCATTACAGACTGGCTAAAATAAATAACTGAATCCACATTGTTTAGAGTTGATGTTTATACCATCGTTTGTGCATTATTTGCAGGTAAGTACCTGGTAGGTTGTACTTTCTGTCATTGGTTTGAGTATTTCAATTTAATTAATATTATGCAGCAAATAGAGTATACTCGAACTGTCTCTTGAGAGCCAAATACCCCACACCCTAATTATATACAAGGGCGTAATGTGATATGGCCTTAGTTCAAGGTCATGACACATCCTTGGACCATGAAGATTATGCATGTGAAGTTTTATGACAGTCGTCTAAAGTAGCTATTACATATGGTCCGAACACGATTTTCAAACATACTTTTCCCGTGACCATGACCTTTCCGATATGGCCTTGGTTCAAGTCAAGACACCTTTGAACTATGAAGATTATTCATGTGAAGTTTTATGACAGTCGTCCAAATGGCCCGAGCACAATTTTTAAACATACTTTTCCCGCGACCATGACCTTTCCGATATGACATTGTTTCAAGTTCATGACACACCTTTGGACCATGAAAATTATTCGAGTGAAGATTTATGACAGTTGTCCAAAGCAACTATGAAATATGGCACGGTCACGATTTTAAACGGACAGGCAGACATATAGTGATTTCTATATACTACTAGTTGCGGGGTATAATAATGTTATAGAAAATAAAGAGTAAAAGAAAATATTTTACTCCCGGTTTGGAAAACAGCAGTTAATACTGTCATCTAGGTCAAAGATTTAATCTATCTAAACTAAAAGCTGTCGTAATACCTAAAAGTTAATCAAAATGTGATGTTGGCAAGTATGGCCGTATGTTCCACAGCTACCATACACATTCAACCTATATTTAAAGGGAGACAACTGAAATGAAAGCTCGGACATGTTCAGTAATAACTGTTTGTTATATTCTGCCATAAGCATTGACGACTCACATTGGACATTGCTAGTGTAAAGTAAACCAAGTTCAATTAGTTATTACATGTTCGAAACGAACAACTTCAACGATAAGTAAACAAGTGCATGTTCGAAGATGGAGATAGTTGGGTCATGTATTGCGGATGAGTAACACCGAACAGCTAAGGATCAATTTAACATGGCAACTCGCTGAGAGAAAAGGACGACCAATAGAGACCTGGCGCAAGAATATAGAAAGACAAAGAAAAGAGCTAGGAATTAAGACATGGGGAGACGCAGTCTCACTGGCAAGTAATAGAGATGACTGGAGAGGAAAGATAACTGGCCCAATTCTCCACCAGAAGAGATGAAATTAAATAATAAAAAATAAATAAAATTTCAAGTCCAATTCAAGCCCTGGTTCAAGTGACCACATCTAGAGTCTAAGTAAAGTCAACGACTTTCAATATGCCATAATAAAACTCGCATATAAAAAAGTGTGTGGTGATAGTTTATATTCAAGTCTGTCAACAAATCTAGAGTTTACAACAGTTTTATAATTGATGTTGTTATCATTTAGCTACATCAAGACCGACGTGCTGATAAAGCAATATTTTCAGGATGTGTTTGAAATACAACTACGATGATATAGCACAGACCTGTCGAAAGTTTAACACTTAGCTAACGAAAAAGAATTGATATTCGGTTGTCGAGTGACTGAGATACGAAAAGTAGGCAAAAAGCGTCGGATATGAGCTGACGGCTTGGCACTGATTCGTTAGTGATTAAAACTCTCTACAGACCTGTACTGTACAAGTATATTGAAAATATCGAATTCAAATTTTAACAAAAATATGTGAAAACAGATTTTGACGTAGATAAAATATGATGAGTAATTTGATCATAAACATGGGACATTATGATTTTTGCATTATTTTATTTTTTTATAACAAACAATCAACATAATTTAAAAATATATATGTATCTTAAATTCTTAGTCTATAAAAGAAATGAAAGATATTTTGTTTAAAATGTTTCTTTTTTGTTTTAACTGGCACCGTTAAACTAACAGCGTACACCGGATGTTTCTACTAATCAAGCGAAGCATGCGTGACAAAGATTATGTAGTGCAGGGTGAAAAGTGACATCAATTATACTAAACACTGTTCTAGTTGTCAACAAATATTGATACTGTTACTAACTTGATTTGTATCTGAATAAGACAGTTGATATCAGCATCAATTTGAACACAAACACCATATCAAAAAATAACAGTAAAAAGATATTCATTTGGACAGACAAGAGGTATGTTGATAGAGCAGCATGTTTATAGAGTTGCATTGAGAGCTAAAATATATGTTCTCTATATTGTAATGTGCAATTTTGGGAAAAAAAAAATTTTAAAATTTGAATGTGATATTATGGATCTTAGTGAATCAGCTTATGTATATACTAAGTATACCCATGTTCCTTATCGCTCCAATATTTCTTGTGGTATTTTAAGACAAATGCCAAGGCATGGATAAATTGAATATTACATAATCTAAGACTCCTGAATTAGGTCAAGGTCATTCAATCAGATTCGCGAACTTGACAGGACCTTATGCACTGATGATATACTAGTATACGACGTTTCAATCCGCTGTGTAATTCAGTTCTTGACAAGAAAATGTTTAAAGTTTTACTATTTTATCTAGAATTCCAGTCCTGAAAACATGTTCAATATTATGCACTATCATGAACATTTCTTCTTAGATTAAACATCCGGTGTACACTGACAAATGCAGATCCAAGTTCTAGAACGTGTCCCTTGATATGCGAGAGACAAAAATCATGGAATTAGCTGTTTCTTTTTAGAAGCTACCATTTGGCTACTATCCGTATCTCAGCCACTCGACAATTCTCTCTCTCTCTCTCTCTCTTTCGCTCTCTTGTTTCTTACTTGTCTGGTAGGAATAAATGCCTCCATTTTGTGATACGATGAGCACCATGTTATTGTCCGATACCATTAAACTACAGTATAAAAAATAAATCAATTACCAATTCATGTACCAGTATATCGGAAGCCCATAGAAAAGAATATTACTGGGAATCAAAGACTTCCAGGTGAAAACTGATCCATTGACTTCAAACTGGAAGTCATTAGACTGTTTAACTTGTGCGCAATGTGTAACCACACCACCAACCAACATCCCCTGGACGTGTTCAATTAGAAAATATAGTGTCTAAGCCCAAGGTGTTTAAAGTAAACACTTTGAGGCTTATTGCTACCTTGAATGAAGGCTATGGTCAATCATTTTCGCAAACTTGTTTAAGTTTCAAGCTTCTAGCATTTTCGGTGCAAAAAAGATATGTATGGTTTTACGTCAACTGTTGAAATATTGCGCCCTTGAATGATGGCCAAGTGTAGCTAGTCTATTTCGCATCGGTCTACGAAAACCCCATTACGTTTCTCTACCATTGATTCACTAATTCTAGAGAAGTCATCCAAGCAAAAGGCTTCCACCATGGTTACAGACAATTTAAAACCAAAGATCTCGATACGCCAACATTTGTTAGTTGGGGTTACATTGATCATCTGTCCATTACGGGTTTGACTTTAAAACTTTAAAACAATACTAACATTATAAATAACCAAATACAAACATATCAGCCCATGTCCAAACCACAACCCCATAAACAACTTGAAAGTACAGTCCAACCTGCCTAAAAGGCTGCCTCTGTTTAAGGACCATCTGCTTATAAGGCCAGACAAATTGTATTCCAATTGTTCTTTATTCATATTACTTGAACCTGTATATAAAGACAACCTGTCCATAAAGGCAACTTTTGCTGGTCCCTTTGCGCGGTTATATAAACAGGTTTGACTGTAAAAACTAAAAAAAGGAAAAACAAGGAGACCGGCTAATACATTATTATATTTGACCAATTTGATATCCATGATAGATATCTTTACAGGGAAACTAGTAGTGTCGTGTTTTGTTTTATACCAATGAATTTTTGTGACAACACTGAAAAGGAAAACAGAAAAGGCAAAAATTAATACAGTATATATACCTGTATATAGGGTGTATATAGGAACCAAGGTGTATGATGGGTTTGTCCAGCTGTCCATTAGTTTCGTATTTGACCAGATTGTTACCATCAGAACCAATGATATCTCCGTATATGTCCATAATTGGCAGTGTTGGAAACCTTAACACGGCATCTTTCCACTGAAGTTTACCAGTTAAGACGTCAATGCTGACATATCCTCTAAAAAGAAAAGAGCATGTACATTGTATTATAATTATTTGTACATGTGCATATATTGCATTGGTGATTTAAAATAATCACACCATGATCTAGTGTTATCCATACAGCATTAGAGACAGATTTTTTCGGGGTCGCTGAAGTTGTACCTGTGTAAACACTGATGGTTCCCGTTAGTTATTATTAATCGAGTGATATCAATAAAAGTCAACGGCATGGCTGTTCAGTGGTTTTGCAATTATCATTGTTCAATGTTGGAAACACT
Organism: Anadara kagoshimensis; assembly: GCA_021292105.1. Taxonomy (NCBI): domain Eukaryota; kingdom Metazoa; phylum Mollusca; class Bivalvia; order Arcoida; family Arcidae; genus Anadara; species Anadara kagoshimensis. The sequence continues at coordinate 39,926,896 of CM037857.1, forward strand.
GAACTTAAGACACTTGAAAAAAAAATTGGTCCAAGCATTATTGAGGAATTGTAAGCATCCCCGAGGATATCTCATAAACACACAAGACAATACTTTTGTCTTAAAGCCACCTCTGTATAAGGACCACATTCTTTTAAAGGCCACTACAACTTTAAACAAATCGCTCTTTATTCGGGTTACTAGTATTTGAACATGTATATTAAAGCCACTTGAACATAAAGGGTCTCTTTTACTGGCTCCATCTGGGTGGCCTTATTTATAAAGTTTGACTGTACTGTCTAATTTTGCTATTAGTTAAAATCTGAGGTATACTCCCTCATGCAAACGGTATTTCCTTACCTAAATTTGGTTAAATATATCTAAGTCCTTTGGATATTTTTCAATACCTTGAAAAAATTTTGGTTTCACGATTTTAGTCCAAGCACTGCTGATGAGATATATAAGAAAATGTATTCAAAAATGGTCGTCTAATGTAAAATCAACACTGGACAGTGGTATAATATGTTAGTGCAAAAGAGTAGTATGGTATCCGCAGATGAGACCCCCGTTGAGCTGCTGGCTGCTGGATTCATTAAATATGCATGACGTCAGAGGTTACAAGGTCACACGTGAAGGTGTTAAAGAAAGAGGGGAAGGTCCCAAATGTGAGGATACCGGAAGGGAATCCCTAGGTCTAAAAAGAGTTCGGGAAAACCGGATCAAAGTAAAGTACCCCCCAAGTCTGGGGTAACCCCCGAAGGGATGGAATAGCGAAAATGCGCGCCGGGACTCGATCTCTTAACCGAAAGTCGACATGTGATATACCGTCGTGTCCGGCTCAAAGAGAGGAATGCAACAGTGTGTATGGTAAAGTGATCAGACAAACCGTGACAGAGTTATCGCCCTTGAAGGGAATTTTGCGTATTTGGACCCACAGCGTGAACCACTGAGTTTTATCGCGGTTTAATAGCATAGAAAGATAGTCCTCAATCGCCCAAATACGTGGATACTTCATTTGTACAGATCCGTCCAAAAATGCAGATGTGACGGGTGGAAAGACGTGATTGAAATATCCCATAGACTTAACACGGGGACCCTTCGGGTTCGATTCTGTGGAAATTACTAGATCTAACACCATTCAAACTATACCATGATACGCGTCTGGTCAAGACAAATAAGTATACACCTCGATCATAAACATCGGTTGAATCACAAGAAAGTTATAACGAAATACATTTCTCTATGGGAAATCCCGTGTTAAAATTTCACCATAGACTTATATAGGCAAACCGACAGATCGCCATAACGCACGAACCACTCGACCTCCAGTAGAACTGAATACATTTTCGGATAGGTGTCATAAAAACGAACATTTCGATATAAACGTCGTCAAAATCCATACCGAAATAAGCGAGATACGAGTGTTAGAAGTTGGAAATTTTACGTCTTTGTTTACGAAAATTTGAATTTAAAATGCTGCATTCTGATTGGTCGAGAGGTTTTATGTCCATAATTTCGTTATTTTTCCACTTAGAGAGACGAAGGAGGTAGCGTTGGACTCGGAAGATCGAGCCTCATACGTTGAAAGAGGAGGGGAGGAGGAAAGAGGAGGAGGAGGAGGAAAGAGGAGAAGAAAGAGTAAAAGAGGAGGAGGAGGAGGAGGGGACACTCGAGGAAAAGAGGAGGGGGAGGAGGGAAGAGGAGGAGGAGGAGAGGAGGAAAGAGGAGAAGAAAGAGTAAAAGAGGAGGAGGAGGAGGAGGAGGAGGGGACACTCGATGATAGGGGATTTGCAGAATGTTGTTACTCAATGTCAATAAAACTTACAAAATAACCTATCTAGTATCATTTTCATTCCTCCCTCCCTCCTATTCCTCCCGCTGCAAGGGGAAAGGGGCAGGGGACGGGTATAGACAAATCTTGTTTTTACATCAGTTGGGACTGAATTGAGACAGAAAAACAACCCTAAGACGTTTAAACCGGAAACACCTACAGGCGATGGGCGTTTCGCCTTGGATTAGACACTCGATGTCATCTGTTAGGGGAGTTGCAGATCATTGTTAACCATTGCTATGTGTAAATTAAAACGATAGAATGTATACATTAGTTTGTTTGTTTGTTTTCTTCTACTTCCTCCTCCTCCCTCTTCCTCCTCCTCACTCTAAGGGGAAGGGGAAGGGGGCGGCGGCGCATTCCGGACTATAACCGGTCCGTGTCCGTTTTTCGAGTTCGACTTTTATCATCAACGTATAAGGCTCGATCTTCCGAGTCCAACGCTACCTCCTTCGTCTCTCTAAGTGGAAAAATAACGAAATTATGGACATAAAACCTCTCGACCAATCAGAATGCAGCATTTTAAATTCAAATTTTCGTAAACAAAGACGTAAAATTTCCAACTTCTAACACTCGTATCTCGCTTATTTCGGTATGGATTTTGACGACGTTTATATCGAAATGTTCGTTTTTATGACACCTATCCGAAAATGTATTCAGTTCTACTGGAGGTCGAGTGGTTCGTGCGTTATGGCGATCTGTCGGTTTGCCTATATAAGTCTATGGTGAAATTTTAACACGGGATTTCCCATAGAGAAATGTATTTCGTTATAACTTTCTTGTGATTCAACCGATGTTTATGATCGAGGTGTATATTTATTTGTCTTGACCAGACGCGTATCATGGTATAGTTTGAATGGTGTTAGATCTAGTAATTTCCACAGAATCGAACCCGAAGGGTCCCCGTGTTAAGTCTATGGGATATTTCAATCACGTCTTTCCACCCGTCACATCTGCATTTTTGGACGGATCTGTACAAATGAAGTATCCACGTATTTGGGCGATTGAGGACTATCTTTCTATGCTATTAAACCGCGAAAAAACTCAGTGGTTCACGCTGTGGGTCCAAATACGCAAAATTCCCTTCAAGGGCGATAACTCTGTCACGGTTTGTCTGATCACTTTACCATACACACTGTTGCATTCCTCTCTTTGAGCCGGACACGACGGTATATCACATGTCGACTTTCGGTTAAGAGATCGAGTCCCGGCGCGCATTTTCGCTATTCCATCCCTTCGGGGGTTACCCCAGACTTGGGGGTACTTTACTTTGATCCGGTTTTCCCGAACTCTTTTTAGACCTAGGGATTTCCTTCCGGTATCCTCACATTTGGGACCTTCCCCTCTTTCTTTAACACCTTCACGTGTGACCTTGTAACCTCTGACGTCATGCATATTTAATGAATCCAGCAGCCAGCAGCTCAACGGGGGTCTCATCTGCGGATACCATACTACTCAAAAGTGCTTGAGGAATGGATTTTAAGTATATATAATTACGTGATACGATGTATTTTTTTTTTTTAAATGCTTAAGATCCTTTCCCGTAGCACCTATGGTCGCTTGCTTGCGCATGTAGCAAAATAATCACTGACAACTCGGAAACGGGCAACGTAGTAACCATGGTAACCCATGAATGCCAATGTGGTGCAACATCCAACTTTTGTGTTCTTTGGAAGATTGATAAGCATTCTTGAACTCTTCCAAGATTTTTCAAATAACGCAACATGTTGCTATAGTAACTATATACAAATTCTAATAACGAACGGTGCATAGGAATGGACTTTAATTTCGACGTATAGGTAACGCTTTCGTGGTGATCGATATATACGAAACACGCTGGCACGAGAAGCCTCTGGGATCAAATTATGACACTGTTTTATCAGCAGTAGTTCGATCTCTCGACGTTGAACACTTTGTTGTCTCCGTCAGTTTTAAACAAATCAAACGTTACATCAATGTGGGTTAAATCCAGGCCTGGGTGACAGTAAAACAAGATATAATTATCTGTCGATAGCAGTTAATGATAATATTAAGATCGCAGCGACTTAACTTATACGCACCACATGTACAAATATAGAATTCGGTCTGGTCGCGATAGCCGACAAATTTCTGATGTGACGTTTAACACTGGTAAACCTACTTGCATCAGTTGCAAATTTTAATTGCAGTTTAAGATTTAATTATTATAAATAACTCAAATACGCCTCTCGCGTCAACTTATGTCATCTTGGTGCATAAGCTTTAAGCGTACATCTCTTGTCAGCATCGACTAACTTCGCGATCCCGGATAAGTATAATGACGGAAACGAGACGATGTGTATCGGAAGAGTTAAACATTTCCTTAATTAAATGCCAATTAGGCACAATTAAGCACATGTAGTATCGTAAAAAGAATCTTTAACATTATTTCATCTAAAGTATAACAGATATTATTCTATATCCGTGATGTCTGTCTTGAGCTATCTGAGTTGGGATTGCTTTTTCGTCGACTTGGCAAGGAAGAGTTTTCGTGCTGATGTTCACTACCCCTTTTAGTGTGTGCATCGCACATACTCGAAATTCCGCTTCACGTGAGAACATCAACAAGAGATTAATTTTTGGAAATACAAATGAAAGAGGACAAATATTCTAGAAATAAGAGAAATAACAGATCAGTAACAATTACTTACACTTCTTTTGGGGAATTGAATTGGCATATCAGATTATTGCTGTTACCAACACATCCGAGACCTTCCGGTAACGGGCCGATGAAGAAGTCGCTTTTCCATCCTATTGAAGCGTTCGTAGGAACTGTCAGTTTGTAAGAAAATGTTCCCATTGGATTGCAACCAAATGACGGGCACCCATTAATTTCCTGTCCATTTCCAGTGCCTGCAACAGCAAAAATCAGTAACAAAGAAATTAATTGTAGATGCATTTTACCACCCGATCACATTAATGTGTATCTGTATGATGAACTTTGCTATTAGATGGATTTAAGGACGTTATATCATTATCAGTTTTTCTTGATAACCGGGTACCGATATCACTTGATTTATATATAAATTATATATAATATTTATCCGATATAGTCGAGAACTTTAAAGGGGTGATAACCTTGATGAACACAGATTGCACTAAGAACATAGTTTGAAGAAAACCCATAGGTTCCGTCGTCATCGTAAACAGATCTTGGCAAATGTCATTTTTCTTCAATATTTTTTAAAAAAGTGTCATATACCATTTTTTGAATTTAATCATAAAATACATTCAAAAAATGGTATATGACAATAACATGACTTTTGAATTGTATTATTTCATAAAAATTCAAAAGTAGCACATGACAAAAGTATATACGTGTGTTCTTAATGTGTTGAATGATAGTTGGTTTTTAATGTCATTTATTGTCTCGGTACAGGTGAGCTGGGCTTTTAATTAGGCTATATCCTAGTGTGGGAAGGTTTGGCAGATCATTTTGCCGAAGGTCGGGGGGGGGGGGGGGGGGGGGTCTCCGGGCACAACGGTTTCCCCACCACGATCCCTGAACTGACTGTCCCGATTCAAGTGAAAGATTTTTGAGTAAGACGTAGAAATTTAGAAATTTTACCTTCGAATTTAAGACAAATTTTTGCTAGATTTCGCACATGTAATCATTTTCTTCCAATTGAAAAGGGAAGTTGGGCAAATGTTGAAAGGAGTGACAGAACATGTAATCTATGTAATCTAAACCGAATTGCGACGAGTATAATTTTTTATTGGAACGTAGCTTTTTGTAAATAATAGAAAAAAAAAATATATAAAAAAAATATTATATCGGACCAAATATTCTAAAATTACTAATGTTAATGACTAGTACAAATAAAGTTGAACTGTTAAATTTATGCAAATTTCTAAAAGAAGGTTTAAAATATTTTACTTAAATATCAATTTTATTTCTTTTTTCTGTTTATAACATGTATCTATTGATATTTATCATACTGAGTAATCATTGTAAATCGTTTTAATAATATTTTGTTGTACAATATAATTTTGTAATAAGTGTACTGGCATTGTATATATATAGTTTACCCTCTAATACCACCTCCGTGATACAGAGTGTAATAAAGAATCTTGAAAATCTTGAATCATGTCATGTGCTACTTTTGAATGTATTATTTCATAAAAATTCAAAAGTAGCACATGACAATCATAAAACTCCATTACTCCATTTTACTCAACATAAACATGTACCAAGACTCAATAATTACATAGCTAAAGAAGCCCAATATCACAAGCCTTTTTTCTTCTATTTTAAATTATAATAATTTCATTGTAATTTTGTAAATATAAATCAAATGTAAAACATTGTCTCTTTTGAATGCATTGATTCATAAAAAATCAAAAGTAGCACATGACAAGCGCTTTCATCATTTTGATATTATTTGAACTTTCCGTTACTTCTTTTGCTGACAAAGTGATATAAAAACAAACGATAGTTTCAAGAGGCTTGTTGATATTTTAAGTCAGTCTAAAAATGAAAACAAAGTAATTTTTAGTAAAAACAAAATAATTGTTATACATAGTTCTATATAATACTCGGTTTCCTGTTCTCGAAGACCACTTCAAAAAACTTAACCGACTACAAAAACACCGACATACGATTTCCAAAATTTGTCAGAATATTATATTTTTTATAGAAACTATGATAATTGTCGGATGATTTCACTAAAAATTTAATTCATATTTTACTCATTTCTGTCATGATAATCAAAATTTAAAAATGTCATATTTTCACAGAGTTTTCAACCATTCTGGCAAATTTTAAGTGTTTATCTTTAAGATAATCAGATAATTTCCTGTATTTTAGATTAGTCAAAAGGCTGTATTTCTAGTACTCTCGTATTATAAATGTTTGAATTTTCTGAAAGAGATATTAAATATTGTATAACATACGACTACCGTATACTATTTCCGAAAATTGTAAAAGTCAAGTAAAAGAAAAAAAGCTACGGAATGAAACTGGGCCCATGAACATGCGATGAGTCTTGTCACTGTAGAAACTAGGAATATACGATACTCATAGTCAAAATGCATGTCTCTGACACGCAAATTGCACCAGTATTAGAAAAAAAACTTGTTTTGCGCCGTAATACAGAAATTAAATTAATGACAACAGAATGATGTGTATTTACCATTTCAGAGGCTCATTATGTGGTCACGCGTGTACCTTTTTCATAAATTTTAATTTTTACAAAGAAAAATATTTTAAAAATCTGCGCTTGACTAAATTATGTTTCTTTGTAGATCTAATTACTCAAAAACCTACATTATAATCATAATCATATGTACACCCACACACACATACACACGTTGTGGGTAATCATCAAAACAAATTTCGCTGTGGACACTGTTCTTATAAAACAAAACCGTAAATGTGTACAAATTACGGATAAACAATTTTGTTTTTATTTGAAACACCCTTTCAGAGACATTTTTCCTGCTGTTTAATCCTTATTTATTAATGTATTGGTATTTATTCAAGGTCTCCAAGTGAAGTTTACCGTTTGAATAGTATTTTTCCAAATCCATCAAAAGTAAGCAGCGAGATAACGGAGATAATTACCATACATTTATTTATTTTAGTTCAAGAGACTCGGGAACAACGAATAAAGTTTAGATTTTGTCACCTATCATTTTTGAAAGTATTTTATGATTGAACTTAAAACACAATTTTCTTGACAAAACATTTATCGTTTATAGGATCATGAACAGCATTACATGTTTTTTTCAATGGTATAATAATGATGTAAATGCATATGAAATAATGCATTCAACAGTTCAAAGTACTACATCATGGTACTTGATAATTCAAAAGTAGCACATAAAAATGCATTTCTAAAAGAATTTATCTCGATATAAATACATAATAAAAAGAAACAATTAAGGAACACATTAAGTCCATTATACCATTTTATTTTTATGGCATAAATAAATAAATAAATAAATAAATAAATAAATAAATAAATAAAAGTGTTAAGAAGAAGATGGTAAAGAACTAACGAAAAAATACATGTATGGTTACTTCCTTCATAAACATGTTACTGATAGATCCCTTGTGGTGATATATGGGAATTTATAAACTGTGTATTAGATTAAAAACAGCACCTGATAATTATAATCAGAATAGAATATTTGTGCGATGATAATTTGTCATGTACGTTTTTTCTAATTTCCTTAAACACTAATAATGAAGAAAGATTTCCATCTGTATCCTCTAATAAGGTTTTAATTTGACTGATTAGGTCTAAAAATGACAGTTTCAAGCCATTTTGATGATTTTTGTGAAATATGATTGTTTTTAAAATTCGATTTAGAATGTACAAAAGAAATCTTGCCTTATAAGTAATGTTGAAAAATTAAGTGACGGATAAGTCCTTCTAGATCTATGTTTTGTCGACGTACTTTACCAATTTTCAAAGATTAAATCAGCAAGTCGGCACTTTTAATCGACCGATTTTTAAAAGTGGGTACATTTTAAAACATAATTAATTTCACACATCAGAAAGATAATTAAGTAATATAAACATCTAATATAAGTTAATCGGTAGATTAGAATCACCTAATTATTGAGTGTCTGGCCCCGGGGGATATCAAACAGTTTTACTCTTAAAAATGACCATCAAGACTCGCAAATAGATGATACTCAGGAAGTCGGACAATAGAACTCGAAAATTTGTTTTGATAACGTAACACGTTAGGTATCAAAAGCATGACAGGAGTTTTTGAAGTTCCCGACACGCTTGGATAGTTGTTTTCAAAAGTACGTCGACCGCAAGTTTGGGAGAAATACTCCATTCGTAAGCTCTTTACCGACAATTGACCAATCAGGTTTGTAGATTTTTGCCAATTAAAGTATTAATCGATTACGCCTGCGTGTTCTCAAAAAGATCAGAAGGTCTGACTCCGCCCCTCAACTTTTTTCCATGCTTATAAACAATGACAGATTAAACTTTTTGCATGCTTATAATCTGGTCAGCTGTGTACGTTTTATCAGACCACACGTGAACTGCAACTCTTTAAAAAATGTCGTTTGAAAACTTCCAAAATTTTGGCTGTGGCCAGTATGATCCTCTTGGTCAAGATTATTTGGGATTATGATGTTACCTGGAATAAGGACTTATTACTGGACCTGGAAAAAATTATGTCTTGTGATGTTTCAATGGAAGACCGGTGCAGCGGCAGTGATGGCGAGACATTTAATGAATATGAGAGTCGCTCTTACGTAGACTCTCATGACACTTTTAGGTATTAGTGTTAACAATTTTGACCCGTTGGAAGTTGTTCGCAGTGATTCACTAGAGGATTTTAGACATAACGGTAGAGAATGTGATTTAGATGAACTTGACAGTTACCAGGTGGAATTACGCCGACAAAAGTGTGCACGAGATAGATTTATCATACAACAAAATAATCCAGTTGTGTTGGAAGTACTGGCATTCAAAGAAAAGAAGAAAGCACAACGAAAAGCCAAGGCCAAGAAAGTGTGTGTATTTTGCAAAAATAATGGCGAAACATCAAGTCTCTACACAGCTCACGTTTTGAAAGACAGCGAAGGCAAAGTCTGTTGTCCAGTTCTTCGAAAATATACCTGTCCCATTTGTGGAATTTCTGGAGATGAAGCGCATACAATTAAATATTGTCCAAGAAACGACGGAGAATCTGCCAGTCTGTCGCTCCTGAGAACTACCAGAATCAGCACCGGGAAAAAACGTCGTCTGCCATGAACGTCGTCTGTCGTGATGGATTATCATAAACATTAGAAATATTTGTGATGAGTTTTATGGGATCGGGTTAATTGCAATTGTTACATACAGTTTTATATAAATAATTTAGATTTTAAAATGAGATTAATTTTATTACTTTAAATTTGTAAAGAAAATTATTATATAATTGTAACTATGTTAATTTTATGATCGACATTGGTGCTAAATTTGAATTAATTGTATAATCGTGTATTTTCCTGTGCCACTATTATTTAGTCTTGTATATATTCAGATTTTTCATTTTAAAATTCACAAATTATTTTAACTTATTACACGTTCATATTTAAATACTTTTTTCACTGTTTAACAGCTAATATTCACATTTTTCCAGCAATTTGGAATAGTTTACATTGTATATACCACAAGTTTGGCATCTTTCACAGTAGATTAGAATTTAGTATAGAATATTTATATAACCTAATAGAATATTTATATAACCTGCTGAAATAGTGCTTATTTTTGTAAACTAATTAAAATTCCTTTTACTTTCATTTTAGCTTTTTGTTGTCATTTAATATCAATTATTCCTGTACAGTTTTAAAATTGTTTGAAGATGTTGCAAAATGTATAAAATGATATCAACTTCACAAATATTTTGTTTCTATTTCTAAAGTGTTACAATGTTTTGTGTTTAATTAATTTAAAATTAATTTAAAATGGTATTCGTTTGAACCAGATTAGAAATATCTTTGTGTACATGTTTTTTCTATTCTTTTATTTTATTGATTTAATTGAAAATTTGGCAGATTAATATCCATGTAAATGTATTGTGCCAAAATATTTTAAGAAATTAATTTTCCTATATTTTGCAACATCTTCAAAGAAATTTTAAACAAAGTACAAAAATGCAACTATATAATATTGTTTAGTAGAAGAGTTTCAATTGACCCATCAACGAGTGTTTGATTGAGTTGACTCCAATGACAGCTCCCCCCCCCAATTGGTTTTCAGTTAAGGTGTCAAAAAACAAGTGGACCAGGCCCCAGTTTCACAATCATTCCTTAGCTAAGATTTTCCTTAACTCAAATCTTGCAAAATTTCAATCCTTTATAATTTTCTTAATTTTGAAGATATTCAGTAAATTTAAGGTCTCAATTATAAGATCACTTCTAGATTAAAACATCTGCATTTAGTTTTGACAAAAATATTCAGCAGTAGCTCCAAAAACAGATTACAAAAATTTGCTAAATTGAAGTTAAGGAAAATCTTAGGTAAGGAATGATTGTGAAACTGGGACTAGACATTTAGAACATAGAAACTGTCCAACATGCAACTGCAAACCAAACTGAAACGTAAAACGGCGAAAAAAAAAATATCTAGAGTAAATTTATTCATTCGAATGATTTATTGCTTTGTCGGAAAACTTGGTTAGCTTCTTAGTTGTTACTTCCGATGTATGTAAATGTTCCCAGTCAAGAATATTTCACTTGGACCGAAACGCCACCAGTTGCAAGTGATAGTGCAAGTTTTTAGTTATACATTATGCCGATGACATTGTGCTACATGGTCTACATGCTACACCTTGTGGTGCCTGCCTCGAGAGTAGAGTAATGGTGTTAAACGTCCCAGTCAAGAATATTTCACTTAAATCGAGAAATCGCCAGCATTAAACGGAAAGTGCAGAAATTTTGCCTGTGCGTTGCGCTGATGGTATTATACAGTTCAGTTCTTTATCGTGCCAAACCTATCAAGACACGGGACCTCGTTTTTTTCAAGTTCTCATCCGAAAGAACCGCGACTTTCATTTCGAAATGCAGGGTGCCTGGCGAAAGAACGGTCACTACCAACTTTTAAGTATTGGGTTCAAATCACAAATTACCAATAGAAATGGGCCGCTGGCAAAATGTTCCTAGAAATGAGAGACTCCGTAATCTGTGTGGTAAAGAACTAAGAGATGAATATCATTATATCATGAAATGCAATTCTTTGTCTTTAGAACGAAATCTTTATATTCCTTTTCATTTTAGAAATAAACCGAATACTCTTAAGTTTTATAATCTTTTTTCTTCTAACAAATTGTCTATGTTAAATAACTTGTGTAAATTTATCAAGGTTATTAATAAGAGGATCAGTCCTCCGGGTTAGTGAGTTAGTTATTATTGATAATTTCCTGCATGTGCACTATATTGTATATGTTTTATGTTTATTATTATGTATATGTTCTCTGTATTGATAAAATTCAGTATGAGAAATAAAGAAACTTGGTTCGAATCCACGATCTCCTACTTACGGAGAGAACACTCTACCAACTGAGCTACCACAGTGGTAATCTCGAGAGTAGAGGTTATCATGTCGATAATACATCATAAGCACGAGAAATAGAAAAGGAAAGTTGGTAATAATAATGGAAGTAATCACTATTGCAGTGTTCATTCTTTGCTAAATGCCCACTGTTTAGGTCGTAGTGAACCATATTAAGAAAATTTTGAGGTTATGGTGTTCGAGGAAAGTTTTTGGCAGAGTGTACACTGCTAGTCATAGATTTCGTAAGCGCCAATTAAGATATCATTCGGAATGTTGCATTGTAACAAACTGCATGATTTGGTTTTATACACAAAGTTGTTATCACATGTTTCAATTGTGCAGTTTCCCGGCAGATACCAATGACTCGCCCCACATGTACTTCTGATTTTCATTGGTACGATTACTTCTGATTGCAAGCAAACAATTAGGTCTTCCGCGATTTTTTTATTTTTTTTATTTTTTTTTATTTTTTTTTTGCGTTCTCAAAATGCGTGAAATTCAGAATCGAAGATCACCAATGATTCAAAATACAGTCTGCCAGAAGACAACGCACTAGTAGTCACACATGCTGTTCTATTGTCATGTGCTGATTTTGAATTTTTTATTAAAATAATGCATTCAAATTCAGCACATGACAACTGATTTTGAATGCATTATTTTAATACAAATTCAAAATCAGCACATGACACTGTTGTTTTAAAATAGTTGAAAGATGCAAAACATAAGCATTTCTAATCTCTACTTTGTTAGTGATCTTTTAATGAGGTTTTCGCGCCTGGGTAACGCATTTTTAGAAAACGAATCGGAAGACATTTGTCATAAATTGCCATATTTTCATAAAACCTCATTCAAAGCTAAGACCGATCTTTTGCCCATTGATTTATTGTAATTTTTACCAACTTTGACAGCAAAAACTGCCACGGAAGAGGTAGTAGAGGAAGGAATTTCGCGAAATTTTCATATATAAAACTTTTAATTTTAGTGTCGCTAGATATGTAACTTATGTAAGAAAACATAACTGTACCCATTTTAAAAATCTTTAAAACTGAGTTTCATTAACCATTATTAGGTGGTCCTCCGCGACGAAACGATTGTTGTTAATGAGGGCTGAACAAAATTTGAAATAAAATTTACCAAATAGTGAGTAAAAGACCAGTCTTGTACGGGGGCTTTAGTTTTCAAAAATAAAATTGAGGTTTTAAGATAATTTGACAATTTATGGCTTAGGTCTTATACGATTCATTTTCCTTCTAAAACTGCGTGTACCAGGCGTGATACTTCGTATTCTAAAGCTGCAAATACTAAACTTTCTGTATCCTTTAATTATTTTTGAGAGATGATCATAATAAACAACATGCGCCTTAAATCATATATTGGTTATAACAGTATTGTGTGACTACGTTCTTTTTCTAAATTGCTGTATTTTTAATCGTTGGTGATCTTAGGTTATGAATGTCACGCCTGGTAAACGCAGTTTTAGACAGCCACAAGAACAAGAAGACCTCAACCATGACACCACAACAAGATGGAGGGGTATTCTCTGATTATACATTCAATTTTTCAGCTGTGATCGGGGAATACATACACTTGTGCCGGGATTCTTCTTACGCTATTGTGCACGGCCGTGCAGATTATTGAATACATGCTAAAAAAATAACGGCCTTCGAAAAAAATCGTGCTATGTTTGTGAGTACAATTCTTGTCTGGTAGACTACAGAAATATTTTGATAAATATTCGCAGAGTGAACAGAACAATCGATCCCGATTGAAAGTTTTATATGAAAGTTTTATATGTAATTATTACTAAATTCCTTTCTCTGCTGATACCTACTTTGACCCTCTTAAATCAACTTCTATACCTCAATTTACCCATCAACTGTAAAATACGTAACCAGGCGTGATCTTTCAGATTTAAGGTCACTGGTGATCCTATAGATCATTGCATTTGTATTTATTATGATGAAACACTTTTAAAAAAAAATTAAAAAAACGTGTACAGTGGTGTAGTTCTTTATAAATAACATTCGCCTTAATTTGTATGTAACAACATTATGTAACTACCAGGGGCGTAGCTGATAAAAAATGAATGTGTAGGCTAATTTTGAGCGGCGAAGCCGCGATCTTCTAGGGGGGTCCGGGGGCATGCCCCCCCGGAAAATTTTTGTAAAATCGACTCAATTTCCTGCATTTTGGGGCTTCTGACTATCAATATATGAATAAAGTTTGGTATAGAATTTATATCAATTCCAACGCTTAAATATTAAGACAAAAAGAAAAGAGTCTTAAATTGCCAAACAAAACTGTTTAATAAACTATCAAGCTAAAAAGAAGGGAGAAATCAATTTTATAAAGCAACACTTTCTTCGTCCGTTGACTGAATTCAACGAAAATTGACTGAAAACACTTATGGAAACGCCTCTTAAATGAAATCAAGAACCCAATCATAATTTTGTTTAGTTTTCCTATGAACATTTTGGCCTCTAGTGTCGCTAGTGAGGAATATATTTCCGAAATATCTGCATATTCGGCACAATAATATTCAAAAGGGTTTATTTTTCATTATGGAATTTATTAATTAAGGGCGTTTCAAAATACCTGGCTACCGTTTTATATTTCAAATATCATAAAAAATAAACACAATAAAATTAAATTTTTTATCATTTTCTACATAGTAGTTTCATATTTGCACTAAAACTAATTTTCTAGTTGTAGAAAACTGCTTTCAATTAAAAGTTTCGCCTAAAGGCCTATATTACTCTCTCTCTCTCTCTCTCTCTCTTGTACGCGTGATTAGTTGATAGGGTGAATGCTGTTTGATGTCGCATCATACAATTTTCAGCTATTCTCGACGATCAACTATTTTATAACCCCCAAGGATTAATCTTTCTCAAGTTCATGTGGTGCGCAAGTGTGCGTGATCTTCCTTTTGCACACTGGGCGACTTTTATAATGCTAGTTCACTGACACTCGAGGTCGCAGTTCCACACTGCATGGCACTCGGTTGCATTATAATGACGTCAAGCCAACCAGTACGACCGGACTCTAGTACGGGTTTGAAGGCGTATGCCTTAACCACTCGGCCACAGCGGCTCCTAGTCTACGCGCGCGCGCGCGCGCGTGTGTGTGTGTGTGTGTGTGTGTGTGTGTGTGTGAATATGACCAACAGTATACATATGGGAGTGCCAGTAATCACATCGTGTCTCAGCACTGAGGTCGCGAGTTCAAATCCGGGCCACGCCTTATCTGAGAAAGGTTTACCTGTTTCCCTACCCCTGTACCAACGGTCGGTGGTTCTCCACCACCTATAACAGGTCCCCCGTAAGAGTAAAATATTCTTGAGTTGGCGTTAAACAATATAGAGGAATATACCTAGCGGGGAAATCAAATAGGTGGCTTTCTTTCCACTGATCTTTTATTAACGAAATTTTTTCTGTCTCTGATATTTCCGTATATTTTATGGCAGCAATGTCTGGATATGGGGGCTGGTTGGGTTTAGAAGGTGTGGTACTGGCAGGTGCTTTCATCTCGACTTCTGTCTCGGCTTCATAATCCTCGGTCTCATTGTTGCTTGTATCCAGGTTTTCACTAGTTGTTTTGAAAAACCTGTCTATGGTTAGAGTTCTTCTCCATTTTACATTTAAACTTCCCCGCGTCTAAAACTTTAGCTTCCGATCGGATTCATAAGAACGCTTAACTAAATAGCCGACCGTACTTAAGTGCTTAAGCACTTGGCTTAAGTAAACAGGCTTTAAATAGTCGATCTGGCCCCGGTTTCACAATCATTCCTTAACTTAAGAATTTCCTTAACCTTATTTCTTTATTTTCGTCCTTAGCTAAGAATTTCCTTAAATCGCGTTTCACAATGTTTCCTTAAATTTTCCTTAAATATTTAAGGAAAATCTTAGCTAAGGAAATGTTTTCAAGCATACGAGCGGCCTCTTTGGAAATCTTTTGCGTTTAAAACATAAAAAGTATTATAAAATTTCGCTTCTTCATCTTGGATTCGGATTTTCCTCGATTATTTTCGAACACCACTAAGTTAAGTGTTAGGAATACGTTTTCAAGGTATACAATCTTAAATAATAAAAGTCTACAATTATGTTTACACACACAGCTGTCTTCTACTAGTACTAAATGCAATAAATAAAGGTTCAATGGAGAATAAATATATAAATAAATATTTATAAAAATATATTAAAATATATTATTTATATAAATAAATAAAATATTAAAAAAAAGGATCGGCCAACTAGGCGAACTCCCTTGCTGAAAAAAATACAGAATGAGGAAGAATTTTTTGGCAATTTTAAAGGCCCGGTGTAAATAAAAGAGGAAGGCCGAAATTACCATGCAAAGCGCAATCTGTGGACAGTGTAAGCTGCATACTAAGTATCTTTATCATTTATTTGTTATGATCTGTTATTGCTTTTGAGGTCAAACAGGCGTATAACAAATTATTTGCGATTTTTTTTTAGCTCGGGTGAGCTCTTGCACACTGTCCGTTCGTCATGCGTTGTTTGTCATGTGGATCGTGCGTTCTCCGTCGTGCGTAAACTTTACATTTTAATCTTCTACTCCAAAACTACTGGACTAATTTGATTATACATGCACAGATGATGGGATCTTACCTCCTGGGGCCCTGCACAAGTCTTAGCTGTAGGACCCAAACTGGGAAAAGGCAAGGCACTATAGGGGGAAATTGCTGAAATTACTGATATCTGTCAGTCAATATATCTGCAAAACTTCATGTAGTAACATTTTGCATGGGCAAGTATAATGAGTGCTTATGTAATATTAAATATACTAAACGAGTTGAATAATTTTCTATGCAACGAGACCAGTGAATTGAATATTACATAAATCCGAATGTGTGATTCTATTTAATGTGTAATCAAGGAAAAACAGGGTTTTTCGTGAAAATACAATCCGTTTCCTCTATAAGAAAAGGACAAATTGACCGCAGTACACAGAAGTCACGTAAACGTGTCACATACGCCCAAAGAGTACTGCTAACATTTTATGGAAATATAATGTTGACTTATCCATAATAAATAAATAAATAAATAAATAAATAAATAAATAAATAATCGACGTCATATCGCGCGCACATTTGAATGTTGCGCACTGGTTACCCAGGTTGCGAAAACGAAAACTTTTTAAAAATTTTATTATTTATTTATTTATTTATTTATTTATTTTTGCTGTTTATAAATATACTGCATGTAGACTTTAGATATGTTATACATGTAATTTGCAAATATCCTTGCATATTGGTCCCGACTGCTGAAAATTAGAATTTTCTCCATAATTAATGCAATAGGCTCAGGTGAGCGTTTAAGGCCCATTGACCTCCTTTTTCATATAAACATCGATCTACAGGTGAAAACGGTGAAGAAATCACGCCTGTTTAATTGATCTAGTAATGACAGCCGACGAAAAACTTTCTCTTTTCTCCTCCTCGACGTTTCAATGCAATATAATCAGTAATAAATAATAAATATTTGTCTCAGGCGTCTAAAAAACTCCATTTTGTTTTCCTACGGAAATTTCCTTAAATATTTAAGGACATGATTTTGCTTCCTTAAATATTTAAGGAAAAAATCTTAAGTTAAGGAGACATTTAAGTTAAGAAAATATTGTGAAACGCTTTTTTTCTTAACTTTAAGAAAAATCTTAAATTTAAGGAAAAAACATAAGTTAAGGAAATTCTTAAGTTAAGGAATGATTGTGAAACCGGGGCCAGTACATAAATATGACCCTATAATTTTGGACCAGTTTTCGACAAAATCATATAAAAACACCGACTAGCGGATTTCTTGTTAGTTTATTTATAATTTTAATAACAACAACGTACGGCTTCAGGATTTATGTGTATATCTGGTATTATATAAATTTTATATACATTACCAGGAAAATTTTATGTAGGCAGTAGCCTTTTTGCCTTAAGGCAGCTACGCGCCTGACTACAGTCAATCCTATCTATAAAGGTACGTCAACAAAGGAGACAAGTAAAAGTGTTCTAATAGGACAGGTTGTCTTTACGTACAAATAAATGGAATAAAAAGCAATTAGGATAAAAATATAATGGCAGTTTGCCCTTATATAGAGGGTTAACTGCATGTTATTCTTATGATTATCCGTGTTTTGGATCCTTTTGGATATCATGTAAAATATGAATTTTCACGTCTGGTCAACGCATTTTCAACTGTCAAGTTGATATTGAAAAATATCGTAGAGAACATCAAAGTAACATGTATTTTAATTGATATCATCTTGATATTTATATTTTGAACTAATTCTACGCCCTGTTAATTAACTTTACTTGAACCTCAATTGGCATTAAAATTTTGGTATTAAAATATTTTTGACACAATTTTTGTCAGATAAATGTGTATATTATCAAGTTTTACAACATTAAAAAAAACTATTCAAGTATTTAAATTCTGTTCATTTTTTTTGCGGTACCTATTTTGATTATCTACCTTTGACTACAGTGGAACACTGAAGGGGGCGTGTCGCAATATGTGACAACTTCCTTGTGTTACTTCCGGGTTTTGACAGTTTTCCCATGATACAGGATATCATTGCACTAATATAATGTATTTGAAGATTCACATTTAATGTATACTACAAAGGAAATTGAGATAACGACAAGATCATAATATCAGTTTATTGATAATTATTGGTCACGAATTACACATCATAGTCAACTGATATTACCAGTCTACTGACACAGAAGTCAGGCCGGTGTGTTGACCAGTAAGCTCAGTGGTCAGACTGTGAACGACTAACGTTATCTCATTGACAACTCTATATTTACACAAAATGACCTCAGGTGGAGATGTAGATGTTTTAAAAAGATTATCAGCTAAAGGTATTTGTTTGTTCTTTAATGTTGTATTGATCCTTATATATAACGGTATAATTAATAAAAATTGACCTATGCTATTTCAGGAAGATGGTACATTAGTATTAATTACTGTGTGATATTGTGTACTTTTATCTCATTTTTTTCGTTATTTTTTAAAAATTATAATAACGAGTAAAACAAAACAGGTAAGTGATAGGTGTTCTCACATTTTTTTTTACAAAACAACATTGGAAATGGGTAATAAAAATGATATAACTGCACTAGCCAAATAATTTCAACATTTTATATATTTGTCATGTATAGGAAAGTGTTGAAAAAGTAACCAATCCTGTCATAAAAGTTATAAAGATGTCAGTCAAAGACTTGTACTGGCTACTGTTTTCCAAAACAAAATTCAAAAAAGGAAGCAAATATAATATTATATATTTTGCCTTCAAATCTAAGTAAGTTATGTGGTACTAGCTCACTAATCTTTGCTGGGTTACTCAGGACTGTCAATCTACTTAGTTTGGGACTGAAATTGGGGCCCATTCCAAAGGTTCAAAATCTACTTTAACAAATATTTTGTTGAATTTTCCAATTTGAAGTACAAAATTGTTACTTTTACATTTCTACCATGTTATTTCTCATTAGATATTACCTGAAATTGCATGAAAGAATTTTTTCATTCCAAAGGCCCCACAGACCCATCACCTGAAAGTGTATGACAGCCTCGCTATTGTAGTAAATTGGGTATAATATGTAAAAAAAAGTTTATATCCATTATCTGTTTCTCAAGTTCTGGTGTTAGAACACTGAACATGAAAATGCCACGACCATAAGAAAATTGAGAATATGCTACTGGTAACCGGACATTTGATACTTGAAATCATTGTTATGGTGTACCAAAGAGAATACCTGTTTTTTTCTCTGGCTTGGATAACTGGAATATGTAAATAATTTACACAAGGGACCTGAAAAATATACTTTATTTACATGCATGATTGGCATCTTTGCTAAAAATCTAGTTTTTGATTTGATTTTGTAATATTTTTTGTGAACATAATGAAGAAGGAAGGATTTACTATTTATGTAGTAAAGGATACAGGGAGCTCCAAGGTCGGGTTGAGCTTTTTGATATAAATTTTTTCAATTTGCTATGTTTGGATATAGAAGGATGTTTAAATAGATTAATTATCCTACATCAAGTAAGGCCACCTCAACAACGCCAAAATCAATTTGACCTTGATCTTTACTAACAATCTCACATAGTTAAGTACAGTCCAACCTGCCTTAAAGGCTACCACTATATAAGGACTACCTACTTTATACCTGTCATATTTATAGACAGGTTTGACTGTAGTCATTTTTTTCCATTACATCTTGTTAATGTGTTATTATCATTGTCCTTTGTAAACACACATCCAAATTTCATTTTGTCACACAAAAAAGATTAAAAACAAGTGTTGAGCCAAAAGCATTGTTTTATAACATTGATTAGACTCCTGTAAATAATCAAATCAGTTATATGAAGTGGTCCGATTATAAATCTATAAATTATTTTGGCATTTAGCACTAAACAGACACGAGTCAATTTAGGACGATGAAGGGGAATGTGTGTGTGTGTGTGTGTGTGTGTGTGTGTGTGTGTGTGTGTGTATTCCTATTATATTTTAATGCTAAAATTTATAGGAAGAAATTTATCATAAAAATACTTTTATAAACATCACATCAGAAATGATTTCATTTTTCTGTGAATAATGAATAATAACAACAGGATAGTCTCTCTCATCACTCATAGGCTCTATAAAATTTTAATGTGGAAATGTTAGTCATTATACAGTACTAAAATCAAACAAGTACTTACTGTGAATTAAAACAGGAACTCACCTAGATTATCATTTGAAGTGTCAGATTTACTTTATTGATTTATCAGATGAGTATTTTTGAATGAGGAAGAAAAGATTTAATGATTGTTTGAATAGCACAGTGACTAGATTGAAGTTGATTGATTGATTAATAGAATGAAGGGTCAAAAGATTGATTAATCTCGATTGACTGATTAATTGATTGGCTGACTGACTGATTGACTAAGTGAGTAAATTAGCATGTGATTGAGTGATTGATTGATCAGTTGATTTAATGAGTGATTGATCAATTTAGTGTGTGCATGTTCTGTTAATTGACTTAGTATGTGGGTGATCAGTTGAGTGATTGAGTAAAATAGAGATTGAATGATCTTGGTTGATTGAATGATCAGTTGATTGAATGAGTGATTGATCGATTTTGAGTTGGAGATCAATTGATTGATTGATTGATTGATTGATTTTGTGAATAGATGCTCAGTTGGTATATTAATTAATTGAACAGGTTTTTGATCAGTTGATTGATAGAGTGAGCATGGGAGTAGTTGATTGATAGAGTGAACATGGGAGTAGTTGATTGATAGAGTGACCATGGGAGTAATTAATTGATTGAGTGCTTGTTGGGAGATTTATTTTGAGAGTGTGAATGAAAAGTTATGATAGATGATGATGGATAGATTGATGTTTTGAGTGATGGAGGAATGAAAAATAATTGCATACAAACAATGTAAAGCCGATCGTAAACTCTTTTAAGATTTACATATCATGAACAATTTCATTTCATTATAACTCTTCTTCTGAAAATCACAAACTTTATAAATTTTTCAACATAAATTTGTTCACACACTTCATTTACCTACTGAGCCAAACTGCATTCATCAATTAAAGTTTTATCTACAATGGGTTTGAGTGGTGGTCAAGGACATTACTCCAAGCATTATATATACAATGTATTATAATTTGTTTCATACCATATGTCTATCAGCATTTTATTTGTTATATTTTGGTGACACTAAAATGTATAAATAACACAGTTACACTTGTAAACAACTCTAGTATTAATTTTAAAACTTTTAATACATCATATAGGCAAACAACATTGATCTATCCATTTGACCTTTCATTAGGAGGGTCCACCCAATACATGGGTTAGCGTTAGGATTAGCAGTTAATTCATATACACATCGCTTATGATTAGTGTAGTGTTCACATTATATAGACAAAATATACATATATGATCCATATTACTTAGATTTACTTGTCCAAATGAATATTTAAATCAAAGGTCAAGCAGACAGGTCAATGTTGTTTGCCTATACAATATACACACATCATTGAAATACAATCCCTTAACTTCACATTCTTCTAGACCTCATGGCCCTGCATCATTTAAAATTTAATTATATATATATCATCACCTATTAATTATTTTCCTGGGGAAATATGAATATTATTTCCCTAGTAGGTTGTGCCTTTTATCATTATTTTGGGATTTCCATTTGGTTAAAACTAACTTTTCCCCACATTGATTAATAGGTAAGGAACAAGGTTGACAGCAACAATGTTGAAAAGTTTAAGATGAAGTGTATTGTTTCATGAATTCTGACCTGTATGTCACATCAAGGCAATAAAATACAATCATGACACAGAATTCCAAAACTACTAACTTTACTATATTTAACCTAACTTGTCATTTTAAATTAGTGACCAGGCTCTGGTTTCAATATTCTTTCTTAACAACTTAAATTTAGTATATTTTGGCCATCTCTTGAATATTTTAGTCAAATTTAAATGTTAGAATTGATCTTCAAAATGACACCTTAAATTTCTGAATATCTTAAAAATTAATGAAAGTATTAAGATTTCGCCAGATTTAAGTTAAGGAAGATCTTAGTTACTAGTAAGTGGAGCCAGAGTGGTTTTAAAGACTAAAGAGGAATAACTCTTCTATTATTAACAACAGTTCGTAGATGTTGGGAGTTTGATAAAGGTTTGCGTCAATTTCAGATTTTATTTGATGTTTTGCTACCTATTGTAATCATTTCTCAATATTAACATTTTGGATATACAATGTAGTGTAAAACCTAGATTTAAAACTACTTTTTTGTTCAATCATATTTTGACATTTGCTAAGTATTAGAAATGGATTACGCTGTGTTGTGATATTTAGTATAGGTGGCAAAATTGTCCTAGTGTCCTTGTCACAATGATATTGATGTTCCCACATTGTGTTGGCTTTTCCATTTTCTTTGTCCCTATGTCCTTGTTTTTGACCCAGTATTCTTATTGTTGTCTCATTGTCTATCTGTCTAAATGGTATTGTTGTCCAAGTGTCTTTGTTGTTGTACCATTGTTCTTGTTCTCCCATTGTCTTTGCCCCAGTGTTATTCTTCTTGTCCAAGTTTCTTTGTTGTCACAATGTCCTTGTTGTTCTTCTTGTACTTATATCTTTTTGTTGTTCCAATGTCTTTTTTTGTCCTTTATAGCTCATCTGACCAAAGGCCATGTGAGCTTATGGCATTGCAAAGCTTGCGTCCGTCCGTCTGTCAATTTTATAAAAATATGATCATCCATGTTGGAGTTATTGCCTCTGAAATGCCATACTTTTTGTGATTTTTGTTGTTTTCAGCTATGTTTTTTAAACTGTTAGAAGTAGATAAAAAGTATTGATACAAATATAATCAGCTTGACAAATTCTAGGTACATATCAGATTTCAAAATTATCTGACAAATGATTTTGGAGTTATTGCTGTTTTAATGGTCAAATTTTTGATATTTTTATATTTTTGATTATTTTTCCAAAGAATTATTAGAGAAAGATAAATAATAAAAATTGCAAAAATGATTGACATGGCAAGATCTTAACTAGTAGCAAGTTCATAAATATCTAAATATCCACATCAGAGTTATTGCCCCTGAAATGTAGTACCAGTATTTCTTGTGTTTTTGTGCTGTTTATGGCCCAGGTTACCGGTACAGGCCCTGTTGGGCCACTTGTTTCTTGAAACAGTGTCCTTGTTGTCAGCACTGTAAACCTATTTGTTAAGATTTACCCATTATCAAGCTATTGTCATACTTTAGGTGGGATAGACTAGATGTTTGTATATTTTGTTTTTAATTGCTACATGTTTGACCTTGCTACTTGTTCAACCTTTCTATTTGTACTTCTTTTTGTTGTAGTTGTGATTCAGTATGAAGATTTACTACAGAAATATGAAGAAAATGAGAAAAAGGTAAACATTATAATATCAAAGTTAAGAAGCTTCTCATGTACTTTATTTGTTATATGGTTTTATTGGAGATGATCATCTGTCTTGTCATTGTAATCTAATACACAAGTAAGTAACTTTTCACCACTAACATTGTAGGTAATGTTATAATTGATCATGACTTAAATGCTTTTCTGAACACCTCTGACTTAGTAAATTGCATTTAAAAATGTTTCAAGAAAGAGTACCAAAATTCGAACATCGGTCATAACATATTTTAACTACATCAAATTTGTGTTGTTATTGGATTTTGGAGACCTCAGTAAATCCAGTTAGACCTATCTGTAATCAATCATGACTTGAAGCTTTTCGAAATATCACTGTATAACAAACTGCATTTAGAGAGAAGTAGAATGCTAACACTGGTCACCCATGTTTTATCTTCATCAAATTTGTGCTTTTTTATTGGAGTTTTTGGGACCTCATAAAATAAAGTCAAACTTGTACAAAGGCCAGAATCATTCAGTTCTGTTGTCAAACTTGTACAAAGGCTAGAATTATTCAGTTCTGTTGTCAAACTTGTACAAAGGTCAGAATCATTCAGTTCTGTTGTCAAACTCGTACAAAGGTCAGAATCATTCAGTTCTGTTGTCAAACTTGTACAAAGGCTAGAATCATTCAGTTCTGTTGTCAAACTTGTACAAAGGTCAGAATCATTCAGTTTTGTTGTCAAACTTGTACAAAGGCCACAATTATTCAGTTCTGTTGTCAAACTTGTACAAAGGCCACAATCATTCAGTTCTGTTGTCAAACTTGTACAAAGGCCACAATCATTCAGTTCTGTTGTCAAACTTGTACAAAGGCCACAATCATTCAGTTCTGTTGTCAAACTTGTACAAAGGCCACAATTATTCAGTTCCATTTCTTCTTTGAAGTATTACTTTTATCAAACTTGTATATAAAGACCACTTTAACTATAAAAAGTTACCTAGAATGGACTTTATGTATAGATTTGATTCTATACACATACTACTGGTAGCATATATTTCCCTAGAACACATTAGCCACTTTACACCTGTTTCTCTTTTGTATCAGTAAGTGAATATTGACTTGGCTACTATCATAGAACAACGACAACACACTATATACATGTAGAATACACCTTCACTGGAATATACCTGTTGTTGCTACAACATTTATTAATAAGGTGAGCATATCAGGCCCATTGGAATATATACACCTAAAAAATAATTTTAATAATTTTTAAGTCCATCAGAAACCAGTTTAATGTACACACAGGTCACAAAACACTGATGATACAAGGGAGACTACTGAGTTTTTATGTAAATGTTACAGTGAATAATGGCAAGTCAATTTGATTTCAAGATTATTTAAATATTTTCACGTTTTATTTATCAGTATGAAGATCTGGTTACAAAGTACCAAGAGAAAGAAAAACAATTACAAGAAATGCAGAAATGTAAGTTTATGTCATATATTGTAAGAATCATTAATATTCCTGAGGTTAAAATTTTGTGTTTTTTGAAATTTAAAATTTCAATGGAAGGATAATTTTGTGCAACTGTGTCTGGTAAAAATAAATCCCAATAAGGGCATTAGTAATTAAGACTTCTGTTTATATTAAATTTTGTGGTATTCACTAATCCATAAAAACAAGAAAATTTAATCCCCAAGGAATATAGTACATGTAAATGTTGGCATATATATAATCTGGACATTTTGAATAGCCAAATTTTGTTCAAGTGAAATTCAATGGGAAAAAAACATTCATGTGAAATTAATGTTAAATTCACATGAATAAAATTTTGCTGTGTAACACAGGGAAGTAATATATATATTTTCTGATGTTAACCACAGTTGAAACTTGAAAAGTTTTTCTCCCATACTTCACTGAGTTATTCGTTGGTTGCTAGGCGTAAGATATCTCTGTTTTACACCCCCTGTGTGAGATAAGCTACACACGCTGTTTGGCTTATCGTGACACACTTAATTGATCATAATCATTTTATGTTAGAACGTCAACAAAAATCGATTACATCATTTTCAGTAGGCACGGATGGTGTCATGAAAACTGAACATTTGATGCAATGTTGCTTACAAATCATTTTTTATGTTGCAAATATGTGAGAAAAAGAATCCTACACCAGTAACAGGGTAAGACAGAGTATCTCAAACTCGGATGAATATTTTCAATGTCCAGAACTTGCTAAAGCTTGCTCTGGACAGGAATATATTCATCAACGTTTGAGATATCTCTGTCTTACCCTGTTACTGGTGTAAGATTCTATTAGTCTCAAAGCTGTAGATCTGTCTCAGTTATAACACAGTCAGACACCCATGAATGATATTTATTCTGTTCCATCATGTCCATTTGTACTGCAGCTTAACTTTAGCAATCACTGATTAAACTAGTTAAAGGCAATAAACATTGTTTTAATCAGCACAAATTTTTATGGTATTATTATCTATGTCTGAAACTACTACAACTAATTATAGTCCAAGATCGACAGCAAACAAATTATCAGATGCCAAGGCTGGCACATTGTCTGAAATTTAGCTTGTGGTCATTCTTGGACTGTAATAAGTTGAAGTATGTCGGAAACATGACAAGATATACATACTGATTTTCAGCAATTTAAAATTTCCTGGGTCAGAGGGCCGTAATCTATTGATTTTACATTGTAACCCTTGGAATTTAAACTGCAAAAGTCTTATCGTTCTTCTATTTTTTACAAGGATAACACATGTACACATGTACCACTTTTTCAATGATGATGTTGGACTTTCAAAACTTTTATGTGAGACCTGCCAAAATTAAAGGCAAAAAATCCTAGACCTTCCATTACAAAACATAATTTTGAACCCCTGATTTTATTTTGTAATAAGGAAATTCTATTTACGGTATAACTTATAACAACTGCATTGATTGATTGTATTGATTTCTAAAACAAGTACTTGTCACAGAGATTTTAAACTAAAATGTATATGTTGCATGGTTATAAAGTCATTCAAATTCCAGGTATTAGTGATAAGTTTATTATTTAACATTTTTTAAATCAGAATATCACCTGTGTTCATTTCTAAATGATAAACTTTTAACAAGATTTAGATGGGTCAGATTATCTGAAAAAGTTAGCAGGTATCTTTGGTTATTAAAACAACTTTTTCTTTAAAAATATTATCACATATTAATTTAAATTTAAAATTCCAATCACATATGAATTTGAATTTAAAATTCCAAAGAATTTTAAGACTTAATTAATAGTTTGTATTAATACAGTTTCTATTCCTGGTGGGAACTTAAAATAAATGAGGTTCCATGTCAGGGTAGGCTTGGCACAATAAAGAACCCTGCTGTGTAATGGCATCAGCATAATGCACATGCAAAATTTCTGCATCTTCATCTTTACAGCTGGCAACATCTTAATATAAGTGAAATATTCTTGACTGGTATTAAACGCAATTACTCTGATATGTGTGGTTTGTGCAATGTCCATTCCAGAAGGGGCCATGGGCACATTGATCCCTTATTGTACCAAATGGTCTCATTGTTTAGGGCTTAGCGGGCATTTAACATTACATTATTGCAGAAATATGAATGTAACAGCAATTTAAAGGAAATTTTTTGAAAATGGCTACTTCTGACAAATCATAGAATGAACACTATAACTCACTGGCCTCATGTTTCCTCATCAATGGATCTCAATCCGGTTTATAATTATTACTATATATATTGACTTCCAGTACATGTATAATTGACGTAGCACCGGCCACACCCACAATGTTCCGAACAAAGGCCCGGTATGCTTGAATTGGACACAAAAAGAACGAGAACTCGACCTGAATTGTTCCGTTTAATGACGTAACTGACACAAGTACTTCATTAGTTACCTCGACGCTGCTTTGGTACTGTGATGGCAGCCTGTGTCATTGTGGACATGGTAGGCAAAGTGTCAGTTAATTCCTATGAGAGAATAAACATTTTAAAATTACCATGATGATTTACAGGAAACATTAAATAAATTCAGTTTCATAGTTCCTTATTTATTGTGCGGCATATATCTAACTATCAATGAACCATTTTGGGCAAAATGGCTCTTTTAGCCTTATCATACAATTGTGGTACTCTGATTTATAAAAATACTGTATGGTTGCTTTTATTCATTCAATAACACTGTTCACTACACCACAAAATATAATCAATTGAAATCATAAATTAAAAATAATTTCCAGTGTCTGAACCAACAATTTTTTTGTCTGCAGAATTTAACAACTATACAGGAATACATAGATAGATCGGTTAGTTAAATCAATTAAACAATTGACCATAAAAAGTGAAAATCATTTTAAAAACAATGTTTAAAACAGTTTCATCAACTTAAGGCTATGCCATCAACCTCTCGTTCTGTTTTAGATGTCATTTTAAATCTTATACTAGTATTTTTTTTACAAGACTGAAAAGTGTTAATCAGCAAAATAATAAACAACACTCTAGTATTAAAAGATTGTAACTGGATTTGTTTAATTGCACTGAATATTTCCATTAAAGGTGACTTTAGGGTTTGTCCATCCTTCCAGCAAATCAGTTTTTCAGTTTTTTTCTGCATCATACCGTACTTAAAAGATTTCAGTTCAACAGAAGGTTGCAACTGGATTTGTTTATTTGTATCTATTCACTTTTCCATCATTTCAGCAAACCATGGCCAGTTAGTTTTTCAGGGTTTTTTTTGCATCATACTTAACTTTAAAGATTTCAGTTGGATATTTTTTATGAAGTTTTACTTTAACAAGTGCATTTTATTTATTTATTTATTTATTTATTTATTTATTTATTTATTTATTTATTTATTTTGTTAGTAATACAGCCAGCTGTATCTGAGTATGAGCAGATAAAGATGAAATATGACATGGAGGTTGATATGAGGACAGAGGCCGAGAAGTATGCCTCAAAGGTGAGCTAATGAATTAACCACAAAATATGATAAATTGGAGCTGACCCACCACAATAATGGATAACAAAATAATTTTGTTATATTAGACACAAGTGTGAGATCCCTGTGGTAGAATTGTAAAATGAAGACTATTTGGTGTAGAGAAGACATGAGATTGATAATGTTGTGGCATGAATTGTAAAATGAATTGTAAATTTCCTGGCTTTTTTTGTGGAAACGAGGCAAAAATACATGAATCTAAGTGTCACTTTTGTAAATCTCTGAACTTTTGGTGTTGCAAGACACAATATTGAGACTGTTGTGGCATGAATTGTAAAATTCCTAACTTTTTTTCTGGAAACAAGAGAAAAGTACATGAGTCCAATGTGTCACTTTTGTAAAACTGAGCTTTTGGTGTTAACAAGACACAAGTCTGAGACTACTTTGGTACAGGTAGTAAAGTTCCTGACTTTTGACAGCATTTGTTATATTTGTTTGTTTGTTTTATCTTTTTAGATTGTAAAAGAAAACAAAAACTTAAAGAGACAATCCTCCATGTTGTTAAGTAAGATACCACAGACACTTGATTTATCTACACTTAAGTTAGATGAGCTGGACGCAGGAGAAACAGATAAAGATACGTCAGAAGATTATACCAAAAAATTAAATGAGACCATCAGAGGTACAAAATACAAAATTGTGTGCTTTTTTTAAAGGCAAAACAATAATTAGTTTGGTGTATCCTTGTGAAAAGCTCTTGTTGATATTTTCATCCTATGGTCATAAGCATTAGTGCCAAGTGTCAGAGTTGATGTTCAGTATAAATTATAGTTTTCTTCTAAAAGGTCTTATTATCTTTTAGTAGACATAGACACTAATAGTTTGATTTCAAGTGAAAGTTGAGTAATGGTATTAAATGTCCCAGTCAAGAATATTTCACTTATGTCATGACGTCATCAGCTGTAGGCGAAGGTGCAGAGATTTTGCCTGTGTGTTGTGCTGATGTCATTATACAGCAGGGTTCTTTATCTTGCCATGCCTTCTGTGACACAGGACCTTGTTTATTTTAAGTTCCCATGCGAATTCAACATGATTAAAGCCAGCAAGCCCTAGTTTTCATGCATGTACATGTATAACAAAACATAACAGTTAGCATGTAGAAAGGAGTTGGGAGTATAAGGGCTGATTTCGGCCCCATATTCAGAATTAATTATTATGTTTATATTTTGAAGTTCCTGATAAACTTTGATCAAAAACAGTTCATTTTAAATACCATGACGTCATGGGTGTCAATAGCGGGGCCCCCATAAGGGGGCACTTATTTACGGCGAAATAGAAGTTTTCCGTATTTCAGGGCTACATAAAAAAACAATATTGGAAATTAAACAATCAAAATACATTTGTAGCTCTGTAACTTGTACACTAAAGTGTATTTTTACTTAAGGTTTCTGAATATTAGTGAAACAATCTTATGTTAATTTAAGTCAGTAAGAAGGATAATGTACTATTAATTTTTACGGGTGGGGTAATAGCGGGGTGGGGTAGCAATTTAAAACTTTGAACCGGGAAATGTCCAAAATTCTATAAGTAATATCTTCATGCATCTAGTAATGCATTTGGTTTTTGTTCTTGTACCATTGAATCATAATATGTCATAAAAAAATCTAAAGCAGCACCAACCCCAAAAGAAGTTAAAAAATAAATTTAAAAGGTTAACATATATGGGACCACTGATTATGAGATTTTCTACAATAAAAAGTATCTGCCTTTTAGACGCTTTTATTAAGCCCAATAAATTCGGTATAAACATATCAAATTTGAAACATTTCAATATTATTGGTCACAAAATGCATATCTCTTGGTTTTTAAAGACCTAAAATTATCAGAAATCTAACAAATTTGACAAAAATGCCAAAATGTGAAACAAAATGGCCACCAGAGTCAAGGGGATGTCACTCTTGCATTACAAAAAATGTCAAAACCCCCAAAATTTGTACTCAGCAAAAGCCGACATACGATGTATTTACATATAAAAGGGGATCAGAAACATTATGTCATTTGAAATAACATAGGAAACGGCTGCCAAAGTTTCCATGTAGTTTCGTGTTTCTTCACTATTGATTTAAGAATTTGCTATTTTTACTAACACTTAGACCCACTCTTTCAATCCATATACTTTTTATTCCCTTACCTCACAAAACGCAAACACGGAAGGTTGATTGCAGTCATAAATGACAAAAATTACTTGATAACAAAATCCTGTCACTGGCATGGGTTATACTTTTTTTCTGGTACGAAACCTGAGTATCCAGAGAAAACCAACTAACTTTGAAACAAAACTTTTCACATCCGGTCATTGAGATTCAACCAAATGCTGAGAGAAGTTAGCCGTTGGATATGAGATTAATCGGCCGCCTAACGAATCACAGCTTCAAATGATAACAAGAAAAGTGTTATTCAACGGTATTGTTAGTTGGTTGAGTGATTAAATAATGTTTGAAGCCCAGTCAATATTATTTAACTGATATAGAGAATGTCAGTTTTGGGAGGGAGGGGTAGTGTTTCTTCACGAGACGACCGCAACAGCAATGCGCATGTTGGTTTCTTTAGCCGTGACACGGGGTATAGGTTTTAAGGATCCATGGGACCCTGTATCTTCATTTCTTAATGCCGAGTGTTTGGCGAAATATTAGGCACTATCGAGAACCCCGACCTCTCATATACTGAGTGACCACCGAGATACGGTATTTGTCTTCTTATAAAGACCAGTGACATTTTAAAAATCATATTTGAAGTTAACGATGACCGCCTGTTCATGAGGACCAATTTTGCAGGTTTTATGAAGTGGTCTTAATAGTCAGGTTTGACTCTATATATACTATATGAATGTACATGTAGTTACTTCCTGTGGCAGTTGACCAGTAAATTTTGTTTTATGTAACCCATTTGGTACAACATGAGACTGAATCGCCTTTTCATTCTTAAAATCATCATTACATCTTTTCACTTTCCTATTTCCAATACTATTGCAAAGTTGATAAGCAAAATACTTTACCCGATCACATTATTTGAGAGTGGATTGAAGTAATGTTGCATTACGCCCCATTCATGTTTATTTTGCTTTTAGCAAGGTGATAAGTTATGGGATGATTGGGAAAACCGGAATGTCCGGAGAAAACAAATACCTTCGACAAGCGAACTGAAAACATTACAACATTACAAGTTTGATTTGTATTTGTCGAAAAATAATGAACACAAAAAAATCAAAAACATTATAACCCCCACCCCCCCCCCCCCCCCCCCCCCCCCCCATCCCCCGGGCGTTATCCATTTGAGCGAATATTCAACTTTTTCTCTCTCTATCCTTCATACTGGAACAGAAAATAGATTTAAATATTGTCTGTCTGTCTTTCCGGAGTCTAATTTAGATACCTTAAATCCAAATTTTCTGAAACTATGCACACGTGTTAGGCATCATAAGAACCTGTGCACCTTCAATTATCAGTATTATCGGATCTATTTTGCGGAATTATTGTCGTTTCCAGACTTAAAATTGCTAACACTGAAAATTTAGCCATAAATACAGTTTGTCAGGTAATTTATTTATTTATTTAACAAAATATGCATAGAAATTAAACATTATATTTTTCCTGATATTATGCACAGATGTTAAGTATTATAGGAGTATGTGTACCGGAGATTATCCATTTGTTCACATATATTTTATTGAATTATTATGAATTATTTGCAAATTCCAGGCATTGAACTGAAAAAATAATTTTAACATAATTTATGACAAACATCATAAGAACCCATCAACGACGATCAAACTCCACCAACAATTGGGAGGGGTATAAGTTGAGTTTGGCAGACAGTCCTAGTTCTTTCAAACAACTGTCTAATACTTGACCCCTATTTTGTATATATTTAGAAACATGTTGCGGACGTAGTAGAAGACATGCGATCGATACATTCGCCCCTCAATGAATGTATACACACACACGTTTTTCCCGTTCAACGGAACTGTCTCAAAAGTGATCAAAGATCGAAATTTACTTTACATAAAATTATAATATAACAAATTCAGTTTATTAGCTCACCTGGCCTAAAGGCCATGTGAGCTTTTGCCATCACTCGGCGTCCGGCGTCCGTCAGTCCGTCCGTCAGTCCGTCCGTCAGTCTGTCAGTCTGTCAGTCCGTCAGTCCGTCTGTAAACTTTTCACATTTTGGCTATCTCCTCTGAAACCCCTGAACCAATTTTAACCAAACTTTACAGGAATGATGTATGGAAGGTCCTTTACTTAGATTGCCGAAATTTTTTTGATCCGCCAAAAAACATGGCTGCCAGCGCAGAAGATAGTTTAACATTGGACCCTATGGGAAAAACGCATTTTTGACTATTTCCTCAGAAATGACTGAAGCAAATTTAACCAAACTTTACAGGAATGGTGTAAGGAAGGTCCTTTACTTAGATTGCCAAAATTTTTCTGATCCGTCAAAAAACATGGCCGCCAGCGCAGAAGATAGTTTAACATTGGACCCTATGGGAAAAGCATATATTTGCTATCTTCTTTGAAACCGCTGAGCCAATTTGAACCAAACTTTACAGGAATAATGTATGCAAGGTCATTTACTAAGATTGCCCAAATTTTTCTGATCCGCCAAAAAAAAATGGCCGCCAGGGCCAAACAAAGTTTAACATTGGGCCCTATGGGAAAACGCACATTTTGGCTATCTCCTCTGAAACGACTGAAGCAAATTCAATTAAACTTTACAGAAATAATGTATGGAAGGTCTTTTGCAAAGATTGCCGAAATTTTTCTGATCCGCCTAAAAATATGGCTGCCAGCGGGGAACATAGTTTAACATTGGACCCTATGGGAA
This sequence comes from Anadara kagoshimensis, assembly GCA_021292105.1. Classification (NCBI taxonomy): domain Eukaryota; kingdom Metazoa; phylum Mollusca; class Bivalvia; order Arcoida; family Arcidae; genus Anadara; species Anadara kagoshimensis. Next base: position 39,960,491 of record CM037857.1, read on the forward strand.
AAACACATTTTGGCTATCCCCTCTGAAACTATTGAAGCAAACTTAACCAAACTTTAGAGGAATGATGTATTGGAGGTCCTTTACATAGATTGCCAAAATTTTTCTGATTCGCCAAAAAACATGGCTGCCAGAGCAAAAGGTAGTTTAACATTAGACCCTATGGGAAAAACGCATTTTGGCTATCTCCTCAGAAATGACTAAAGCGAATTTAACCAAACTTTACAGAAATGATGTATAGAAGGTCCTTTACTTAGATTGCCAAAAGTTTTTTGATCCACCAAAAAACATGGCCGCCAGCGCAAAAGATAGTTTAACATTGGACTTTATGGGAAAAACGCATTTTTGACTATGTCCTCAGAAATGACTGAAGCAAATTGAACCAAACTTTACAGGAATGATGTATAGAAGGTCCTTTACATAGATTGCCAAAATTTTCCTGATCTGCCATAAAACATGGCTGCCAGTGGAGAACATTGTTTCACATTGGACCCTATGGGAAAAGCATATATTTGCTATTTCCTTTGAAGCTACTATAGCAAATTGAATTAAACTTTACAGGAATGATGTATGGATGGTTCTTTACTTAGATTGTGGACATTTTTTTGATTCGCCAATAAAGATGGCTGCCAGCACAGAACATAGTTTAACCCTATGGGAATAGCATATATTTGCTATCTCCTCTAAAGCTACTGAAGCAAATTGAACCAAACTTTATGGGAATGATGTATGGAAGGTCCTTTACTTAGATTGACAAATTCAAATTGCCCGTTTCATTTACAATAAAGGCAAAATCTTGGAAGCTGAAATTTCATTGGACAATAAATGTTACAACAATGGCTCATTCACATATGCCCCTAAACGGTGTTTCCTCAGATCTCCCACTCCGCGCCCATATCAAAAATGGGGGAGCAAGTGAGAGATGTGATTTTAATCAGATTGAAAAAAACTGTGAATGGTACATATAGTTCTACAGTGATTTCCTTAGCCATTCTGTCTGATATAAACAGTGCATTTTTTCATCACTGGAATACAAATTTGCTTTAAAAGCATTTTAGTCAGGTGAGCGATACAGGCTCAGCCACACTGAGCCTCTGGTTTTGGTACGGATTTTGCCAAAATCTATAGATCATTACTGAATTGTGGTAATCTTAAGGTACAAGAAAGTCACGTAACGGTATATAAAGATCTATAGTCTATTCTAAAAATTATTTAGACAGTGATTAAAAATAATCTTCATTTTCAAACAATGTAAAACCTATTCAAAAAATAAATAAGAAAATGGTGATTTTTTGGGTAAATCTACGGTCTACTTGGGGTTTAAATTTTTAACATAATTCTACATAAGGCATAAGAAAATGTTGCCATTTTCCGACAGAGACCCAAAATATCAACCTTGGAAAATAACCGTTCTATCATTTTGGTTAATATGACCCAAAACCTTAAATTCCATGAATACTGTGATATATATGCAAGTTTTTTTTTAATATCTGTTACTTATTTTAGGTATAATGAGAAAGTGAATAATTTCTTTCTAATAGATCTAAATCTACTTTTCAAATTATGATCTTTTCACGAAAAGTAAAGGAAATGTTTCGTTGTCGGCACATAGTTCATCACTATTTTCTGCAATTTAGATGCTTTTACACGAGATATTCCGCGAGAAAACTGCTTCAAAAATATCCGAGTTATCACAGTTTTCCCATAATGGTGACGGATATGCTAAATGTATGCTTGTCGGTACTATTATGTACCAGTAGGAACAGAAAGAGGTTCAGTAATTTGTTGTTTTTGAACAGTAAAAGTATCCCCTTGTTTTCTGACTATTTTTACCTTTTTTCATATCGAGCACATGCAACAACCAAAACCATATTTATATATGTTGAAGATATTCACGGAATGCATATACACGATAAATACACGATAAAACCGCCATTCATCACCGTTGGTAACGTCTTCGTGACGTCATCAGACATGAAGTGACAAAAATTAAACTGGAAATCAACAGCCCATATCAAGGTTGTGTTGTAACATAAATATTACAAGTTTATGTTGCATTTTAATTTTTGTGATTTTTTGGGGCCAAATATGCCGCCTATCATACTACCTCCTTTCAGGAACTTGTTCAGTGTGTCATGTGCTTGTTATTTAAATTCACAATAGTAGTTGGATTTGCCAAATTCGCTGTTTGAAAACTGATATTAAATACAAAAATAACTGAATTACAAGTATTTTGAAAGGAAAAGTGTTAAAAATTGAATACAGAAAACATTTATAGAAAGATGATAATTATATCCATCAAAATTAAATAATCATTATTTGCTGCCAAAGAGTGGCCATTTTGAACTTTTTATATCATGTTACTGTAGATTATTATTATTATTATTATTATATGGTTGTACTGGAAATAGTTATTAGCTTGTATTTTAATTATACATATTCTTTTTTGTTTTTCATAGAGTTGGAAAGTGAAGTGGCTACATTAAGATGTTCCTTGAAACAATCTGAAGAGGACTTGACAATAGAAAAAGAAAGATCAGAAAGGTTACATCATGAGGTCAGATTTTATCATGATGTTATGTTATCCTATAATCAAATTCTATACTACCATTCATTGTAACACAGTTGGGCTTCTTCTTCTTTGCACATATTTTTATATGCTGTTTCTAAAATGTGACATATTATAGGAAGGCATTATCCATATTTCTATAATAGGTTTGTCCAGACTACTCCTCTAACAATGTTGAAGATATGTTAATCGGTATACATGACTACCAGGTTATAACATTATGTGTGCCAGAAGAGGTTACTCTAGGTAAATTTCTTAGAGTTATGACCCTTTGATATTTTTGTCATGTGTTTTTTCTGATATGGCCTACTCCTCCTGTACTGCTGAACACAATGAGATATATAATGGACTAGATGCTTAGTTTTTGTTTTCCTTATACTACTTAAACATTCTATGTCCCTTGGGCATTGTCATCATTATAATCTTTACCAACAGTTAAATGGAAATGGCAAAAATGTAAACAGGCACATCTTATTTTTACCCAGCAAAAAATCTCTTATTATAATGTCCTATCGCCATTGAGTTCAATACTGTAAACCTACTTTTATTCTCGTGCGATTAACCATTGATTTTGCTTGCCTAAAATTACTACCGAATAAAGGTAGTTTCACCTGGGGAAAAATGACTAAAATTTCCCAATTTGTCCACTAAAATTCCCAAAAGTACATGAATACACTAGCAAGTTAAATCCAGTTGTCCTGATCCACAAATTTGTTACAATATAATACCTGTTCAATGTATAATATAGCTATTGTCAGTACCGGAATCTCATATAAATGAAGTTTGCTATATTTCGGAACTTCAAATTTTCCCAATTTTGAAGGCAGAAGGTGGTTTTTAAAAGATGTAACAAAATCACTGTTAACTTTCACATGTTTCACGAGGACAAAGTAATCACAAAATTTAATTATCATGAATTTGTTTCCAAAAATGGTGTTATGTATACAAACATTCAGCTAAAGTCTATGTTACAAAAGTTAATAGTTGGGAAATAATTTTTGGTAAGAGAATCGCGGAAGTTAATATCCGTGAATAAAAGTTGGCTTACAGTATATACATGTATGTGAAGTTTAAAACTCTATAATTACAAACTTCACGTTGTTACACAATTTAGAGCATTTTCATTGGTTGTCGTCTTGCAAAAACACGGTGTTATTTTCCAATAACAACGTTTTCTACCGGAACTACTTTGGGCCTGTTTCGGGGATAACCCATCTCTGAACAGCCATTTTAAGATTGTAAACAAACGGGGATCGGGAACGATTTCACACAGAAACATTAAAATACTTGGATTTTTTTATAAATTCAAATTTTGAAAAATTAATTCAAACATGTTCTGATTAATTTTCACCGATATTTTTTAATAATTTACATTTAAGATTGTATATTTGAAAATCGACATTTTATCGTCACCGAGCATTTTACTTGTCTATAGGCTACTAAGTATAAGCAATATGACACGCACCATGGTATTCTCGGATGCCAACCCTCAGTGCGGGGTGTTTTGTTTGAAATTCATCACATACGCATCCTTTTGAAAGCAAAGAAATTTTATTTCCCCCAGACAATGTATAGCCGGGGATCAGGAATGCCAGTGTGCAGATAAGTCAGATGGTTGATTCTGAACTGGATCTTGATGATGATAATGACAGTGGTAGGTAGGCCTGTCAATAATAATTTAATAAAATTGATAACATACTATATTCCAGTCTAATGTTCACCCTTACCGCTTGTTTACCTTCTCAAAATGTCCCTGATCAGCCCATACAGCTACCAACGGTGACAGAATCCCTCATCTCACACCCATTCCATAGGTGGTAAAACATTAATTCATCCAAGAAAACATTAATTCCATGTCAATAGTTGGTTTCAGGGTTTGTTTAACACACTGTTCATTCAACCAATACAGTTTTTTCTTATGTTATGGGTAAAATCAAAATGTAAACACGCCTGTCCTACAAACGTTTGGCCGTCACGTATGACGTTGTACAAAGTGTTGTTTGTTTTCATGATTGCGAGACATAATATAATCCCTTTTTGTCAATGAATTTAAATGTAACATAATTTATATGTTGACTGAAAATAACTAGGAAATAAATAAAAAGATATAAATTCAAAAATATTTCAGCTTTTTTATCGGATATTTTATTGTTTTATAAAGATGTCATTTATTGTATTAATACACAGTTCAACCTTGTAACGTCGATTTTCTGAAAATCAGCTGCTCAGTTCGGAAATGTAGGTCAGCTTGAAAACTTAAATTTCAAGGTTGGTTTGTAATTATAAGAATTGAATTGCACTTTTTACGTTGTTATCGAGGTGTAACAACGTGAAAATTATCACAAATTATGTGTAAAACCGTGTAGCGTAGCGCAGCGGTTTTACGCATAATTTGTGATAATTTTCACGTTGTTACACCCCGATAACAACGTAAAAAGTGCAATTCAATTCTTAATTATACATTGGCATGGTCAGACATACAATTAAATGATTTAAATTTTTCAAATTTCATGGATAACTGAAATTATTTTTGTCCCAACAATTTTAACTTGTATTCTATGATATTTCAAAATAAATGGATAAATTTGAATTGGGAGTACAGGCATGCATTTTTGAATTATGAATGTTTATCTAAATAGATGTATTATTTATGTTTATGGTGAAATCTATATTTATTTATTTATTTATTTATTTTTATTTATTTATTTATTTATTTATTTTTTATTTATTTATTTATTTATTTATTTATTTATTGTTTTTTTGTTTGTTTGTTTGTAGTACACAGTTAAATGTACTAAGCTACAACATGACAGAACAGTCACTGACTCAGTATAAATAAGCAATAATTATTTATTTATTTATTTATTTATTTATTTATTTATTTATTTTTTGTTTGTTTGTAGTACACAGTAACATGCACTAAGTTACACATGACAGAACAGTCACTGACTCAGTATAAAGAGGCAATAGAGGAACTATCTAAAGGTATGACAACAGTACAAAAACTAACACACAGTGACAATTGTGACTTTACAGGGTGCTAAGGGGTCATCTGTGGTACAAAAAGGTCAAATAGATAGGGTCAGTTGAAACAGTCTTTAGAAAGATCATATAGATAGGAGCCATGTGTACCATCTTCCAAAACGTCACTTATAACAAAGGGTCACTTGACAGCATATTCAAAAAGATAATTTATGACAGGGGATTAGTTGATACTGTCTTTAGTATGAAAAAAGAAAATGTGTTGATCCCATCAAATTAGAAAATGATTAAATTTTCCTGCAGGACTGTACTGGAAATTCAGTGCTTTCTATGTGAAGAGGGATGGGACCATGTATTTGTCAAAATAAGCACCATAGTGACCAAAATTATGAAAAAGAAAACTACAAATATACTGGTTTAAAGCTGACATGTATGTCCAACTTATGAAATTGGCAAAGTAATTGTAAAAAAATTCCTTAAGAATGTGGCAGAATATTGGCCTCAATAACAACTCAGCAAGAGCCCTGAAAATGTATTAATTCATGACACTTAATCTAGAATTACCTTTTCTAGAGAGATAACTCATAGGATCTCCAAAGCCTGTAAGATAGTATATGATATCCACTCTGAAAAAACTACAATATCATCAACAAATGATTTACCAGAATACATTATATATTTAAACCATAAGAAATAGAACCATGTAATGTCCAATTAATTTTCTCCAATTTGTCCACATGATATACTTGTCATTCATCCAGTTATATACCTTGTTTAGTAACATACATGTCTATTACAGTTTCAGAAACTGCTTACACAGAATTTGAAATGTTACAAGTCAATATGAGTTAGCGAAAAGAGAATAGTGATGTACAAGATGAAATGTCAAAGGTGAATATTAAATAAACATCTGCATTTTCAAATACAGTCAAACCTGTCTATAGAGGTCGCCCAAGGGAACCAATAAATGACCTTTATGACAGGTGGCCTTTATATACAGGTTCAACTGATATAAATAAAGAACAATTTGGATACAGTTCTACTTGCCCTTTATAAGCAGGTGACTCTTGTACTCTTGACTGTATCATTAAAAGAAAAATTTTTCCTATGGTGCAGATGTTATAATAATGATTATTGACATAGAACCTATGCAAACCAAGAGATTTAAAGTACAAGTACAAAGCTTCCAAAAATGTATAACTTGGTTAATGCCAAATGTTGCTAAGGGATATAGCCACTGTATATTGCTTTATTTTTGCAATTTCAAATTTTGGCGGTTTTACGATGTGCAGTGTATTCGCAATGTTAAATGCAGTCTTATGTAATTAAAGAGAAGGAAGTGAGCGAGAACTGAAACAAATCTCTGTATCCACATACCTACATATATATAATAGGCACCACCTGTTACTTAGACAGTATATACCTGGTACACTACAAAATCACTGTTGACTATTTTGTAATATTTTAGTTGCTTTGTTATATTTTGCCACAGTAACATTCTATACATATATTTGATTGTTTTCTTTCTTGCTTCATTAAAAAGGATTTCTTGAACAGTAAGTACCTGTATAGTATGTCTATCATTTTTATGTAGTTCACCTACAATTGACATATCGCCGGCTATGCCTTTTATGTTCCGACACTGGCCACCATCACAGTACCAAAGCAGCATCATGACAACAAGTGACATACTAGTGTCAGTGGCGTCATTAAAAGGCGCAATTCAGGTCGAGTTTTCAATCTTTTTACGTGTAAATCAATCATGCCAACTCTTTGTCGCAACATTGTGGGCGTGACCGGTGATCCGTCAGTTGTTGAACAAAATGTAGTCTAATATGGTAAGGTACCACTAATAACTGGAAAATTAAGTGTTACTGATTGTTGATTTACTTGGTGATGTAATATGGATAAAAAGTTGCTCTAATAGCTGTACAAAGATGTTGGTTTAAATCCTTTGTGACAAAAAATGTTTATTGTTGAAATTACGATGGTACAAATCTTTACATAATCCTCAATGAATAAATCACAAACCCTGTAATTTCGCTAAATAAACAAGAACATTTTACATCCTGTTTCCCCTATTCAAAACATATAAGGACAACATTAGTTTGGTCAAAATGTCAAAATACCATTTGGCTACAACCACTGACTTTTGGTTCAAAGATCTTAGATTTGAGACCCAGTCAGACTGTGTTTTATGTTCTTGAACCATACTTAAGCAGATATTCCAGGGAACAGGCTAGTAAAGGATTTATTAATCTTCTAAAATGTATTCCATCATAGTATGTCACTAAATCAGATAAGCTTTTCTCACAATCATCTTATTACACAAATAGCAGTTTAAGATGCCTTTTCTTACTGAAAATTTGATGTAAAAAATGCCAGAACATGACCATTTTTTATGAAAGGGAGATTACTCTATGTACACAGTATTCATGTCACTGTAAATGGTGTCATGAAGCTATGCCCATGTAAGATCAATTATTAGCTCACCTGACCGGAAATCATGTGAGCTTATTGCATAGCACAGCGTGTGTATGTGCTTGTGTGCGTGCGTCGTTAACATATTTTGTAGCATTCTTAGAACAATTTATAATTCATTAGCAAAAATTTTAGCATATTGGTCCTAACTTCTGAAAATTTGGACATTCTATTTAATTAATGTAATTGAACATTGATCCTTTGCATAAGATATGTATACACCCTCAGGTGAGTATAAAGGCCCATGGGCCTCTTGTATGTTACAAACATCTGTTCCAAAGTGTAAACATCCTGTTCTTTTATGTGTGATCTTTTTTTCTGAACATGTGTTGACAAAATTATCCAAACCCCAGATTAGGCTTAATTTGTGTAGGAACATATTGTCATCTCTCTTGTTCAGAAATAAAATTTAATTTATCTAACACTGGTAGTGGCATAAGATGATTTTATTCTTTGATGAGCTTACAGATTTAGATATGATTCTCAGTCATTAAATATTGTACTCAATTATGATTTGACTGACCAATATTACTTTTCTTTGCAGATAAAAATTCAAAATGAAGCCATTAAAAAGCAGAGTACGATATTGATGTCAAATGCAGCAACAAATATGCAACTTGTTATGGCCTTAAATGAAGTAGAAACTCTAACAACACAATTAAAAGAAGAAAAACAAAAATATGACAGAGAGGTTAGTCGTTCAACATTTATAACAATTAACATAATTACCATATTTGGTAGCAATTTGGTAACATAAGTTGACCTAATGGATAAGATGTCAGTGTACAAATCCAGGGTCTCTCGCCGCTGTGAGTTGGAGTCCCACTCAGACCACTTGTGGGAAAGTAAATTTTCCTTGCTGTTGACCTTTACTGGTGCAACTTGCGTCAGTATAATGTGACTAGGGGAGTGGTATGCTTGTCTGTTGCGTACTGACTCGATGAGCTAGCACCATGAAGTCACCCTGAGTGCACGCTGGTACAAGGCAGTCCATACAACACACTCACACTTCACATGAATACATGAACATAGATTAATCCATAGAGATTATTAAAGTAGTTCTCGTCACAAATAGCTGAAAAATTGTAGACATTAAGCAACATTCAACAACAACATATTTGGTAGCATTTGGTGACATCAGCTTACTTGATTGATAGACTTCATGTGAAATCATAAATTTTCATGTGTCCCAAATTTCAGTAGTTTTTATTGACACCTAAACCCATGAACTTACATGTCAACAAAATTGTAGTGGTATAAATTACACACTTATCTTACACATTCATCACCAAGTCATTAGTTTTTCACCCCATAAGATGGTATTTTTCCCTCAGAGTCCAGGGTTAGTACAGGCCTGGAAAAGTCCTTAAATTTTGAGGTTTGCCCTGAAAAGACCCTAAAAACCAAGTCTGACCCTAAAAAGCCCTTGAATTTATCCTGAAGGCCCTAAAAAGCCCTTGAATGTTGCCAATTAAGTGTTGATATTAGGTGGTTGTAAATGGACTAAATAAGTTGCATTGAAATGAGCGATTTAAAGGTACCTGGCCCTCCTGAACACCCAAAATCAACCCCAACTTTAAGTGTCGTTACTATGGACAAGTAAGTAATTGTTTTATTGATTTAATTGTCTTTGCACTCATGTTTTTCTTATAAAATTGTCCCTCTGATTAGGCCTTAAATTTGCAAATGATACCCTGAAAAGACCCTAAAAAGTCCTTAATTTAGAGTCCAGATTTTTGTACGAACCATGGAGTCATTGAAATTGGACACTGCAAAAGTAAATTATTTTACAGTGACCTGAACAGATATTGAGCAGATAATTGTAATTTTAAAAACATTCTAGTAATTAAGCGTATCTGATGACTCTCATACCCAACATACATGTGTTTTATGTTATTTATTTAATTTTTACATTTTCATCATCCAAAATCATTGGGGGGAGGGGTAAATGTAATGTTAGCTAATTGTAATTATTATTAATAAGTTATTATTGAATGGCTATCAAGTTTTCTCAAAGAGAATTTTACAGTCTCATCTGAAGCAAATACAGTAAAACCTCGTTATAATGCCCCTCAATAACTTTGTCACCTCATTTATCGCCACACCATTTTAAAGTCCCAAAATCCATTTTGCTTATGTTTTTCTTTATCTGTTCCCCAAATTTATTGCCAAACCCCTTTATAACGCCAAAATTTGACTGAACAAATGGTGGCGATGAATCGAGGTTTTACTGTAGTGAAAGTCTTCTCTTAAATATTCTCCTAAAAATATACAAAGACAACTATTTATCTTTTATCAAATTTCAGATTGATGACCTAAAGCAGCAGTTAGCGGAATGCTCTGGTACTGCAGCCATTGAAGAGATGAACAACGAGAACAGCAGACTTAAGGATGAGAAGAATAGCCTTAATGAAAAGATCAGTCAGTTTGAAGAACAGTACAAAGAATTGGAAGCACAGTGTATGCTTATTTAGCCTATAGTTTAATATTTGATTTGAATAGGATCACTGTTGTACTGGGGCGATATCCCTTAATGATTATGAAGTTCTGTTTTTATTGAATATGAAATCTCTGTATTAAAGAGACCTTGGTGGTCATGTTGTTTGTAGTGTGCACCACATATGGATCACAGTGCCTCTTACCACTTAGGTCTAATCACACTCTAAATAGTTTGTAGCACTGTTAAGAGTAGAGTTGAGTTGAATAATGGTATTTAACGTCCCAGTCAAGAATATTTCACTTATATCGAGACGTCGCTAGCTATAGGCGAAGGTGCAGAAATTTTGCCTGTGTATTGCTCTGATGGCATTATACAGCAGGGTGTTTTAGCTGCCTAGCCCACCGTGACACGGGACTTCATTTATTTTAAGTTCCCATCTGAAAGAACCATGACTTTCATTTTGTAATGCTGAGTGCTTGGCGAAAGAACAGTCACTATCCACTTTCAAGTCTTGGGTCAGACCCTGTCGGGGTTCGAACCCACGACCTCCCACTTACTGAGGTAGCACTGTTAGAGCTGAAGGCGTGGCACTTTGGAAAATTTCAATAACAACAAGAACTGTCTCATGAAAGCCAACTAACCCCCTGCCCCTGACATCTACAAGGTCATATTTGGACGACCTTGGGGAATATTCATATAAAGTTTAATGACAGTGGTCTAAAACAGCTTAAGATATGGCCTGGACACAATTTTCAAACATACTCACTCTCAGTACACAATATGGCCCGGACACAATTTTCAAACATACTCATTCTCTCTCAGTACCTGATATTATATAAAGCTTATATAGGATTTCCATTGATTTGTTGAATGGGGATTTACATTCCAGTCAAGAATATTTTCCTTTTATCGGGATGTCACCAGCTATTATAGGTGATGTGGGAAAATGTTTACCTTGACAGTATGTTAAGGACAAGGTGTAAGGAGTTTTCTTTGGCATGTCATGCTTACTGTGAGGCTTGTTCCTTTCACGTTGTGCTACCTTATACCTGAATGATACTAGCTTATACTAGCTTATTAACATCCATGTACATGTAATATATACATGCATGCAGTTTAACAATTGTTATGAGAGGCTGCGGTGGCCTAATGGATAAAAGGTCAGTCTACAAATCTAGGGTCTCTCACCGCTGTGAGTTCGAGTCCTGTCTGGACCACATGTGGGAAAGTGAATTTTCCTTGCCATTGGCCTTAACTGAGTAACCTGGTATCAGTATAATGGACTGGGGGAGTGATATGCTTATCTGCGGCATACTGACTCAGTGAGTTAGCACCTTAAAGTCGCCCTGAGTGTGCGTTAATACAAGGCAGACCATACAACACACTCGCACTTCACATGCATACATGAAATTGTTCATAGATTAATCCATAGAGATTAATAAAATAGTTCTTGTCGTGAATAGCTAAAAAATTGCTGATGTGACGTTAAGCAACATTCAACCAACCAACCAACAACTGATATAAATAAATGAATTAATTGTTAGACCTTTAACATTGTATTATTATGTTTTCTCTTAACCTGGTATGGGTTGGGTATAACACAAAAGAAATATACCACCAGTGACAGCATGATCCATATGTTTTCTTTTAGATAAAGAGCTTGAAAATAAATACCAAGATGCCACCAGACCACCACCCCCACCTCCTCCCCCACCACCACCTTCTATACAGAAAAGTAAAGGGTAAGTACAAATACCAAGATGCCACCAGACCACCACCCCACCTCCTCCCCCACCACCACCTTCTGTACAGAAAAGTAAAGGGTAAGTAGGGGTGATAATGACGTCATGTAAATTACTCAAGCAAATTTACCAATGTCTTTCATTATGTTCAGGTTTAAATTTTTGGATAAAAATGTTTCTTTGCTGAGTGTTTACTACCTCATGTATCTGTGTCTGACAATTTATGAAAAAAGAAAACACAGTAAATGTTTGTTCTCTGATGGCTATCTTTATGTTACCCTCAGTGGCATTTGCTGAAGATTCTACTGTAATTTGCTGTTTGTGTATTCCAATTCGCTTGCACAGTGCATTTCTTGTTATAGAACTCAGAGTATCTGGGTTTTTTTTGGGTAAAGCATTATTAAAAGTGCATGTATATCTATTTTGAAATGTACTATTTTTTAATATTTGCCCCATTGAAAAAAGGTAGGGGTTAATTTATCAATTAGAAGCTAGGAAAACATGGGATATATCAAGCATTATTTTTGGCATACCCTCATGTATTTTAAAACTATATTATTTGAAAAAAATATTATTCAAATATGTTAAATGTAATATTAAATCATTTATTATATGTGTTCAGTTTTCTTACAAATATAAAAAATAAGACAAAAACAGAAGAAGTAGCAGCTAAGCAGCTAGCACCACAGGGGTACTCCAAGGCACTGGAGGAAATGATGAGTAGAATACAGAAAGGTGAAACGTTCTTAAATAAAAATACACCAGCCATGAGAAGGGTAAGTTTATAATAATGTACAATCCAACCTGCCTTTAAGGTCACCTCTAATAAGGACCACCTGCTTATAAAGGCCAGTAGAATCCAAAATGTTCTTTATTCATTTTATTTCATATATACAGTTGAATCTCGTTATCTTGAACTCGGATATCTCGAACTTTTTTAAAAAGTCCGAACAGAGTTGTTCTTTATTAAACCAAAATCACTCCGGTTATCTCGAACTCGGATATCTCAAATTATCGGATATGTCGAACAATATTTTCGTCCCCTTGAATGAAAATCCTAGGAAAATTACACTCGTTAACTCGAACAAAAAATTTAGGAAAATTAAATTTGTTAACTCGAACAAAAAATTTTGGAAAATCAAATTTGTCAATGCCTACAGATTTTTTGGGAGAAAAAACACATTCCGACATAGATAAAATATTCGACTGTCGGCCTCGTGTTGATTTTAAAATTACAACATTGCACTGACCTCCCAATTTCCTTAAGCCCTTAATTATTATCCCTTACATAAGCAATTAACCCATCAAGGAGATTAGCAGGTGTTATAATCACTGCCAAGCTGAACATGGCTGCCGAAAGCGTGTGATGTGAACATTACTCAATACAACCGGAAGCTAGGGGTGATTAAAGTACACAAAGCGAAACTGGTATCGAGACCAAAGCGGACTCCACTATTTGTCGGCTAATAACAACAGCGCAATCATGTTATTGGCAGATTTGAGTACTTAAAGAAAATCTTATAAAACAAAATGCATAATTGAATCATTTATCATTGCATCCTAAAATGTCAATGCCGATGACATACAGTTTGACAAGATAAAACCGATAAAAGCGACTTCCGGTAGGCGTGTACGAGTTACTTCCCTTTTGTTGCCGTTTTTAACATCGGTTATCTCGAACTCCGGTTAAGTCGAACTTTTTGCATTTCCCAGAAGAGTTCGAGATAACGAGAGTCAACTGTACCTGTATATATAAAGGCCACCTGCCCATTAAGTCCACTTTTACTGTTTCCCGTGGGTGGCCTTTATAGACAGGGTTGACTGTATACATAAATTAACTCACCAGCTTAGTCTGAAACATTCCTTAAGGTATCCAGGAGTTACTTTGTCCAATAATGCTCATAGTTGACACAAATTTCAGATTTTAGTTCACCTACATAATGTGCTAAAGAGTCTAACTACCCAACTTGGCCAAATATCAAAATTGGACTGTTTCCAGTGTTAGCCTTTATTTAGTCAATGTTAAAAATGTTTTGATAGAAGAGTGGATGTTCAGTTGAATGAGATACATTTGGCGGGAAACAGTATCAGGACCGCATAGTGTGTGCAGGACAGTGAATCACCACACACTGTTCACATTTCTATGTTGATTACGTCACTGATAACACCATTTACGTCACAATGTCTTCGGTGTTCCGGAAAGCATATTTCTTAAAAATTCATGCGTAAACAGTAAAAATTTATTTAGATCTTATAATTTAAGATTAAAATTATAAGATCTAGATACATCTTTTGATTGGTGTTATCAGTGACGTAATCAACAAGGAAAGGTGAACAGTCTGTGGCAATTCACTGCCCCGCAGCCACAAAGCGGTCCTGATACTGTTTCCCGCCATATGTATCTCATTGGCTATATTGTACTTCTGATGTACAGCTCTTATTATACATCTATCATCTATATGACATCCTGTGTTACATCCCACCCTGTAAATAAAGTTTACGGAGGTGCCGGTATATAAGAATCACTCTACCCTATCCGTCAGTCCATCCATGATTGCTCCTTAATGTCCACATTTATGGATCGATCTATCAACATGAAATGATGTAGGTCGAAGGTCAAGGTCACAACTTAGATTTGACCTTTATGCATCTTTAAACTGCTCTTGTTCATGTTTTTATTTACTTGTACTTCGTAAGAATTAATTTTTTTGTATGTTACAAATTTTTTCTTGAAAGATATACAGTGTACATTATTTAAATTTTGTTTAGGAAGAAAACAAAGAATCAACAATCAATGATTTGGTAATTAAATTTAAATGGAATCCAGTATCCTCTCAATCTTTACTTTACCATATGGTGCATGGAGTTTAAACTTTTAACAATAGATATGTTAGCTAACAGTTAATTTATTTGTTATTCTGATTTTCATTTGACATCCATAGTCCTTGAATCCTCTTTTTGAATTAACAATGGTGCATGGATTTTCATTGTATGCTAGTAATAGTTCTCATTTAATATGTATACATGTTATTTCAGATTTTTTTTTATAGTGGCTATGGAATTTGTCCAGTGCAGTTTAATTCAAACAAAGACTGCATGATGGTCCTTTATATTATCTTTATAATATTTTACTCAAAAACTTATTCTTCTTTTTTCATAAAATTCGAAATCATGTTTTTAACATTTTTTCATCATGATTGCACTACAAACTTGACCTAATACAGAAATAACAACAACAAAACATTTTTCAAGTTGAAAATTTAATCAATAAGGCTGTTCTTTTAACTTGATTTATTAAAGGGAGTTAAAATCCACAAATTAGTGGCTAGTCACAAGGAAGACCAAATGTTTTGCCTATATGCATGTCAGTGATGATTGTATTTTTACCTCATTTGCATGTAGTCAACACCCGGAATCTTTTGTAGAAAACTCTTTTCTTCCTTTTTTGTTGTTGTACCTTATTAAGAATGAGTTACCTTATTATGTTTTTCCTATTGTGGTGAAGTTTAGAGATTTTGTAAATAAAATTTCATAATTAGAATTAAAGTACTAAATGTAGTATGTTTAAGCTGGACAGAGCTAAGATACATACAACTTTCTGAAAAGGTTTTGTTCTGGGAAATACATGTATAGACGTGTACATCAGAATCAAGCCTATTTTAACAATTAATGACTTGTATACACCAATGGATTTTGCCAGTGTACCACGTAATCAATGTTTGTACAGAATGGTTTGCAAAATGTTTTCGTCGCAAATTCCTGAAAAAGTCATTTCTACAGGAAAACACCAACTGATGTGATTCTATATTTAGTGGAAATTACTGTTCTTCACAAACATTTGGGGCGATCCATGTTGCACTGGGAAAATCAATTAAGAACAGGCTTATTTAATGGTTAACAACTTGTAATGGATACACCAATCATAAACACCAATAAGAAAGAGTCTGTGGCTTGTTACAGTATACATTAATTAGAAACAGGTTTACTTAACAGTCAGTAGCTTGTTGCAGTATTCACCAATCAGAAACAGGCTTACTTAACAGTCAGTAGCTTGTTACAGTATTCACCAATCAGAAACTGGCTAACTTAACATTCAGTAGCTTGTTACAGTGAACACAAATCAGGAACAGGCTTACTTAACATTCAGTAGCTGGTTACAATGTACACCAATCAGGAACTGGCTTACTTAACATTTAGTAGCTTGTTACAGTGTACACCAATCAGGAACAGGCTTACTTAACATTCAGTAGCTTGTTACAGTGTACACCAATCGGAAAGGTTTTTATTTTATTACAATTTACACTAATCAAAAAATATATTTTAAGATGCACTGCTAACCAGTTGCAGGCAGACTTAATATATATGCAGGAAATATTGCACCTTTTGTGAACCATATAATTATAGCACCACATTGAAACCTTTAACATTATGAAAAATGAATGAAAATGTATGGTTAATCATTCATTTGAAAACATACGATATTACAGTTTCTGTTTGTATTCCATATATTTTTTTCATATGGTAATGCTTTGAATATATATTTTTGACTTTGTGTCATAAACATATGTTTTCCATGTTAATGTGCCCTAAACTCATGTGGATTCCATATGTTGCCCCAACCTACATTTTTATATGGTGCCCTAAATGTATGTCTTTTTGTACATATAAGTGGTGTTCCAATTTTTCAAAATAATTGATGATTGGTTGCTTACTTCAACCAACTAAGCAATCTATTATTAAATTGAAAAAATGAATACAAATGCTTATGAAAACAAATTAGCACCCAAACAAAATGTTTTTAATCCGGGTTTTCGTTCCTAACTTATTGCAAACAGGATATATTGAAAAGCATAATCAGGAGAAATTATTATTTCTAATAACCAATTCACATTGAAAGCCTCCTTCTTATCAGTTGCTGTTCATTTTTCTAGTTAAAGGGTCACTGGAAATTAAACAGCTAATAATGGCTGATGTTAGAAAAAAATTGGATAAAATGCAGCTAATCAATTATAATTAATGATTGATTGGTTGCACTGAAACAATCATCGAATTGCAACAATTGCAACCATTCCCAACATTAGTACATGATTTACATATGACACACTAAATAAATATTTTCCATATGATACCCTTTAGTGCCTGGCAAAAGTAAAGTTCTTGATTCTGTATTCATAATTGATCCTAATGATCCTATTGATATCTTGATATGAAGTCTTCCTTAAACCTGTTGGTACATTAGACATGATTTATTTCCCTTTCAATTACAAAATGTGACTAAAAGAGCATGTGATATGCCAGTTCATTGCAACATTAACTCCCAGTATTCCTGCAGCTACCAGTTACATGCTCTGCTGTATGTTTACAATGATGATTTAGATATATACATGAACTTTTAAAATTGACATTTGTCTTTTTTTCAGCCCTCAGATTCTGGACCACAGAAATCATCAGCAATGGAAGAGTTGAATGGAATTTTGGTGAGTAAAAGCTAGCATTTCTAGATTGCAAAAACAATACATTTAGTTATAAAGTTACTTATGCATAAGGGTCTGTCACAAAATGAAACCAAGCTCGTTATGGCAATAATATTATAGCTCAGTTTGAATTGAACATGTCAATATATAAATAGCAACAATTATAATAAATAAAAGTTTACAATTGTAAAATACATGTACATGTATAACTTGCAAGCCTAGGGTAATTAAGGCTCTCAAAACGTTTTATGGCTGCCATCACAGTATTGTTGATAGATTTGATGTCTCTGTGTCCAGCATTGCCCTGGATATATTTGACGCCCCATAATTCCATGTTACTTTCACACAAATTTGATTACACGTGTGGCAGGTGTAGCTAGCTAAACAGGAGGTGCTTACCCATCAGGAGCACCCGGCCTCACTTCCCTGGTAGAAGTTCACGTGTCTAACCTAACTTGTCAGTTCCAAAGTTTTTACTTTGCTTCTGGATTGTGATTCAGACATGAATTAGTATGTTTGACAGTTTGTTTTTGAATAAAAACAAATATTGAATTATCATTTATAAAATGTAATAATGAAAACATACTCATAAAGACTAGACCAAAAATATTGATACTATATTTAAATTGTTTATACAAAGACTTGTATAATTGCAAAAATCATTTTAAAATTACATATTTGCAATGCATTTCTTTGGATTTTTAAGGATGTTAT
Organism: Anadara kagoshimensis; assembly: GCA_021292105.1. NCBI lineage: Eukaryota > Metazoa > Mollusca > Bivalvia > Arcoida > Arcidae > Anadara > Anadara kagoshimensis. The sequence goes on from CM037857.1 coordinate 39,978,890, forward strand.
GGGATAAATAAAATAGATGTTTAGTGAAAAATAGCTTAGGTTCATCAATAAAATTATTTTCATTTCACAGGGAAAGTTCAAGCGAAATATGAGTGTTAGTGATATAAATACTTCATCCAAACAGAACTCAGAATCAGAACTCGACAAAATATTTAAACGACGTAACATCAATCAGGAGAACGGATCAAACAAAATACCACCAGCAGTGCTTCCAAAATCTACAACTCCATCAAACAAATTACCTGGTGCAGGGCCATTAGTGTCACCTAAACGTATGTTAACTTGAAAAGTTATAGTTATCTCAAATCACACAGGGGGTAGAAAATAGTTGCATTTACCTAGTGTAGAAAACATTCATATCCTACTGCAGATTGTTTTCATACACTAGTGCAGATTATTTTCTTATACTAGTGCAGATTTTTTTATACCCTAGTGCAGTTTATTTTTCATATCTTAGTGCTGATTATTTTTCATATCCTAGTGCAGATTATTTTTCATATCCTAGTGCAGATTATTTTTCATATCCTAATGCATATTCTTTCATATCCTAATGCATATTATTTTCATATCCTAGTGCAGATTATTTTCATATCCTAATGCATATTCTTTCATATCCTAATGCATATTATTTTCATATCCTAGTGCAGATTATTTTCATATCATAGTGCATATTATTTTTCATATGCTAATGCATATTATTTTTCATATGTTAATGCATATTATTTTTATATCATAGTGCATATTATTTTTCATATGTTAATGCATATTATTTTCATATACTAATGCATATGCTTTCATATGCATATTATTTTCATATCATAGTGCATATTATTTTTCATATCATAGTGCATATTATTTTCATATGCTAATGCATATTATTTTCATATCATAGTGCAGATTATTTTTCATATCCTAGTGCAGATTATTTTCATATCATAGTGCATATTATTTTTCATATGCTAATTGATATTATTTTCATATCATAGTGCATATTATTTTTCATATGCTAATGCATATTATTTTCATATCATAGTGCATATTATTTTTCATATGCTAATGCATATTATTTTCATATCATAGTGCATATTATTTTTCATATGCTAATGCATATTATTTTCATATACTAATGCATATGCTTTCATATGCATATTATTTTCATATCATAGTGCATATTATTTTCATATGCTAATGCATATTATTTTCATATCATAGTGCAGATTATTTTTCATATCCTAGTGCAAATTTTTTCATGAGATTTACACATACTTTACTGGTAATTTTACATCATATGAATATATTTATTTAATGAACATTCAATTTGATTTTTTATATTTGTATATTTTTTCCATAGCATTGAAACAGCCAAGTCTCAATTCTTCAAAGATGACACCAAAATTAGAGAGCACAAAACATTTATCTGTAGTCCAGGAGGAGCGTGGGTCTCAACTTTTACAGTAAGTATCGTGACAGTCGCCACAGGAATGGTTATTGCATTACTGTATTTCTATGTCAGAAATGTCATCGGGAACCGTGTTTGACCCAAGACTTTCAATTTCGGCATTATGAAATGAAAGTCATGGTTCTTGCAGATGGGAACTTAAAATAAATGAGACACTGTGTCATTGTAGGCTTGGCTTGATAAAGAACCCTGCTGTATAATGCCATCAGCACAGGCAAATTTCAGCACCTTTACCTATAGCTGACAATGTCTTGATATAAGTGAAATATTCTGAACTGGAATGCTAAACACCATTACTCAACTGAACTCAGCTTACATTAATCATTCCTCTGTTTTTACAGTATCATACCAGTAGACCGTATAACCAAGTTATTGAAATTCTCATTAAGATTGGTTATTTTCAATACTTTTTGTTTTTATTTCTTTCAGACAAAACAGTACAGAGCACACAGATGAAGTATTTAATTCTAGCTCAGCATAGTTGAACAAATATTATAAACTTATTTATTTTCATGTGCAATGTACTCTTTTCATATTGTGCAAAAATTAACAAAATTGCAAAACTACATGTAAAGTAAAATTTTCACAAATTCTTTACATATTCAGGAATTACTGGTACTCATATAGATTCTTCACCATTTTTACTAACATGGTAACAGTTTACTTTAACTTAAAATTTTGAAATTTCCAGGGCCCTAAGTTGTTAGAAGCTTGATTAGTTTAATTAATGATTAACACAAAGTCAATATGTCAATAAAAATAAGAATATCATACCAAATCAATAATTTTGTAAAAGTATTCCTTAGTTTGATGAAGTTTTATTCATTTCCAACATTTTCAACATTAATTGAATTAACTCATATTTGAAATTATACAAAAATAAAATTTTGACTACTGGTAATCAATTGATTAAACTAATCAAGCTTCAAGCAACTTGGTTCAGAAATGCACAGTGTAGATTAGTGTTTTGATAAATACTTTTTACAGAATGTGATTTGTATATTTTGTACAGTTGTAGAACTTAATTGAGCTCTTTGAAATTTGTATCATCTAAACTTTTTCACCAGGTAATTATTTTTTTCTTTTCAAATGTTGGGTTTTTCCCCCATTCATTGATATAAACTTATTACTGTTTTTAACAAGATGCTAAGTTGCCATGGAAATAAATGTGTTTATAGCATAGAATTTATAACATGTAATTAGTTGCTCAGTTGAACAAATTTTTATTGTTTATATTTTTAATACATATGCAATTTTAAATGATAATTTTATTTTGATAAGTGTGTTCCAAAGAGATTTATGATTTATGGAAAGTCTTTAGTTTTAAAATGTATGACTGATGTGCATCATATATAAGGCCCAAGAAGGAAATTCCCACTTTTTTAGTGCTGCTTAATCTGAAGTGAACATATGTGAGTTCTTCAAGATTGAAAAAAAATGATAGTGAAAGTGTAAAACAAAAACCTTGGTTTTGCACATGTCCACAAAAAAATCTGAATCCATGATAAAGATATTCCTCATTTAGGCAGAATAAGTAGGTCACATACTGGTACATTCCTTCTCGGGCCTCATATTTTTATGCATTTAGTTTGCAATTTTTTGTGGTTCATAAGGGGCTTTCTATTGCCTTGATTTATTAATCACACATTCTAATTTTGTAAGTTTTCATGATGTTTAACATTTTGCAAGATTTCATGATATTTAACTGTAGATCTGTTATGGTTGTTAAGAAACCAGCCCCTTGAGATTAACAGAGGACTGTGAGGGTTTTTTTTAAGGAATAACATGCCACTGTAAAGTGTTGTTAGGATTGATAGAAACCTTTATGGTGTAAGGCTTCCATGTGTATAGATTACAATGTGTTTACTTAAATGTTTCCAGTATTACGTAAATGTGTAAACAACCACACACAGTATTTTGATATGACGGCATCATTATGTTATACAGTTGAATCTCGTTATCTCGAACTCGGATATCTCGAACTACCGGATATCTCGAACTTTTATAAAAAGTCCGAACAGAGTTGTTCTTTATTAAACCAAAATAACTCCGGTTAACTCGAACTCGGATATCTCGAATTATCGGATATGTCGAACAATATTTCCGTCCCCTTGAATGAAAATCCTAGGAAAATTACACTCGTTAACTCGAACAAAAAATTTAGGAAAATTAAATTTGTTAACTCGAACAAAAAATTTTGAGAAATCAAATTTGTCAGCGCCTACAGATTTTTTGGTAGAAAAAACACTTTCCGACACAAATAAAATATTTGACTGTCGGCCTCGTGTTGATTTTAAAATTACAACATTGCACTGACCTCCCAATTTCCTTAAGCCCTTAATTATTACCCCCTGCATAAGCAATTAAACCATCCAGGTGATTATCAGGTGTTATAATTACTGCCAAGCTGAACATGGCTTCCGAAAGCGTGTGATGTGAACATTACTCAATACAACCGGAAGCTTGGGGTGATTAAAGTACACAAAGCGAAACTGGTATGGAGACCAAAGCCGACTCCACCATTTGTCGGCTAATAACAAGTAACAGATAATCTCCCGATTTTTATATACTACATTCTCAATTATAAATACAAATGATATATAATGCAGTTTTTATATATCATGTTTGAATACATACGATATAGGAGAAAACGGCAATATACAGTTTGACAAGATAAAACCGGAAGCGACTTCCGGTAGGCGTGTACGAGTTACTTCCCTTTTGTTGTCGTTTTTAACATCGGTTATCTCGAACTCCGGATAAGTCGAACTTTTTGCATTTCCCCGTCGAGTTCGAGATAACGAGAGTCAACTGTACTTATATGTCCACTTACACAAAGTGACTGAAAAATAAAAACAATTCACTATATGGAACTACCGGTACTTTAATCTTAGAACCAACCCCCCGATAGTGATTTGTATGTGGTACATGTACTTTATAATGCACTGTTTTATAAAAATTCAAAATTTGCATGTTTTAGCAATGAAATATATATGATATATGAAGACAAAATTTTAACATGATGCGCTATTAACTAAGAAGTAAGTTGATTATAAGTAAAAATTGTATACCGTAAAGTTTTATGTTTTGGAGATAATGGTTTGTTACAGTTCTAGATTGTGCGATGTTTTTGGTAAATGGAACTGTTTCACATAATAGTATCTGTGTATACATTTAAGGTTTTTGTAAAAATGGAAGCCTTAGGCTTACTGTGTTGTTTTTTGGGTGAACATAGTATCATGGGACTTGATATTTATCTTTGCTGTAGCATGTTAATATACCATATTTTGGTCTGTGCCTTTTGTATTTTAGAGCTTGTCGATGCCTGGCATTTATAGAGGCTGTGGGATAATTTATATCAGCAAAGCTTAATAAAACAGTTTATAACAGAAAAACTTGGATACAGTAACTCAAAGTGGGTTAGACTTTGGTTTTGACCTCTAGTTCAAAGGTCAATTACCTTAACCACAACTTGCTACTAGAAAAATTTAAAACAACATTTCAAATACTGGGTAGCATTAAAGACATCATTGTAGACAAAAAATATAATTCACCTTCGAGTGAAAATAGTAGTTTTCTACTCCATTAATTAAACTTGAATTTCAAAAGCACTACAAGCAAACAATATTCACCATCAATCTCCACGGTTACATTAATGTATCAGAACAACTAGACTCTGAATGTCCAAAGTATCAGCTTGATATTATAAAAGAGTAAAGCATTAGAGACTACTTGGAAGTTCCCATTGTACTTAAGAAGGAAGAAAATGTTTGAGTTACATGTATCAAAGTACTACTATATTAGGTTTTGTATGTATAACATTGATAGGTTGGTTGTGATTGAGTTTGACTTTGTTTTGACAGTTCGCTGTATTTCACTTATTGATAGGTTGCTGTGTTTGACATTTTGATGGGTTGCTTGTTGCAGTAGAAGCTGTATGCTTTATAGCTTAGAAATACATTTTATAGCATATAGTTTATAAAGACAAACTTTGTCATTACAGACTTCCTTGGGGCAATATAAAATAAGACTTTTCCAGAATAAGATAGTCTTTATAGGACATAGAAATTTGGTTTTATAGAGAAAGTTGTCTTTTTTAGTGACTTCCATAAAGTAAACAGACCTCAGACCCCTAGTATTTAACGGCATAATTTTTTTTTTACCTTAATATTTTTGGCAAAAAATATCCTTTTAAATGAAGCTGTAGTCATCCTTATATTACTTACCGGTACCCATGTAAATGTTGGGATTTACAGCACAAATAAAGATGGTTTTCATATGATGATTTTACTCATTCGGAACCCCAATCAATTTAGATTTATGTAATGTGCCATTCATTGCCAAGTCAATTTAACTTATTATGTGTACATGTAATCAATCCTAGCAAAATCAAACAATAAAAGAAGATGTAAAATATAAACTTTAACTTGATTTCACCCTACATGTAATGCATTGTCTTTTATTGTTAACCGTCCTTTTTTCACTAGTGACATACTAGTACTGGGTATGTATTTAATTATGTACAGTCAAACCTTTCTATAAAGGCCACCAAAGGGAACCAGTAAAAGTGGCCTCTAGGTAGGTGACCATTATTTACAAGTTCAAATAACATGAATAAAGAGCAGTTGGGATAAAAATTTACTGACCTTTAAAAGCAGGTGTCCCTTTTATAGAGGTTCAAAATAACCTAACTAAAGAACAATTGGGATAAAATTTTACTAGCCTTTAAAAGCAGATGACTCCTATATAGAGGTGGCTTTTAAGGCAGGTTTGTTATTCATCAAATCACATGAGGAAAATTAACACTTTTATCTTGTCATAATGTTTTGTTGTAATTGTTAGCTATGTCCCTGAATTAATTACATTTTTATTTATATAAATGTTTAGTCAATTAATAAAATTAATTTTGTACTTTTTCAGTGTAATTGCAAGATTTTGTGCAATAAGAAGGTTGCATTAACACTGCCTAATTACAGGTGTAATACATTACCATAAAGAAATTTCACAACTTTTGGTAGATTGTACAGAAATACCGAAGCTCACACTACTTTAAATGTACCCTATATACAGTGAAACTATAATAACTCAGAAATAATGCATCAGAAATTGAATCAAATAGTTCAAACTATCCAAGGGTCCAAGTTTTCTTATATGAATAACATACAAACATACTAATCCATGTCCAAATCGCAATCCAGAAGTAAAGTAAAAACTTTGGAACTGACAAGTCAGATTAAACAAGTGAATTTCCACCAGGAAAGTGAGACCGGGTGCTGTGAAACAATAGAAATAAAACCATTGGGAACTAAATGACATTTGAGTTATTTATGGTATTCCGAAAGACAATGTTCGAGTCATTGAAGTTTGTCTGTAATCAAATCTAATTCTTTTTCATTTCTAATAGGAAATCCTTTTATTTTTCTGTTTCATATCTCTCAAGTCCCAACATAAATTTGTTTTGCACTAAATAAAAGTCCATTAATGCTAAAAGTGTGCAAGTCTCCATACCCTCATAAAACCAAAATTCTGAAATTTGTCTTAATATTTCTGAAAATATCTCGAGTCATTCTGGATTTTTCTTACACTAAAAATTAGTGTCTGAATTTTTCTGAACAACATTAGCTGTATTCTGGATTTTGTCTGAAAGTGCAAATACCGGTAATGTTGAAATTCAGGAAAAAATCGGACAAAATTGAGACATCTTTTTCATGAGGGTATACCCTTTTACATCATGTTGGTTCTGTTTTGGATTGATTTTAGAATGATGCGATGTAGAGTGTACTGTGATAATATTGTTTTCAAATACTCTACTCATAAGGAATGTCTTTCATGCCTCATTCGATATAATACTTGCCTTTATAAAAAACAAATTTGTAGCAAAATTACATTTCTGCTGTCTGAAGATAGAATGGTATTGTCTGTGCTTCTTTTCAATGTTTATGAAATATTAATACATGTATATTTAAAAGTATCACATGACAGTAGCATTAAGAGGTGCTATTGTTATAGTTGAGCAGGTGCTTCCACAAAACAAATTTATAGAAATCTAACTTTCCACGAACAAGTTTTCATGTACATATATGTTATGCTTTACTAATTATTTTTATTTTGGATTTTATATTTATACCTCATAGCATATATTCCAGGAGTCCTGGATTCAGTGATTTTTAGCTGATTTCGGGGATTTGTGGGGCCTGTCCAGGACTCAGTTGTTCAAAGCTCTGTTAGCTTAACAAGATTGTTGGTGAAAAATTGTATGTTGTGTAGTGGACAATAAATGTTTCAAGTTTTGAAAGTTAATGCATTTCATTACTATTGTCAGGTAGAAGTGATTTAAGTCTACACTTTATGGCTTGAAATAATTTATTTAATTTAGAAAGCAATTAAATTTATTTTCACTAGCCATTTTGTTAAGCTAATGGTGCAGGCCCCGGTTTCACAATCATTCCTTAGCTAAGATTTTCCTTAACTTAAATTTAACAAATTTTGGTAATCATTTTTTGGAACTACTGATGAATATTTTTGTCAAAACTAAATGCAAATGTTTTAATCTAGAAAATATCTTAAGATTGACACCTAAAAATCCTGAATATCTTAAAAATTAACAAAATGATAAAGGATTGAAATTTTGCAAGATTTAAGTTAAGGAAAATCTTAGCTAAGGAATGATTGTGAAACCATTGCCAGTTTCAGTAGTGTGTCTGGAGTACAACATACTGTACAAATCTGATACATGTACATTACATGATTCTGAATATTCTGTCACTTACACATTCTTTATTATGCTGACCAACCTACCAAGCGATATTTCTTAATTTATACAAACTCATTTACACCGATTATTTAATATATTTACTTCTCATATTCCTAGTGTAAAGTCTATCTATCATAAGTGGAGCAGATTTAAAATATCTTGGTCAGTTTTTGCCTCCTGTTTGAATTTTTTATGTTAAGATAATTGGTGTTCCAGGTTTAAGGAGAGGGAAAGCACTTTTCATTGTAAACTGAGTTTTTCTTTCAATTCATACAACTCTATGAATGGGATAGTTCTGCTTTCAATTCATACAACTCTATGAATGAGATGTAGGATAATTCATTAACATAATGTAATCACACTTTTCATGACATAATTTTCAATAATACCCGGTAATTCATCTGAAAAGTGAATATTGCCACAAATGTTTTTTATGTGAACTAAATTTAAAAGAAAATGATTAGAATTTCTACATAAATATATATTTTAGAGAGAATTTTCACTTAATTATTATTTTGAAGTCTATTGTTAATTATTAACTTGTTTGAAGTCTATTGTTAATTATTAACTTTACATCTTTAATGTTTTTGTCAATAATTTATATTTGTAAATTGTTGTATTAACATATTCATGTTGATATTTTTAAAATTGTTATGCTCACATATATAATACATACTTATATTTTATAAAATAAACTTTTTAAAAAATTATAGTTTTATAATCTTGTTTTCCAGCAGATTCCAATTACAAAGTAAATGTTGATACAATGTATTCCCATGACTATATCATGGAGGGGCCTGGGCGACAGGGGCATGGGTGGCAGAGTGGTCAAAAGCACACACTTACAGATTGCAGGGCCTCTCACTGGCTAAGTTTGAATCCTACTCAGGTTCGCTTGCCAAAAGTCAGTGGTTTTTCTGGGAACTCTAGTTTCCCTACACCAGTCATAAACAGACTGCTTTGATATAAGTGACAGAATCTTGATTGGGGTGTTAACCACCATTATTTCACTTCAATTGAGACTAGATGCTCAAATTTGTCATGTTGTAAAGGAACAGTCATGGTTCAACAAGGATTTGAACCTCAATTATCCATACCCTCTCTATTGATGAGGGTTAGAGTGGTCAAATTGGGAAATACGCATTTTTCTTCCCCGGGAAACTACCTTTATTTAGTAGTAATGGCATATTTAAAAAGCATTCAGTGTGCGGAAATCCTTTTTCGAAGTATCATTTTGTAAAAATGGCTCTTAATAATATCCTCAATAACGAATAGCATTTTACCGCCCTTAAATATACTGGTAGATGCAACATTAAAGGCAGGTTTCACTACAAAGTGAATATCTCCTTACCCTCAGAATACATGCCTAAAGCGTCACACTTAAGCACTTCTCGTAACACAGTATAGGCATATAGGCTAAATGCAAAAGGGTTCATGCAACTGTTTTTGAATCTGTTATGATTTTGCGACACTAATAAAGAAGTTAACGCATAGGCAAGTTGATTAGTGGACTACATGTAGAGTGAACAAAAGTCCATGTAAACTGCAGGTCATTTATATGGCTTGTGATATGATGCATTATTTTGCAGAGTGGGGATTCACGGTTGTCAGTCAATTAATTATCTAAAGTTTTATAACTTCTAAGATAAATTAAAACATACCCAACAAGTCAAAAATTAAAATGAGGGTTTATAGGAGACTAGTTTTATATTGTTAGTTTGTAAAATATACCTGATAATCATCCCGAAAGGATGATTCTCAAAACGCCGAGCTATCCGCCTATAGGATTCAAAATTTAAAAGTATATTATATGCATATTTATAGTGATAAAACTTAAACCTACTATCATTTTGTAAAAGTTTATATGGTAAAAATCTCAGTAAAATATTTGTGAGGGCGCGGTGGCCTAATGGATAAGACGTCAGTCTTCAAATCCAGGGTCTCTCACCGCTGTGAGTTCGAGTCCCGCTCGGACCACATGTGGGAAAGTGAATTTTCCTTACCGTTGGCCTTTACTGATTTACCTGGTATCAGTATAATGGACTGGGGGAGTGGTACGCTTGTCTGCGGCGTACTGACTCTGTGAGCTAGCACGGTAAAGTCGCCCTGAGTGCGCGCTAGTACAAGGCAGACCATACAACACACTCGCACTTTACATGCATACACAAAATTGTTCATAGATTAATCCATAGAGATTAGTTAAATAGTTCTCGTCGCGAATAGCTGAAAAATTGCTGATGCGACGTTAAGCAACATTCAACCAATCAGTAAAATATTGCATTATATGTTTAATACATGTAATTCATTAGGTTTGTCTCCGTATAACTCTATACAAACATGGAACAAGTCAGTGAAATCAACACGTTTTTTAATAAATACACATAGAGCGCATGCCTCTCCATTAAAAATATTTTGAATACAAAAACTATCTTATTTTATTGTTAGATATGCAAAGTATGGTTAATGGAGAGATATGCGCTGATAGTGAATTTTGTAAAAATTAATGTTTAGAGAGTTACCCCAATATAACCTCTTACTATACCCTACTATACTCGTACTTGATATTAATAAACTCTCAGTGTCATCAATTGCTTGCGTGGTTTAGTGGATATATGTCTGATGTTGTGGGTTCGAATACCCAAATTACCGTTTTATCTTTATCTTATTTTTAATAAAATGTATATTTTACGGCTTTATTTCTTTTTTATCTTACTTTGTGTTAGAATTTAAATGCAATATTATTTCTTTCTGTCACAAATAACATAATAGAAATACATTTGCTTTATACATATAATATATACAGCGACATTACAGTCCAGTTTAAGGCCACTTGTAATTTCCCGTGTGTTTCGTGTACCATGAACACGTGCTAGTAAACAAGATGTCAAACATTAAACTGTTTAAGATAGTTATCATGTCACAAATGTCACTAACTGGACAAGACTGAGGATCATGAGCCAGCGGTTCCTCGAATATACTTGAAACCTGAATGTTTAGACCAATCCATTTTGAGTAGCAGCAAATCAAAATGAATTTGCTTTACTTTCAAAGAAAAAGTTTCCCCATTAAACTTGTACTAATTTAGGCAAGAATTGACATTTTCGTCAAATAAGTCATCTTGTATCATCTGGTATTCGCATACATGCTGTAATAATTTATCTCGACAAAGTATAAAGCCTTCGGTAGTTGTTGATGCTTTAAAAATGAAAAAGTTTCATCAAGTCTACATACATCAGAAATCACCGATTTATTAAACAATCACCAAAAAAGAATTCTTGATAGTAACAGTAGAAAAATGATTTTGATGATTCAAATGGCCTTTCTGTCGATAACTTGAATTAATTGATTGGACTGGACTCCGCAATTTGATAATCTTGCAACAAAGGTTATATGATTAAAGTCCATAGCACTAAGATCTTAAAGCTTTGCGTTAGGACTGCTCTTGACAAAGTTTCGAAATGGTCTTTCCCATGAATTCGTATCAACACTATGTGGTCTGAAAAATGCTTCACAGGTGTCAAGAATTGTCTCTGTAGCACAGGTATTTCTAACAAGACTTCCTTGAATGTCTTTTATCACTGATTCCATATAAATACAAGTATGTCGACCTAAACTGAAGTATCATACTGACACAATACATAAGCATTACGGCGCAAAACAAATCAAGTCATTGTGACACGTGGGGTTTTGTGTTTGTGCATGCGGCAGAGTAGTAAAGTCGGTGTTCACACACGTCATTATAGAAAAGAAAAAATGCTATTCATATGCAACGAAAATATTTAAACAGACTTTTTTACATTTGGCCTCACATAGTTGCGCCTATAGAGGCTCAAATAGGGTGTAACCTAGTTTCTTGCGTATATATTCCTATAGGCGGATAGCTCGGCGTTTTGAGAATCATTCTTTGTCAAATGTTTTTGTCAGATGCTTTCATAAAAAGAATCCCTGGGTATTTTCCAAATTGTTAACACGTGTTTTAAGATACTTAATATAATGGACATTAAAATGCAAAATAATCAAAAAGTATGTTTATATTTTCCATATTAGCATGTTATCTTTTGATTATTATACATGTAACAACAAACCCAGACCTGATTGTAAATCATGAGGTCCATCCTGGAATGAGCGACCACTCGATAGTCATCGCAAATATCAACCTCAAAGCCAAAACATTAAAGAAAACACCAAGAAAAGTACTACTATAAAAAAGGAGACATGGATGGACTCCGGAAACCCCTAGATAATAAGTTCAGAGAAGAACTCCATATTGCCAATACAAAAAGAATGTCAGTTGAAGAAATGTGGACTGTATTTAAGAACACAATACAAACAGCAGTAGGCAAATTTATACCAACCAAAACCATAGGAAGCAAACAACATGTCCCTTGGATTAACACCAGAATAAAGAGATTAATAAGACGGAGACAACGCAGATACAATGCCGCACAAAAGTATAACACCCCTCAAAACTGGAAGAAATTCAAAGAATTGAGAGATCAAGTGAAGAAAGAGATGAACACAGCACATGATGAATATGTCAGGCAAATTCTTAATCAAGATGAAAAGACCAACAAGCAACAACCCCTAGGCAAAAAATTCTGGAAATACATCAAGTCCAGGAAGAAAGACAACATGAGAATATCCCACTACAAACCAAGACAGGAGGACAAGCAATAAGTGGGAAGGAAAAGGCCGAAACCTTAAATGAACAATATGACAGTGTTTTCACAGACGAAGATTTAACACACATGCCAAACCTGGGAACAACCAACACACCAGACATCGAGTCTCTACACATAACAACTAAAGGAGTATGTCGCCTCTTGGAGAAGCTGGATCCGAGTAAAGCCAATGGACCAGATCAGATACCAACTAGAATACTGAAGATAGCTTGTAACGAAATATCACCTTATCTGCGCCTAATATTCCAACAGTCACACAACACCGGTGAAGTACCAGAGGACTGGAGGCAGGCTAACATTACAGCCATCTATAAAAAAGGAGATAGGAGTCAAGCAGTTAACTACAGGCCTGTGTCTTTAACATCCATATGCTGCAAAACAATGGAACATATCGTTTACCACCATGTGATGAAACACCTTGAAACACATAAGATCCTAAGCGAACACCAACATGGTTTTAGAAAGCATCGATCATGCGAGACACAGTTGTGAAGATCACTGGATAAAAATGAACAGATATGCTAGTTCTAGACTTTTCCAAGGCATTTGACACCGTGCCACACCACCGACTCCTGTATAAAATGTCTCATTATGGAATTCGAGGAAATACGCATAGATGGGTAGACTCATGGCTCACGCAGCGACAGCAAAGAGTATGTGTAGATGGAGAATCAAGTCCCAACAAACCAGTCAGATCGGGAGTGCCTCAAGGAACTGTTCTGGGCCCTCTGTGCTTCCTGATATACATCAATGATATGGGCAGCGACATTACTTCTTCACTACGCCTATTTGCGGATGATTCCTTACTATTCAGAACAATATCTGATGAACAAGATGCTGAAACCCTTCAGAAAGATCTCGACGACCTTGTTGATTGGGCACAGAATTGGCAAATGACATTCCATCCTGCCAAATGCTACATACTGCGGGTCACCAAGAAAAGAAACCCCATCAAATATAAATACCACATGATGGGACAGATTCTGGATACAGTCCACCATTATCCATATCTTGGCGTGGAAATCTCTGAAGACCTAGGATGGGAACCACACATCAGCAAAATTACATCAAAGGCAAATAGAGTCCTAGGTTTTCTCCGCAGGAACATCTACAAATGCCCCAAAGACATCAAAGAACAGGCATACAAAGCACTGGTACGGCCACATCTCGAGTATGCGTCATCGGCTTGGGATCCATACAGAAAGAAACACATCCATGGAATTGAAATGGTACAGCGCAGAGCCGCCCGGTTTGTTACATCCAGCTACTCCCGGGAACCAGGAACTATGACCAACATCTTACAGACTCTTGGTTGGCAAAACCTCGAAACACGCAGAAGAATAGCCCGGCTCGTTCTCCTGTTTAAGACCTTAAATGGAGAGGCAGCAGTAAACATACCAGCATATGTACTAAGACTAACCATGAAAACTCGCCAATTCCATCAACAACGGTTCCTACGACTCAGCACCTCCACTGATGCCTACCAGAACAGCTTCATACCAAGGACCATAGCTGACTGGAACAGACTCCCGCCAGATGTGCTGCAAGCAACATCAGCAGACAGTTTCCGGGAGGCAGTGAGAGCAACATACAACGTGTAAAGGAAATCCAGATTTTATCCAGTTTTTAATCAGCACTGAATTTGCCATTTTACCCTCTCTGTTATTCAACTTTTTAACCTGCACTCATGTTCACGTTTGCAGTATCTGCGATATGGGATTCCCTTTGCAGATCAATAGTATAGAAGTAGAAGCAGAAGTAGAATTGTAAAATTTATAAAATTGTCATTTTTAAAAGCAACAAAAGTGATACATATACATCAAAATATCAACTCTATCCTAAAAAATCGGTCGAAGGAATGCTTAATAATGGTGTAAATATCTAGGAAAACTGAAGAATTGTAATATTTTCGCACACCAAATCTTAATTTATTGATGACGTCAAAAAATCTCAAATTTCGCACATCATCGGGTGAAAGGGTTAGCGTTCCGAAATCCGGTTTATACGTTTACAGTTTTGAAATTAGAATGACGAATTTACTTCCGAATGTCACAGAATGTTTTGATTTTTCACGTGGTTTCGTTTTGGTTGACTGAAAACTTCATACACACATGACATAGATATCGTATTTGACCCGATACTGGTAAAATATCCATAGGGTATACCTATCCGGTTACACACGAATTAGAATAAGATCAACTTACTTTAAATATCGGATGAAGTTTACCTATGTACAGTACAGTTCATTTTTTAAACCTTGAATAATTAATCTGATATAAATTCTGCAACACGTTCACACTTTAATGTGACGTTGCACAAAACTTTAAAGTGCAAAAATTAGTTTTTAATGGTGTTACCCTTGATGCAGTTAAAACTATGAGAATAATTCTAAATCCAAGACAAACCTGGAGATACAGTTTGTATGCAGTTAACTCATTCTGTAGAGGATTTTCTACAAGCATGTCAAATCAACAGAGGCTAAACATCAGTGGCATTTATCCACCCATTGCCACACCATTTAATAATGATGAATCCATAGCTTTTGACAAACTTGAAGATAATTTCAAGAAATGGAATAAGTTACCATTTAGAGGTATGATTATCATAGATATTTTATTCAAATGATTTAATACATATTTATGTTTGTTGCTTTAACCTAAATTTTATCTTTATAAAACAACCTGGTACATTTAAGCATGTTTTAAACTCATGCACATATAAAGATCCTGTATACATCAGACAAACAGGCTGACCAATCAAATTTATTTATTTGTCCAGATCGGTACATTTTTAGTGTGCAAGGTTGGCATTTAGGTGTGTTTTAATTACTAAGTGCTTGATTTGGGTACAATTTCCATACAAAAAATCCGAATTTTCAGTAATTTTAATTAATAAGCCCTTCAAAATGACAAAAATCTGTCTAATTTGACCTTTTCATTTTATCTCCTTAAAAAACGGATAAATCTGTCGAATTGGTCAGCCTTAATCAAGTATTTGTAGACAGAGAGATGTTTGATAGGAGATAGAACCTCCACAACATGACCACATTTCTAACTAGTGTTCAGTCCCACTATTATTATAAAGGTGACAAGGTCTAAAGCACATACTTACTGATCACAACACCTCTCAATGCCTAGGTGTCAATCCTTCTCTGGTCGATCCTAATGAGAGAATGTTTATCATTTCGCTTTCAGAAGGTCAGTTTATCAGGGCACTCCACAAGAATTCATCATCTCAATATAAGTGAAAGAATCTTTACTACTGTAGTTGTAAAACAAAAATACCATTATAAAGGTGTCAAGATTTAAATAGGGGTCACTTATGATTTTAAATTTAAATTGCTATTTTTTTTAACAAACGTTTTCTTTAACCAAATGGAACTGAAATTTGAAACATAGACATAAGGGGAATTCAGGATCATGAAAGTAGATGTTAAAAATAAGTAAATGTACTACATCAGGACTGAGACATTTTTGTCTATTTTGTTTTGTTTTGCACTTTTCTGTATTTGGTTTTTTCTTGTTCATTTTAAATCTATTAAAAGTGTTACTTATTATAATGATGATACATGTATGTATACAAAATATTCAAGTATAGGTATTAATCATTGTGACATTAACATGTAATCCTATGTAATTTCATGTAGGTCTTTAGGAACATTTTCAAGACCATTGTATGTATGTAATTTTGAGTAGGTCTTTTAAAAAAATTTCAAGACCATTGTATGTATGGAATCTTTAAAAAAAATCTTAAGCAAGCTTAAAAACAGCAGAGGAAACCCAAGTTCCTAGTAAAACTAGGCAGGTTATGTTATCTCTTCAATATTATGTATTACAGGATATGTTGTACAGGGATCAAATGGAGAGTATGCCTATCTTAACATGGAGGAACGACTTGAAATGCTTAGAAGATGTGTTGATTTAGCAGATAAAAATAAATTAATAATGGCAGGATCAGGATGTGAATGTAGGACAATTATTGTACAGTTAAACCTTGTTATAATGCCCTCATTACCCTTGTAACTTTACTGATTGCCACAGTACAGTTAAACCTTGTTATAATGCCCTCATTACCCTTGTAACTTTACTGATTGCCACAGTACAGTTAAACCCTGTTATAATGCCCTTATTACCCTTGTCACTTCACTGATTGCCACAGTACAGTTAAACCTTGTTATAATGCCCTCATTACCCTTGTCATCACTTCACTGATTGCCACAGTACAGTTAAACCTTGTTATAATGCCCTCATTACCCTTGTCATCACTTCACTGATTGCCACAGTACAGTTAAACCTTGTTATAATGCCCTCATTACCCTTGTCATCACTTCACTGATTGCCACAGTACAGTTAAACCTTGTTATAATGCCCTCATTACCCTTGTCACTTCACTGATTGCCACAGTACAGTTAAACCTTGTTATAATGCCCTCATTACCCTTGTAACTTTACTGATTGCCACAGTACAGTTAAACCTTGTTATAATGCCCTCATTACCCTTGTAACTTTACTTATTGCCACAGTACAGTTAAACCCTGTTATAATGCCCTTATTACCCTTGTCACTTCACGGATTGCCACAGTACAGTTAAACCTTGTTATAATGCCCTCATTACCCTTGTCACTTCACTGATTGCCACAGTACAGTTAAACCTTGTTATAATGCCCTCATTACCCTTGTCATCACTTCACTGATTGCCACAGTACAGTTAAACCTTGTTATAATGCCCTCATTACCCTTGTCATCACTTCACTGATTGCCACAGTACAGTTAAACCTTGTTATAATGCCCTCATTACCCTTGTCACTTCACTGATTGCCACAGTACAGTTAAACCTTGTTATAATGCCCTCATTACCCTTGTCATCACTTCACTGATTGCCACAGTACAGTTAAACCTTGTTATAATGCCCTCATTACCCTTGTAACTTTACTGATTGCCACAGTACAGTTAAACCTTGTTATAATGCCCTCATTACCCTTGTAACTTTACTGATTGCCACAGTACAGTTAAACCCTGATATAATGCCCTTATTACCCTTGTCACTTCACTGATTGCCACAGTACAGTTAAACCTTGTTATAATGCCCTCATTACCCTTGTCACTTCACTGATTGCCACAGTACACTTAAACCTTGTTATAATGCCCTCATTACCCTTGTCATCACTTCACTGATTGCCACAGTACAGTTAAACCTTGTTATAATGCCCTCATTACCCTTGTCATCACTTCACTGATTGCCACAGTACAGTTAAACCTTGTTATAATGCCCTCATTACCCTTGTCACTTCACTGATTGCCACAGTACAGTTAAACCTTGTTATAATGCCCTCATTACCCTTGTCATCACTTCACTGATTGCCACAGTACAGTTAAACCTTGTTATAATGCCCTCATTACCCCTGTCACTTCACTGATTGCCACAGTACAGTTAAAACTTGTTATAATGCCCTCATTACCCTTGTCACTTCACTGATTGCCACAGCACAGTTAAACCTTGTTATAATGCCCTCATTACCCTTGTTATCACTTCACTGATTGCCACAGTACAGTTAAACCTTGTTATAATGCCCTCATTAACCTTGTCATCACTTCACTTATTGCCACAGTACAGTTAAACCTTGTTATAATGCCCTCATTACCCTTGTCATCTTACAGATTGCCACAGTACAGTTAAACCTTGTTATAATGCCCTCATTACCCTTGTTTCTTCACCGATTGCCACAGTGCAGTTAAACCTTGTTATAATGCCCTCATTACCCTTGTCATCACTTCACTGATTGCCACAGTACAGTTAAACCTTGTTATAATGCCCTCATTACCCTTGTCACTTCACTGATTGCCACAGTACAGTTAAACCTTGTTATAATGCCCTCATTACCCTTGTTACTTCACCGATTGCCACAGTACAGTTAAACCTTGTTATAATGCCCTCATTACCCTTGTTACTTCACCGATTGCCACAGTACAGTTAAACCTTGTTATAATGCCCTCATTATCCCTGTTACTTCACCGATTGCCACAGTACAGTTGAACCTTGTTATAATGACCTCATTACCCTTGTTACTTCACCGATTGCCACAGTACAGTTGAACCTTGTTATAATGACCTCATTACCCTTGTTACTTCACGGATTGCCACAGTACAGTTAAACCTTGTTATAATGACCTCATTACTCTTGTTACTTCACCGATTGCCACAGTACAGTTAAACCTTGTTATAATGACCTTATTACCCTTGTTACTTCACCGATTGCCACAGTACAGTTAAATCTTGTTATAATGCCCTCATTACCCTTGTCACTTCACTGATTGCCACAGTACAGTTAAACCTTGTTATAATGCCCTCATTACCCTTGTTACTTCACCGATTGCCACAGTACAGTTGAACCTTGTTATAATGACCTCATTACCCTTGTTACTTCACCGATTGCTACAGTACAGTTAAACCTTGTTATAATGACCTCATTACTCTTGTTACTTCACCGATTGCCACAGTACAGTTAAACCTTGTTATAATGACCTCATTACCCTTGTTACTTCACCGATTGCCACAGTACAGTTAAATCTTGTTATAATGCCCTCATTACCCTTGTCACTTCACTGATTGCCACAGTACAGTTAAATCTTGTTATAATGCCCTCATTACCCTTGTTACTTCACCGATTGCCACAGTACAGTTAAACCTTGTTATAATGACCTCATTACCCTTGTTTCTTCACCGATTGCCACAGTACAGTTAAACCATGTTATAATGCCCTCATTACCCTTGTTACTTCACCGATTGCCACAGTACAGTTAAACCTTGTTATAATGCCCTCATTACTCTTGTTACTTCACCGATTGCCACAGTACAGTTAAACCTTGTTATAATGACCTCATTACCCTTGTTACTTCACCGATTGCCACAGTACAGTTAAACCTTGTTATAATGCCCTCATTACCCTTGTTACTTCACTGATTGCCACAGTACAGTTGAACCTTGTTATAATGCCCTCATTGTCCTTGTTACTTCACCGATTGCCACAGTACAGTTGAACCTTGTTATAATGCCCTCATTATCCCTGTTATTTCACTAATTGCCAGAGTGCATATATTTTGAAGTCACAAATCCATTTCTTCTTTGTTGTTCTTTATATGGCTTCCCCAATATATCACCGAACCCTTTACTCCAGCAAAATATGACTGAACAAATGGTCGTCACTTGATCTTCAATATAGCAATTGATAGAAATTACTTCTATTCTAACATATAGTGGTTTGGAAGGTGGCAGAGTGAATAAGCAGTGATGTCTTGGTTCAAGGGTCTGTGAGTTATTTTGGATCGCCAATGGGTATTCCCTTGAACAAATAATTAAATTTGACATTGTTGCAGTCTACATAGCTGCTATATACCTGTATGTAAATGAGAACATGGAGCAATGCTTGGAATTAACATTGCTTTGGACAGGTGTCTATTCTAGGGGAAGTCTCATACTTTTATTTTGTGCCACTTAAACCAGGATATGCACTAGTCTGATAAGCCTATAGGCACAGAACAGACTAAGTTTTTATACATAAAACATTACCATGAATGTTGAAATAAGTGCAGGGTTCTGAGAGATGTTTGATGGATGACAACACTAATTGTGTAAATCAAAAAGTACCATCTCTAGTTTTAATCTCTTATATTAGAAATGTTAATCTAGTCAATATGAAAACTTCAATGTAAAACTGTCTTAAAATATTCAGAATTATTTTAATTGACCAATTTATTCATGTATGTTGCAGCAACTAGAGACACTATCATTATGACAGAAAAGATGGCTAAAATAGGTGCACAAGTGGTTCTCGTAGTAACACCTTGTTATTATAAAATGGAATGACAAACACAGCATTGATAAACCATTTTACTAAGGTATGGAGGTTTTATTATGAACATGCACATCTTAATACATTCGGAGTCTCCCTTGTTCTATATCAATGCTTGTTTTAGGAATTGTTATGCAATGATAACAAGTGACATGCAGTCATTGTGTTGTTTCAAATTTTAACCTGAACATGTCACAGAATTAAAGATGAATCTAAACTAATTGAGAAAAGAACTTAGTTACTGAACTATGACAAGTCAATGTGATGTCAAACATAAAACAATAAAGACAGGACTGATGTCTCTTTGATCTTAGACAACTGGTGTATTTAAAATGTGCTGGTCTAAAATGAAAATCTCTTTTTTTCATTTCTCTCTGAATTGGCATTTCTCACAAAAAAATAGCCAGGAATATTTTAAAGTCTTAGTGCCAAAAAGATGTGTTGGTCATTGACATGGGGCAAGTAGAATACTTCACAAGTTTAGCTCTGAAGATAAACTAGGACATTTTAAAATGGGTTTGCATTTGACTTTGGTACTATATCAGTACTACCATGAAATTTTTGTAGCTGTACTTTGCCATCCCCAAATTGAATAATAAAAGCAAAGCATTAAAAGAAAAAAATAACAAATTTTTTTTACTATTTCAGTATATCTCTGTCACTGTTTGGTGCCATATATATTTTCATTTTATGAAAGGATTATCTATTTTTATTTTAGGTAGCAGATGCTAGTCCAGTGCCTGTAATATTATACAGTGTACCAGGTAATACAGGTATAGATCTGTCTCCAGAAGTCATTATTACCTTGTCAAAACACCCTAATATTGTGGGACTAAAGGACAGTGGTGGTGATGTAAGTATGTGGGGAGAGGCATCACAGGTTATGCATAGTATTATGCAGTGTCCAATGTATAATTACACTAACATTGTGGGGCAGATGACATTGGTTTAGGTGCAGTATTAGGAAGGGCAGCTTGAAAGTGGGATGGCTATAGTATTATACAGTATCCCAGGAAAAATACCATACTTACCAACTCTCCCCCAAGTTGAAGTGTGACCCGCAACAGAGGTCTGTCATCTGCAAGACTCCTTCGCCTGTGGCAGGTGCATTAAATCTCCCGCAAACACACAATTCCAATCCCAATGACCCACAAATCCATCATATCTGCAGTGAAGCCAGTTAAATTTGCAAAAGTCGCCATATTGTTTTAACCAAACACTTTGATATTAAACAGTATCCCAGGAAAAAAGATAGTTTATACCCATTTTTAGAAACTTTTATGTCATTATCTATGTCACAGCATCCTAATTAATTTTTTCATGGATGTTGGTGCAAGGGAGATAACTGTAACTCCAGTAAGGTGTGAGCTACTTCATATAGTAGTGTTTTACTTAGCTACCAAGAGATGGTAACCATAACAGTTTGGTTATTGTTTTATTTGAGGTGCATATATACATATCTGTCACTATGTCTTTGTTAAGTTTATGAACAATGATATTGGAAACTTTACTTCAACATAATTAAGTATCGTTGTCTGGAATGTTGGTGTACATATACATGTATAGCCAGTATTATATTGATAAATTACAGGTCAAGTTTTAATTTGAGTATTTTTGTTTGAACAGTATTTCAGTTATTGTTGTTATCAGTTAGACAAGAGATAATTTGCTTTTTCACCTATCAGTGATCTCTTGTTGATCAAAGATTTTAATGTTAAATATGTTCATTGCAGTCTTACCAACTCAGGCTAGATACAGGTGTGATAATAGTATTTTATAATTATTACATTTAACATAAAGTCTATGTTTTTCAGATAAGTAAACTAGGTAATTTAGTCTACAGAACCAAGGACGATGATTTCCAGATACTGGCTGGATCAGCAGGGTTTTTATATGCTGGTTATACTGTTGGTATGTTCACATACATATTATTATATAATCTTTTCAATATTCCATACAATAATGTCATGCATGCAATAAAAATCTTATTATATAGCAATATATGCTTCGCATAGAAATTAAACGATAAATCCCGAGGTGTTAGCGTGCATTAAATATCGATATTTAAACAAACTTTGTTCCAGTCCGAGGTTTCCAGAATCAATTTCTCTTACTTCACGCTTTGTCATATGACGCTGTTATTTATGAGATCATATGATTGTTGTCAACGTCATCACTGTGTTTTTGTCATATTGCACTAGTTCTTATATCCATTTACAAGAACTAGTGTGATATTTATGTATTGTACAACAAAATGGTATTTAAGATAAGATACTTGACGGAAGTAAACAGAATTTTTTTTGCTATAATAAAAGGGTTATTGAACTGATATTGTCATAGGCTGTCAGAGGTGCTTTAACCACTCAACCACCGAGACCCCCTCTGTAGAAAGTAGGTCACTCTATAAGTCTCTTGTTAGATAGTAGTAGAATTTTTTTCTATGCAAGCATTTTATTGGATACATGACTATTTAGTATATTATAGTAATTGACTTATGCTTCACTTCAGAACATACATCATTTACAACGTTCTTCCATCTAACATATTTTGGTGTATATTTTCCATTTTCCTCTATCTGTAATTTGAAGATGTATATCTTGTATATTTATCAGGTTGTGTAGGTGGAGTGTGTGCTTTAGCTAATGTTTTAGGACAGGAGACCTGTGATGTAGAAACCTTATTTAAATCAGGAAAACACGAACAGGCTAGAGATTTACAACACAGACTTATCTCCCCTAATGCACATGTAAGTACTGTATACCAGAAGTTGTTAATGTTGTATGTTTTAGTGGTAATTCTTGGACCCAAGATCATCTATAAAAAGAGCAATGACATATATGTGCAAGAATAATAGAATCTATCACAACTTGTGGTGCCAGATAAGGAAATCTCAATCTGAGTTCTAATATATTTGGCCCAGAAGGAGGCTTGTTGAGTTCTGAACCAAATATATTAGAGCAAGGGTTGAGATTTCCTTATCTGGCACTACAAGTAGTGATTGATTCTATTTCTTGCATCAGAAAGTACAATTTGTCAATTTAAAATCAATTGCAACTTATCAATACACCTCTGATTTTTGTTGATAAAATTTTGCAGGAAAAACAGTATGAAAGCTATCTAGCAGAGGGGGTACAAGATGGAGATATCATGCACCTCTCTTTTTTTATGGATTTTTCTATCTGGGGTGCAAGAAAGCATACTCTCTCCTTTACCCACCCAAGATTTTTATCAATTAAATGAGATGAGTATTAATGGTGGAGAAATGTTGAAATGGATTTTAATTGATTTTATGTATTGTCTTGTGCAAGAGTTAAAGTTAATCACTTCTTGTGGTGCAGATAGGGGAAATCTCAACCCTTGTTGTAATGTATTTGGTTGGTTCAGAACCCATCAAGCACCATTCAAAGTCACTGTTATACACTGAGACTTTGAATATTTAAACTGTCAAATTTCAATTTTGACATTGAAATCAGTGTTTAATTTAAAAGGACAGCAAAGTAAAACCATTTGAGACCAAATATTGTCAAATATAGTCACAGTATGTCACAGTGCATTTCTGTTGGTTGCTATTTATTTTGTGTTGGTTGCTATTTATTTTGTGTTGGTTGCTAGGTACCTGTCGAGATACCTCCCTCCCCACTGGTATTAAACTAACTACACAAAGCATAAGTATACATATGAATAATACTTGTAATATATACATTTTTTGTTTAGATAACCAAATTGTATGGTGTACCAGGACTTAAGGCAGCTATGGAGATGTTTGGCTATTATGGTGGTCCGACAAGGTCCCCTTTACAACCGCTTACAAAGGAGGAACATGACAAAGTAAAACAGGCTTTTACAAGTACAGGGTTTCTGAAATAATTAAACATTCCATAATAGAGCTCAGTGTTACAAGCTTAAACCAAACATAATATAATGATCCCAAATAAAAATTGAAAAAAAGATTGGTTCAGGTTTTTTTGGGGTTTTTTTTTTTTGCTTCTAAAACTTAAAAACAGTGTTTGTTATTTTTGAAAGGGTAATTATATATTTACTTATTAAAACTTAATGTAATAAGAATAGATTTTATCATATCTTAATTGTTTTGATAATTACAGAATAAGTTTTTTGGCACATTTTTCCTCATTTCGACAATGTATTTTATTATATTTACAATCATATTGAATTCTCTTCAAAAAACTTTTGAGAACAAATGAAGATAATAACCAAAAGCTTTAGTTGGACACATGCAACCTTTTACCCATGATGTCACTTGTTTGTTTTCTTTGGCATTGAGAAATGAATGGGCTTTAATTTGATGTCATTAAAATCAAATGGGCCTAAATAGGTCAAGTAGCAATGAACAATGTCCTTTTTGGACCCATTTCAGGCCCCGTGGCATTACTAGGTTGAAAGATTGTAAATATATAAGGATTGAACTTTGGTTGTACTGAATTTATTAGGTGGTAATTTACTTGTAGTTTGTCACACGCAAATTTATTTATGAATGGCTTTTCCATTCATTTAATTTGAGCACGACGAACTTAAGTTATTCAGTACAATTAAAGTTCAATCAATAAATGGTACCGATCTGTTATTTAGTTCTTAATAGTGTATTGAATCAATTAGCTATTTCTGAGTTATCTCCCTTTGATTGTTAATAGAAATAAATTGAATTGTTGATTGTTAATGGAAATAAAGTATCTTGCCATTTAGACTCTAGAAGATAAGAATTTTGCTTTTGTGCTTAACAGCACGGAATTGCAGAAATGACTAATCTTGTTGGAATTAAGTATCATACAACAGTTTCGTATTTTCGTCCACGGTCTAAACTTTAAAATTATCAAGAAAATCGCTGTGGCAACGAATGGTTGCCCGTAACAACCGGAAAATGATAAAATCAGAAAAAAATGTTTTAGTAAGGAAGATATGGTGTTATCGTACTTGAATATATAAACTGCGTTAAATTGTGCCGTGTGTGTACGAATCTATGGCCAGCTCAACTTGACCCCCGGTTGGTCTCATTGCAGCCTTTTAATAGTGCTATTTTTTGTACGTCTGACGTTACGTCATTTATCTCGAAAACGAGCTGTTAAAGGTTCGTATTTTTTCCTCATATTTGTAGTATTTTAAACGAGCTTTCTGAAACACCCAAAAAATTGGACCTAATTTATATTTAGGGTTCCAAAAAATCTATTCAAACTTGAGGAATTTGGAAATTTTTTCAAACTTTTTTTATTTTTTGAATGTTTTTTCCCGAAATGTAGGGGGCGCCACGAGTAATACACATATGCAAAATAAATCTTAGAGATATAGCTGTAGATATGAAAAAGAAATGGGTGGTCTAACTTCAATAATGAATCTGTGATAAACTACGGAACTTGAGGTACAGGTTTTTCATGTGAAACCAAGATGGAAACTGTTGTATGAGTCCTTAAACACTGCAGTTTTGCCTCGTTCTGAAGAACAATAGGCTTGCCGGCCTCATTCTGATGAACAATAGAGTCACTGATTCGCGCGTAAACAGTTTCACCCAGGAATGATAAATAAAACATAATACATGAATTTCCACATGTGTAGATGGAAGTGAGACTGGGTGCTTCGGAATATTAAGCGCCTCCTGCAGCGCATGCGACGCCTTTCATGTATTATGTAATAAACAAATAGATAAAGAACGGATTGAAATTTAATCCGGATTCCCAATTGTCTATTTTTCAGCATTTTTTTACTTGTGTCGGTGCGTGTAAGAGCTTTTTTCCTTCCGAGATTCTTGTTTATTCACTATTCTTATGCATTATTCTCCTTTTTATATATTTTCCTCCCTCTATTAGTGCTAAAGAACAGGCCAGTACCTTGTTTTGAGCATAAAGACAATATGGTTTGAAAAGTTAACAAATGAATGGAGGACTGGTTGTAAAATTTTGTGGAAGGAAGGAAAGGATTTTTGGGGACATTCACCAGACGCCACACGCAATTGGTTGTTTGTTTCTGGTAGTTTTCATGACAATGGTGTTTATATCTGTATTTTAAAAGATTTAGCAATCTGTTTTTTTTAATATAAAAGTATTTGGACTTGGACAAAATGCCGATATTTATCGATCAAAACTTTTTGATGAAAAAGTACCACTTGTAGATTAAGTTATACAAATGTCAAAAACTCATTGAAGTTTGTCGCTCATGGCAGGGTCATACAAATGACAGTAGCGACGGCAATTTTAGAAGGACTGGACACATTGATAAAAACGGTCCAAGGAATGGTTAACCGTACACTGGTTAGTTTATTATCTTTATTATGCATATGCAGTATTAAATCCAGATAACCATATTTCACATCAATGCCATAACAAAACCTGTATCATGTGACGTTATGGTTTAAGGCAAAATCGTCCAAAGGAGTTGAAAGGGCTAAAACAATTATGATAATATTTCCCCCTTCGGGGTCAATGGCTTTATCTTCCGTTAATTTTAATAGTTTCGGGTCGGAACAATGTGTTTTCAACCCCAAAGATGTCAGATCGGCATTAAAAGTATCATTGTCGAATACACCAAAACCCAGACGCATGTAATCTTTTCTAAATTTTGTTTCACCGGAAGCCGTTAACATCTCAGAATAGCCCTTTGATGGCGATTTGTTTCACGGGACATGTCTAATATTTTATTGGTGGCTTTGTCTGTGCTTCTTTTCGCGTTTTTGCCTCCAATCGCGTCAGATTTAGCCCATTATGTGCTTGAAACCATGGGAAAACAACATAACGTCATCATCAGAAGTGCATTATGACGTGGACGTCTGATGACGTCATATGTGTACCAAGAAAGGCGCCAAAAGTGGTTTACGTTATTCGTGTATAATTGTTATTGCAAACGTACGTTTATGTTTGATGTATGCCCTGAAGTAATTGATTTCAATTGAAAAAAACAACATTGAGCCTATTTGCAACTATTTTGCAAATATTTTCAGCATTTTTGGTAAGTCACGGAGAAGTACCCATTTTTCAAAATGGCTACCGAGGTAGTAAATTTTGTGCAATCCCGACATCCCGTATACCATTTTATTCCAATTTTCATACAGAATCAGATAGCATAAAATTAAAATTTCAAAAAATAATTCAAAAGAATATTAAGGTATCATACAACAGTTTCGTATTTTCGTCCACGGTCTAAACTTTAAAATTATCAAGAAAATCGCTGTGGCAACGAATGGTTGCCCGTAACAACCGGAAAATGATGATAAAATCAGAAAAAAATGTTTTAGTAAGGAAGATATGGTGTTATCGTACTTGAATATATAAACTGCGTTAAATTGTGCCGTGTGTGTACGAATCTATGGCCAGCTCAACTTGACCCCCGGTTGGTCTCATTGCAGCCTTTTAATAGTGCTATTTTTTGTACGTCTGACGTTACGTCATTTATCTCGAAAACGAGCTGTTAAAGGTTCGTATTTTTTCCCCATATTTGTAGTATTTTAAACGAGCTTTCTGAAACACCCAAAAAATTGGACCTAATTTATATTTAGGGTTCCAAAAAATCTATTCAAACTTGAGGAATTTGGAAATTTTTTCAAACTTTTTTTATTTTTTGAATGTTTTTTCCCGAAATGTAGGGGGCGCCACGAGTAATACACATATGCAAAATAAATCTTAGAGATATAGCTGTAGATATGAAAAAGAAATGGGTAGTCTAACTTCAATAATGAATCTGTGATAAACTACGGAACTTGAGGTACAGGTTTTTCATGTGAAACCAAGATGGAAACTGTTGTATGAGTCCTTAATATATATACATGTATGTGTATATGTTAGCTCATCAAATTTTTACCATCAAGGTCGAAAGAGTACAACATAATATTTTAATTTTTGTAATCTAATTACAATGTATTTTTAACATATATTTTATATATATGTTATCTATTATATATTTTATAGATATATATACCAATGATTTTGTTTGCCTAAAATTACTACCAAATAAAGGTAGTTTCCTCTGGGGAAAAATGACTAAATTTTTCCCAATTTGATCACTAAAATTCCCAGTGATATACTAGATATTGTCACAATATAACATCTTTGGAGTGAGGATTCTAAGCTATTGCAAGCATATGATTATGCAATTTACTGTATTTTAGTACTTCAAATTTTCCCAATTTAAAAGACAGAAGGTTGGTTTAGTAAAATGTAACAAAACCACTGTATACTGTTTTATTGTATCACCTGGTATGATAAACAATACAATGAAGTTTTGTATCAGCATTAAATTTTGATTTGGAATCAAATAAAGCTGATTGATTAAAAGGTGTACATATTTTGTACAATTATATACATTTGTATTTATCCAAGTTTGTTATTGAATTACAATAATATTATTATTAAGAGTGTACCAGATATTCGAATCAGTATTATTTTAATCTCGGAATAAAATGTAATTATTCTTGGAGAAATAAAGGGATTTATATAATGATCTTTAGAAGTTTGAATTGTTATTTATTTACTAGTAAATCAAGGTATTAATGAGCTAATTATACAGAACCATTAATCAAAATTTAAATGGTATATCACAATTGGTTGAATGCAAGATTCTAATCATAAGGTCTAGTAAGAAAGCCAAAAGCACAATTTTCTGAAAAAGCTGGGTTGGCCTTTCTACTGGTCATGTTGGTTTTGTTATCAGCCAGCTATATTGAAATTCAGAAAATATGTAGTGACCGTGTTTTCAAAAAGAATTAAGAAAGACAAGTCCTTCAGAGGTTGATTCTATATATCAAGGTACAATAACACCTCGTTGCAATAAGGTTATTGTAATCATAATTCTGCAATTTCTATGGCAGGCAGTTATATATCCAGTCAATTACACAGTAAAATAAGATCTAGTAAAAAAAATTGTAGACATAACCTCTTCTGTTGCAGGGGCTTACACTTGTGGTGTGACATGTCTTCTGATGATGATTACCCTTGAGGTATAACAACAGCCCTTTTGATGCAGATGCTTACTCTCGAGGTGCGACATAACCTCTTCTGTTACACAGGCTTACTCTTGAGGTGTGACAATGTCTTCTGATGGTGATTACCTTTGAGGTATAACATCAGCCCTTTAGATGCAGATGCTTACTCTGGAGATGCGACATATTCTCTTTTATTATACCTTTTGTAAATTTCTTGAAATCTGATTGGTTAATAAGCATTTGGGTAAATTTAATGTCACCCTTGGATTTTAGAAAATCTGTCGTCACAGGGTGACATTACATGAGCGGTTGACATTACGAAAAATGTCACATGCGCAGAATAACTGTGTATGCGGTTCGATCGCATTTGTCTTCTAAATCAGTAAAACGCTTTTCTAAAGTAATGTGAAATATGATAGATAAATGCTACAAGCGTCTCACAAGTTGCTTACGGACGACAGCTGACTTGTCATGATTTTCAATCCAGTATACTTGGTTGCACATTAACATCAACAATCGGTAAAATAAAATAAATATTACATTTCTGATAGGGTGACAGCCCATATTGTCACCCCGAGAAATTGATTGTCGATCTATGCATAGTCCGACGGATGTTTTTTTTTTTTTTTTTTTGGAAAAAGAAACACTGTACCAAACCATGTATTGCTGAATTAAATGGTAGAAAATAATAATTTATATAAATACATGAAAAAGACAATCGGTAATTAAAATTTTAAAAAGTTGTATCCTCGACCGTCTGTGATTCGAGACTCTAATAGAAAACGAACTAAATTTGCTAACGCAACAAGAATTTGAGAGCTGAAAAATAGACAACTGATTTTTCTGGATAGTTTCACAGTAAATACCTAAATTTTGTCTTTAATGCATGAAATCGTCACTGCAGAGATGATACTCGCGTATAATAACTGAAAACAAAAATGGCCTCGAATCTTAGGACGCTCTCGATTTTAGGACGGTCGACGATACCCGATCGTTTTGTCATTTCGGATAGAGAGAAAGTAGAGTTTTGCAGATCCTACCGTCGCTATGAGGGGGTACATTCTAGCCGTTGTATGTAACTGGATCATTTGCTGTTAATCTTGGTTTTAATTAACTGCTGATTATCACTCACAATATTCCCGTTTCATGTTAATGGTGAAGTATTTAAAATCCACATGTGGTCATTTGCGCACAACACTGTACGAATTATCTCCCTTTCATGAAAGTGAAATCTAAACGATAAACAGTTTTAAAATATGACACAATTGCCTCAACATCAAAATACGTTATCATAACCTTCAAAATAAATTTAAATTTTCTTAGATTTCACGAAGAATTAATTAAATCAACCTGCCGTTGCTGTTCATTTCATAACAAGAGCACCGCCGAGCGGAGCATTATACGCCAGTGTTATATTGATCGAGTAGTACTATTTACTGAGAAGTATAAGTACAACTAGGATATATGTATGTAAAAATATATTACCAACTCCGTGTTCGGTCCATAACTCGTAACCCAAAAAAGTTGTAATTCAAATTTGCACGAGATATTACCATGATTAAGGTGTAACTGTATAACAAATTTCATTTAAATCCATGTTTGTATTGTCTACTGAATGGAATACAAGCCACATGGTCATACATACAAAAATTTCTAAGTTAAAAAAGGGGCATAACTCCTCCAAAAATAATCTGAAAAAGTTGTAATTCGAACTTGCACCAGATATTAACATCGTAAATGTGTATACCAAATGTATAACAAATTTCATTTAAATCCATGTTTGTATTGTCTACTGAATGGAATACAAACCACATGGTCATACATACAAAAATTTCTAAGTTAAAAAAGGGGCATAACTCCTCCAAAAATAATCTGAAAAAGTTGTAATTCGAACTTGCACGAGATATTAACATCGTAAATGTGTATACCAAATTTCATTTGAATCCATAAATAGTTGTAGGCTCTAATGATCGGAAACCACATGGTCATACATACAAAAATTTCTAAGTTAAAAAAGGGGCATAACTCCTCCAAAAATAATCCGAAAAAGTTGTAATTCGAACTTGCACCAGATATAAACATCGTAAATGTGTATACCAAATTTCATTTGAATCCATAAATAGTGGTAGGCTCTAATGATCGGAAACCACATGGTCATACATACAAAAATTTCTAAGTTAAAAAAGGGGCATAACTCCTCTAAAAATAATCCGAAAAAGTTGTAATTCGAACTTGCACCAGAAATTAACATCGTAAATTTGTATACCAAATTTCATTTGAATCCATAAATAGTTGTAGGCTCTAATGATCGGAGACCACATGGTCATACATACAAAAATTTCTAAGTTAAAAAAGGGGCATAACTCCTCCAAAAATAATCCGAAAAAGTTGTAATTCGAACTTGCACAAGGTATTACCATGGTAAAGCTGTATACCAAATTTCATTTGAATCCATAAATGTTTGTGGTCTCTATTGAACAGAATACAAATTGTTAACAGACGCCCGCCCGCCCGCCCGGACGGTACGGACAGCACCGCAACATAATACGTCCCGTCATATGACGGGCGTATAAAAAGTTATGATTTTACATCGTACGACGCAAACTTTTCGGACTACTTTTTATTGTAAACATGAGATCAGTTCGCCAAATTGCAGAAATTATTTGATGCATCCCGTCGCAATATTTTACTAGATTCCGAAATGTATTCCGAAAATTTATTCCAAATGTGCATATGTAACCAAATGCATTACCCGTCTCAGAATACATATCTCACGATAAAACAGATATATTTCTTTCACGCTCATTTACCAGGCGCACTATTTCCATGTGTACTCATATCTTATAATTTCATAGCAAAGAAGCTCGATATCTTGGAAGAAAGTGATAGCAAAGTACGTGTTCACTATCGTGAAACGCTGTACAAAAATTAGGATTTGTTTTGTCATCAGTGTTTCCTAAAGAGCCAGCAACAGGCAGATTTGACTGCCTAAAACTCCAAATTGACCAGTAAGAGTTCATAAAATTGCCTACAGAAGACCTGAAAATCATTTTCAGCTTATTCGGCCACCTTAACCCCTGGCATGTTGGATTAGCCAATCTACCTCCTGCTACAAATTTTAGGGAAATCACTCTGTCATCTTCAATAAGTACACAAGTACTAGTTAGTTCGATTTTTATAGCATTTGATATAAAATAAACAACATCTAACAAATTATATTTAATAAAAGACTATTTATTGATGGGTATATTATATCTAACATGAGTATACAAGAAATAATATATATTAAATAATAATAAAAAATGAAACATTCCTATCACCAATGTAAGAAAATATCAGAGTTAATGATTGCACCTGGTATATTAACAAACAGCTCAACATAACTGACCTCAAAATTAGCCCCTCCATGAGACCTCATCACATGTCCATTCAAGGACACCATCATGTGTCCCTTCAAAAACCTCGCATGAACCTCAACAAGTGTCCCTTCAAGGACCCCATCATGTGTCCCTTCAAATCGCATGAACCATCAAACAAGTGCCCTCAGGACTCATGTGTCCTTTCAAAAACCTCGCATGAACCTCAACAAGTGTCCCTTCAAGTCATTACTAAATTTACTAAATAGAGGAATTTTATTGCTATGGTAACTGAAATCACTTTTGATAACTAAATGTACCTTCTAAAAATAAAAAAAATCCATTTCAGCAACATCATGGACATGTATTTTAAAAAAAGAGCTACATTTTTATTTTATAATGTAATGGTTTTTAGTAAAAAAAAAAATACTTTTGAAATTAATTTTTAACCTGCAACTTCCATCTTTCATGCACCACTTACATTATTATTGTTTGGAGGAAAACAACATGGCAACAGAAGGAAAAAATCTCAATAGTTTACAGTATGCTTTGTATCGGCACGATTTACATCAGTAAGCAGTATTACAAAATGATGAGGAATGTGTATTGTCAGTGATTTGTGTTGTGTATTAGTATATACACATGATATAGGTATAATATCAAATATACAGTAGCATATGAACAGTAATAACTTCTATGTCAAAATATAAACATACATAAAGAAAAAATTTACTTTTTGTAATCTGAAGAAATTTCAAGTTTAGTGAAAACGACCAGACCTCTTAAATTTCTTAACTTAAATCTAAAAAAAAAAACTTAAGAAATCTGATTTTCGTTAATTTCAATCATAAATTATGGCAAGAAATCTGCTAATCATTCTGCTTACAGACTAGATACAATTCTTTTATACACCCATTAATACCATGCTCATAGTTCAAACTTATATATTAAATTTGGGCAAGAGAAGAAGAGACGAATCAAACATCTGGCAAGAAAAACAGAGAGAAGTTATATCTTCAGCTAGTTGGTTCCAACATTGGCTGTTGTATAGGCTAAAACAAAATCTTACATTGCAGAAATAAACAGTTTACAGGGCTGTTTGAATCTAGTTAAATACTGTATAATGCTTACATGTCGCTGTGATTTTATTTTTGCTATATTAGCAGTACCGGTACTGTGTATTCCTATGAAAATAAAACTGTTGGGAAAATACAGCATTTTAAGGCATTCAATTATGTTTCAGGTTTTCACTTTTAATCAGGTAAAACCGTGAAAATTTGACACCTTGAAAATAAAGCAATATACAGTAATAAATTTCCAAACCATTTCTTGGTAAATCAATTCTATTAATAAACTTTATTTTTTACCAATTGCAGTTATTTCTCAAGTTTCTAAACATCAGCTCATCATTATATTTCAGATTCGCTAGGTAACAACAATAACAAATAAAGTACAAAATAAAGAGAATTGAATCAGATTTTTGAAATTCATATCATATCAGCACTCAATTCAATATCTATAGGTTCTTTAATAAAAATCAAATAATAATGCATTCATAAAATTGACCACACAATCAACATCATAGCATATAGAAAATTAATTTTCAGATTCCCTCTAACTTTTGTTTTTCTCACTGGTATAGGTAGTCTTTTGCTTTATCCACAAATCTCCAATATCATCTAGCTAAGTGGTTACATTATTTAATTACTGGTATTTAGGAAAACTTTCCTGAACCACCCAATAATAATAATAAAACTGGAGGAATTCAAACCATCAGGAAAAGGTGACTGGGGGTTTATTGGTTATGTTTTAAGATACTACCGGTAATAACAGTAAATTTAAAGATTAATCTTATTTACAAATTTAAATTTAAGTTTTAGTTATTGAGTACTGGATGCTGTATGGTCAGTAAAATCAAAGATCACTGAAAATTTATTGGCAAAGGCTAAGCATTTCTCTCTCACAACCACAACTATAAAGTTGCAAAAGAGCATCAATTCATTGGGGATTTGGAGCTGGAGTTTTGGTATAAATTGTATGCCAGGATTATAGATTATGTCTTTGAATCATGTTTCCAAAAAGATAGATAAATTCAAACCAATCAGAACATTTTTTTAAAATAACTACCAGTAGTCAGGTCATTTTCATATACAGGTAATTCAAAATTAGCTGGAAATCAGAAAATTAATTCATTGTACCTACATAGATATATTACTTTAATTTGTAAATGCCATCCATCATCACTTTAAAATAAATTAATTATCAACAACTATAAATTAATTCAATCATTAAACTTAAACAAATTTGATCTACATGATAGTAAATTATATAGAGAAAGCCAAATTAACAGTTTAATTAATAAAGCAATAAGCAATTAAGCATCTAATAAATTATGATTTCTATTATAAAGTGGGGTTTTGCAGACTAAGAGGGGCTTTATACTGCAGTCAATAATTTTTCAAGGTGGTCAGTTCTAGAATGGTGAAAGAAAATGAGTGCCCAGAGACTACACTAACCTTCAGTTAGCAAACTGACACACTTTGAGTCTAAAACTAGGATTGAACCCTAAGCTGTCAGAAGTACTTTAATCTGACTATGAGAGATACTGTAATCTGTAGACCATCACTTTAGACCATTGATCTATTTAAAGTAAGAGCCAATGACTAGCTGGTGGACAGATTTTAAATGGTTGGAAGACTATTGATACAGAACTTTGAAATGTTCTTGCCATTATAATACCATGTATAAGGTGTTTTAAGAATAAAATGTCATTGTATTAAAAAAGAATTCCACAGCAAAAGAAACAGATGTTTTGTGCATTAAATGTCTCATATACATTGACAGGAACTAGTACATGTATGATTAAGAAAAAGAAAATTTATTGCATTCATATAGTTACAGGTACATTACATTTTAAGTCATGGGAAACACAAAATCTGAAGAGATGTCAAGTAAAAGAATCATAAACAGAATAAAAATATAAATTTGCCTTGTTGAACTAAAAAAATGATTGAAACACTGTCATGATGTTATGTCTAAAATAAATGTTAAACTGAATTCAAATTGTAAATATGTCATGAAGCGAAAAAATTGGAAAAAATATTTTGACATTTAGTACTTTCATATTTCAAATAAAAAGTTTGTGACTTGAAATATTTATCTTTATTCAAATAATAAATTGTTTAAAGATAAAATTATTTAGGATGATTCAGAAATCATCTTTATCTGTACATTTTGAACACTGGCTCTATTAAACAATTACAATTACCTAACACACCTGGTGTTAAACAATTTATCAGAACATTTCACCCCTTTATCTTTTATAGTCCAATCCTAAACTACTTGATAAAGGTCATACCATCAACATAACGGGGGAGTTTATAACAAAGTAATAAAATCTTGAAAAAATAAAAACAACTCAAAAGTAGAAAAATAAACCAAAGACAATTTTCTAAGACAGTCTACAAAAATGTAATAAATGCATCCTTAAAGGGGAAAAATAATAGCATATATTTTTTAGGGTTTTGTTATAAAATATATGAATCAATTATGTACATTCTATATATAGTAACATATGAGGTTAACATGTAATAACATCACAGATAAATGAATGGTTGTTATGGTAACAGTAATGATAAATTTGTATTGGACTATGGTAGATACATGTATTAATTTGATTCAGCTAAATTAGTACCGTAATCCTTCTATGTATTCGGACGAATTTTAATAATTTCATTTTCAAGTGTCCGGGAACTTAGAGGAAATATGAAAATTATACACTTAAAAAAACGGGGGTGTCCGAATATTTAGAGTTGTCCGATACTTTGGACCGGATGTCTGATCGTAAGCAAGTCTCGCTGCCCTCCCAGTAATGCAAGACACTATCAACGACGATACGCACATAAATATCATATATAATGTAAATTTTCAAATAAAGAAAAGGTTCAAATTACCTGTTGTGTTGTTTATTTTACAAAAAAGTTAAATTTGAAGTGTTTGTTGACCAATAATCATGATCCAATGTGCAATACACATCGAGGGACGCCATTTTTTGTAAGTAAATTGCGTGATCTTTGTCAGTAATTCCCAACGTTTAAGGTTCACCGTGATCACACTTCGTCTTCTGTCACTGTCTACGGTCAAAATTTTAATAGTTAATAATAGTCAAGAATATTTCTCAGTCAAGAAAATTCAATATTTTTGTACGCTAAGAACAAGGACATGAGGTTCGGCGTGGTCAATACAGCTTTTCTTAAAAAATCAAATTTATCACTCACGGAACAAAATAGTTTACAAATATATTGTTTCAAATCACATTTCAAACAATTTTCATCTTCAAAAAAATAAATAAATACATCGTAATGTCTATCTTCCCGTTCTTAGGCAGATGAAAGTATCGGAGGATCGGGAATTCCCATAGTTGACATGCACTGAATCAGAGGGAATTCCACGAGTTTTCTCATCCAATGAAATTCATTGATAACGTCACTTCCTGAAAAAATGTCTTTGATGTTGGATTTGTGTACGACAGAACTTCTGGTCTCGTACGATGTTTCGTAGCCAACAGTTCTAATTTCAATCAACTTTCACTTTCAAAGAAAATTAAAGCACTTGATACAGGTATGGCCTCATTGAGCTTACATTAAAAATGTAAATACATCGTAAAATACATGTCCTCCAAGTTACAATCATGACTCCCTCACGCAAATACACAACGCAACAGACGCATAAAAATAACACATTTCAATGTAAATTAACAACAAAACAACATCGTTTCTTCTTGTTTTAATTCAATATTGGTTATTAGCAATATGTACCCCGTGTTCCGGGTGAGTTCCAGCAAAATCGTGTCCGGATTTAGATGCAAAAAATTGCCGTCCGAAATTAGAGGAAATTTGAAAATTATTGAAATTTCAAAATTGGGGTGTCCGAAAACATAGAGGGTCCGAATACATAGAAGGATTACGGTAACATCTATTCTTATATCTAGATAGTGAATTTTTTTTTAAAACTTAGACTCTATTTACACTGCTTTAACTATAAACCATCACAGAAACACAGATGACATGCTTCACTTTTATTAATGATCAAATAATACCATTTACATGTACACCAGTTTCCTGCATTCATCAATTGTAGATCATTTGTTTAAAGGTCTGCAATCTGAATTTATGTTCAGAAATTATAACTTTACTGATTTTTGTGGTTCAAAATCACAAACGTCATGCTTCATTTTCAATTATAGTAGAATTATATCATTTAAGTTTTCTTCATTGATTAATAGTAGACCACTTGTTTAAAGATCAGTGAACTGATGAATGTTGAAATTTAAATGATTAATTTGAGGGAAAAAATGATGGAAGGTTTGTAATATATCAACCATTAGACTATTTCCTAGAAACTGTCCACAAGTTTTTGTCAATAACATATCATATTTTGTGTTTATACGATCTTGACATAAAATAACACACCAAAAGTTTAATATCCTTTCCCAACAAAATAAAACATTTTTTCGATTCATCAAATAGGTGTACATGTCTGGCTTTCATTCTTCTTATCCAGACTATTAATACTGGAGTAAAAAATAAAAATTTACATAGTCCAAATTTCCAAATTTCACAAATTAAATTTATAGGCAGTGGTAGAGAAAACAGAAAAGTTATCATGTATGATATTAAAAAAAACTTAATGCTTGGTCCTTTTATACCAATCAAAATCACTGTTACATCAGCAGCAACCAAGATCACATTTAATACACCAATCAAAATCACTGTTACATCAGCAGCAACCAAGATCACATTTAATACACCAAACTTTTACAAAATAGGCACTTTTGCTGTAAGGTTTTCATCCAAATGTCTTTTATAAAATAAACATCCATAACAAAGTACATCAGTGGCAGAGTCAATCTAACTTCCAATGATTTTCCTTGAAAGATCACCCTGTAAAAGATAAATAATATAATATGTTACATGTATTATCGGTATGTTACTATCCAAATCACTAATAGTAGAAATCATTATCAGTCATGGTCACATTGGGATTTGGTTTATGTTGCTCGGTCTGTTTCAATCGCTTCTAATTGTAAGCCTCCTCTGTAGTTGCCACAGGTGGCCTACTCTTTTTTTAACTCTACACAGGTGTCTTTAGTGTGCATTAAGACACAGAGACAGAAAATTTCCAAGTCTAGAGTGAGGTTTGAACCCACAACCCTTGACTTGGAAAGCCAGTGACAGTACCACTAGGCCATGTCAGTTATCCAAACAGCCTAGTGTAATCTGGCTGACACTAGTACCACAGAGGAAAGATTGAAATATATCCATAAAAACCCAAGGCTTACTAAAGGTGTCTTAGTACTTATTAACAGAAAATAGAGACCATAAATAAGTTACTTATAACACATGTATAGACTACAATAGCTCATTATACAGTCAAATTCAAAATTAATTTGTCCAACATCATTGTGCAAAACATTTTTGAAATTTTATTATACTTTAATTCAAATTCTTGCTTTTATTTTCTGAATGAAAACCCTGTTTTATCCTTCTCAATGTTACCCTGAAGGGTCTCAGTGGTGAACTAGTGGTCTACAGGGTGAACCTACTACCCACAGCATCACTGCCTGGGTTAAATCCCACATGGAGCTGATCCTGTTTAACCAAGTTTGTCAATTTGCTTGGTTTTCTCCATGCACTCTAGTTTTCTACACCATATGAGAACTGGTGGCCTCAATATAAGCAACTTGACTGGGTATAAAACACCATCACTCCACTATACTCCCTCGATGTTGCCTTAAATCATTGAAATTTGTACACCAATGTTTACCAGATTTCTTTGTAATGGTGATAACTTACCGGGAAGGAGTAAATAAACAGAACAATCAGTAAGACCAACAGGATCAGTATCAACAGGCCAATGAAGTACCATTTATATCTACGCCAGATAATAAACTTGAACGTTTTCCATGGTGATGTAAACCATAAGAATGAGGTCTCTGGTCGTCTGAAAAACAAATGTATATTTTTATAATAATTTAGAGAAAGAAATTTGCAGCTGAAAAACATAAACAGATAGTCAAAACAAGTGAAAACGCAACACAATAAACAAACTACCAGTAATAAAAAAGAAAAACCTCCCAAAACTCAAGATAAATAAGCACATACTTATTACACATATCACATTTATTTAACAAATATATCATTTTTCAGAATGTTTAAAGGCAAAAATAATACATAGCATTATAGACATGGAATTAATTTGTCTTTTTATACGAAAAATGAAAGAACAGGATATTTTGCCCACACAACATAATTCATGTAACAGATTTACTTGGCTACGAAGAACATGCTTTAACAAATTTAAATAAAATAGGAAACATAACAGATTCTATTAACTTCATACATAAAATGTGACATACTTAGGTGGATCTAACATGGGGTTAAGATTTGGTTCCTCTCGTCCTTCGCCCGCTGGTCTCTCTTCAGCCTCTTCAGTTGATACAAGTTCCATTTCCATCTCAATTTTACCCTGTGAAAAAAAAACCAACATAAATCTAAAGAAAGAAATACTTTAATTTCCCAGAATTTATCAAGTGCTGTCATAAAATAGATCGCATATACACATTTAAAATACAGTGTATATACCAGTACTGGTATATGGTATAAGACCGTCGTGAGGTATAAAATCTCAAGTCATCTTAAATACTGCCCCCATAGTTTGATATCTTACTTGTTAATCCACTGGACATAAGCAATAATTACAGATTGTGAAAATGATTGATGATTACAGTAAAAGGCCAATTTTACTACATTCTAATCTGAGTTTCAATATCTGTTCCCTATTTCACTTCTTTGTCTCCATAGCAACTGTCCAGCAGTTCTGAGCACCTAGCAACTTAACTTTTGTAAGAACCATCTACCGTCTGGTTAGGTATCATAAGAAATTAATTGCACAACAGGAAGTGTTTATATAACATAATCTATGAGTAATTTTTTTTCATTTTTATTTCCATAGCAACCCATTTAAGTTTAATTAAACATCTGGCACATGCAGTTTTGTAGCAATGATTGACAGGTAGAGGAAGACTTCAATCTCATACCAGTTTCATGTAACTGAAGAAAAGAATTTTTAAGACAACAGGTCCCGGTTTCACAATCATTCCTTAGCTAAGATTATCCTTAACTTAAAGGCAGCACATTTTGGTTATCTTTTTTTCGAACTACTGATGACAATTTTGTCCAAACTAAATGCAAATGTTTTAATAATGAAATTGTCTTAAAATTGACACTTTTATTTCTTGAATATCTTGAAAGTTAACAAAATTATTAAGATTTGAAATTTTGCAAGATTTAAGTTAAGGAAAATCTTAGCTAAGGAACTATTGTCAAACCAGAACCAGGTTTTATATCTTTATTAACAGAGAGGGGTAGCAGATGCATGCATTTATTAAACATTACAAACAGATTATTCTATGTACTTACAGTTAAGACTCGTTCTCCAGTTTCGTCGCTGAAACAGGGCCAGAATCCTCTGAGACGTTTTTGTTCAAATAGTGACACTAATTTTACATTTGTTCCTCCTACCATGTCTAGTGTACAACCTGCTGCTTTCTTTGATGGTTTTGGCATTGCATTCAAATTCAGTGAAACAGTACCTGGAATATCAAAAGAATAAATGAATTGAGCACCTGACTTAAGTTTCCTGGTGGATGTTCATATGTTTAACTTAATTTGCCAGCTTGAACTTGCTTTGGGATTTTCGTTTGGGCATGGATTGGTATGTTTGTTTTTACTTTGCTTTGGGATTGTGATTTGGACATGGATTGGTATGTTTGTTTTACTTTGCTTTGGGACTGTGATTTGGACATGAATTAGTATGTTTGTTTATACTTAGCTTTGGGATTTTAGTTTGGACATTGATTGGTATGTTGATTTTTACTTTGCTTTGGGATTTTAGTTTGGACATTGATTGGTATGTTGATTTTTACTTTGCTTTGGGATTTTAGTTTGGACATTGATTGGTATGTTGATTTTTACTTTGCTTTGGGATTTTAGTTTGGACATGGATTGGTATGTTGATTTTTACTTTGCTTTGGGATTTTAGTTTGGACATGGATTGGTATGTTGATTTTTACTTTGCTTTGGGATTTTAGTTTGGACATTGATTGGTATGTTGATTTTTACTTTGCTTTGGGATTTTAGTTTGGACATGAATTGGTATGTTTTTGTTTGGGATTTTAGTTTGGACATGGATTAGTATGTTTGTTTTTACTTTGTTTGGGATTTTGGTTTGGACATGGATTGGTATGTTGATGTTTACTTTGTTTTGGGATTTTGGTTTGGACATAAATTGGTATGTTTGTTTTTACTTGTTTTGGGATTTTGGTTTGGACATAGATTGGTATGTTTGTTTTTACTTTGTTTGGGATTTTGGTTTGGACATGGATTGGTATGTTTGCTTTTACTTTGTTTGGGATTTTGGTTTGGACATGAATTGGTATGTTTGTTTTTACGTTGTTTGGGAGTATTGTTTG
Organism: Anadara kagoshimensis; assembly: GCA_021292105.1. Lineage (NCBI taxonomy): Eukaryota > Metazoa > Mollusca > Bivalvia > Arcoida > Arcidae > Anadara > Anadara kagoshimensis. Next base: position 40,021,440 of record CM037857.1, read on the forward strand.
GACATTGATTGGTATGTTTTGTTTGGGATTTTAGTTTGGACATTGATTGGTATGTTGATTTTTACTTTGCTTTGGGATTTTAGTTTGGACATGGATTGGTATGTTTGTTTTTACTTGTTTTGGGATTTTGGTTTGGACATGGATTGGTATGTTTGTTTTTACTTGTTTTGGGATATTGGTTTGGACATGAATTGGTATGTTTGATTTTACTTGTTTTGGGATTTGGTTTGGACATGAATTGGTATGTTTGTTTTTGATTGATTCAGATGTAGCTAATAATCTAGTAAAATTAGATGATTCACATGTAAAATAATTTTTTTTAATATTAATTTTAGATAAATGTACATTTGCTTTTCATTTTTTTTTAAACACAAAAGGTTGCAATTTTTGTTTCCTTCAATAGTCAAAAGTCTTAAAACTATAAAATATGAAATATGCATGTACCAAGACATTTTTATCCCAATACAGAGTAAACAGTTCAGTCAATTAACAAGCAGCCATTAATCATAATCAAAATGGAGAGCAGTAATTGTGCTTTACTTCAACTTACTGGTAATTTTCTGTCACTTATATTGAGACAGTCAATTTTGGGATGCTAAAGATAAACTGAGTGCCCAGAGAAAACCATTGACATTCGTCAACTTTCTCACACCTAACTCTGTACCAAGTGTGATTTGAACCTAGGCAGTGAGAGGCACTATTATGTGTAAATCAGTGCTTTAGACCATTTGGCTGGCAATAAAAATGAAAACTCATTTCTTAATAAAAAAGGCAATCATCTTACCTAAGAAATCATCTGCCGAGAATTTATCATTGTCCCAAATTTGCATAATTAAGTTAGGATCTAATCGTTGTTCAGTAGTATCCAATGACCAGAAATGTTCCTACAATAAAATATACATGTTTTAACTTAAATAACATTCCATGCATGTGTGTGTGTGTGTGTGTGTGTGTGTGTGTGTGTGTGTGCAATTAATCGTTGTTCAGTAGTATCCAATGACCAAAAATGTTCCTAGGATATACATGTAGTAAAATATACATGTATAACTTAATTTACATGCCATCCCACTCACGTGTGTGTGTGTGCATATGTTCGAGAGAGAGAGAGAGAGTGGTGGGAATTTAAAATGTTCCAGGGAAAAAAGGTAGAAAGATAAAAAATTCACAAATTCACAATTATTTCAAAATATCAGGTGCTAAATTGCACATACCGGTACCTAATAATACCTCAGTGCAAGAGCACAGTTAAGACATTTTCAACTTTGAATGTACTACAAGTATGACACAATGGTATAAAGTGGTGTTTTATCAGATGTAGTCAGCACACAGACTCATACAGACTACTATTCACCAGAAATATACATTAATGTAATATTGAATTTAAATGCTTCACTAACATTATTTATCATTGGTAAAACATTTCTTTTGTTTTAATAAATTATCTTGTCATCCAAAAGCAATGTTAACTCATTTCTGTCCTTGTACCAAATTTTATTATCATTCAAAGTGTAATATACATTTCTTAACATTTTTTTTTTTTTTTTTTGTAGAATTTCTGTAGAATTATATATACCTTTTTCTTTACAACCATAGCGCCCTCTGCTGGCATAAACTCAAAAGGGAAGACAAATCTCCAGTTGAAGTTACCCTCACCATCCAATGACCTAGAATGATGATAAATGTTGGTTATTTATAAACAAATAAAAGCAGCTATTCTAGCTAATTAAATACCCTATAGAATGACCTTGTTCTTGGTAAATTCTAAGTAAAAGTGTGTTCAACTTAAGATTAAATGCAAATCTTTTGACCTAGTATAGTAGACTAAATTAAGGCAATATTGTTTTAAATATGTACCAAACAATGCTCACATTTGTATCACAACAAATCTTTTAATACAACTATGGTGTTTACTAGGTAGGAATGGTGTTTTTTTTAATTATGTTTGTTTCTTGATACAAAAATGCATGCAAAAATTACAAATACAATGCAAAACACTAATTGAACATAAGACATTAAATTAAATGGCAGCAATGATCAAAGTATTCTTGAATAGAGTATAGTCTGTCCATGATCTGATGGCAAAGGGTTTATAAACAGAAAGGTTTAAAAAACGCATATAGGTATAAGAAGGGTATGGAATGTTAATGGCTAACCAATATTCACTATTGTGGAAAAAGTTTCCATCTTAAATTTTCAGAATATTGTCATTTTACAGGAAATCCACAAAATGTACAATTTCATAACAAAATCAATGACAGTTTTTTTATTAACATAAAGTTTAACACAGGTAACCCCCATACAAAGGACTTTACCAAAAAGTACAGATTTAGCATTATCCACTTTAGCATACATTTTATGTTAATTTCTCCTCATCAACAAGACTAAAAGAAAACCAATCACATGTATCAATGAGTTACAGTACAGTCTAACTATTAAACCTGTAATGGACAAATATACATGTTGGTTCGATCTATGCATAGTCCGACAGATGTTTTTTGGAAAAAGAAACAATGTACCAAACCATGTATTGCTAATTTAAATGGTAGAAAATAATAATTTTATAAATATATGAAAAGACAATCAGTAATTAAAATTTAATAAAGTTTTATAAAGTCGTACCCGATGGTTTTGTCATTTCGGATAGAGAGAAAGTAGAGTTTTGCAGACCCTACCCTCGCTATGAGAAGGTACATTCTAGCAGTTGTATGTAACTGGATCATTTGCTGTTAAATCTGGGTATTAATAAACTGCTGATTATCACTCACAATATTCCCGTTTCAAGTTAATAATCCACATGTGGTCATTTGCACACAACACTGTACAAATTATCTCCCTTTCACGAAAGTAAAATCTAATCGATAAACAGTTTTAAAATATGACACAATTGCCTTAACATCAAAATACGTTATCATACCCTTCAAAATAAATTTAGATTACCATAGATTTCATGAAGAATTAATTTAATCCTCCTGCCATTGCTGTTTATTTCATAAAAAGTTATGATTTCAATAAACATCGTAGGACGCAAACTTCTCGGACTTCTTTTTATTGTAAACACAAGATCAGTTCTCCAAATTGCAGAAATTATTGGATGCATCCCGTCACAATATTTTACTAGATTCCGAAATGTATTCCAAAAATTTATTCCAAATGTGCATATGTAACCAAATGCATTACCCATCTCAGAATACATATTTCACGATAAAACATATTTCTTTCACGCTCATTTACCAGGCACTCTATTTCCATGCGTACTCATATCTTATAATTTCATAGCAAAGAAGTCCGATATCTTAGAAGAAAGCGATAGCAAAGTACGTGTTCACTGTCGTGAAACACCGTACAAAAACTGGTTAAGTAATACATTTTTTGTAATAGGTATACATATTCATTAAAGGTTAAATAATTGGATATCCACAATTTTGGTACAAGTACTCCTGATGGTAAATTCACCACCAGGAGTGCTTGGACCAAAATTGTGAAAATCCAATTATTTGAAATGGGAAAAATAGAAACAAAATAAATTTTGAGGAATTTTAACATTTAAGAAGCAAATACCTGTAATGAACATCTGTTTTCTGTTTTTCATCAATTCCAGACATCCAGCCTTTAACATAAATATCGCTCATCTGTTCTCCAGTAATAGATTCTTCTTCTAAAATAACATCTACAGTGTTCCAAACAACTATACGTAACACATATCTGTAAATAGAAAACAATAGATTGAAACATGACAATTTGGAAAGTGGAATTATATGAGTTACAACTTGTATAAAAGTACCATTCCACTTTGAAATTTTCTGATAAAGACATCATCATTATGATGAATAAATAAATTCTTCTTCAACTTACTATAGCTTTGATTCTTCAAGAGAAGACGTGAGTGAAAAAAGTAAGACCAAACCAACATCTTAATATATGGTGAAATAAAACACTTACTTTTCAAGTCATTCTGTTTGTGACCAGGGCCCCACAAATCGCCAAAATCGGCTAAAAATCACCGAATTGGCAAATAAAAGGCCGAATTGAAATTCGGTCATTCGGTTTTTTCCCCCTATAAACCTTCTAAATTTTGTCTTGTTAATTAAGATTAGTTCACGATCGAGAAATCACACAAGACTTTAAGATGAAGCCAAGTGTCCCACAGGTGTACAATCGGTGATAATTAATTAATCATTGCCTGTGAATAATCAGCACCAGAGTTAATCCTCTAATCACTTAATTATTACCGAGACCACGTGTGTTCAACAAACTGTGTAAACAAAATACCTTACGATGCCTCAGTTTTATTTATGCCTTGTTTCATGTTTTAAGGAGATGATTCAAACAGCGAGGTGAAACAAAAGAGCTGAAAAGAATACCAAATTAGGCATTTGAATATTAGTTGGCTGTTATTCGAATCCTATTTGAATATTTGGCACAAAAAAGAAAATCTCCATCTGTTCTGGAACAGAGCTACTGTAGGCAAACGATGTGTATTGCACAAGGCAGATGAACAAATTACCTTATTATATATTCCTTATTCATAGGAATGCTGTATGACGATAATAAAATCATGATCTCTTTAATATTCTTCTAAATAAACCCAGATTTTAATGATTAAGACCTTGTAAGCAGTAAAACATGTGACAGCCATATTTTTTTTTACCTTTAACCCGACAAATAGTCGTTATCCACTCTGCTTTGAATAAACATGTATTAAAGGGACATAATCATGATAGTGACAGAAAGTAAACAAAGCACATGGCTGTAGTCTTTCCCGACTTTGTGGTGACTGTTAGGATGAATAAAGTTTTTCATGAAGAAAATGAAGAAAGAAAGGAAGCATTTGAAAGTAGATTTTTGCTGTGTTAAACATTCCAGACGAAATGTAAGCTCCACCAAAAAGCTCTATAAACCAATGAAGAAGATGGGGGGGGGGGGGGGGGGGGGGGGGGGTATGAATGAGTGTTTTTTTTTGTTTTTTTTTTTAGCCGTGATTTTTACCGCCGAATGACCTTATCGGCGTTTGTGGGGCCCTGTTTGTGACAGTAAATAACTCTTTTATTTCCATAGAAAACCAAAGAAACATGAATAAAGATAGGTATTTTTCACTTACTTGCACCTAGTAATTACAGGAAATATGTATGCATGTACGTACGCGATTAACCTAGAATATATCTGCACAGGGTAAAACCTTGGTGCTATGGGGATTTAACATGTTAAAATCCTAGGCAAATGGCAGATCCTGTTGGGCATATTATGTAAAATATCACCAAGGAAATCACTTCCAGTGTAAACATTGCCATTTTTGCCATGTAAAATCCCCATACCGCCAACATTTTCTTTTCTTCAGAAATACTTTATGATAATCACATATGCACATACAGGTTTTCAGTTATGACTAGGTACAAGTAAGGGAACAATATCAAACATTATTCATTATTATTTGATTTTCCAAGGAAATAAAATGTAATTCACTGTCACAAACAAAATGACTTGAATAGTTCATGTACAAACATGGTCTTAATTTGTTTAGAAGAGACTTCTAAAGAAAAGACTTACCCTTTAGCTCTGCGTGGTTCAATGTTAAACGGAGGTCCTGGAGGTCCCAGTGACTTAGGGAAAATGTCTACCCACATTTCCAGCTTGCCCTGTAATGCAAATAATGAAGTTATACATGTAATATCACACAACTTTTGTACATACCATATCTAGTTAAATTTTTGATGACTGGAAGTACACTGTACCATCGTTTATACTAATGGAGTCTGTCGTTGTACAATGTGATACCCCATAATATTTGTGTGGAACATTTATTTTCATTGGGTATGGAATCACATTAGATAACGTTTTCCCATACAAACAACTTTATATTGGGGATTTGTGAAGTAAATGTTTTCCAAAACATTCTGTAGATACATAAAACGTGTTGGTCGCATGGTAGACAGTTGAACCTTATTAAAACAGTTCTTAGTAGCCAACTTATCAAATTGAAAATGACAAACTTTCTCACACCGGGCTCTTCATATTCAAAGTAGTAAAGCTGTCATTGATGGGAATTTGAATATTGATATATCAACTGAAAAATATATTGATAAATCAATATATCAAAATGGTGATTAAAATAGTTTATTTTTTTATGAATCTTTTATTGACAGATTATTTTCAACCAATATTTGGCATGTCTGGTGTCATCTTAAATGTTTCTAATATTATTTGTATTCTGTTTAGTATGTCAGTTGGTTTTGAGATACATTAAAATGATGGGTTGTAATTATAATACATCTACAACCAGTTCAATCTATATGTCATTGATTACTTCAATGTTAGCCATGAAATGGCGGCCATTTTTGTTAATATAGATACTCAAAAAATGTATCGATATATCATATAAATGGCTTTTATCGATGATATATCGATCTATCAATGACAGCCCTACATAGCAGGCATATAACAACAAACTACTTCTGATGAATGATTTTTAAAAAGAAAAAATTTTAACATCATTTTTTGTAAATACAGACCTGTTCTATTCCTGGCTGTATAGGATTAAACAATGGTCTGGTTTCCACATGTTCCTTCACAATATTAAATGTGTTGAGTACAATCAGAGCCAACCTCTCATCAGCTGGACCTATGTTTGGATCATTTGGTTTATTTGTTTCTGAAAAATGAAATTATGTTGAAAGATAAAAGTTTTGTAAGTCATAAAAATTTAAATGTGAATGAGAATAGTTACACAGGTAAATCTTTAAAAACTGACACATTAAGTAAGGGGGTAATCCTGAAATAGAATTTTTTGCAATTTTTTAAATAAGTATTTACAGACCATTAAATATAATACATGTACAACATACATTCTGTTATCAATAAATGTTTTAAAAATGTTATATTAAAAATTGTCTTTACTTCTCCTTAGAATACTCTGATGGAAATAAAATACATGTATGGTGTATCAGAATTACTCTGTGAGTTAACTCCCCAAATAAAGATGCTACCGGGTTACAGAATTCTTTGTTGAAGTTTTATTAATGTTTGCACTTCTAGGGACAATGATTTGCCATGATTTTTATGCGATTAAAGCACTTGGTTACATGTCTATTACACAAGATATTGTTGATTGATTTGATAGCTATATAATTATATGGTGCTCTATATATTTTTTTTACATTTTGTTTAAATGACAGTTAAATATTTTATGAATAAATACATATTTGGTAACTACGATAGTGTATGGGAAGAAGGAGAAATTACTTAATTCAAAATGTTCACTAACCATAATCACTGAGGTTGTATGTCTTATTGCCGACTTTAACACTATTATTGCCATAAAACAATGGTCCTGACAAATGATTCTTTCTACAATAGTCTTCTAATATTTCTTTTGGTTTTTGACTGTCCCTCCATTGATTTATTCCAGATCTGAAATAAAAACAAAACAAATATTATATGATAACATAAACATATAACAACTTATAATGATATTTACTGATCTATCAGGTACTACAAGCTGGCATACAAAAATCAGGACTATTGGATCCTCAAATTATAAATACTCAAACCCAAGAGAATGAATGACAGGCTCTCTGTTAGGTGACAACATTTTGTCTTTTAAAGGTAAGCTTGCAGTACCATCCAAACAGCAAAATCAGAAACTTTATTCAACTTTGTTGTTGCTTTTTGTTTTTTTTATAATCTACTACATATGGTATACCATAGGTAAAGCTAATTCTAAGTATCAACAATCATTCCTCTCTCTCTACAGAATGACATGCACAGTACCATTTCTTTAATTTACAGCAATAGTTTGGATACTCAAAACTGAATACAGAAGAATTACTTAAATACAGCTACAAGTAACTTGGGTTGGAACCTCTATTGGGAAATAAGTTTTAGTAAAAGTATGATAGAGTGAAACAATTGGATTCTACTCTGCACCACATGATCAAGGCCCTTTAATGTTTGTGCAATACATTTTGGAAAATGTTTACATGGAGAATTTCTAGAATACTACATTTTTTGTAGGGAAATCTGAACTGATATGATTCCATATCCAATAAATTAAATGTTCTGCACAAACATTAGGGGAAATTACATAGTACAATGGCAAACCCAGCACTCAACTACTTACGTGCAATATGATAGCGGAATACCACATGTAGCACGATGTTTAGACAAGTAACGGTTCTCTAAATCAATAACTGTTTCACCGATGACGTCATCACTACTGATGATGTCATAGTCCTTTACTCTAACAATCAGATCTTTATGTACTGGTAACAAGGTATTTATCTCAAACATCCTATTAAGTAGAAAAAGAAAAATAATACCATTATTAAAATGACAGTTTTTCAATATTAGTACCATATTTTCTGTAAATTGATAAATTAAGTAAATTCCGCAAGAATCATAATTTCATGATAAGCATTTACTTTTTTTGTGTGTAAACGAGTTATATACTGTTTATTCACACCTCCATGGCCACTGAACACTTCAGCAGAAAAATTTCATATACAATTACCTAAAATAATCTCAAAATTTATGTAAATACAAATTGTTTCCTAACTATGAAGGTACAGTATACATGTATTTCTAATTTAGGCATTACTTATATTACAAATCCTTCAAAACAGACAACTATTTTAAAGTTAAAAGTGGGTAAAATAATGGTGTTTTATGTCCCAGTCAAGAACTGTTTCAATAAAATCAAAGTAGTCAGTTCTTGAATGGTAGAGATAACAAGAGTACCTAGAGAAAACCATACTTCTTTGGCAAGTAAGCTGACAAGCTTTCTAACATTAAGATCTGACCAGTGTGAGAGCTGAAGACAGGCCATTCTACAGAATTGGGTATATATGCACATGTAGCTGTTTACTTCTTGGCATCGATCTGCAGGTAGGAATAGGTAAGACATAAGGTATGGCTCCAGTATTGTTAACCAGTATTGTTCTAGTCAAATTCACAAGTACAAAGAAGGGAATACCATTTAGTCCAACATCTGATATTAACAGGACTGGCAAAAGAGAATTGCCCAAGATGTACCAAAAACATCCCCTGTGCCCGGAGTTAAAAGACGATGTTATTGTGGTTGTGTACTTACTTTCCAAACACTGGTTCTATAGAGTTAGGTATATAATTGTCTCTATCACTGATCTTCTTCTTCCCTATTTGTACTTCAATATATGGATCAGCCTAGGAATTAGAAATGAAATAACATTACCATTTTTATACAATGTATTTTTACATAGATTTTTCAGGCATCAATACCAATTAGCTGTATCATGTGTATTTAGCTCCATTTTGTACCAGCATACTTGTTATAGGTCCCAGATTTCGACCCTTTAAAAACCTGTCCCATCAGGACAAACAAAATCTCAGAATTTTACCTGTCATTTTCAAGAAATATTCATAGTCTCATTAAAAATGCATTCATATTTAATAATAAAATTACTCCAAGAAAGATTTTTTTGCAATAATATTTATTACAATTCATCTTTTATTTACTAAACAATACAAAATTACAATTTTATAAAGCTGATTTTAATCCAATTTTAATCTTTTCAATTCTACTTCTGGTTTTATCGGCATGTTGTGTAAGGAAACATTGAGCATTTTTTTTTTGTTCAGAAAATGATGAAAAGCAATTTTAATGAAATAAAGAATGAAGAATGAATATTTGTTCAGAGTAAGTTAATTTTTGTCATAATGTTTTACATCATACAGATAACACTTACAAGTCCACTTGAGTCGTTTGGTTGGAAGCCGATACCCCTGACAACGTACACTCGTACAACACAATCTTCTGGTGCACTGGGTGGTATGTTCTGGAAAATCTTATCTGGAATTTTCTCATTTGGATCAGGTGGTAAGGGATATACTTTGAAACTTCCCTAAAAAACAAGTAGAAATGATACAACTCATTACCACAGTGGATTCAGATGTCATGTGACTCAAGGCTAAAGCTATAAACATCATGCAACATTTTGTTTCTTTACAGAAAATTATTTTTCAGAAATTTTCAAATACACTCAAGTTAATTTTAATTAAAATTACAGGCAAACTATAGATTTTTTATTTTTAAGTTCTGTACACAGAAGTGTTTAGGTAGGATTCAGGGAAATACTCTGATTATAAGTTTAAGACAAAATTCAATCAATGATCTGTTATTTTATTATTTTATCAATTGCTTTCTCATAAATATGCAAGTTGAGTTGTGAAATGGTGTTTAACATCCCAGTCAAGAATATTTCACTTATATCGAGACGTCGCAAGCTATAGGGGAAATTGCAAAAATTTTATCTGTGTGTTGCGCTGATGGCATTATACAGCAGGGTTGTTTTGCGTGCCAAGCCCATCATGACACGGGACCTCCTTTATTTTAAGTTCCCACCCGAAAGAACTGTGACTTTCATTTCGTTATGCCAAGTGCTTGGCCAAAGAACAGTCACTACCCACTGTCAAGTGTTGGGTCAGACCTGGCCGGGATTTGAACCCACAACCTCCCACTTACGGAGCCAGCACTCTACCAACTGAGCTATCGCAGTGGTTTTTCCCATACATATGCCTTCATGCCTTTCGGAATTACTACCCAAAAAAGGAATCGGCAGTATCATGTTTTATCCATACTCCTAGGTGGACATATTTGATTTATAATTACCATATGTAATTTAAGATCTTTATAAAGTTTGTTATTTTTTTTTACCTTAAATTCACCAACAACATCACACTCCTCATCCTCTTCATCTTTTCCTCGCTGTAGTGAAAATTTGTGACAAAAATCAGAAAACTCCTTAAAACTTTCATCCTCTGTTTTCTCCAGTTCTTTCTTGTACACCTGTATTAATTGTAAAATTTATATTTTAAGTTTTATTTGTTAATTCTAAATCTTAAAACAAGTAAATTCAGTGAATTAGGATCCCCAGGAAGCAGGTTTTTGTGATATGCACTTGTGTCCAAAGGGCAATAACTTCCAGGAAAATGAGAAAATCAACTCAGCTTAGCGATACGTGCATTTCCTATCAATGTTGATGTTTTGCTCTAGGTTTCATGAAATAGTGCTTCATAGTTTTGGAAATTTTGCCCAGACAAGAATTTTCTTCGAAACGCATGGGATAAAAACCCATATGATTAACTTTCATGTGAGAAAGAAATGAGTTACTTAAAATGTTTTTTTTTTTACATCCAAGTCATACTATATAAATCAACTTTTTTCATGCATGACTAACTTTTGTGTTTTTTCTGATGGCAAAATAGCCGTTGAAGTTTATAGTCATGAAATGGTTGTGAAAAAAGAATGTGAAACTAAAACGTTACAAATAAAATTTAGCTTATAGCACTTATTCAACTTATGTCAAGCATAATCAGCTAGAATTAAAGTTACAGCAATTCATATCTCTGTGATGGGATAATTAGTAGTAAAGGCACTGGTTGTTGTTGTATCAAGACAACAGTGATGTTGGGATTTGATATTGTCTATGTGACTTGTATATTTACAAAAGCCAGCACAAACTCCTTGCTGCAGGTCTCTACTGGTTGACTCAGCATAAACTTACCTTCACTTTGTCAAGTCCCTTTTCTAAGTATTTCTGACATTTCTTACTGTTTTCTTTGCCACCAAGTGAGGCATAATACTTGGACCACCAGTCTATATCTTCATCTTGTACTACATCAACCTTAATATAAAATAAATTAATAACATTATTATATATTATACAAGTAGTCAGACAGGGCCCATTATAATATACATTTTATTACAAATTATTATTTAATAATTATCAAAACCCAATGATTGATAAATATTCTTTAAAATCTTGGTTTTTCTTTTCCAAGCAATTATTTTTTATCATTCAGCACTATAAACACTAAGGACTTACAGCGTTAAGCTCATTCGGATTGATTTTTTTAACCTTTTAAAAATGTTTGTCAAATAAAAATTCAGCATGAGTTAATAGTTGTGTTAGATCATTAATTTGGTTATATATTTCTTATGAATGTTTTTATTTGTTTGTTTGATACTACATGAAACCAATACTATTTAAGCTGATATTTGGATACGAAATGAAAATCAAGTATAATGAAATTTGACAACATCAAATTTATCTGTAGACAACCAACATCTAGTTTTGGTATAAACAATCTGTATTTCCATTATGTGATCATTTAAATACACTGTAAAATTTGTTACATTGCCTTTATTAAGTAAATTTCAACCAAAAATCAAATTAGGTTTATACAATCAACTATTCAGTGCTTGTATACAAGTAACCTATCTGTAATACTGTTACATTCATATGATACAGTCAATGAGTAAATTTCAACCCCCATGCTACATATATAAAACAAATTATTCTCAAACAAAATTACTGAAATGAAAGTACATGTAGCTTTAACTAAATTCAAATAAATGAATCATGCATGTAAAAATACATAACTCATTACTGTCATAAACTGACCTTTATTATCTCATTTTTTTAAAACTGACATAATTTTAATAAAATAACTTTCTGTGATAAACAAGCAATGTGTTTATAATGAATGGTATATTTGAGCATCAATACATTTTCGCAATCATAATTTTCATACAAGTTTAAAGATTGTTACTGGCCCATTTCCAGCTGAAATTTCTATATTCAAATGCATATGGACCAGGAATAACTCTAACTCTTATTATCTTTAGATTTATTGGAGATGTTATGAAGTACAGTAAGTCATGGCAGAACCTTTAATGAGGGTCAATAAAGTTCTTTTAAAGCTTAATGGTTTAAAAACATACCTTATAACGCTAAGTTTCAATAAAATTAAATGTATAAAATTGTGAATATGCAAAAAATAGTGATGTTAAAAAATAATTAAAATCTAATCTAACTATCAAAGAAAAGTCTCATAAACATGATAAATGAGAAAATAAATTAAGTTAAAAATGTCTACTTTTTTTTTTTACTTAAGTATATAAAACATACATGTATACTAGTATGTAACCAATACACTTCCTTCAATGTTGTACACATTATTTTCTAAAAACATAGCACTGTCGTGCTGTTGTACAGCGTAGTTGGGAAATTTGTGTTGTGGCAAGACAGAATATAGCGAAAAATTAGGGGGGGTTCGATCTATGCATAGTCCGACGGAGGGTTTTTTTTTGGAAAAGGAAACAATGTACCAAACCATGTATTGCTGAATTAAATGGTAGAAAATAATAATTTCATAAATATATGAAAAAGACAATCGGTAATTAAAATTTAAAAAAGTTGTACCCGATCGTTTTGTCATTTCGGAAAGAGAGAAAGTAGAGTTTTGCAGATCCTACCGTCGCTATGAGGGGGTACATTCTAGCGGTTGTATGTAACTAGATCATTTGCTGTTAATCTGGGTTTTGATTAACTGCTGATTATCACTCACAATATTCCCGTTTCATGTTAATGGTGAAGTACAGTTGTTTTACCAGTTCCGAATTTTTACTACCGAATAATCTAAAATTTCAATCCCGTTCAATTAAAGGAATCGCAAAATAACTTTCTCAATTTGCTTCTACTTGAATGTATGGGCATTAATTGTTTAAATAATATAAACTTCAACCGCTTCCTAAATGTATGTGCAGGACAGGTCGACAGATTGTTGGTGACCTAGTTTAACGATGTAAACAAATCATGATCACGGAAATGCTTTTTTCAAGAAAACATACTACCACGTGTTTTTGAGGACAGGTGTCGATATTTTGGAATCAGTAAACATTTGTATTATTACACCACATAAATTTTATTTCCTCTGCTTGTGGATGACGTCTGCAACAGCACTTATATGAAACCCTGTTCGGAACTGGTAAAAAGACTGTATTTAAAATTTGCACACAACAACTGTACGAATTATCTCCCTTTCAGGAAAGTATTAAAATCTAATCGATAAACAGTTTTAAAATATGACACAATTGCCTCAACATCAAAATACGGTACCATAACCTTGAAAATAAATTTAAATTTCCGTAGATTTCACGAAGAATTAATTAAACAACCTGCCGTTGCTGTTCATTTCATAAAAAGTTATCGTCGATATGTTTTACATCGTAGGACGCCAACTTCTCGAACTACTTTTTATTGTAAACATGAGATCAGTTCGCCCAATTGCAGAAATTATTAGATGCATCCCGTCGCAATATTTTACTAGATTCCGAAATGTATTCCGAAAATTTATTCCAAATGTGCATATTAACCAAATGCATTACCCGTCTCAGAATACATATCTCACGATAAAACAGATATATTTCTTTCACACTCATTTACCAGGCGCACTATTTCCAGGTGTACTCATATCTTATAATTTCATAGCAAAGAAGCTCGATATCTTGGAAGAAAGCGATAGCAACGTACACGCGTTCACTATCGTGAACGCTGTACAAAAATTACACAAACAATCCATCTTACATCAATAAAAATGGCAAAATTTTTTTCTTCGACTAAAAAGTGAAGTGGACACAGCACTAATGGTAATATGTTTGGTCATCAGTGTTTATTCAACAGAAAGTTAGAAATGAAAGTGTGATATCGTGAACAAGTGGGTTACTTTTAAACTGATCCATCGAGCCCCATCCCCCCACATGCTAACAATTGTCTCTATCAAATGCAACCATAGTAACACCATACAATTACCCAACACCAAAATGAAGTGATAAAAATTTTAACAAAAATTTAACATAAGACTAAGCCATGCAACAAACAAAATAATTTTTAAATCAAATATTTTCCTATATAAACACAAATGGAAAAGTTTTTCTCACATTAAGACAAGATTTTTCTTTCTATTGTCTTATTGAAGGTAAAATGTTTTATCTCACATTGTGTTGCTATACACTTCAAGAACTTGGATAATTAGGAAAAACATTCGATTTTCTTACAAGAAATAGCCTCACCCCACTACAGCAAGTCTATCAACTACTGCAGGAATTGGCAGTTAAGCAGAAGAAATCTGAGTTTTTAACACAAAAAATAATAAACATCTTTGCAATGAACTAGTAGAACCTTATTTTTCTTTATTTTACATCCTCCTGTTTTCATGTAATCGATCTTACAAGGGCATGGATTCATGATGTTATATTGATATTAAAGAAACATTAGCAAGAGTAGCTTCCCTTTTGTCATAAAGTAAAATGGTCATGTTTTATCATTGTTTCATGAAAATTGCATTGTGAAAAATTTTTTTACACTAGGCTGAACTAGTTGAAGTGCCATTGTGTTGTATTTAGTCAAAAACAAACATACTAATCCATGTCCGAATCACAATCCAGAAGCAAAGTAAATACTTTGGAACTGACAAGTTAGGTTAGACACGTGAACTTCCACTAGGAAAGTAAGCACCTCCTGTTTAGCTAGCTACACCCACCAAATATGTAATCAAAATTGTGTGAAAGAAACATGGAACTATGGGACGTCAAATATATCCAGGGCAATCCTGGACACAGAGACGTCAAACTTATCAACAATACTATGATGATCGCCATAAAACTAGATATAATAGAATGATTTACTGCCAGCAGTTTTGGTCCAAATCTTTTAGCCTTGTGGTAGAACACTTGCTTTTAACCTGGGAGGACTCGGTTTGATCCTCAGCCAGGATACTCAGTGAGAAAGTGGATATTTCAAGGGTTTTCTCCCTCCTGCTTTGCAACTTTTTTTTTATTTTGAAAACAATTTTCTGAAGACTAATGATGACAAATATTTGCTAAATGAGGCTGATAATTTTGTCAACATACTCTAGTCTCTTATGCAGGAAAGTCTACCAGTAACCAATGAATTAGACAGTTGCCAATGTCAACAGGAAAACAAACATCAAACATAACATATTTTGCATTAAAAAACCCCACAAAACTGTATATGAAAATCTCAAATTTGTCAGGTGCTGTTAAATGAAACATAAACAAATGGTGCAGTAGAGAGAGAAAAATCAAGTAGTCAATGTTCTCAAACAAACCTCTTCTGATGACTCAGATTTTTTTTTAAACCAATCAAATCCAGGTATTTCCAACTGCGGAAATCTGGGTTTTATTGAGCCCACAGATGACGTCTTTATCAGAACAATGGAAAAAGATATAATGTTTTATAATATAAGTATTAACAAAATCTTAAACATTTAATGATAATATGCCATTTTTGTGATTGTGTATGTCGTATTTATACACTTAGTAACTTTTGTCTAGCTTGAAAAGAGTGGAGCATTGTAGAAATGCCATTTTTATCATCATAATCATAATCATTGACAAGTGTACAATTTTGTCAACTTTTTTTTATCCAAAAAGTGATTGGGAGATGACACTTTAGATTGACCATGGCACATACCACAAAGTTGCTACAGAAAATGGAGGAAAATGACCTTGACCTTGAAACTAATTCAATGAACATCTCCAAACAGTTACCAACAAAGATGAGTAACCTTTTCCATAATTCTTTTTTAGAACCAGATTCAATCTTAATTCAATTTTATTTTGACCGATTTTTTTTATTGTGTCCATTTTATTGCACATTCCTTGAAGCCATGGCAAAAATAAACCTAAACATTTACACAATAACAAGCAATTCAATGAAAACAGAGGGTTATTATTTTTTTAATACAATACAATCTCAAGCTATTTGTAACAAATTTTTGTGCGGTAGTTAATTTTCGGGCATTAATGGCAAGTTTGGAAACTGAATTTAAACATGACATATCAATTAACATGCACATTGACTGACTGACATAACACATCTATTCTCAACATAATATAGTTACCATTTCACTAATTGGTAGGAGATGTGATTCCTTAAAATGACACAGATATAATGGTTGAAATATCAAAGCAAAAACAGTACATGTCAAAAAACCTCATGATGTATCATCAAAATAATACATATTTTTAAAGCTCACTCTAAAAACCTAATTATTAAAATAAAAAGCAAAATTTTCTCAAATTTTACCAGCAGTTATACAGATCAATCCCATAGAAAAATAAAAGTTTAGCATAGTTCCATCAGCAGGCTGCACCCAAAGGAGATACCTCTAAATTACCATATTCAATTCAATAACTATACTGCTGTACAAAGGAGTAGATACCTTCAAAGTACCGTATTCAATCCAATAAGTATGCAGGGTGTTTGACAAAGTAATTTTTTGGGGCTGTTTTTACAGATTAATTCATAGAATTAGAAGTATTTAAGTAACAAATAATTCATATTTTGAGCAGTCAATGATTAAAGCTGACAAAAATAGATATGATTTAAGATGAGAATCTGAAGTTTCATCTCACAATCTTTTTTTTAAACAAAACAGAAACTACATTTTTTGTGATCTTTGTAGTTATACAATAGCAGTGAATTTTTTAATGTAATTTTGTATTTTGTATTTTTTAAATAGCTACTAATTATAACATTTTTAGATAAAAAAAATTATCTATTACAATGCAGTCATGTGCCACTTTTTAATCTTTAATAAATAATACAGTCAAACCTGTCTATAAAGGCCAACCAAGGGGAAACAATGAAAGTGGCCTTTACCAGCAATTGGCCTTTATATACAGGTAAAAATAATATGAATAAAGAACAATTGGGAAAAAATTCTACTGGCCTTTAAAAACAGGTGGCTGTTATATAGAGGTGGTCTTTAAGACAGGTTGGACTGTAAATAATATAATCTAAATTTTTCACAAACATAGAACATGGAAAGTGGGTTAGACCTGGATAGAATACGGTATTATAACCATTATGCTACATACAGACTATTATATATATATATATACACAATGCTGAGATAAAGAACAGGCCTATGATACCCATCACCTTTATCTGACTGAGATCGGTGGTAACATAGTCACCTTTCCAAGGACAGTGGTTAGTTTGGATCCCACAGCCGCTTTGGCCTTGGACAAAACATTCTGGACATACATACATACACCATTGATATTAGTAGTAGAAATGTTAAAATAAAATCCATGGTCAAAATGTTAGTTTATATTCATAAGTTACAGTAAAACCTCATTATAATGTCCTGTCTTGATCACTGCGACACCTTGTTTACAGTTTTAAAAACCCAAATTTTTAGTTTGTCTTTGCCATTCTGTATGTTGTAGGTATTATTGGAACAATCTTGACTGGGACATACCACATCATTTAACCAATTAACTTTAAAATGACTGAATTAAAGGTGATGGCAAAACAAAGTTTTACAGTAGACAGTAGTAGATACAGTAATATCAGAGTATAAAATCAGTCAAATAGATGGACACCCAGACAATTTTTCCACAATCATTCTCAAATTCACAAACTAAGATTTTCCTTAACTTAAATCTGGTAAATTTGAAACCATGATAATTTTGTTAATCATTCTAGAATAAACAATAAAACAGTCCTTAATCTATGTTGGAAATAAACAAGAAAAAAGCTAATCTTGTGTTACAAGGTGAATCAAATTTCATAACATTTCGTGAGGAAATGTGAATCTGAACTTCTTCATGTCGAATATATGACAAATGTGTGTGTCTAGTATGTGAGGGAAGGATATTGTGTGTGTGTCTAGGATGTGATATATATCTGAGGGAGGAATGTTCATGCTCTTTATGTGTTATCTAATGCAACAATCAGAATTACCTCATCTTTGACTGTATCCACTGGCATATCAATAACATGTTCTCCTCCTGGTCCATTACCAACAATACCTGTCAAAATAGTAATAACACAATAGCCATACATATAGATAAACTGCTTAACTTACAAAAATAATAAAAACATTCAGTAAGAAGTATAATATACATTTAGAGACCATTATTGCAGTGTCTTTAGGTGTCCTGAACATTGTTTGGTCACTAATGAGCCACTGCTTGGGCACATAATATAACACAAACATTGTATTTGGGTATTGCATTAAAGCAAATCTTTGTATCATGGAAAAAAATATCTAATTTAAACAATGTCCACATAAGTACATGTATCCATTCTTGTAAGTTGTAAGTTGAGTAATGAGATTTTACATCCCAGTCAAGAATATTTCACTTATATTGAGAGGTCACCAGCTAAAGGTGAAGGTGCAGAAATTTTGCTTGTGCATTGCACTGATGGCATTATACAAAAGGGTTCTTTATCGTGCCACACCTTTGATGTTTTATTTTTACCACTTTATTCACAAAATAGGCAAAGACAGAGCAACTATCTTTGAAGTAAGTTGAAAGTTGAGTTGAGTAATGGGGTTCTACGTCCCAGTCAAGAATATTTCATTTATATTGAGACATCACCAGCTATAGGCAGAGGTGCAGAAATTTTGCCTGTGCATTCCACTGATGTCATTATAAAGCAGGGTTCTCTTTCATGCCACACCTGCTGTGACACAGGACCTTGGCGACAGAACAGTCACTATCCACTTTCAAGTCTTGGGTCACACCGGTCAGGGTTCAAACCCACAATCTCCCACTTATGGAGCGAGCACTCTACAAACTGAGCTAACGCAGTGGTACCTGGTTACTTCATTAGATGCCACATTATAGTTTATTGACTTAAATATATACAACTGATACAGTTTTATCTATATCATAATGATACTGTCACAGCTGGAACCTTATCAAACTGATAAATTGTGAAAAATACTTTAAATGTAGAACCATAAAATACACCAATAAGCTACCAGGGAGCAACATAACTGATGTGAACATTCTTCAACCTTTACAGATTTTATAAGCTTTTAAAATATAGAGACATTTGACCAAGCAATTAAGGTAAAAAAGACTCATGAATCAAGGGCTGTGGGTTTGAGTCTCAATTGGCCAGGTGGTAAGGTAAACAAGAGTCGTGCCCTTGTGGGTTAGAGCCCATTCTGATAAGGTCAAAATAAAATTAAGGTCAATATATCTATCTATGTGAAAGTGGCAAGTAAAAAAAAACTTTTGTTATTGTTTATTGTTCAAAAGAAATAAATAAATTCTAGGATACTACTGGTATGCACAGAAAAAGCAACATTGACCTGTCTACTTGAGCTTTAATTTAAAATATTTATTATGGACCAAATACATTTATGTATATATAGGGAACATCAGCATTTATTTTTTCTACATAATAATAAACACATTCAATGTGTATGTAGTACCGTACCTGCCAATCTTAACACTTTGCATGTATTGTGTGGATCACCATATGACTATAACTAATGAAAGGTCAAGCA
Source organism: Anadara kagoshimensis (assembly GCA_021292105.1). Taxonomy (NCBI): domain Eukaryota; kingdom Metazoa; phylum Mollusca; class Bivalvia; order Arcoida; family Arcidae; genus Anadara; species Anadara kagoshimensis. Next base: position 40,041,588 of record CM037857.1, read on the forward strand.
GACAGGTCAATGTTGTTTGCCTATACTATATACATGTATAAAGTTGTTTGTTTTACCAGTTAGTTGATGAATATTGTGCATCAGTGATTTTTCAGGTATTTGTGACAAAATATAATTTCATTAATCTTACTAAAGATTAAGGATTAATCTTCAAACAAAATCATGTAGTGTGTGTTTTGTGCAAATGTTTCTTTTGTAAATCATGTACAAGTACACACTTCTTTTGAAACACACTGGCAATTACAACATTTAGAGCCACAGTTTTCACAGGTACAGGTGTCCATTATACAGGTACAGAATCAATAAGAAGATGCCAATAACAAGAAAATAGCCATGTATAAAATGCAGTATTATCCTACCATGATGAGGCCCATTAGGTTTGGGAGGCTAACGCTTCACTGCAGTTGCCTCTTAAACTCATGGAACAGATAACTGGTTAAAAACATGTCTTTATTATATTCACAAACAAACACTGTATGTACCCTCACTTTCTTTGGGGGACACTTCTCCACAATACTACATGCATCTATGACTTGCCCCTTATCCCCAAAATAATACTCCAAACTAGGCTAAAGCTATGACTTGTACTATCACCAGCAATATGTACGTCAGTCAACTGTCAGAGCAAGCATGGTCAAAAGATATGATGAAGTAAGACAACCAAATACAGTGAATTAAAGCCCCAATAGTTCTACTTGTTGTTATTTCAAATTCAATGGCTGAAACTCCTTCGAAAACTGGAACTTAAAAATCAAAATGCATTTGGTCATCAAAGTTTCATTTTATATTTTCAGATACAGATAACAGTGCAATGACATATTTTTAAGTTTTAAGCATACATTATCTTACAACTATCTTTCATAGAAAAGCAAATACCCCTTTATTGAATATCAGATCAATCACTTTTTTAAAGTAAAGTAAACCTCATGACCTCTACTAGGGCAGGTTATATTGTGAAAATATTTGGTTAACAATATGAGTGGTATTGTCCTGGCAAATGGTTTCCTCTACTATCCGTAAACTGGACCCCTCCCCCACACAAGATATCGGTGAAAGTGTTCCGACTGCAGCATATAATACCACTGCTCCAATCCATAACCTTACTTCTCTCTCTTTCTCTCTCATAAGCCAATATTACAATGCTGCAGTCAATGTGACACTGTAATGAACCAGATTAAAAGTGATGCCCCACCTCTTATCTTTTACAACTTGCTGCAAATCTCATTTCATATTCTTCAAAATGCATATTATTTAATTGTCCCCATTTACAGTATTTTAACATAAGGTTCAGACATTTGATTTTGTAATATCTCTCATCTGTAAACAACAAAACGAAACAATTATTTCTTTAGCTTAACACATGCAAATGAAAATTCAAACTCAGAATATGCAATAAAACAATTTTACAGGCAACAAATGTTACTATGGTAACAAGGAAAACTTGCTTAAGCTTATTACAAACAGACTAGCCAAACTGAAGAAAAATATAAAATTGTGCTTAGAGTGATATAAAAATAATAACATTGCCATGGTGATATTATTGCACCCAGATCTAATGTTGAAATAAAAATAAACATAATTTAAAATGTATGCTGAATAATTAAAATATAAATGAAAACAACAATGCTGTGGCAATTAAAATAAAAGTTTGTGCTGATAAATACTGAATTAGCTTATCCCATCTATATGTTCATTATTTTGTAAAATAGGAATATGTCTATAATAATAATTATTATTATTATACCTCATAAACTTTAGTTTCTACTGAAAACCATTGTAACTACTCTAGGCCATATAATTGTATATAAGTCCCGAGCTCCAGGCAGTGTTATATAAATTATTATTTTGAGGTGAACCAGTACACATACGTCACAGTTGAAGACATACTGCAGTGGACTATTGTCAAAAGTATCATGGTAGAGTAAGTACAATGTACCGGTATTTGACCAAACAAATGTGGACCAAATTGCACCCGAAAGGTTCTATTTTGAAAGATAAATCACAATGTTTGTGCCATTTACCAGGTTCTTTAACCTGGGTACATGCAAATTGACACATCTCATAAGTCATTAGGAGGCTTCAGAAGCAGAAAGGTCTAAAGTGCTTGCTTACAAATGGAAGTGCCTTTCACAACATATGTTCCAATCCCACTTTGGGCAGATTATAGTGAGAAAGTTTGTTGCTTCATTTGTTTTCTCCAAGAACTCCAATTTCCTCATAATCATATGTAATCCTCTGGTCATTATGGTTCTTAAACTAGGTATACTTTTAACTATACAATTATCAACTCACTTCAGACCTTAATAACATAATCAGAGAGAGAAGGGACACTTTATAATGATCTAATATTCAGCAGCAAACAGATTTATTTTACAATAATTGATACATTTGCTAATCCAATTATTCAGAAAGCATGATAAGGTTTCAATGTTTGTATAATGTATTTCAAACAAAAAGAGAACCAAAAAGTAAAGTTGTTATTTGTGTTTCAAACAGGGGCATGTGAAATGAAATTATTGGGGTAGTGCTGTGTTAAAAGTTTAGTGATGTATTGAATGTTAAAAAAATACAGTTGATATAGTGATAAAAGGTGCAAGTCAAATAAAAAAATCTTTATTAACTTGGGACTTATTCAAAGGTCAAGGTCACTTATTTTCTGTCCTCTGTAACAGTGTCTGCAGTATATATATATATATATATATATATATATATATATATATATATATATATATACACCAGTATCAGGATTCACTTACAATTTTACTTAAGTTTCGGATAAAAAAGCTTATTCATAATTACTAAATTTTTCACTTACAATACTTTTTTAACTGACAAATATTGCTTGCTATTGAATATTAAAATTACTAAAACATTTGCACTTGTTCCAAAGACTGTTTCAAGGACGGTTCATAGAGGACAGATAAACCTTTGTAAGAGAGGTATTACAGTAGTAATGTTCAATTATAGGATGATAGAAAACACTAATAGTGTTACAAGATGGAAAGATAAATGTAGCGTAACGAGGGTATTATACTGAGTTCTCATGCTTGATATATAGATAGTCATTAGTTTTGTTTTAGAATTTTTATTGACTTGACTGTACATTATATTTAGTTAGAACCTTAAATATGGTTTTTTGTTTTGTTTTGCAGTATAATACAGAGCTTTCAAATTTTCCAAAAAGGGAACTTTATGCATAAGTGGAGAGGAATAGATTAATATGTGTTAATATATATTTGTATATCAAGAATGGTGCCCTATATTCTTATATTATATAACATCAACAGTTAAGTTCTAAAGTAATGTTGTTGAGGTTTATTTATGGGGAATTAACACACAATCTTTCTGTATACTGTATAACTGACCTAATAATTAAAATTTAATCTTGTAATTAAATTTCATTTTATCAATGTTGACATTGATGGAAAATATTTAAAAATTATGACACTCTATGTAATAAATGCATTATTTTAAATGCTCATTTCTTTGATAAACTCACAGTAATTAATCAAAGACTGCAATGGCATCATTCCCTGTCAACATTTCATAACCATAACCAAACAATGTCAAGGTTTACACAATGTAAACTTAAATTTACAAGGAGCTTGGGCACTAAAAATTAATTAATTTTGCTTATCATGTCAATTGGCTAAGACTTGCTTAATTCCCAATGCTTCTGTATCACAGTTTATCATCTCACTATTAAAACATAATATTTTCTAACATTTCTAGCAATCTTACTATCTATCTTATAAAAAAGTACCAACTCCCAATTGAAAGTTTAATTAAAGGTGCTTCTATCAAAAGTAAGAAATGTAAAAACAGTCTCATGCAATCATTAGTAAAATTAGTATATTAGCTTAAGTCTGGAAAGCTGCACCTAAGAGTGCAAAATTATGCAGGTTTTTTGTTGTTACCATGGTAACCATTTGTTTACCTGTAGATTGTAGTTTCTCTAAACCAGAGACAACAGCAGCAACTGCCGCTGAAGTTTGCTTAACATTTGTATCTGAAACATATTTAATATGACCTATCACTAAATTTGATTATGACAGGATGGCTTTAGCTTCATTCCATGTGGCCTCAATCTTAGAACTGATTTTATCACTAAGTTTGATTATGACAGGATGGCTTCATTCCGAGGTCTGGCCCATGTGGCCTCAATCTTAGAACTGATTTTATCACTAAGTTTTTTATGACAGGACGGCTTCATTCCCAGGTCTGGCCCATGTGGCCTCAATCTTAGAATGGATGCTTTCACAACAAGGATAAGATTCATCTGAACTTTGGCCAAATGACCTTAATCTTTTAAATAAGACTTTTAGTTTATGTTGTAAATTATAAAATATGGATAAATAACTAATCTATTTTAATTTGTTTGTAAAAATAATTGGTCAGATAAAATTTATTTTGCACATCTTAGTTACTTCAAAGCATTTGTTATATGTCAGGAGATTAGTTCATTTTATAAACTATCAGTATATCAAAAGCTAGGTTTCCATAATTTTAAAATTGTTCATGGCCAAATTTCCAAAGTTTGTAAAAAATATAGTACTTTTTAAAGCAATTTTTTCACAAATTTGCTAAAAGGTTACTTTTTGAAAGAATTTCTCAGAAATTACTTGTAGTAGCCAATGGCAATTTTGGCTACCAGGAATGGAAACTCAGCAAAAGAGCAGAAAGCCATAGTAAATTATTGCCAAGCATCTTTATAGAGTAAAAAAATTAATTTCTTACATAATGAAATATGATAGGTCATTATAGAACTTTTAATAGGTATCAAAATCTCTTATGACTCAAAGTTATGTATAACTGGAACTGATTAATTCCCAGAAGTATTGTGACATTTTATTTCCATTCCATTAAAATCAAAGTCTATACATTTGAGGCCAGTTAGCCTCAAAACAGAGCATCAGGTTTTCCCTTCCATTTCAGTTGATCAATAATGTGATCTGAACAAGGTAAACTTCAAAACCTTTGAAGTTTTAAAGGCACTGAACAACCAGAGAAACTCTAGATCCCATGACCCTGACCAGACAGGAAGGAAAACTGTTGACCTCGGCCATCTTTAAATCAATTCGAAACTCTATAACTATTCTTTTATAATATGAATATTTATAATTCCTTTAGTCAACTCTTAAAATAAATTCTAATTTTAATTTTTTAACAAAAGCAAACTGCACTAGCAATGATGTTAATGAGCGAGTCAAGCAACATTGTAAATTCAACTAGTATAAAAATTCTTAATTGGAACAGATTCATTATGAAAGTTTTTCAGTTTTCTGGAACCTTAATTAAAGATTAAAGAAGTACTGATCAACTCTGCAAGAAAGAGTTTTTAGTAAGATAATTTTCACTTGTCTTTCCTAAATCCGGGCTCAGTCTAATTTAAGAAAACTTCACTGCAGAAACTGATTCAGTAAAATTATGCACATGTCTGTGTGAAAGAGAACTTAATGAAGTATCATTTTTACATCATAATTATATTACAAAATTTACACATGTTTATATTCAAGACATTTAAATTGCAGCTTTGGGGGTGCAGAATAAAGCACTAGTATAAAGATGAATCGTGCAGATAAATATTTGTATAATGAAGTTTTGATAACTAGAAGGGCGAGGGATTTCTATGCTGACTTTCTGAGTTATCCAGGAGTTTAAGTTCTGGGATTCAAAACAATTCCAAGGACCAAATAATGACAGAGTTATCTATTATATTGAAGAAAATGGCATTGGTGTTATCCAGGTACTACTGTATAACAAACTATCACATTTTCATACAGGTATGACTGTCAATTGAAAGTAGGTCGAATGTGGTCAAAACATTCTGTATTATATACTTTCTGTCTACAGTTTCATGTTGTTTCATTGGTGAACTTAGTAATGTTGCAAAAAAGGCAACCTAATGAAGATCAAATTCCACAGTTTTCATACTGTCCTTGTTTGCTTTTCCATGTTAAAATATTAGTAAGATTACAAAATACTTAAAGACACTTACAAAATCAGACAAATTTTACCAAGTGAAGAATTAGTAATTAATGTTCCTTCAAGTCTATATATAAGTGCTTCCTTTTTAACCACTGTGCTCATTAAAGAACCAAACAGCATCAACCATATTTATTTAAAAGATGTACTAAAATTATAATTATCCAACAGGAATTACCATAATACCCACTACAATGCACCTATCTTTGTGATCCCAAAATCTCACTGAAAAGTCACTGAAAAGCCACTGAACCATGGAGATCATTGGGGATTTACATGTGAACTAAAAATCTTATACGTTCTTCGTGGATAACAAACCATTGAACTGTGAAGATCATTGGGTTTTTTCTAGACTTGGTACAGATGAACTTATAACCAAAAGTCCAATACACCCTTCATGGCCTTGACCTTAATGACATCATCTTTGTTCAAGGTCATGACACATGGAGATTTTCTGTACTTGGTACAGATGAACTTATAACCAAAAGTCCAATACACTCTTCATGGCCTTGACCTTAATGAAATAATCTTTGTTCAAGGTCATGACAAATCATTGGACCATGGATGTATTTGGAGATTTTCTGTACTTGGTATACATGAACTTATAACCAAACATTGTATATAAGACTAACCTTGGCCATCAGATCCCTCAGCATCCCGGATCCTGACTGGATCACAACGAAATTCCTCTAATGACTTTAGAATATGTATTCCAACTGTTGGTTTACGTCCAAACTGCCTGTGATCTCTGACACGGATGTTTACTGGTGGCATATATAACTCTTCTTTAGGCAGCATCTGCAATAAAAAATTGAATTATCTGGTCTTCATCTTCCAAATTAAAACAGGACAATATTAGAATTACTAAGCTGTATGTAACTAACTCAGGGATCTATATCTATTTCTTCTGATGTTATACACATGATTTGAGTGTAATTGCTTATGATATTCATAAACAATAACTACAGAGTCATTAGATAAACATTTTAAGCATATATCAAAAAAGTGACTATTTGCTTACATATTTCTACTTTTTAAAAATCTGAGAAATGTTTTTCAAATGAACTTTAGCTAGGATTACTTTGGGTCTATTTTAAGTTTAAGATTCAAGACTATAAAATGTTGTGAAAATTATGTGTTCATAAATCAAGATGCATTAAATTTAAACTCTAAGAATGTTTTATTGCAAAATATAGGAATGTGACTGACTAATATTCATCTAAAATATCTACATTTAAAATATACTTTTATAGAATATAAAAAAACAATTGATCGTGGACACCACCAACAAAACAGTACCCAGTACCAGTTATGTCCAATCTCCCATCTCTCATTCTTTGTGACATTACTTACAACATCAAGGAACAGTACAGGCTCATCAAAGTTAGGGTTCTTCTTCGTGTTTTTGATGACTTTTGTCTCAAGTACATGTCCACCACATTCAAACTCGATACTTGGTGATGTTACAGAGGCCAACTGGAACTTCTTCATATTCCTAACTCCCCAACATAGTACCTGAAAATATATTATATTTTGGTTAAATCAAAAACAAACATACTGATCCATGTCCAAATCACAATCCAGAAGCAAAGTAAAAAGTTTGGAAATATTATCCACAAGAAATATATATATGTTAGTAAATCAACTAAATCTCTCTCTCTCTCTCTCTCTCTCTCCCATGCACACATGACCTCAGTGGCTAAATGATCTAAAGTGCCTGTTTACTAATCACACTGCCTCTCGTCTCTTCACTTAGGATTGAATTCATTAGGTATATCAGTGTGAAAAAAATTATCAATTCACTTGCTAAAGGTTGTGGTGTTCTCTGAATAATCTGGTTTCCCCCACCATCCCAAAGCTAAAAGTCTTAACACAACTGCATATACCATATGTCATAAAACAAATAAAACTTCTTTAAATTTCAATGTATGATATTTAAGGAATTTAAAAATCTAGGATATTAGAGAACTTCACTCTTTAAGTCAAAATGGTAGAGTGGTTGCTTTACAAATGGGCACCCAGATTCAATATCCAGCATCAAGGGAAGAGATTTTTCATTGTAACAAGTATTAACATTAAACATGGTTAATTATAAAAGTATGTTTTCCAGTTGTACATACCTCTATACCTGTACGCTGCATGACTGGTCGGATTCCATTTGGTACGAGGAATAGATCGCCCTTCTTAGGGGGTAAAAATGGTAAATCAGAACCTGTTACCTGGAAAACAAAATACAGATGAACATCAATTAAGCTTATATGAAAATGAGGATCTAATTTCCAAAATTTCTAAAGATTTAAACAAGCACATGTACAGTATTTAAAACTGGAAGCATTATAAGCAGTCTGTAGATTCTCTTGTAAGTTTAGGTGAGCAATGCTGTTGCTTAAGCTGACAGTAGGAATTGATTGAAATAGAGTGTCTTGTCAAAATAATCTTACTTCAGAGATTCCCCTGATATCATCACAATCCATAGGTTAAGTTGCATTTAAGAACTGATTTTTTTTTAATCGTTAATCAAGGTATAAACTGTTAAATCAGGCTGAAACAAATCACATAAATCACGAATAATATGGTATGCCTACTAAGACCTTAGGCATTGATCTTTAAGGTTTTTACCATGGCCAGATTCAGATGTTTTGCAACTTTGAATTTTCTTTGTGAAACTTTTAGTTTGAAAAACCCTATGCCAAAAGCCATAAATAGGGTAAGGATAATCATACTGATGATGTAAGACTATATGCCGGTAAATTATGTGTGCACATTTATAGAGCAATTAATAGCAATAAGTTAATTAGACAACCAAACACTACTTGAAATAGGAGTAATACATTTACAAGCACATTAGGGTTTCTTGCATTGTAAGTTCATCATTAAAATCACCCTACATCACTGATACATCACTGATACAAGTATGGTTTAAATATAAGTTTGTGTGAAACACAACTATTAATCATAACAGCATATCTATTATCACAATGTTAAGTAAGATCACATCAGCTTCATCAACTAAATAAGCTCAAAACATGGTATATTTGGTTACAGAAATGGTTAAAATCAGTCTGTATTACATGTATATGTGCAATGGTTTATATAAGTGTTTTACTGATTCAGATTATTTTAGACAGGTGCTTGGACTAGTGGGATTAAGGACGGTGGTTACATTTGTCTGCTTTTTCATCCTCTATAAAAATGTTTCTTCTTATGTATTTAGAAAAGACAGAAAAACCGACCAACACTTCAATGAGTTGTCAGTAACCAATAGTTCAACTTGTAATAGATAAAATATGCTTAACTTACTGCTAAGACATCTTAAATACGTATGTCTAAGCAACATAAACACTTGTGAAGTGTATATCTTGATAAAAAAAACATATCTCAACATTTTAGGATCAAGCAAAGCATTGAAATCAAATTTTAAAATCATTTCTTAAAATATCTAATTAAAATATTATATCCAGATAATAATTTTTTAAAAATAACTATAAATGTACAAAAGGCATTCTGAATATTTAAAGTTTTAAAAACTAAAAGTAAAAGTATCCCAAAGTATCCCTCAAAGAATATAAAAAACTAATCATAATTTATGTTATACAAAGCCAATATAAAATATGGAAGCCTTATAAAGCCAATATTGCAAGTTACAAGATGGATAAGGAATTGACTAGCAAGCATCTACTTGTAACAGATTAAATTCATATACCACAAGATACCTGATAACATCTGTGTGGAAATATTTCTTATTCTTTTAATTATGGAAAATGCCCTCTGCAACTTCAGAGGATAGTACACTTTTATGAGAAAACATTTTATTTGGGGTCCAATATCCAATGGAAACAAAAAAATTTTGAGCTACTGCTCAAATAGTATACCTTGCTTTTTATATATGTAAATGTCAAAAAACAAACTTAGTCCGTAAACAGGAAGTAGTTGTCTGGCAGACTTGAAATCAATACTTGCAGGATGGGACCTCATTCAAAACTCAAATATAAAATTTCAAGTGACTGTGTTCAGTAGTTTCTGAGAAAACTTTTCATACAGAAGTAAACCAGCATATCCCCCACCCCACCCTTCTTCAAAGCGGAGGTATAATAATAATAATAATGGTTTCAACAACTGTTATGATGTTATGAAGTAACACATGGTATATGAATATAACCCAATGATAAAGATTGGATAAAAATTGTGTAAAATGTTTATTATATATATATATCATGTGATATTAGTTATATGGCAATAATACACTAGCTGTCGGCAGACACTACAATGTTTTTTTATTACTAACCAACTCAGCACTAGACTGCCGTTTTGCTGGTATCTGCGAGGAGGAAAAAATATTAAGTTTTAAGAAACAGAAACTCAAATAATAAAAAGCAATGCAGGAAAGCCCAGAAAGAAATAAATCATATGTACACACAACTTAAAATAAGCATTCTGAAACAAATAAACTAATGACAAATTCTGTATTCAGGTTAATTCCTCTATTTTGGTAGTCATGGTTTATCTCCCCTATTATATCTAAGACCTACATTTTTCTTCTATATACATACATTTAAAATGCTATTAACTGAAATTCCTTTAGCCATGGACATAATTAACAATGTAACACAATACTAACACAAGAATTAATATTTGCTGACAAGCTACAAGTTATGTATGGGAGGGTTTATACATTGGCCGATATGCCACATGTAGATGTAAATCTCTATCTGTGATTTACAGTATGCCGTGGGTTATCAGCCGATTCAGATACATAATAACCAGTAAGAGAAATAATCAAGGTAATCCCAAAAACCAAAATAATAATGGGTAGAAATGGAAATTAAAACGATCGGAAAATTAATCTAAGATAAATGGTGCTAAGTATTTATAATAAATTATTACAATTTAATCATTTATAATCATTAATAAGTGAGATGGTGTTCACCCATGACTACATGATGCACTGTAGGATTATTTGAATGTTCTTCCATAAAATGTAAAGATGACCATAATCCTTGGAATCAATACATCTATATGAATATTAGTAGGTATTGTGTAGTATATAGGTGAACACCATTAGGTCCTCCACCACCAAATTTCCAATTTACTGTTTTTATATTTTTTTCTAATGAGGATATGTGGGTGTAAAAGTGTGTTAAGTATAACATTGTTTATTTATGTTTATTTTTATGTGTATTAATTAGGCTATATATCCATAAAATAACAATAAATAAAACTTTACATACTGTGTGCAAATATAAAACTTCTTAGAAATAAAAAAACAATAATCTTACCAAGAATAGTTCAAATGCTGCCAGAAGTTCACCACCAGATTCATTCCCTCTTGTAATATCATACCACTGTAAAACTGGCATTCTGGCATCACTTGGATCAAGTTTTACCATTGGCTGAGCCTTTGTACGGCCTAAAAATTCATTACATCCAAAGGTGTCGTAATCAAAGATTTCCACCATAACTTCCGGAGGCTGTTGTTCCAAGATACGAGGGTCACCATAAATTTCAATTTCCTCAAATATCAATGTCTGATCCCAGGTAGGACACAAAGATTTATGTATTTGTTCTGTGACCATACTCTGTGTGGTAAAACAACACCTAGCATATGGATCTGAAAATGAAAGTACATAATACATGTAATACCAGAATTAGGTCAAACATTGTGTACATACAGAATAAAACTTATGACATTTAACAATACATTTTAAAGACACTGATAAAATTTAAGATTTCCATGTCTCAATGTCATTACTAAGCTGCTATATAGTTTTTTTTACATACTGTATATTTCTTTTTTTTCATGGTGTCAAATTTTCAAGGTTAGACAAGAATAAAGAATAAAATATCGAAATACTATCAAACCATTGTTCAGTAACTATGTACATTGTACATGTATTTAAAAAGAGAGAAAATTAAAACCGTTTAGAGTGCATTCATTTCAATTTAACCTCAAGAAAATCAACTATAAATATGAGAGTCATCTATAATAATGGACAAACAAATCATCACAGTTTTACTGTACCTGACAGTCCACTTTCATCTCCAGCTAACAGATCTCTAGCCTGATAAATGTATGCTCGTAACTGATACTTGAATGGTTTGTCAAATGTCAGGAACATCCTGGGAGCAGTCATTGCAGCAGCATACTCTTCCTTATCATCCTCATCTTCAAATTGGAGGCTGAAAAAGCAATCAGCACCAGGTGTCTCTGCCACCATCTTCCTGTGCCATCTACGACGACGTACCAAATCCATTGTTCTCTCGATAGCATGGAATTTCATGTTAAACAAGGGAGCATACTCCCATCCTTCTGTTGCTGCTTGAACCATTTTTTCCTTCTTCTTTTTCTTCTTCATATCTTCCAGCATTTTTCTGGAGCGAACCCATCGACGTCTTCGACACAAATGGTAACGTTTCTCCACAGCACCATACCCTCCGATGGTTTGTTCCACACAATATTCATAACCTTGAAAATAAAGCACAATAGGTAAGAATTGATTGATTGAATGAATGAATGAATAAGGTTTTATGTCCCATTAAGAATATAATTCACTTATATTTGGACATCTCCAACTATAGGTGAAGTGACAGTATTTTTACCTTTGCAGTGCACTTAGGGCAATGGACAGAGAGGGTTCTTTTACATGTCATGCCTGCCGTGACACAGGGCATAAGTTTTTAAGATCTCTTCACCAAAGGACCTGTGACTTTTATTTCTAAATGCAGAATGCTTGGCAAAAGAACAGTTACTACATATTTTTAAGTCTTCGAACTCACAACTTCCCACATATGAAGCAAGCACTCGACCACTGAGCTACCATTATAGTGGTTGACTGAGTGTGTATACCAGTGTATCACATGATACCCATCATGTCTTTTATTTACATCAAATATGAAATCACAATATTTGGCATTTTCTTAAAAATATACTTACTTTTTAACATAAAGCATTTATTTAATATTTATGACCAGCTTCCAAAATTTCTGAATTGCTTATGAGCCAAAAATTGAAAATTTTAATATTTTCTATTTATGAGCCAAAAATTCAAAATTTTAATATGTTTTATTACAACATTTAAACCAAGCAATGAAATACCACAAGTCCATTTGAAGAGTTACAAGTCCCAAACTAGCGACAGTTCTAACTTTTTCAACTCTGTTAATGACCAATTCTATTATAGAAAAACTGACCTTCCTCATCTACAGCTCTACTCAGATCTATCTGCCAATCATCCTGCCACTCCCAGCCTTCTGGTAACGTAATGTCTGACCTTGGTGGTAATGGATCACCTTTGACATCAGTCCAAGGTCGAGTTGCTTCACCCCAATGACCTCCTGGTAACCTTGACTGATTTTCATAGACATCTTCCAGAAATTGTGTATGACCAGCATCTTTGTCATACAACATACTCAGTTCTGGACTAATATACCATTCACTGGCCCATCTCCAACCTGGGGGCGGCTCAAAATTTTCTTTTGGCAATTTAATCTTTCCTTGGCTGTCTGACCACTTAGGTCTGGTCATCGTTGGACCTTTCGTCGACCATCCAACAATAGGTAAGCTGACTTGATTTTCATACTAAAAAAAAATTTTTTTTCATTTACTTTTATACAAGAAAAACTTTAAAAAATATCGATTAAGCATAATTTATAAACTTCAAAAGTTGTCTAAAAACTTTCTGAAAAAATATGACAAATATAAATATAACTTTTAAGATATAGTTCCTAAACATAAACATCGTCATTTTTGCAGATTTTTTAAACATTACAAACTTATTTCAAAAACTTTCACACTGTATTCCAGTCACTTGTAAGCCAAATATTTGCTTTGTTACAAATTACAACTATTTGTGTCTGGCACAGTTTGCAAATGAACATAAAAATAACATTCTTATAAATAAAATATAATCCACAGTAATATCTCCTAATCTACCCATAATTCCTTTTGCACTATGTATCTGTAGTTCATAAACATGTATGAAAATTGACTTTGACAAAAATGTTCAGTCCACATAAACTTAATGTAGCCATAATAAAACAAACAACCTGTGACAACAATGAGGTTCGCCTCTGTAACAAGTTATACCCGTTACATATGTACACAACAAATAATTCCGCTGGATATGAAATCAAATCATTACATGTTTTCCCATAAAATGACATTATTCTAAGAGCGTTAAAGGATGTAGATCATGTGGTACAGTGGCAAATCCCATTGTTACTGGATTATCAGAAAATATTATTTCTGCTATAAGAGACATGACTTACAGTTTCAGCATATACAGCCAGATCACCTTCTTTCTGCATCTGGTGCCATTTTTCTTCTTCATTATTTAATCCTAACCAGAATTTGGCTCGAACTAGAGCTGGCACTTCAAACTTCTTGTCTTTCTCTACCTTCAAACCAGGAAACTAAAAACAGAAAATACATTTTTTTGAAATAATAATAAGTCTTATTTAAAATAATCCTCAATTATTTACAAAATTGTTATAAATATTTAATTTATGTATGTGTCTTTCATTCAAATGACATTCTCATTGTAATGGCTTCATCAGTATACCTATAGTGTTCAGTCTGTATGTTTGTTTAAGGTCAAGTTTCCAACACTGGTTCTGGTTTGACCAAGATTTGACAAAAGGTAGTGACTTTTTTCACCGAGCACTCATCATTTAGAAATGACTGTCACAGGGTCCTTTGGAAGAAACCTAAAAAACTGATCCCAATGCCACGATAGGCATGACATGCAAAAAAATCCTCCCTGCATTGCCCTGGAAAAACTGCAAAGGTAAAAAAAATTCTTTCACTTTATCTATAACTGGTGACATCTTGATATAGTGAAATATTCTTGACTGGAATGTAAAATCCCATTTAAACAATCAATCGTCAATATACTACATTTGCACTATCATTACCAATGGATATGGAATTATATTTTTATGTAAAGTTACCATTATTCCGGTCAAACTACTACATACATGTAATACCTACCTTAAGGATAATGGACTGTAACTGACCACAGTACCGTCCTATATAGTCTGGATTGGCTGAGTATAATATCTCATTAGCAGGTATACGTTTATAGGCGATTCTTTTTTCTCCACTTATCATCCATATTATTACATCAGGCATACTGTTCTGAGGCTGTATATACAAGTTTTATATATAATATCATTACCAAGTCTATAGATAAACAGTAAAACCCCTATTCATTGCCATAATTTTTTAGTCATATTTTGACATTACAAAGAGGGTTCAAATTAAACTGAGGAAGAGGGTTATAATGAAAAACCAAATAGAAATTAATTTTGAGACTTTAGATAAATGTGTAGTGTTGCAATAAAGAGGTACAGAAGTTATTGTGGGGTGCTAAAATCTGGTTTTACTATATGTATGCTTTACATGACTTGTGATGAAATATAGTTGTACTTTGAGTTATGGCAAGTGAAAGGGCTATGTTAGTGTAACCATCTAGTACATACAATTTCATGCATAAAGGTTATTACACTGTCAATTGAACAATTGAACAACAAATTGTTGCCCTGAGATTCAAACTTGATTTTAAACAAAGACATAGAATATCACGATAAGGTATAAAGTTAAGTGACAAAAATCAGAGGTGCTTTTAACTATAAAATATCTAAGTAAAATCATCAGTAGGTCAACTTGCAAAATTTTGTGGAAAAATGTAAAATGGCAAAAATGCTGTGCATTTAAATGTACAACTATAACCACAAAAAGTTAAATGTTATAGAAGTACATGGTTTATGTGTGGAAATGTAAATAGACACAATATTGCTGTAAATATTTGAAGTTAAAAGATAAATGCGTGACTTTATCGTGTTTATAAGAAGGTTTAACTGTATGTATACATTACCTCTTGTGACAAGTTCTTTAAGATTTGTAAGAAGTTTTCCACTTCACTAAGTGCATCATTGACATCAGTAGCACTCTCCTTTAACTTTGTGGCTAGTTCAATAATGTGATCCAGTTCACCTTGACGATAACTCAGAATCAGCTTGTCTAACTCGTTAGGTACATGACGACCTGGTGATGGTTCAGGTAACTTTTTCCTACAATGACAAACATTCATATGAGAAATAAAAGTTAACTCATCTAACAGTGGAGTACAAGTTATTGAACTTTACATCCCAGTCAAGATCCTTTCACTTATATTGAGGCGGTCAGTTCATGGATGGTGCAGGAAATCAAAGTGCTCAGAGAAAACCACCAACCTTCATAAAGGGAACTGACAAAGTTTCTCATACTAGAATCTGTCATGAGTGGGATTTGAACACTACAGTAGAACCTGTCTAAAAAGAGCAAATTCAGGAACTGAAGATTTGGTTTATATTCCATTGTTACTATGTTAACCAAAGCATGTAAATGGTATTTCCTTATTAAACAGTTCTGTTTAGACAAGGTTTTGGTTTATATACATGAAAACAGGGTTTTACTTTATATTTTAATCACATTTTTGTTTAAAATAGATGTTCCAAACATTTCAGTTGTTATATAATTCAGCGCTTGGCCATTTATTGGAAGAATCTTAATAAGGCAATGTCACCAATGCATTGCTGATATTTTGATCAGTTTTACAGCAAACTACAAAGTGGAAACTTAAATGGTAAGAATACTTGTTAAACAATGTAACATCACAAGACTGTATCAACCAGTTTTACCATCTTATTTGAACTAAGTTTGAGTAAGAGCCAAGAAGTGAAGATCAATGCGAAGGTAACATGTATCATCTGTAGCTGACCTTTATCAGTAAAAAAGACTGAAGACTTATCCTTCAACTTTAAAGACCCCTTAGCTAACAGATACCTACCTACAGTCCTGTATTAGCTGGTCAAGTAATGATATAAGTAGTTGTGCTATCTCTGGCATTGGTAATTTAGCTTTTATTCCTATTTTTACTTGCTCTATATTGGCTTCCTGAAAACAAAACAAATAAAATGCTTTATGGTTTATTATTTTTCGCTTATTTCGTGGTCGCTTGTTTTGCGCAATTATTAATACTAAGCCAAAATTATATAATGCTTATTGTGTTATAGTGCCTATTAAAAAAACGCAAAGATTTAACTACCCGGATATGTCTCAATTTCCTATACTGCGATAATAAAAACACATGAAATTAAATACGTTTACAGTAACCATTGTAAATAAAACAAGAGGTTTAATATCAGAGGAGTGGAGTAAAATCTTTCACTTATATCATAGCAGTCAGTCCTGAGATGGTATAAGAAATGAAAGAGCCTAGAGACAATCACCAATATTCAGCTTATGGAATGACAAACTTTCTCACACTAAGATCAACACCCCTTAGCGTTTGTGTGGGATATTTTGGAAAACATTTACATTGTGAATTCCTGGAATAATGTCATTTTTACCTTGAAACATGAACTGATTTGATTCTATGTCCAATAGAAATAATTGTTCCCACACACATTAGAGGGTATCACATGATACAGAGACTAACCTCATTTTACAGTTGTTTTTGGAATTCAAAGGCAAGATTGATACTCACTATTATATAATATAGGGAATTGAAACTCATTAGCCAAAAACTGTGAATAATAAGTTGCCATTTTAAAAGCCCCCCCCCCCCCCACCAAACAAACCCCAACTGGGAAATCCATTTTCCTGACCATGTGCATGATCAAAATAAGAAAAGCTAATGGCACATCTTCTCTACTCAAAGATTGTTCCTATGATTTTCCATAAAGATATGTTGCAAGAAAAGTGGCAAAGTGTTGGCAGGAGGAAATGCAGTAAACATTAAATGTCCACCCCACTTCATTTGAGGGACATATTACAAATAAGAATGCAATATTGTTTTATCACTGAAAAATCTATCACAGTGCAACCTACCAAATTATCAGTTATTTTAAGTAATAGATTTAAAGCCTCTAAACGAAAACTGATGTCTTCCCAGCTAGAATCCACAACAACACATGGTTTGGTGTTTCCCCACGGTAAGAAATAGTAATGACATCCATCAAATAAAGCATTTGTAGGCTGTGTGGTGGAGGCACATGGTGGGGTATTCTCATCCAGTTTGTTACCATAGTTACCTGAAAGTAAAGTTACAGTTATTGAATGGTTAAACGAGTCTTTACGTGATACCCGAAAGGGGCGGGTCGAGTCGTTAGATGAGACTCCGCCCTTTCGGGTATCACGTGAAGACGAGTTTAACCATTCAATAAGGGACTTGTATCACGTGATTCTTTTGGCACGAGATTTTCTGGAATTAGTTTCGTGTCATATGATGTCCGCGCGTTCTGTCCTCATTTTACTGTTGGTGTTTGTGCGAAGAGGCCGCAAAGTTTAAAAAAAATTAAAATGGCAGACTTACACACTATAAATCTAAACGATATAGATTTTTTGACATCAGAGATAGATGATGGAACATTGTCTCAGGTTTGTGATCAAATGGAGAAAGAAGAGGCAACTTTTGAGGAACTTCATAATCTATCATTGTCTCAAATGTTAGCAAAGTATGACGACGACAATGCCGGAAACGAAACTGAACACGAGGAAAAGATTGAAGATCTATTGATGTGTCAAATGCTAGGAAAATCCGACAACATCGGGGACGAATTCAATGATGAGGACAAGATGGACGTTTTGTGCGATATGAATTTTAATGTTATGACAAACGATGCTAAAATTGAGTTTTTAAACCCACCTGTACAGTCTCATATCACGAGTGAAAAACAGCGGTTTGCAAACCCCGTTTCTGACGAGGATATAACTGAACTATTATCTAACCAGGAAAATATAAACACAAAGAAAAATACTAGATGGGCAACGAGGGTGTTTGAAATGTGGCGACAAAACCGCAATTCTATTAGGAGTGATCGATATATTCCAGATTTGACCAAAATGACAACAGAGGAGATGAATTTTTTTCTAGGTAGATTTGTTGTGGAAGCAAGAAAAATGGATGGTGAACCGTATCCGCCACGCTCTTTATATCTTATTGTTTGTGGATTATTGCGATATCTGAGAGATGAAAATGTTTTGGACAAAAATTTTCTTGATACTAGTAATCTTTTATTTTCTGAATTTCGAAAAATTCTCGACGCGAGGATGAAAGAACTGTTGAAGTTGGGATATGGAACGAAAACAAAACAAGCAAAGCCCCTGCTTCCAGAAAATGAGGAAGTTCTGTGGGATAAAGGTGTATTTGGTGATTCGAGTTCTGAAAGTTTACAGAGTACAGTTTTCTTTTACGCGTGTAAATTATTTGCACTACGGGGACATGATGAACATCACGATTTGTATTGTGAGCAGTTCACAGTTGGAACAGATGACATTGGAAAATATGTACAGTTCGACGGGAGATCTAGTAAAACGTACAAAGGTGGATTAAAAAATTTGGAACTGGCGAATAAATCCATTAGACATCATTGCCAAGAAGGTAAGATAAATATTATTTTAATTTTGTTTTTCCTCAAAACCTGTCGGATTTTTATTCGTCATATTGTTCTGTTCTAAATTAGCCAGTTTCAGTATTTTACTGTTTATTTGTTTGAATCCTTTAAAAATGTCCGTCTGATTATGTTTGTAATTGCGTAAATTGAGTTGTCAATATCAGCTATCTGTAAATTGCAAGTGTTCATCACGTGATTCGACTGTTATGATCACCCATTGGTCGATCACAATCTGATGGTTACGTTTACGAGTCTATTTAATCAATACTTGGGTTATTACAAGAAAAATGCACGAGAAGGCGTGAATCATGGTGAATGTTTGTCCAATACCTGAAATGCAATATTTTGTATTTTGAGTATTTCACCTCAATATGAATGCGATATCCATATGTTGTATGCTAACACGTTACTATAATCAATGCATTAAAGATTATTAAATATTTTATTATTTATGCTTTAAATAACTTTTGTAAAATATACATGCATTAATATTTATTTATGTACTAATTGTACGATTCTTTAAACTATATATTTTCAGGAAGTCGATGTATTGCCGACTACTTTGAAACATATTTAACAGCGTTGGGTAACCGAGGTAAATTCTATAGGCGCCCCCTTATGGGAAATGAAATTCGTTATGGCGAGCAACCCGTCGGAGTAAATAAACTGAAAAACTTGATGAAAATTATTTGTAAACGAGGAGGATTAGAAGGAAATTATTCAAACCATAGCGGGAAACGAACATGTGCCACTCAACTCTACATGGCCGGTGTGGATGAGCAAGAAATTATGCTAAGGACTGGACACAGGAGTGAAAAAAGTGTGAGAAAATATAAACAATCAAACAGTGATATTCAACGGAAAGTAGCTGCAGTGCTTGATCCTCCTCAGCCGGCAAAGAAACAAAAACGTGATGTAACCAATGCGATGGAAACTGATGTGTGCGAGAGGGAAATAGATACCAGTAAGCCTAGAGCAGCACTTCAGGATATGACAAATGGGGCATATTTTACCAATTGTCAAATATCGTTTAATTTCTGACTAGATAATTACTAACATTTGATTTTTAAGCAAAGATACGCGTGTGAAAAAATACAACGTTGAATTCAAAAGGAGTTGAAGGATCTTATTTGTTTTGTGTATTACATGTGCTATATACATGATGTGAAAAGCATTCACAGTAGAATGGAATTTAAATGGAGTTTAGTTTAATCATTTGTTTTTTTGGAATATTTACAACGATTTACGATGGATATTTAGACATTTGTGTAGATTTGATTCATTGATACTTATTCCTGAGTTTTTAAAAAATAATAATTAAAATTAAAAGTTTTATAAAAGTTAAATTTTATTTTTATTTTTAATTGTTCCGCCAATTGAATTCCCGCCTTTTTTTCACCTTCCACGCCTTGCGACGCCATTTCTGTACAATAACTTCCAATGCATTATACAGTGCATTAACTTCCTGATATTGGAAGTTATTGGACATTTATGACGTCATTTAGCTCCGCCTTTGTATCCGGTATCGAGAGTTATTGTACAGGTGATATCAAAAGAAATTTGCCTAACAGTGATACAATAAATCAATATTGAACAAGTTAAATATAATTCATATTACAAAGTGGATGAAAGTTTACTGTTTTAAATAACAGATTTCAAAAAATTTTATGTAAATAAGGATGAATATGATCATCAGCTGGTGTAGCTAGCTAGACAAAAGGTTCTTACCTCTCCAGGAGCACCTGACCTCATTTTCCTGGTGGAAGTTTACATGTTCAATTTAATTTGCCAGTTTTATTTTCAAAGTTTTTATTTTGCTTCTGGTATTGTGATTTGAACATGGATCAATATGTTTGTTACTGATTACCATCACCAGACATAGCAAAATACACATACTTAATACAAATGATGATGAGAATGGCCTAGACTAGCATTTCAATTGTTCATGTCATTAAGAAATGGGGTTCACCAGCATATTGTGATGTCTCATAAAGCGTTTGTAGAACTTTTATTTCTAATGGATATGGAATGATATTTTCCTGGTACAATAAAGTTATTCAAGAAATTTGTAATTAATGACATATTGATCACAAAGTATACTGATAATCCCATTTTTTTCTTTGTCTATCACAAACAAGAGGCCCATGGGCCTTAACGCTCACCTGTGACCTTGACCTTTGAACCTATGAGCTTCATTCAAATATCAAAATGATAATTAGGCCAATATTCTAATATACATCCCTATACAAAAAGTTTATAGTTTTTGAGATAAATAATCATTTCAGTACTTGTTTGTATCTTGTATGAACCCATGCCCTTCATTCATATATCAAAATGACCATTGTGCCAGTACCAACAATATTCTAATATACATGCCTATACAAAAAGTTTATAGTTTTTGAGATAAACAATCATTTCAGAACTTGTTCACATCTGTGACCTTGACCTTTGAACCCAAAACCATCATTCATATATCAAAATGGTTGTTAGGCTAATACCTACAATATTCTAATATACATGTTAATAGTTTTCAAGATAAAACCATTCAGGTATTCATTCGCATCTGTGACCTTGACCTTTGAACCCATAACCTTCATTCATATATCAAAATGATCGTTAGGATATTACCTAAAATATTCTAATATACATGCCTATACAAAAAGTCTATAGTTTTTGAGATAAATAATCATTTTAGTACTTGTTTACATCTGTGACCTTGACCTTTGAACTCATGACCTTTATTCATATATCAAAATGACCATTGAGCCATTACCTACAATATTCTAATATACATGCCTATACAAAAAGTTCATAGTTTTGCAGATAATTAACTATTTTGGTAAACTTGTACATCTGTGACCTTGACCTTTGAACCCATGACCTTGATCGTTATATCAAAATGATGGTCATGCCAATACCTACAATTAACCAAAAATCCTACGTCATTATCACCAGAAATGTTTAAAAAATAGCATTTTTTATCAAAGGTCAAAAACTGGGACATGATCTTGACCTTTGACCTTGACATCAATCGGAAGAAAATCGCAAGACAAGATCAACAGTGAAAACTCCATACAATTATCTTCAGCCATTATGAAGTTATAACAATAAATGTCTCATTTTAGAAATTACATAATTTTACGCAAAAAACACATAACCTATTTTTCGTCCAATTTTCATGAAAAACACAATTTTAATGTATCTAGGTATCCTGAATCCAAAAATCTAATCAAAATTTGCCTGCACCTTTCGGTTTCAGAGAAGAAGATTTTTTTGTCTTTTGGCTATTTATAGTAACGGCAGCCATATTGTTGGGCGTGGTCAAACCCCGAACACAACTTTGAAAGCCTGTTACCTAGGCATAATAATCACTAAGTTTCATCAAATTTGGCTCAGTAGTTTTGGAGGAGAAGATTAAAATGTAAAGTTTACGCACGACGGACGGTGATAGATAGCAATAGCTCATCTGAGCCTTTCGGCTCAGGTGAGCTAAAAATGTTCATAATAATAGTTTCATCAATATTTGATTTTGGAAAACTGGTGAAGACAAAATGTGTGATAAATGGGCTGAATGCATATTACAGTATTTCTCAGCAGGTGATAAGGATTTAACTTACCTATACTGACTTCAAATTCTACAGGGGCATCAATAGCACTTATCATAGAGGCATCCATAAACGCTGCATGTAACTTGTACTTCCTCCTCCGCAAAAATTTCTGAAAATATACATGAAATTTTATTTTGTTGTAACGTATGTTCATCATATTGTATACATGTATAAATTTCTGCTATGTATAAATTGCCTGTAATGGTTTCCTTTGTCTATCTATGTATGTGTTTGTTTTTTTTATCAAGTTACTGTATAAGAAGAAACATTAGGGGTAAGAAACTTTATCTTCTAAATTATTTCACGGCAAGAAATGTTCACAGTTCCTGCTGTAAGAAAAGTGAACAAGGGAAAAATTAATTTTTGCTGAGAATATATATTCGCAGTACAAATGTCACTATGAAATTCTACTTCATGAATTTTTCTTCTCATATGTGTGATATCTTATTTTGTGTCTCTGCGATTACCTGTGTACGTAGTATCTCATCACTAGTGACATCCTCGATGTTTAACTCCGGTAGCTCCCCTAACACAGTAGACAGTTCTACTAAAGCTCTACCTCTGTATGCCACACCTTCACCCTGTATACAATCAAAACAATACACATTATATATAGGTAAACAACATTGACCTGTCTGCTTGACCATTCATTAGGAATATTCATATAGGAGGGTCCATCAAAGACATGGGTAGTGTTAGGATTCAAGTTAATACAAACACAGTGGACGTGCCAACTCAATGAAGTGATTATCACTCATTATGTAGCAGACCAAATGAACACCTGAGTTTCTTACAAATAAATGAACTGATCCACAATAAGTATTTTAATTAAAGGTCAAGTGGACAGGTCAATGTTGTTTACCTATACTCATGTTACATAAACACAAGGAAAATCTAAATAAGTTGATCGTAATGAAATTATTTTTACTGTTGTTCCATTTGTAACTATTTCAAGAGGAGAAAGTTTCAATATTATTTTTTTATACCCAAATTAATTTATGATGTTCGATGTAGCTTACTTAGTCTCACAGGGGTTGAGACAAATATCTGAGACTATAGGAACCAACACAAATGCAATGTAAACTAGAAGCATAAAACTTTAGTTCAAACAAAACAGCAATCTACTATCGTGTCTGAAGTATTTACCTTGCCTAAGTTAAGATCCTCATATTCATCTGGTAAATCAGAGTATTCTCTTGTTGATCCATAAAAATTTATATAACATGGTCCAAATGTCGGCAGGAAACCTAAAATAAAGACAAATTTAACTTCCAAAATGCCAGTTCTCCTACTGCTTAATCTATTTTTATTTATTTATTTATTTATTTATTTATTTATTTATGAGAGTATGTTTAACCATACTTCATTACTATATAACAACATAAGACTGGATAGAGACTGTCTGATAAAATCCATGTCTGGTATAAATAGAATCATTACAGGTCAATTTTTAAAACAAAAATGAACACAAAGATTATCATTAAAAGAAAGGGATAGATTTATATTAACTTTCAAATTACCTCAAGAAGAAAATTCATAAAAGATGAAAAAAATAATATGGTTTACCAAATATATTCAAATTAAGAAAAATATTATCTTCTTTTGAGTATATTCTTGATACTTAGTATTCCGGGCACTTGAAATCTCAGTAATCAAATAATTTAGAAATAATAACGACTGGATTATAATTATTTCTCATTTTGAAGTGAGAAGCTTAGAACTTGCTGTAAATTCTTAATGTCTGACATACATACATTTTAATGCTTCTTAAAAATTTTATCAATTAAAATTACATCAGTTACTAAGTTTTCTAACATGATATATTCACTACCATCCATATCATTGTTGTAAACATTTATCATGTTAAATAAATTTTGTTAAACACAAAAAATGTGTTTAATTAAAATTTAATTTTCAAGGTTCGATACAGTACTTTGAAATTCAACTGAAACAAAAGAATAACGAAAGGTATGTCTGGAAATTAAAAGTGGAAATTAAAAAGTTCAAATTAATTCACATTTTTTGTTAAAGTTATAGACAAAAATCAATTATCTTTTAACAAACTGAAATATTTCAATATTCACATATTTTAACAATATCATGGAAATTTTGAAAGTTTTGTATTTAAATATGGATGGTGATGTTTATGTGTGACACAAAAAAACAGCACAAACAAACACATATAACACAGAATCCCAAAGCCAACACAAAAACAAGCAGGTTAAATTCAACAACACCCTCATTTTGTAAATGATTCTTCCTCTGTTAAAAACAACTTATTCTTGTTAAAAACAACTTATTCTTGAAGTTTATTTCTCATCAATTTCATTTCAAAATATTTTTAACCCATATCATATGAAAGTTGAAAAACAAAATAGAGCAGTCTCTTCAGAAATACCCCATCCCCAACATTGCTTAGTTGTTATTTTTAAGATTTGACCTTGTGACCTTCACCTTTGACCTATACATCTAACTTCGGTATGTCACACATAGTCTCATATTGGTTATCATTTGTTCCAAGATTGATTAAAATCCATCCAGACATAAAAGATATGGAGCAGACAAGATATTGATATAAATACTGCAATAAAATTTTTATAACTTTACACTTTTATTTTTTTTATATAGTTTTTTAAGTTGAAAGAGATACAAAATGAAGGTTTTTGTTGTACTAAACAGCCATAATGCCATGGCAACATAATCATTTTATTCTTACAATATATACAAACCAAAAACCTGCAACAAAATATTTACAAAATAGCAACTTAAATTTCAAAACCTGTTAACAAAACAGAAATATTAAAATAAATTAAATTACAATAACAAAACAAAGAAGGGACGATCAATTTTTAAATCATTCCTTTGGCAAATACAGGCAGCAAATGACTAATGATATGGACAATATTAAAAAAAATACACAAACAAAAAATAAATAAGGGTATGTACATCCCTAAGAAATCTTCAAAATGGGATCAATCTGAAATACACTATAAGCATGATTACCATTATAGTTTTTAACTATGAAATTGTGACAGCTAAGGTGTCTTAATTTTCTCTGAAGAATTCAACTGAAGATACTACAGAAACAACAGTGAATCATCTGTATTTTAGAAATAAGGACTGTATAATACTGGTACATAAAACCATACTCAGTTTGAAAAGTAATCTCAAAATTGCAAAAAAAAAAAAAAAAAAATACCTTATTTATGGATTGATGTGAAAAAAAAGGTCTTTTTAATGAATTGTTGGCACATTTTTTAATTTTTTAGGAAATGCAGCAAAACTGAAAAAAAAAATCAAGATTTTTTAGGGATTTTGGGACAGTCTGGTACACGTCCCCAATTTTCTTTCAAATTTACAGTATTAAATTTTACCTTTCCATTTAAACTTTAATGAATTGAAAAAAAATAACTAAACAGGCAACAACTCCATAAACTATTACAGAAACTCTCATGTTAAAGGGGCAGATAAAGGTGGTGGTACAGGTGAGGATAGTAGGACCAAGGTCACACTCAAACATAAAATTATCTTTTAGGGTTGCATTAAAAAAAACAAGAATTGTTTGTCATCTTGTTTGTCAAAGGGTGGCGGTAGAGGTAGAAGGGCTAGAACCAACATAAAATTATCTTTTAGGGTTACATTTAAAAAAAAAAACCAAGAAGTTTCTTGTCAAAAACAAAAAATAAAAATTTCTTTTTTTCTCTCCAAAAAATCAAAAATAAGAAGCTAAATTATATTTCTCAAATTAAATAAAATTACAACATTTTCAAAACATGCTAAAGTTAATGTAGAAATACTTAACAAAATTCACGATAGACACAATCTAATAAATCTGAAGTCCACGATAAAACTGTTTACTGCATTCAAAAAAATAAAAAAATAAAAAATAAAATAAAATAAATAGATAAATAATAATAATAAGGCTGAAAAAGTGCAATATGACAGTCAACTAAAATCTCAATATGTTTTACGTGTTTGATATATTTGTACTATTAAAGAATATTACAGGAAAGTGCAATTAATTAAAAAAAATTAAAAAAACACGCAAGAAATATCCTTGTAGTAAGCTCAAAAATGCAAGGATTTTAATTTTACCCTCATCAACTCCTACAAATAAAAATATATTACATGTTAAAATTGTTCAAATTTTTCAAAACTTACATAGTTTATTCCATACATATACAGTTATTTTTATTTATTTATTTTTTTTTTTTTGTAATTAGCTTAAAAAGCTGCTTTGTATATTGCAGTACCTATACCTGTCTTGAATAAATGTCAAAATAAAAGTAGCACGCTTAATTTGATTTAAGTCCTTTTAATAAACATATAACTGATATTGAAACATCACCAGTTATAAATGAAATTGCAGAATTTCAAAGGACACCATAAATACTGCAAGATTTCATTCCAAATTAAAAACAATGATTCTTATAAATAATACAAGAATTCATTTTATTCTCAATGGGGAAAATAGAGTTTCTTTATGCTATTGAAAAGCAAAAACTACTAAGACACCTAAGGAAACATTGACCTTAATAATCACTAATAAAGTCATGTCTGGAAAGCATAGTTTAAATTATAATACCAGTATATACTAATCTTAACATGGAAACAGAAAGTTTTGGTCAATTCAGAGTAACGGTAAGCTTTTTTCCACACAAAATTGAGTGATCAAAAGGGGCATAATTCTGTATGCATTAACTATGTAGTTAGGAGAGTTGAACTTGATCTGTAAATTTGAGAGAGCCATCAAGCAGGTGTCATGGCAATGGCTTAAAGCATTTGGGGAATAAACATTGAAGTTACAATAGGTTTTAAGTAAGGCCTTTACCCTATCAAAGTGGGAGGGAATGAAAAAATTGTGAGAAAGCAAAGCATAGGGAACACATGTATGTTGAACCATTAAATCAGAAATCAGAACTTTCATATGTTTGTTCTCATACAGTGTCTCTATCTATCATTAACAATGCTGTGTACAATAAACATGTCATTTAAATACTAAATATAACCTTAAATGTGAAATAGTGAGACTTGTGTTCTGGAAGGTCTAATGGCTTTATTTAAATACTGTTGTATGATATAATAACTAAATTTTGTGAAAGTGAGACAAGTTTTTCTGAACTGTCAGATATCTCTGGCTTTGTTTAACACCATTGTACTATGATAAACACTGGTGAAAGTAAAAATAATCTGTTCAGTGTTCATTCTAGAAGGAGCCATGAGGACAGATAATTCTTATGTAGCCAAATAAACCCAATGCTGAGACCTTGATGGGTCATGAATGCAAAATATTTATTTCATGTTGTTTTAGACAAAAGTTTTTGAAAATAAGGGGTGTAGACCCATTCTAAAAAATCCTATATCATAAACATTGGACGTTAAATGTCCACAAAAATTCACAAGAAGTGATTCATAATAATAATTGAGTAATCTGTAAAGCACTAGCTAAAGCAGTCATGTTAGTTATCATCATGCTGTATATACGTTATATACCATATATAACAATGTGTTAGGTATAAAACACAAAACTAAGGGTTAGTCCTATCAATCACTACAAATATCTTCATCATATAAAAAGCAAATATAAAATTATAAATATTCACCCGATTCACCCGATGATGATATAAGCGACACAGGTAGATAACTAGTTCCAATGGTATCATCCTCACTTATTCTGTCCCTGCATGAATTATTGGCAGGAATAATAGAATGGATACATGTGTTAAATATCTATGTGTTATATACAAATTAATGGGCTTCACTCATGCCTTCTACATTTGTGCTGAACTTCAACATTTCCAAAGTATTGTTAAACAAATAAAGTGAAATTTTGATATCCAAGATTGCACTGGACTTTAAATTTGAATTCCAAGTCTAAGTTATTAAGGAATCAATCAGTTATTTTGAAAGTACTGGTATTTTATTGGAAATGGTAGAGTTCCTCATTACTGATATTTAGATTTTGGATTAGCAAAATTCCTCTTTTATCATGTTTATTACACATGTAATTATTCCTAAGTTGTTAGAGTGAAATTGACACATTTTCAATTTCAAATTAAAAAGATTCCCCATCCCAATTTTAACTACTTTTTTCCCCTCATTTAAACTGTCTCAAACCGATATTGTAGCATTTCATTTACTGGTAACTCTCTATGGTATTATCCAGAGTTCCATGTGATCAATATACAGTAATGTTTGTGTCGAACAGGTATGAAACGTGTTTATCTTGTGAATTCCTTGAAAACCATTTTTTAAGGAAAATGTTGACTCCATATGGAACAGAAATAATGTTTCCACACCAACATTATATATAAAGCATCACATGATATCCTAGAGAAGCCCATTTAAAAAGATTAATTTCCAGGTATTGGTTTCACAATCATTCTTTGACTAAGAATTAAGTTAATTCTCTCCTGCCAAATTTGAAATCTGGATAATTTTCATAACATAATTAAGCGACCAAATTTTGGCTTAGAAGAATTAAGAATGATTGTGCAATTACACCTTTAGATTTGTAGCTTTCTGTATCAACACAGACATATGTATTTTTGAAGTTTCATCATGAAAATGTATGAAGTAATCTTAGCACAAATGTTAAGAAGTATAATATGATATAACAGTGAGCCCTTATAGTTACAGTATTAAAATCTAAAAGCACTATATTTGTAAATATTTTTTAACCCACCATTCCTCATTTTAATTTCACCAAGGGGCAAAATACAGATTTCCAGTTTCAAAATTGAAGCGTGGAAGAGTTGACTGATTATGTGCATGTAGCAAGTGTGTGCCAAGCATGACATATTAGGATACAGCTTTAGAATCCAATATACCTCTTTAAATGCTAAACAAGTGCTCCCTTGATAACAATTATAAATATATTTTATATGTCATCAATACTAAATTTTTCACAAGAACATAAATTCTTCTTGATAATGATTAGGGGTAGGGAAAAAAAAGAGGCAGTCTATTAAATAACTCTGGGTTAAAAATTTTGTATGGTAGGGGAATCTTATTTATTTATATCATTGTACATATTTTTTCTAAAAGTGAATCAGATCTTTGAATATTCATACTGATTCTGAACAAAATATCCAGAGGACATAAAAGATTTACAGGTCAAAGATTAAATACTCAGGTGTTAGGCTTCTAGAATTGCAAAAAAATTGTTAACTGATAAATGAAATACATATGTAGTTCTTGAGATAATTAAAGTATCTTTAGCATGGCTCTTTGCAAAGATTATAGAAAAGAAAGTTCTATATTACTTTGTCCCACTTTAATTAGGTATCAAAATGTCTTTTTAAATACTCAAGTCACAGATTTTTAATGTATATAGAGTTTAAACATGGAAACCATTCTAAACCAGATCCAGACAAAATGTACTGACGTAAGAGCATCAGGTTTTGAATGGTTTCACTGTAGTAAAATATTGTACACCATAGCTATTTTGACTTTAATATAAAGTTTAATAAATCCATGACAAACAAGTGTGTCTATAATATTTTAATTTTGATGAACTTTAATGACAGAATTTAAATTTTAAAATTCCATTTCAGGAAATTCTCATTACCAAAACTTCTATAATGTACAATATGTATTCCTGTTTATAAGTCAATGCACTACAAACATTAAATACATTAAATTAAATAATCAAAATAATAAAATTTAACAACAAAACTGGTTCTGATTAATATCTGAAAATAAGGATCAAATAAAACAAATCAATGCAAAAGTAACCAATCAACACAAATCAACTGAATAACCAATCAAAAATAAAGAAATAATCCACCCTTATCATTTGTTAACCACAATACTGATTAACCAATGAAAACAAGGTTTACATTCATCGTCGGCTAACCAAATATATCAACAAATGAAAACAAGGTAATGCACATTTATGAATGCCAACCAAATATTGATCAACCAATGAAAACAGACTATATATTTACCATTGGGCAACCATTATTAATTAACTAAGTACATGACATGTAAATGATGCATAGTAAAGCAAAATGCACCAGTGGAGATATAATATTCTGAAAATCTGGATGAGATTACATGTATACAAAACAATAATTAAACACAATTAAATCTCAATACCACATTAAATAAATAATTTAATAAATAATAAATACTCTAAATTAATACATAACCATATAAAGCAAGTAAATAGAAACCTTTAATACAGAGAAAAGTAACAAGAAGTACAATGAACATGCAATATCCATGACAACACATACAACAAGGGAAAACATCACCATAGCAACTAATGTTATACATAGATACAAGACATGCGGTGAAACCAGTCACCATAGCAACAAATACAGTGTACAAATGGTTAGACAAGCAGTACAGAAAGGGTCTGGATATACAGGTTGTAAAGTGGTATATATATGTGTGGTTAGCCATGCAAAGTGTGAAAACAAACCAACCCATCTCCCCTGCTGAAGAAATTTTAGGCAGTAACAATCTAGCAGATGCTATTGTGTCATCTTCATTGACTCTGTCCCTAAGTGTAAAGATGCATATTTGTTTATCAAACTGAATCAAATATAAAAGTTATATAAATCACTGGAAATCATGGCTCGGACATATCTGACATTTTGCAATGGCTTACATTCATACAATACTTGACAACACGAGATATATGCACAACTACCAGTATTTATAATAGGATCATTCAGCCATAATTTCGCAGAATCCATAGTGTCATATTTACAGGAAACATCAAAGTAGGCGATTCAAAGTTTAATAGAACAAATTCAATGAATTAGGATCCCCCTTCAGTAGGTACATTTTTTATTTGCAATTACATGTATGTTAAAAAACGTCAAAACTTACAGGAAAATGAGCAAACAAACCCCGGTTAATGATATGAACATCTATCAATGTTGATACTTTGCATCAAGTTTTGTAATATAGAGCTTTATAGTTTGTGAGAATTACCCTGGGCAAGAAGTGACTGGACAGAAGGACAAAAGAATGGAATGGAAGTAAGGAAGTTTGAATTTAATATTCCCCAGTTTCTTCGACAGAAAGGGGGGGGGGATAAAAATGGTCCATAAGCGTTGTAAAGAATTATACTGTACATGAACTATCACATCTATTTCAAACTACAGTATCATAAAAATGGTCATAAATACAGCCAGAAACATCAGGTCTTAAAGATATGTGCAAAATAATGTCCAGATCCTAGACTTGAAAACTGTCAAAAAGGTGACATGATCCAAGTAAAAAAAAAACATTATGCAAAGAGATAATATTTGGCAACTAAAATGAAAATTTAAGCTTATAAGAAAAATAAGTAATAAAATGACAATAGAGATAATACACCTTAAAAAAGACAGGAGTAATAAAAGTTTATATAATAACATAAATAACATGATAAAAGAAAAATATATGTATTTGTCTTTAAAAGCCACCAAAGGGAACCAGTAGAAGTGGCCTTTTTGGGCAGGTGGTCCTTATATATAGGTTCAAATTAACTGAATAAAGAGTAATTGGTATAAAATTTTACTGGCCATCAAAAGCAGATGGCCCTTATATATAGGTGGCCTTTAAGACAGGTTAGACTGTATTTCAAAAGAGGGGTCTAGTACAAGCAACTGTTAGGATGGTTACCAAAATTCTTAACTTATTTAGAAAACTTTGATAAACACAGACACCTTGCTATTTCAAACCACATGGTATATAGCCCCTATGCTAAGCAAATGCCTGTATAATTTACTTTTTTATATTTTGTTTCAAATTTTCACATGCTGACATTTCCAGTTTATTATAATTCTATCTAGCAGTTATAATATCCCTTTTAAAACATGCTAAATAACATTCATATCTATTGAGGAAGATCTGATGTTATAATTACGTACCGGTATGTATCATGTTATTGTCTCTTGCACCAGACACCTGTCATGCTTATAGGTCAATCTTTACTCAACCATCGCCAGAATGTTAAGATTTGGGTAATTTATAAAGGGGTTACTTTGGTTAGGATTATTCTAGAATACAATCTGGACTAGAATAGTAATTATACTTTGATAATTCTTCTATGCTACACATATGTTATTTAGCCCAAGAATAACCACTAAATTTGTTGCTAGTTAAAACTTGAAATTCCTCAAAAACTAAGGTATACTCTCTCCTTCAAAGTATTTCCTTAGCTAAATTTGGTAATATGTATGTTGGTCCTTTAGGTATATTTTCAACATCTTGATAACAATTTTGGTTTAATAATTTTTATCCAAGCACCACTGATGAGGAATTGTATTCCCAAACAGCCATCTAGCGCTGTTAAATTAAAACTGGTAAATGTAATTAGCTTAACATTATATAAAGATGAATAACTGTCTCCCCTATCCCCTGTCATTACTTTTATAATGCAGATATTACAGAAAATATTTGTTTCCTTGAATTTTAATACAATACTTTTGATATCATCAATATTCATATTCTAATAAACCTTTGCCTTTTTGTTATTTTGATTTTTGACAAACAGTGACCAGAATGAATGCCACCCCTCCCCCATGACAATAACCCCTGTAACAACCATTTATCTTTTGTCGAAATTTGTCTGCTTATCATAACAGTTGAGTTGAGTAATGGTGTTTAAAGTCCGAGTCAAGAATATTTCACTTATATTGAGACATCGCCAGCTATCGGCGAAGGTGCAGAAATTTTGCATTTGCATTACGCTTATGGCATTATACAGCCGGGTTCTTAAGACTTGTACTCTAACAATCACAAGTTTGTATGGAAACAAATACATTCTTACATATGGCCTTACAAATATCCCTTGTTAACACTACTGTAAACACTCTGTATTCTCCTATTAAACCCAGTATTTCCCTAACGATGGAATTATAAAGACTACATGAACTACATGTGATAATTCACAACATCACTACAGTGTAACTATCAAAACTTTCTTCTATTTCCATTATGCTTGACAGATTTACTCAAGGAGAAACTTAAAATAACCATGACATTGTGTACAGACCTGAAATTGGGGACAAATTCTTCTGGCAAAAGTAATACTTTATACAAAAAATGTTCCTAAAGTTAAAATCTTGAAAGTTTCTGCAACATGATGGATTGCAAGTCTCTTCTGAAATTTGGATATAAAATTGTTCATCACAATTTGATGCCAAGAAATTAACTTATAGTGACATCACCTGATGATGCTTTTATAATCAAACTATACAAAAACTGCTGGATCTGGATATTGAAAATTCACATGAAATGATCTACTGGCTTTATTTACCCACAGCTCATGCAAGTTAAACCAAGTTATTTCCCCCGATGATCTTTTCTACTCATACACTAAATAAATCCATAATATTTTATATCTGTAGCCAGATTTCCAAAATAAGAGAAAATATACTTATTTCTTATTTTTCAACAAATTTCTATGATAGATTACTTTTTGAAAGAATTTCCCAGAACATAGTAGCCAATAGTGATTTTGACTACCAGGAATAGAAATGTAGATACAGATCTAGTCTATTCAAGTAAATTAAATACCGTCAAGCACATTGGAAACTGAAAGTTGTTTCCTGTATTGTAAATGTGATAATAAAATAAAACATTAATATGTGAGAGAACTATGAATTTTAAATATATATGCGAGATACTTTTGTAACATGAAACAGAAATTAATTTCAATTCCAGCCCTCATGTGTTTTAAGGTACTTCCCATACAAAATCTACAACACTACATCATATATCAATACAGAAGTATTGGGATATCCAATAACAACTCATTATTATATATCATGACATTAAATTACCGGAGGCATTAACTTGTCAACTTACTGTATAGTTGCTTTTATTCACTGGGTATTTAATTTCACTAAATTCATGGTTTGACTTTTTAGCACGAAATTTAATATGAATATTTTCATGTAGAATTCATTAACCATAATCTGAGATAATCCATGCAGAAAATTGTTAACACTTTCCACTGCATCACGGAATTTTATACCCATTAATAAGTTAAAGTGTCTGAACCACGGAATTTGTTCCCCGCAGAATTAAACAACTATACAGTAACATATATACAATCTGTCATGTATCTGGCTTCTTATCCTCTGTCCTCTACTGAGGCATGTAACCTGAAATAAGAAGCTAATTAAAATTAGACCTGCAAAATAAACTGATTGATTAAATAAATTATAACTAACTAAAAATAAAATAAAAAATCTTACCAGTCTTTTATCATTAGTTTAATTCTTTCACACATTGAGGGAAACTGAAAATAAACACAAACATATTGTTTCATATTTTTATAAAGGATATAAAATGGTATTTAGAATAAGCA
The DNA here is from genome assembly GCA_021292105.1 of Anadara kagoshimensis. NCBI lineage: Eukaryota > Metazoa > Mollusca > Bivalvia > Arcoida > Arcidae > Anadara > Anadara kagoshimensis. The sequence goes on from CM037857.1 coordinate 40,076,931, forward strand.
TGTAAATCTAAAACAACAAAGTTTACAACAAATTAAAATTTAGCTAGCCAAAATCTTAATAACTTTATATCCATTGCTTTTTTGGGGGGGTATTCAGTGACTGGATGACCTAAAGTGCATGCTAACAAATCACAGCATCTCCTAGTACCTAGCTTCAAAACCCACTTTGCCACAGATCCCAGTGTTGCAAGGTTTGTCAATTCAATAAAAGTGAAAGAATTTTGACCTGGATGTAAATATTCTATTACTCAACTCCAATTATCTGTTTCTCTTGTATAATAATCTAATGTATTTATTAAGCTTATGTTTAACACATAGTTCATCTCTTGGAAAACATGTGAACATATGAAAAGAAATGTCAAGGATTAGCTTAATCTAAAGAGATCTGGCTTTCTCTTCCTTCGTTTAAGAAACTTCACTTAAAGCCTTAATATTGGACATCAATACATATACCAGAGGTATAAGTTCTTCCTTACTTCTAACAGACAAATTTAGGATTTCAATAACAAACAGTTTTATTTCTATAATAAAAGTGAGTTTTCAGTACATGTTTATATTATAACAAACCTGTAACCCCATTCTAAGTATCTGATTCCACTCTGGATGATCATTACTGTACATAATCTTAGACTGGACCTTAAATAGAAGTTATACACTAAATTAGACCAATGTGTGATGTGTACAGTTATTAAGTGTCTAATGCTCATACATAATACAGTCAAGGGTACCTGTTGTGTAAACTATAAAAATAATCAAGATCAAGAAAAAAACACTCAGCTTGTCAGCACATCTAGAACATGCCAATGTTTATACTAGGAGACAAGTACCAGTCAACAACAGCTCCTCAGATGAGAGCTTCATACAGACAAGTTAAAAATTGGCTAAGTACATGTATAAAAGAATTGTCATCATTTTTTGAAAGCCTATGTTTTAACCAGTTTGTTTATATATAAAATATTTTCAATTTCATATTTTTTTTACATTTCACTTTTGTTTATTCATCAAAGGGACATAAATGTAGACCAATAAATACTATATTCAATCATCCAAAATCAACTCTTTCATGTTGAAAGTACATATATTCAAATGACCTTGACAATAACAATCATCATCAATTCTATTTTTGCAGAAATGTTCAATAGTGTAAAAAATGATCAAAGATTGTTTTGCTTGGTAGAGAAATGAATCTTAAATATTTCATCAAATATATGTATCATTTTCCAAGTGTCATTCATACATACATCCTTTCCTGCAAATGAGAACACAAAGTAAGGGTCAACGAGTTCCTTTTGTTCTTCTCCAATACCAAACACCTTCTTTACACCTTGCATGAAGGCAGAATCCACTGCAATTATAAAAATGTCAAGTTGAATCTATGAATTTAAAATTCAAATATGGAAAACAAATTCTAATGTTTTTTTTTTCTTTTTACTTAACAGTGATATATGATGCTAACGTTCACCATGAAAATGTCTGTCAGTTTGCTTCCTGAAGGTCAGTAGTTTTCTCTGAACACTTCAATTTCCTCCACAATCCATGAGCTGGCCACCTTGAAGAATCTTGACTGGGTTGTAAAATACTATTAATCCACCTCTCTCTACTCTTGCTTTATACTAAATCAACAATGTTGTTTCAGGAATATGCAGTGAGAATGGTATCAATATTCATCAGAAACAATAGCATTGTACAAATGTAAGCTAGCATCATATGGTATGCTGATATGCTGATGAAGCCCATTATTGCAGCATTGTCATCTAAATGTATAACTGTCTCTTGAGAGCCAAATACCCCCACCCCCAACATTTAATGTTTTCCCAGCAACCTTGACTTTTCCAATATGACCTTGGTTCAAGACCATGACACACTTTTTGAACGTGACGATTATTCATGTGATATTTTAAGGACAGTTGCCCAAAGTGAGATGTGGCCTGGACATGATTTACATGGAAAAACAGATGAACAGACATACCACCCTCAAGCTAGTTTTTAGGGTATAATTAATATCTGAATAATGGCTTACTTCTAGGTATGTCTTCTGCTCTGTAAATCTTCAAATTAAACGTTGCTGGTCTAAGCTGAACACCTGCTGGTCTCAACAAATTACTGAAAATAAAGGTAAAGTGTATTTATGATACCTGTATCACTATACAAATAAAACAACGACACTTCAGTTGGTTAGGTCATGTGATATGTGATGAGAATGCCCAATGACAGATTACCAATTTCAGCATTAAATTGGACACTGCCTGGAAAAAGAAAGCCTGGTAGACCTCATACCATCTGGAAGAGAACCATCCAAGTAGAGCTACAGGATCTGGGATACACCTGAGATGAAGCTTAACACCTTGCAAAAACAGAGACAAATAGAGGACGCATGTTGGTGCCTTATGTCCCAGCAGAGATGAAGAGGGTAAGTAAGTAAGTATTTATAACATATGAAATTATATGTTATGATTAAATGGATGGAACTGGCCTCATGAACATAAAAAAAAGATCTGCATTTAAGAAGTCTTGGCGATTAAGCCATTTTCTCAAAAACAAAGTTTATAACAATTAGATGACTGCAAGATCACCTATGTCTTTTCAAAAGAAACAAGAGGCCCATGGGCCTTAACGCTCACCTGAGGAAGAGTACATATCTTATGCAGAGGTTCAATGGTCAATGACATTAATACAAGAGAATATCACAATTTTCAGCAGTAAGGGCCAATAATATGCAAGTATTTTTGCAAATTAATTATAATAATTATTATATAAGTATGCTATATATAACATATTTAAAGTCTAGCTACAATATATTATTTATAAATAGCTAAAACATCTGTATATTAAAATGTGCATTAGGCCAATACCTACAATATTCCCATATACATGCCTATACAAAAAGTTTATAGTTTTTGAGATAATTAACCATTTAAGTATTCGTTTGCATCTATGACCTTGACCTTTGAACCTATGACCTTCATTCATATATCAAAATGATTGTTGTGCAAATGCCTACAATATTCCAATATACATGCCTACACAAAAAGTTTATAGTTTTTGAGATAATTAACCATTTAAGTATTCTTTCTCGTCTATGACCTTGACCTTTGAACCTATGACCTTCATTCATATATCAAAATGATCGTTAGGCCAATACCTACCTTATTCCAATATACATGCCTATACAAAAAGTTTATAGTTTTTGAGATAATTAACCATTTAAGTATTCATTTGCATCTATGACCTTGACCTTTGAACCTATGACCTTCATTCATATATCAAAATGATCGATAGGCCAATACCTACAATATTCTAATATACATGCCTATACAAAAAGTTTATAGTTTCTGAGATAATTAACCATTTAAGTATTAGTTTGCATCTATGACCTTGACCTTTGAACATATGAACTTCATTCATATATCAAAATGATCATTGTGCAAATGCCTACAATATTCTAATATACATGCCTATACAAAAAGTTTATAGTTTTTGAGATAATTAACCATTTAAATATTCGTTTGCAGCTATGACCTTGACCTTTGAACCTATGACCAGGGTTCCCACTCTTTTCTCTTTTAAAAATTCCAGGGCTTTTCCAGGTTTTTTTAAGGTTTTTTCACACTTTTCAAGGACAGGATTTCTTGATATAACCCTAAAACCTAATAGTCTAATTACTTTTAAGATCAACATTAATGATAAGCATTTTATAAAAGTACATGTACTATCTTGTGAATCTGGAACATCATACATGTATACATGTGTAAATCTTGACCGATTCATAATGTTCATTCATTTTACACCAATAAAGAAAATATGACAAGGTATGTGGTTGTATTAACTGCCTGTTTATTTAATATTAATTCTTTTAAGTTACAAATTAAGTCCGTCACTTCATAAACGTCTAATGCCGTTAGCTCTGAAAAATGTCCTTGATGTTGGTATAATACAGAAAGAAATACTAAAGAAGATTCGTCTAAATTCACCAAATCCGATTTTAAACAGACATCATTCAATATTATTGCTTTCGGAAACTTCGTTCCTTTTACAAAGCCAAGCGTTTCTCTTGATATAAAATATTTAACAATATTAATGTTGGACCGCCACATGGTATAAAATCTATGTTACTTTGAAGACATTAAAACCATGACAACATCATATTATTTCTCATCAATTACAAACGCATTGATGACTTGATCGGCACTTATAATTGTTAAAACGAAAAATGAATTGGTCGTTTCCGTGTTTAGCGACTAGGAATTGTCGTGCAAGTAAGAGTTATCTCTCTTTCCCCTTACCAACGTAACGTATCGGCAAAATTCAAGACTTTTTCCCGGATTTTTAATTTTTTTGTGGAATTCAATGGTTTTCCCGACCGGGAATTAATAAATTGAAATTCCCGGGGTTTTCCCGTTTTCAAGGATGCGTGGGAACCCTGTATGACCTTCATTCATATATCAAAATAATCGTAAGGCCAATACCTACAATATTCCAATATACATGCCTATACAAAAAGTTTATAGTTTTTGAGATAATTAACCATTTAAGTATTCGTTCAATTCTATGACCTTGACCTTTGAACCTATGATCTTCATTCATATATCAAAATGATCATAAGGCCAATACCTACAACATTCTAATATACATGCCTATACAAAATGTTTATAGTTTTTGAGATAATTAACCATTTAAGTATTCATTCGCGTCTATGACCTTGACCTTTGAACCTATGACCTTTATTCATATATCAAAATGAACGTTAGGCCAATACCTACAATATTCCAATATACATGCCTATACAAAAAGCTTATAGTTTTTGAGATAATTAACCATTTCAGTACTTGTTTACATCTGTGACCTTGACCTTTGAACCCATGACCTTTATTCATATATCAAAATGACCATTGTGCCATTACCTACAATATTCTGATATACATGCCTATACAAACAAGAGGCCCATGGGCCTTAACGCTCACCTGTGACCTTTGAACCCATGAGCTTCATTCAAATATCAAAATGATAATTCGGCCAATATTCTAATATACATCCCTATACAAAAAGTTTATAGTTTTTGAGATAAATAATCATCTCAGTACTTGTTTGTATCTGTGATCTTGACATTTGAACCCATGCTCTTCATTCATCTATCAAAATGACCACTGTGCCCGTACTAACAATATTCTAATATACATGCCTATACAAAAAGTTAATAGTTTTTAAGATAATTAACCATTTAGGTATTCATTCGCATCTGTGACCTTGACCTTTAAACCCATGAGCTTCATTCATATATCAAAATGATCATTAGGATAATACCTAAATAGTCTAATATACATGCCTATACAAAAAGTTCATAGTTTTTGAGATAAATAATCATTTCAGATCTTGTTCACATCTGTGACCTTGACCTTTGAACCCATAACCTTCATTCATATATCAAAATGGTTGTTAGGCTAATACCTACAATATTCTAATATACATGCATATCCAAAAAGTTAACAGTTTTCAAGATAAATAACCATTCAGGTATTCATTCACATCTGTGACCTTGACCTTTGAACCTATGACCTTCATTCATATATCAAAATGATCGTTAGGATAATACCTAAAATATTCTAATATACATGCATATCCAAAAAGTTAACAGTTTTCAAGATAAATAACCATTCAGGTATTCATTCACATCTGTGACCTTGACCTTTGAACCTATGACCTTCATTCATATATCAAAATGATCGTTAGGATAATACCTAAAATATTCTAATATACATGCATATCCAAAAAGTTAACAGTTTTCAAGATAAATAACCATTCAGGTATTCATTCACATCTGTGACCTTGACCTTTGAACCTATGACCTTCATTCATATATCAAAATGATCGTTAGGATAATACCTAAAATATTCTAATATACATGCCTATACAAAAAGTTAATAGTTTTCAAGATATATTGACAAATACATAATTTTTAGCAATTTCCCCACTCAGCACCTTACCATTTCCCCATTTTGAGCCCCATGGCTACCATTTGTGCAAATCTGAAACTAGATGACCTAAGGATGTTATATATGAAATAAATAAGGTATATGTCTTGTAGATTCAGAGGAGAAGATTTTTAAAGTTTTTCACTATTTCCCCCCTTATGGGGCCCCAAGGGGACATAACTCCTTCATTTGTGCAAATCTGAGAGGGCTTCACCCAGGCATGATGGTTACCAAGTTTCATTAAATTTGGCCCAGTGGTTTTGGAGGAGAAGATTAAAATGTAAAAAGTTTACGCACGACGGACGACGGACGACGGACGACGCACGACGGACGAAGATGGATAGCAATAGCTCATCTGAGCTTTCAGCTCAGGTGAGCTAAAAATTCATAGTTTTGCAGATAATTAACTATTTTGGTATTCTTGGACATCTGTGACCTTGACCTTTGAACCCATGACCCTAATCTATGTATCAAAATGATTGTCATGTCAATACCTACAAATAACTGAAAATCCTACACCATTATCACAAGAAATGCTAAAAAAAATAGCATTTTTATCAAAGGTCAAAAACTGGGACATGACCTTGACCTTCGACCTTGACATCAATTGGAAGAAAATTGCAAGACAAGATCAACAGTGAAAATTCCATACAATTATCTTCAGCCATTATGAAGTTATAACAATAAATGTCTCTTTTAAAAACTTACATAATTTTACGCAAAAAACGCGTAACCTATTTTTCGTTCAATTTTCATGAAAAACACAATTATAGTGTATCTAGGTATCCTGAATCCAAATATCCAATCAAAATTTGCCTGCACCTTTTGGTTTCAGAGAAGAAGATTTTTTTGTCTTTTGGCTATTTATAGTAACGGCAGCCATATTGTTGGGCGTGGTCAAACCCCGAACACAATTTTGAAAGCCTGTTACCCAGGCATAACAATCACCAAGTTTCATCAAATATGGCCCAGTAGTTTTGGAGGAGAAGATTAAAATGTAAAGTTTACGCACGACGGACGACGAACGACGGACGACGGACGACGGACGGTGATAGATAGCAATAGCTCATCTGAGCCTTTTGGCTCAGGTGAGCTAAAAAGGCTGAAATTAAAGATGACCTATATCAACTTTAAAACCTTCAAAATATAGAAATTTCTACATATAATTAACGATAAAATACAAGTATTATTACAGGTAAAATAGAAAAACTCTTTGGTTACAGCGAGACAAAAACCTTTGACCAGCGAATCTAGCCATTTCACCGGTGCTAGATTACCCTGTCTCACCCTGGTTGAGACAGATCACAGGAACAGTCTCCCACATTAATTGGAGTTCTCTGACTTTTAAATTTGATTCTTTGATTCTTTGAAAAAATAAAAAGGGCATTCCGGATGAGACACTATCATTTACAGACACTAATCATTTTATCGTTAAAGCTCATTCTGGACAGGAAAATACTTAACTTCGTTTGAGATTTCTATGTCTTACACTGTTACCAGTGTAAGATTCTATTATTCTCAACCCATGAAAAAAAATATCAACATAAACTTACCTTTCAATGTCATCAACCTCTTCTTCTTTACCTGCATAGGCCTTAAAACTCTGTAAATAAATAAATAAATTTTAGTATCAATCAAAATTAGAGGTGTTATACTTCTTACATATGCAGAAAATTGCAGAAATTTTATAACAATATTATGTTCTAATCTTTTGCTTGTCTTGTGAGGCTAAGGAACCTGTAGTCTATCACTTTGAAAAAATTCAATGCTCATTGAAGAGTTCATAGTGATCAAAATGATGACTTTAGGTAAAATCTTTTAAAAAGTTATGTTCAACAGCAAATGTTCACAAAACCTTGTCTTCAATATATTGTTTTATCTTTACTACTTTCTTTGACTTTTCACCAGTCATTTGGTTAAAGGGGAGCTTGTGGTAGTTCCTACTGACCTAAAATGATTAATGGCTTTCTCTCTGATGACAAGAGGGTGAAGCTAATAATAGCAACACATTGTGTTTGTAAACATTAAGCACATGGGTACACAGACCAATATAAAGGGGTATCCAGATGCAGAGCAAGCAGGCTCCTCCCATTTCCTTTTATACTTCTGCAATTTTACACATCTTCAAAGAACCAGGTCCTGATGATTAGTCAGACCCTTATTTGGTTTACCAAACTACAGTAAAGAACTGTCGGAGGTTTAACACTGAGCTATTGAAAAGGAACCAAGGCTTGGCTGTTTTGCCGAGTGACTCAAATATTGACAGTTACTGGACAAATTCTGTCAAGATATAAATAGCAGCTATCAAGATATAACTAAAATATGGCGGCCAAGATGAGCTGGCAATTACGCATTTAAATTCATCAGCTTAGTAACCACTGCAGTAGCTCAATTTGTAGAGTGCTGGCTCCGTAAGTGAGAGGTCATGGATTTGAACCTGACCGGGTTTGACCCAAGACTTGAAAGTGGGTAGCCACTGTTCTTTCGCCTTTCACTCAGCATTACAAAATGAAAGTTACGGTTCTTTTGAATGGGAATTTAAAATAAACAAGACTTTGTGTTACATTAGTCATGGCACAATTAAGAACCTTGATGTATAATGCCATCAGTGCAATGCATAAGCCAAATTTCAGCAACTTCACCTATAGCTGGCAATGCCTCGATATAAGTGAAATATTCTTGAATGGGACATTAAACACCAACTCTCATCAGCTTAGTGTTAAACTATCAACAGTTATATGGTTCTGGGCCCATCAACTTAGTTTTCACTTTACGTTTGAATTATATTCTTTATCTACTTACGGGTGCTTCATCACCTGGTCCTATAATACAAGCACATATTTTGAGATATCCCCTGGCTCCTGCCATTTGATCAGTGGGCTCACTAAGTAGTAACCATTTATTGATGAGGGCATGACTTGGCTCCAAATATATCATACCAATATCACACTAGATACAAAACAAAATACACAGTCATGTATATAAAACATAGTATAACAGAATTACATAAACATTAAATAAATGTTGTAATAAAGCACAGTACAATTTCTGTACTCATTTCATTTCTCATGGTAAAGTGGATGTCATAAATTTTAAATACAATACTGTAAATTACTTTGAATTTGCCAATATCAATATCACAGTTCTTTTGCAGACCCCTAAACTTTATTTTGCGCACATATAAATTTTTGACCAAAATTCAAGTAAATATTAAAAGTTACGATTAATAGGTAATTATCTTCATTTCCCAAGACATTTTGTCATGTTATATATAAGTTCCACGGTCATAGTCTATTTCCACCACTTTTTGCAATTAGGCTTTCAATTTTTGCAATTCTGGGAATATTTGCATGATATATGAAATAGCAACTGGGAGTCCTTGCAAAATTATGCAATATAAATCTCTTGCAATAAAAAAGTAATCTACAGTTGGGGTTACACCTTAGTTTGATTTCTGTAAAAAGAGAAATTTTCATGCTACTTTTAGTACTTTATCTAGATTTGACAAGCTTATTGTAAGAAATACATGGGAATATTGTTTCTCACATTTACATTTTTACATATAATGAATTAAATGACACACAAACAAGAAGTCATTAGAGACATTCAAGTGTCAATGATATTGCAGTTTACTGATAAATTATCCATATTCTGTCACAACTCAAAAGGAAGGCAATTCAATAAACACACTGAATAACTTTCATTCAAATCCTATCAAGGAAGTTATCATTTACAAATCATTAGGAATGCTGATGACAATGACATCATGATACTGTAGGCCACATAAATAACAGGTATGTAATATAAATATTTAACCAATATTACCTTGAAGGATCCAATAAAAGAGTCTGATCTTAACCTCCTGGAATTGAATACCTGTATGTGCAAAAATGGGAAAAATGTGTATCAGGAATTAAAAACAAGTTAAATTTGTATCCAAGTTCTGTAGAAAATTTGTATAAGTTTTGTATGATTTATGACAATGGGGTTTTGGCAGTCACAAGTGTGGTGTTTCTGTGTCCGTAGTTGGTCTGGGTATGTTTGACATAATTGAATTCTTTCATTCACAATTTTGATTTTACACGTCATATTTAGCTAGCTGGACAGGAGGTGCTTACCCTTCAGGAACACCTGCTAGCTGGACAGGAGGTGATTACCCTTCAGGAACACCTGCTAGCTGGACAGGAGGTGCTTACCCTTCAGGAACACCTGCTAGCTGGACAGGAGGTGCTTACCCTTCAGGAACACCTGCTAGCTGGACAGGAGGTGCTTACCCTTCAGGAACACCTACTAGCTGGACAGGAGGTGCTTACCCTTCAAGCACCCTTCGGGAACATCTGCTAGCTGGACAGGAGGTGATTACGCTTCAGGAACACCTGCTAGCTGGACAGGAGGTGCTTACCCTTCAGGAACACCTGCTAGCTGGACAGGAGGTGCTTACCCTTCGGGAACATCTGCTAGCTGGACAGGGGGTGATTACCCTTCAGGAACACCTGCTAGCTGGACAGGAGGTGATTACCTTTCAGGAACACCTGCTAGCTGGACAGGAGGTGCTTACCCTTCAGGAACACCTGCTAGCTGGACAGTAGGTGATTACCCTTCAGGAACACCTGCTAGCTAGACAGGAGGTGATTACCCTTCAGGAACACCTGCTAGCTAGACAGGAGGTGATTACCCTTCAGGAACACCTGCAGTATCTGGTGGAAATTCATGTGTTTAACTTAATTTGCCAGTTTTTAAAGTTTTACTTTTGGGATTGTGATTTGAACATGGCTTGGTATTTTGTGTTTGATGACTATACTCTTCTGGATTTTGTACAGGCCAACAAACATCATCAAACTAGAACTCACATCACTACTGATGTAAAATATCATAGAACCTTTATTTGTTAATGCAATGGCTTCAGCAGTATTACTTTACTATAATGAAAAGTGAAGAAACTAGTGAAGCAAAACACTCTTCTTGCTGTAACACGTACAACTTAAAATTTAAACAAATAGAACTCAGGATGCAGGTGGTCATAAATGCAATGTATGCAAATTCTTACCTGAAATTCGATGATTTCATCAAATAATTCTGCTGGTGACATATGATAATTGAAGAAAAATGATTCATTCCAATAAGGACTATTTGTTGATTTTTTAACTCTTGTTTGTTTTGTTTGGTTGTAACAAGTAACCTTGGCAACAGGTTGTATATTAGCACCTTGTAACTGACGAGCTTCTATAATTTTGATCCGAATCTAAAATTTAAAACAAAAAGCATTAAAATGGATATCTATTCTTTCTGTCTAAAACATGACAAAAATCTTAAGTATTTTAAAAGAGTCAAAATAATAGCTGGGTATGAAGCAAAATTATAAAACAGATTAGAACCACCTCAAATGAGAGAAAGGAATCTACTGAAACAAAATGAGGTCAGTGGCAACTGTGCAAGCAGCATTATCTTATGTTCCACAAATCTGAAAACTTTGTTCACAAGTATGAAAACTTTATTCAAAGGGAGATAACTGTGTTAGACTTATGTGAATTTTTTAGTGTATGTTAACTATTTGACCTTTTGACCTCAATATTCTAAATATTTATCTAAAATTAAAAGGATAGGTCATCTGGTACTTAAAACAAGACTTGTATGATATAAAGCCAGTCTTATAAAATATCAACTGACCCATTAACAGTTTACAGCAGTATTAGCCTTGTGGGGTGAATTTATAATCTTTACATTGTTTTAAAGAAGAAAATGTTACTTTTATATAAACTGTTTGATGTTCATAACATACTGTCTAAATTAATATAAGGTATTTCATAAAAATAATACAGACAATGCTTGTTGTGCATTTTCCCATTCATCATTTAAATAGAGTAGTGTAATGGATCTTTATGCCCCAAGTCAAGATTCTCTTATTTATATAGAGGTACAGTCAACCCTGAAAATAAAGGTCACCCAAGGTAACCAGTAAAATTGGGCATTTATGGGCAAATGGCCTTTATATACAGGTTCAAATAATATGAATAAAGAACAATTGAGATAGAATTCCACTGGCCTTTATAAGCAGGTGGTCCCTATATAGAGGTGACATTCAAGGCAGGTTGGACTGTAGTCAGTTCAGAGATTGTGGAAGAAACTGGAGTGCCAAGAGAAAACCAATGACATTTGGCAAGCGAAATGACAAACTTTCTCAAACTAGAGCCTGTCCCAAGTGAGGTAAGCAACTAGATAGTGGGAGGTGCTGTGATTCGTAAGAACACACTTTAGACTACTTTACTTGGTCATTGAGCCCCCCCCCCCGAAAAAATAGAAGTTAAATTAATGAACCATGAACATATTTCCTGATGATCTACACAAAATAACAAATAACAGCATGATTGAGTGAATAAAGTTGACACCCCTTTTTGCAAATTGCAATTTGGTAGTTGGTGATTAGTGTTGACTTAAAATTTAAAATTAGAAGCATCAATGTTCCGTGTGTTTTTGTAACTATACAACATGTCATTAACATAGCTTGGTGGGTAAAACTGTATCATGTACAAACTACTGTACAACAAGTGATATGCCGCAGAGCTTCATCATGAAAATCCATGGCTTAGAACCAAAACAAATTACAATATAACATCTTAATTTCAATGTATTGATCTAAAAATATACATTGGGAATTTAAAGTTAAATAATTTATACACAATTCTACACTATGTTGTAGAAACAGTAAATATTTAATGTTCTTTGTCATGAACCATAATGCCTGAAGAAGAACGAGCTATAACACTCAAACAATACTCTGGGATACAGGTAACACCACTGGGTGATTCAGAAAAGATGGCAAATTGTTTATTTTTAATTTTTTAATTTTAATTAGATTGTAAATGTGTTTGGAGAAATTTGAAAGCCCAAAAAATCAATTATTAATATATTGTGGAAGTTATTTTAATTGACAGTACATGCACAATAACTGATAAATATAAAAAACAATTAAATAATATTAAAAATTTGTCCTTAAATGTCAACATATTTATCTCAAGAGTGGTAACACATGCTTGTTCTGATTACAATAAAATGTTAAAATGAGTACAATATTATAATGTAAACATGTACATTTGTCAATTTTTAATTAAAAATACATGTGTGATTGCTTCATTGGACAATTTCTGTTGTAAAAAAAACAAGAGGCCCATGGGCCTTATACGCTCACCTGATAACTAATGGCTAGCTGATAGATTTAAAGAAAACATAAATACTAAACCCCAATGAATTTTTTCTTTACATCAAAATGATCATTGCATCAATACCTACAACATTCTAATATACATGCCTATACAAAACTTTTATAGTTTTCAAGATAATTAACCATTTCAGTATTGTTTTCGCATCTGTGACCTTGACCTTTGAACCCATGACCTTTTTCTATACGTCAAAATGATCATTGTATCAATACCTACAACATTCTAATATACATGCCTATACAAAAAGTTTATAGTTTTCGAGATAATTAACCATTTCGGTATTGATTCGCATCTGTGACCTTGACCTTTGAACCCATGACCTTTTTCTATACATCAAAATGATTGTTGTATCAATACCTACAACATTCTAATATACATGCCTATACAAAAAGTTTATAGTTTTCGAGATAATTAACCATTTCGGTATTGTCTCGCATCTGTGACCTTGACCTTTGAACCCATGACCTTTTTCTATACATCAAAATGATCGTTGTATCAATACCTACAACATTCTAATATACATGCCTATACAAAAAGTTTATAGTTTTCGAGATAATTAAACATTTCCGTATTGTTTCGCATCTGTGACCTTGACCTTTGAACCCATGACCTCTTTCTGTACATCAAAATGATCGTTGTATCAATACCTACAGCATTCTAATATACATGCCTTTACAAAAAGTTTATAGTTTTCGAGATAATTAAACATTTCTGTATTGTTTCGCATCTGTGACCTTGACCTTTGAACCCATGACCTTTTTCTATATATCAAAATGATTGTTGTATCAATACCTACAACATTCTAATATAAATGCCTATACAAAAAGTTTATAGTTTTCGAGATAATAATTATAATCAGAGGTAAAAAAAATTAGGTCACGACCTTCACAATTGACCTTGACCTCAATTTGAAGATACTAACAAGAAGATGTCAAAACTGAAAACCCCATGTCATTATCTGGCCAAATAGTCAAGTTATAACAATTTGAAGCTATTTTACGATTTTTTCAAAATTAAACGCAAAAACGCGTAACCTATTTTTTGTCCGAATTTCACAAAATGAACAAACTATAGGCTAAAGACCCTAGAGAAGCCAAATATCACATCAGATTTTTTCTCTAATCAATACTTTCGGAGAAGAAGATTTTTTAAGATTTTTGCACCCCTAGGTCACCTTGACCTAGTTATGGTAGCCATGGCAACACCACGAACAAATTTGAATTGCACCGACCAAGACATGCATCTGACCAAGTCTCGTTGAAATCTGCCCAGTGGTTCGTGAGAAGAAGATGAAAATGTGAAAAGTTTACGACGACGACAACGACGACGACGACGACGACGACGACGACGACAGACAACGGACAAATTGTGATCAGAAAAGCTCACTTGAGCCTTTGGCTCAGGTGAGCTAAAAAAAAAAAAAATCCATGCGGCAACTCTATAAATTTCATTCATGACTTTGTTTTGGATATTTCATATTTTCCCAAATTTGCATAATAGAAGACAGATATTTGCAACTGACTATCAGACAACAGCCAACACTACAAAGAACAAGAACAGAAAAGCCAAACAACACAAGGCAGAAAAAGAAAACACACATTGGGATAAATGATTTTAAAACTGTTAAAAAGGATTGCATTAGTTTCCTTGCTCTATGATTTTTTCTGGTGAACAGAAGCCACATGACTTGCTAAAGACAGGGCAATCTATGAAATGCAGCACAATTAAGGTTGAGGGCATGCCCATTTAAATTGTAAATCTTCAACCTTAAGTACCTGCCCCCCCCCCCCCCCCCTATTAATCTATTAACCCATCTCTATTAATTGGTTAATATGAATGATGCTTTTTCCTCCAAAAGTCAAGAATACTTTACTCATATTAAGTGAGTTAGTTATGGTATGGTGGAGGAAACCAGAGTACCTGTAGAAAAACAACTTATATTAAGCCAGTCAGTACTGGTATGGTGGAGGAAACCAGAGTACCCGTAGAAAAACAACTTATATTAAGCCAGTCAGTACTGGTATCATGGCAGAAACTAGAGTACCTGTAGAAAAACAACTTATATTAAGTCAGTCAGTACTGGTATCATGGCAGAAACTAGAGTACCTGTAGAAAAACAACTTATATTAAGTCAGTCAGTACTGGTATCATGGCAGAAACTAGAGTACCTGTAGAAAAACAACTTATATTAAGCCAGTCAGTACTGGTATCATGGCAGAAACTAGAGAACTTAAGAAAACCTCCAACCTTCAGCTTGCAAATTCACAAACATTATATGTATCAATCAAATACTGTAACACTTTCTATAATATTTAATTAGGGTAATTAGTCCCTAGATAACATAAATTTGTATTAACAATGAGCAGTTGGTTGATTAAATAATTTACAGATAATTAACTATGTGTGATATATTGGGTTGTAATTACCCTATATAATATGTGAATTATAATTAACGGAACTTCATGTTATCATGTTACTGCTTATTAAATATATGGATGGCCATGTTCATTCTGTGGCATTATAATGTCATACCAGTAATGTTAACAAAACATGGTGTAGAGCATGTGAAATATGGTCATATGCATGAAAACAAGAGGATCATGAAAGCCATGAGTGTTCACTTTAGATTAATTCACAATTAGTTTTGCTAATGACCTACTTTTTATGAAAGAAGACCAATATAAACATGTGGTTTAGATTAATATGTCAGGAAGATAATTCTGGGCAAGTAAAGATGATAATTGACGGATCGCCGACCACGCCCGCAATATTCAGACAAAGGCCTGGCAAACTTGAATTACACACAAAAAGAATTTTCATTTGCTCCCTGTTCCTATTTCCTTTAGATTGAGAGGAATGACATACCGGTACTTTCCTATTGTGATTTGCATATATGTTTGATGTTAGAAACAACATGTCATTGCCATAACAACATACTTTAATGTGCAGTGGAAAATATCCCTGAATTTAATTATTGAAAAATAAATTTAAGAAGGAACCGAAAATCGTTTGAATATTTTTAATGAAAATATAACAATGAAATTGTTTTGAATTATGCTATATGAATGCTTCATGTTTGAACAACAAATGGAAAATTAAAATAATATGCATTATTGAGTTTGTGATCATGCAAAGGTGTGCTATTTTTATTGGCTCTTTTGACAGTTCATAATTCATTACTGTATTGTACACCATGAAACCTGCCTAATAAGGAAGGTTTTGTATAAAGGGCACCTGTTTCTAAGTGACTAAGGTCTGGAGACTGGAGTGGAGTAAAATTGAGTAATGATGTATAAATCCCAGTCAAGAATATTTAGCTTAAATCAAGACATCGCCATGCTTACAGTGACATGGGACCTCGTTTATTTTAAGTTCCCATCCAAAAGAACCCTCACTTTCATTTCTCAATGCCGAGTGCTTAACAAAAGAAGTCACTACCCACTTTGTGGGTTTAAACCCTAGCTTCCCACTTATGGAGCAAGCACTCTACCAGCTGAGCTACCACAATGATTGGCTGGAGACTGGAGAACAATATGTTAATTGTAACTATAAACAAGAAACACATGTGTATAAATGATTTTTTTTTGTTCTTTGAGGGTCTTTTAACAGAAGGTGGTATTTATATTGAACTTAAATGCAATTTCAAAGCATTTCAATTGTTAAGTAATGTTCAGCTTACAAAACAACATGGTCCAGCAGTATATAAAACTCACTTTACATATTGTACAGATGAGCTAAACTTGAAGACAAGAACAGCAGGTTGGCTAAGTGATGACTTAACAGAGCAGTGTCTCCCACTGTTTACAATTATTGATGTTTGTTAAATAACAATTTGTACTATAGGTATTTATTTTTATGTTGCTTTCTATTTATTAATTGAAATAAACAATGTCCCATCTGTTTCACCTACTGGTAATAGTTATAAACAAAAAAATGCATCTAACTTCTAGAATAGAATAGATGGACTATATATAGCATTATACAGTATGCAGCATGTAGTTCATACAAATGAATGATCTAATTTATATTAATCCAAAGCAACGCATATAAAAACAAACCTCCCTTACTCCACTTATTTGAAGGATTCGTGACCTTATTCTAAAATACTGAGTATTTGGAAAAAGAAGCCAAAGTCCTAGGTAGCTAAAATACTTTAAATATTTAACTATGTAACTTTTTTTAAAAACATCTGTTGCCTTACTCATTTCACACGGGATTTTTTTTACCTAATTCTGTATGAACGGCACATAGTAGGAATTGGTATGTTTTTTAACTAGTAAAATTGATCATTTTATAAATTTCTCTGAACTGGACAGTCTGGGTCATGAATAAAATTTCTGTAACCAACAAAGTGAAAAGATTTTTTAGGGCCTCAAAGGAAAATTAGGGGCGTAACCCACCCTTTTTGGGTCATTTGAGTCTTGAGGTCCTTGTTTGACAAACAGCTATATTCATTAAATGCCTTAAAACAATTTACCTGGAAATCAGTGGGCTTTGTGGACAAATTTTCTAGTAATTTCCGTCTTCCTATTCTCCGTTTTTTCTTTCTCTTGCGTGGTACAACTTGACCTGTTGTTGGATCTATCTGGGGAGGACCAGCCTCCTCAACTTCCTCTTCTCCACCCTCTTCATCACCTTCATCACCCAGAAGATTATCAACACTTCCTGCAACTGTGTACAGAGAAAGAGATGAAAATAAAATAAAAGCATGAAGCTACTGATAAAGGGATCTCATGAATCAAAGTACTGAAAGAACTGAAAGTATATACTGTATAAATTTACTGTTTATTACTATTTGAGATTTTCAAGGTTGCCAATCAACAATTTAGTATCCTTATCTGATATCATCAGGAAAAAGACTTTCATACCAGAACTGTGAAAGCTCATACTTAATGATACTTCTTATTTTATACTATTTCTACAGTTTAATGTGCTCAAACCCTAATTGAAAATGAATAAAGAACACATTTCAGTTTGCCGTCTCACTTACCTATTGAAGTAAGTTAACTGGACAAGGGAAGGCTTAACTGTTTGTAAAATGTATATTTATCGAGTTGGTTTGAATGTAATAAAATAAGATCTGCTATAATAGTAACTTCTGTATTAAGTCAGCAACAAAATTTGCTAAAGTACAGCCAAACCTGCATTAAAGACCATCTCTATATAGAGGGCACCTGTACTTAAACTGGCCAATAAAATCTTGTCCTTTTTGCTCAAGAAATATACCAAGTAAAAATAATTGTTTGAATGCCAGATTTTGAAATAAATTTAAATTGTTATCATGTTTATTTTGTATTTCAAAAACATGTACCCTGTTTTCAAGACTAAAACAGGATGACAGTACAGTTTTAGTTTGAACACTTATGTTAATATCTGTCACTTACCACTTCCTGCGGCAGGTGTTGTACCTCCTCCTCCTCCGGCGGCAGCCTGCATAGCACCAGCGGGTGGGTTGTATGAAACTTTCAAGTTTATTTTGGTCTGGAAAATATCAAAAGATTAGGATAAAAAAATCAAGAAATAAAGCCACACAAACCTGATTGTTTGAATACTGAACTTCAAATAAAAGGCATCAAGTTAAATTATGTTTACCATGTATTCCCTGTAAGTTTTTTTTTGGTCCTGCAAATATCAAATGAGACTTTCAAGTGAAATACTTTGTTGCATATAACTATAAATGTACAAAACTTAAAGGTTAAGGTCAGGAAGTAAATATTTTAAAAACAAGAAAAAGCACTTGTTACAAGTAATATTTGTGCAAATTAGAATTGTCATAAACGGACAACCCTCAAATCCCTTTATTCCCAATACCTACAATCTTTGTGACCTTGACCTTCATGATATCATCTTAATTCAGGTTTAACTGTTTATGTTTGGTTTCAAAAAATTTTGAGAAGTTTTTAAAATTTCAAAATTAAGTCATGTTTATTCAGCAAGGATAAAAATATCTTTACATGAATACATGTATACTTACCGGTAAAGGTCTATTGTTGGCATCATTTAAATTCAAATTAACTTGTTCTGACTGCGGACCTCCTCGTAGCAAATTTCTGAGTGGTACCCTTCCAGTTCCGAGAAGTCTGAAAATTCAAAATACAGAATCAAGTCACATTTGTTCAGCAAGAATTAAATTTTTAAGAAGATAAAAGTTAATGGAGACTATAATGATATAGACTTATGGAAACTGGAAAATGAAAATACCAGCTGACATTTCCTTGTTTAAACAGAAATTGACAACAATTGATTTTTTTATACCTACAGGTAATGTAAAGTCAGTACAACTGTTCCTGCTCAAAAAAACAATTAATAATTTTTTGCTATACAATCATTAATTTTTTTTAGAGTGTCCAGGTTCTTACTTGGGTTCATTTCCGATGAAAAAATGTGTTGTTACTTTTTGATGCAATTTTGCAGTTACTTTTTAGCCTACACTTATTAAAACATTATGAAAAAACATGACTCGTGTAAAAGGATAATCATATCCTTAAGAAGTGTATTTTAACATAGTTTGTTCTACCAGTATATTATCATGTTTTGTATGCTTCTAAAGCGCTAAAAATGCTACACATTCCCATTTTTCAGTTCTAAACAAACAGAGACAGCAACTGTATACATAAATAGAATAACTACAGATCTCAGGTTGCAGTCCCAGTCCAATGGGGATTGCCACCATACCAAGCAATCCTTGTCTCTTAATACTTCTGAGGAAGAATAAGGAAATTTATAGGAAGTTATCAAAGCAACATTGTTTTAAATGGAAAATTCCAACTTGTGTCAATGTTTCCAATGGAAATAATTTGTATGCTTGTAAACCATATTTTACTACTTATAGCTGCTGCAAAAACACTATTGTGGTTTTAAAAAATAATTCATTCTCATTCCAATTCTGCATTTTTTCCTCACTCATTACACAAAGATTTTAAAACATTTTGCCAAATCCCTGGCATTAAAAAGTAAAAGTTTTGTGTTTTTCCATACCATTTTGACAACAAAGTTAGTTTAAAATTCTTACCTGTTCAATGTAAAATTGAAAACTGATCAGTTATATACATGTATAATATTTATTGTCAAATGGTTTGTGTGTAATTCTATCTGATCACATCTGCATTAACATTATCAATAGAAACTTATTTATTGAAACAATAAAAAAAAACCAAAAAACTGATATGTGATGGCGGTAGATTAAAACAAGCATATGAGTCAGATGAAGTTAGCTACCCCCTACCTTCCCTGCACAATCAATAATAATAATGTGGTTGGTTGTTTTACATCAAATCAGTATTTTTCAGATTTTCACAAGTTGTAATTTTTTGTAATCTCATAGATTAAACTACACACAAGTCCACGTGATTCTTGAGTTTTGACCTGCTCTGTGCTATTATGTGTTAAAGTTTTGTAATGTTCTACAACACTTGCCCACAATGTTGCAGTATAACAACACAAAAAATCAGTCAAGAGTCAACCAGTTGAGGCTAATGACATGGAAAATATAAGCTCAAAATAGCAGTGCAGTCAGTGATTTTGACACATTTCTTTTAAACATAGCACTGTCGTGCTGTTGTACAGCGTAGTTGGGAAAATTGTGTTGTGGCAAGACAGAATATAACAGAAAATTCGGGGGGAGGGGGGGGGTGTGTCGATCTATGCATAGTCCGACGGATGGTTTTTTTTTTTTTTGGAAAAAGAAACAATGTACCAAACCATGTATTGCTGAATTAAATGGTAGAAAATAATAATTTCATCTATATATGAAAAAGACAATCGGTAATTAAAATTTAAAAAAGTTGTACCCGATTGTTTTGTCATGTCGGATAGAGAGAAAGTAGAGTTTTGCAGATCCTACCGTCGCTATGAGGGGGTACATTCTAGCGGTTGTATGTAACTGGATCATTTGCTGTTAGTCTGGGTTTTAATTAACTGCTGATTATCACTCACAATATTCCCGTTTCATGTTAATGGTGAAGTATGTACAGTTGTTTTACCAGTTCCGAATTTATACTACCGAATAATCTAAAATTTCAATCCCGTTCAATTAAAGGAATCGCAAAATAACTTTCTAAATTTGCTTCTACTTGAATGTATGGGCATTAATTGAACTTCAACCGCTTCCTAAATGTATGTGCAGGACAGGTAGACAGATTGTTGGTGACCTAGTTTAACGATGTAAACAAATCGTGATCACGGAGATGCTTTTTTCAAGAAAACATACTACCACGTGTTTTTGAGGACAGGTGTCGATATTTTGGAATCAGTAAACATTTGTATTATTACACCACATAAATTTTATTTCCTCTGCTTGTGGATGACGTCTGCAGCAGCACTTATATGAAACCCTGTTCGGAACTGGTAAAACGACTGTATTTAAAATTTGCCCACAACACTGTACGAATTATCTCCCTTTCACGAAAGTAAAATCTAATCGATAAACATTTTAAAATATGACGCAATTGCCTCAACATCAAAATACGTTATCATAACCTTCAAAATAAATTTAAATTTCCGTAGATTTCACGAAGAACTAATTAAACAACCTGCCGTTGCTGTTCATTTCATAAAAAGTTATGATTTTACATCGTAGGACGCAAACTTCTCGAACTACTTTTTATTGTAAACATGAGATCAATTCGCCAAATTGCAGAAATTATTAGATGCATCCCGTCGCAATATTTCACTAGATTCCGAAATGTATTCCAAAAATTTATTCCAAATGTGCATATGTAACCAAATGCATTACCTGTCTCAGAATACATATTTCACGATAAAACAGATATACTTCTTTCACGCTCATTTACCAGGCGCACTATTTCCAGGTGTACTCATATCTTATAATTTCATAGCAAAGAAGCTCGATATCTTTGAAGAAAGTGATAGCAAAGTACACGTTCATTTTGTTCACGCTGTACAAAAACTACCTCCTGTCTTTTAAAATTGGAAAATTTGAAGTTCTGAAATACAGCAAACTGCATTAGGACATACTTCCAATAGCTAAAAGAAATCAAATTGTTACAACATCTAACATTTTGTAAGGACAACTAGATTTATTTTGCTAGCATATCAAGGTTATTTTTGGGAATTTTAATGGACAAATTGGCAAATTTTACTCATTTTTCCCCAAGGGAAACTACCTTTATTTGGTAGTAATATTAGGCAAACAAAATCACTGACATTATGCACTTAGGAGACATTATGTATTATATCAATGTAACACTGTCCTTCTTTTTACTGTACAAATGTACATGCAAGCAGTCATTGTATAGTGGTGTTTGTGAACCACTTTGCCTCTGATTTTTTCCTGCTCTGCACATCTCTATATCACGAACATTTACAGCAAGTTTCAATAAAATCTCTTATATTATTTAAGAGTTAAGAAGCAAAATGTAATCTTGAACTTTTACCCAGACCTCCATGCACTGCACTGCGCTCTGCACATATTTTCATATTGAAAACATTTGTTTCAAGTTTGATTAAAATCATTTATTTTGTTTAATACTTATGAAGCAAACATGAAAATGCTAATTTTACTTTTCTGCATTGACCTTGACCTTTGAACTGCAACTCCATGCATTGTGGTATGAATATCGTCTGAAGATGATTAACATTCAAACGTTAAGTTTTCTCAGAAATCCTGACAAAGTTCAAGTAATGGAGTTGACAGGATAATGTTTATGTATGTAGATGCAGCAACATCATAAACATCTGCATATATATATGGCGGTGATTTTGTTTCCCTAAAGTTATATCGAATAAATGTACCATAGTTTCCCCTGGGAAAGTATGATTAAAATTTTCCAATTTGATCACTAAAATTCCCCAAAACAGTTATACACTAGCAAATAACATCTAGCCCTTACCCACAAAATGTTAGATATATTGTATTAAACAATATAAAATCTTTGCAATGAGGATCTTAAGCTATTGCAAGAATATCATAATGCAGTTTACAGTATTTCAGATCTTCATATTTTCCTAATTTTAAAGGCAGAAGGTAGTTTTTGAAAAATGTAACAAAATCACTGTATGGGCCATTCTCTTTTGTCCTTACCCATGGTCAACCCCATGACAGTGAGACACCTTGAGTTTGCAGGCTAGCTAACATCTCAAGTTGTCAAACTAGAGAACTAACTAACTCTTTATCAACAGAACATGTGTTTCATGTTTTACACAACATTTCTGAATTAATATACACTCATATGCATAAATCTAATTAAACTAGAGCTTTGGTTAAATAACCAAAACCAATCAGTTATGTAAATATGAATAAAACTAATTATTAACAACACACAAATATTCCAAAATTGTTTCTTAATGCATTTAAACGAGAGGTAACGAGTTTGGAAGTTGTCATATAAATGTATCATTAATTCTAGACCAATCAACAAAATAATTGTCCTTTATTATATGGTCATATAAAAAATAAAAACATTGTATATGTGTTAATTAGACAATTAACCAATATATACAGTTTATCTGAATGCCACATCAGATAACCCTCACTATTAACGGCACTACTGTGACATTCAATACATATAAGCACATGCTCTGCACTCCATTTTCAATGTATTCTACTTAGTTTTGTCTGATCATTGGACTTCTCAGAATCAAGGAATACATGCCAGCAACTACTTTATATAAAGTAGTAATTCTATGAATTTGGTACAAAAACAGTTCCCAGACCAATTGTCTGATCATGATTCTAGAATCTCTTTCAATCTTTATCATACAAATGTTTGTACAAAAAGGAAATTTCATATAAACTTTTGCAACAAAGCTCATGAGACCTATTTGATAAGTTTCTGCAGTCTGCAAGCAACATTTGATAATTTTCTGCAACTAAGTTCAAAGGGCCCATAACAACACCTTACTTTCCCTTAGATTGAGTATACAATTATCTAGCATCTATAGAAGATCTCACCTGTTACGACCAACTCTTTCCCAATCTTTAACAGTGATAACCAATTCATCTGAACTAGCTAATGGTACTCCTTTCAACTCAAACTCAAAACTCTGTAAAAATACACAAATAACAATATTGTAAATTGTACAAATTACATCTGAGGTTAATAATTTAATAGATTGGTTGTTTTTATTGATCACCAATCTCATTGATTGATTAATTGATTGATGAATTAACAACTGATTGCTTCAAAGATTAATTAAATATAACATTAATGGAGACATCTGACACATGGTGGATTCTAAAACAAGATTTAAGAATTGTGCATATTCAAGGCTTTTTTTTACCTTACATGCAAAAATTTTTTTATGAAATGAGTTCATTTTCATTCTGGTAATCAATTGATTAAAAGCTCTGCAACTTAATTTGGCTATAATCAGTCATCTAATTAATTCTCTCATCATTTATGCGAGATGCATCCAAGTCAAATGTGTGGCATTAATTTATCAAGTAAGTAAATGTGTCAGGGATGAAGATTAACAGGGGCCCAGTAGCCATTGGCTACTAAAAAGTTGGAAGAGTGCTCACTCTGTAAGTGAGAGGTTGATTCGAACCCCAACTGGGTCTGATCC
The DNA here is from genome assembly GCA_021292105.1 of Anadara kagoshimensis. NCBI lineage: Eukaryota > Metazoa > Mollusca > Bivalvia > Arcoida > Arcidae > Anadara > Anadara kagoshimensis. The sequence goes on from CM037857.1 coordinate 40,101,643, forward strand.
AAGACTTGAAAGTGGATAGTGACTGTTCTTTTGCCAAGCACTCTGCATTAAGAAATGAAACGGTTCTTTCGGATGGGAACTTTAAATAAATGAGATCCCATGTCACGGTATGCTTGGCTTGATTAAGAAACTGCTGCATAATGCATAAGTGCAACGCACAGGCAAAATTTTTGCATCTTCATCTTTAGCTGGCATGTCTCGATATAAGTAAAATATTCTTGACTGGGACATTAACACCATTACTTAACTCTCAACTCAATAACAGTGTGATAAAATGTATATACATGTAGTGATCTTCTGCTTAATAGAAATGCATATAAATTGCATTGTAAGATTTGAATTTGCAGTCAACATGATTTACAAATCAGTTGTTTTAAAAATTTCAATCAACATACATATCATGCTGCATGTTGTTTGAATAGCCATGCTTAACATCTGTGTTTGTCTTATTTGTCTTAAGTTATGTCAAATGACAAAGTATTACAGAGATTGTCCTGTGTTGGAAGAACTTTGGACAAGATGTTGCTGATTACAACCAATCAATGATATGTTACACCGAGTCATTCTGATACGTGTATTTTGAAATTGCAATCAATTTTAACAATGCAGAGCAAACACGCAACAAACTAAAACAAGACACATTGATGTTGATTTTTTCCAGCCATACATGTAGGCCTGACTTTATCAAAATCTTATATAATATTTCATAGAATCATGAGTGCAATGGATTATGTAACTTTATTAGAATACAGTTGGGATAACGTAACTTCCGTGTTTTATTAGAATACAGTTGACTTTGTGCAGTCAATGAGATTTCACTTTACAATAAAAGCAACTTCCCTATTATAAAGCATATATCAGTATTAAACAGGAAGTCTGGAAGATAAACAGTCTTACTCTGATGCCTGGTATGTTAAATACGTGATATTATCATCACATGTAACAATTAAACTAAATCTTAAATCTTCATTAACTTAAACATGTATCTAGAAACCCAATACACGACTGTGCATATTATAGATATAAAAAAAGATTTCCTCATCCTGCCTTATAACACACAACTGACATATCGCTGACCACGCCCACAATGTTCCGACACTGGCTGCCATCATCGTACAAAAGCAGCGTCACGGCAACTAATGACGTACTAGTGTCAGTGACGTCATTAAATGGCGCTATTCAGGCTGAGTTGTCGTTCTTTTTGCGTGTAAATCAAGCATCCGGCCATTTGACGGAACATTGTGGGAGTGGTCGGCGATACGTCAATTGGTAGCAGCCTTAAAACATGTACTTAATTGGCAACAGCCAATGCAACCAAGAACACAACACAATAAAATTAAAGAAAGAAACAGGCAAGCAAGACATGAAAAGAAAATATATACATATATCTAGACCACTGGTTATAAAACTCCTGACAGGCACTGGAGTTAATGTCCAGTGGTGTGGCAGTATATTGTATCACTTCACTGGAGGGCCCCAAACATATTTTACAAGCAGTGGTGCACAAATATGAATAAATAGCGGGCATTATTTATTTATTATCTGATTCGTTATTAAGTTTCTAATCTTATCCATGCATGTGTTTGTTGAGGTCCTAGCTATTAAACCATAGTGAGATCCTGACCTCTTTTAACTGGAAGGTTTTATATTTGGTACGGTGATGATCTCTTAAAAATCTGTCATTTGCAAAGTTTTTGGTGCTAGACTGTGCAGCAATGAAATCCTGAACCAAGCTTGCATGCATTACATAAAATCTTGAACCTCTATAAACTGGAAGGCTTATGGTGTCTGTATATTTGAATACGTGTTTTGGGTTGTATTATACTTGTATATCCACCGACTTGTCTTGTAACACTAACAACAGCGTTATTACAATCATAACACAGTGCATCAAATCAAAAAATGTTGAAAAAGTCTTAAAAATATGACACCATTAAATGTGTTAAGTGTTAAGAAATTAAATGCTTTTAGTCTAGTTGATTTAAACTGAATTGATATTTAGGAATATAGTACTGGTACTTCCAAAAGTATGTGGCAAGTAACTTTTTTGCTTCGGCTACTAAACATGTAAAGTTAACTAGCCAGCAGGCCGGTAAAAATAATATCAATTGTAGAGCCCTGGTTAAGGTTATTTTGTAAAAAAAAAACAAAATGGGTGAAATCTGGCAGTATAATATACCGGTATAACAATATCCGGACGAGCAACTTAAAACCTGACAAGGTACCGGTAAGTATACACTTGATCAGATTATGTGTACAGTGGATTACACATGTTTATTTTTACCCCATCTTACATAAATGATGTGTAAATTATGTGTTATATAATTATATCATTGATAAATTACTCATCAGTCAAATATAAATAAAATATTATCATCCATTACAGATAATTATACTACGACTAATGTGTACACCAGTACATATAGCGACCCGGTGATGTCATCAAGACCCCGAGGGACATACTCATTATCCAACTATCATTAATTTTTACACTCCTACATAATTTTTGTCAATGAATTTGCATAAACATAAACCAAAAGTCATCAGAATTTGTATAATTACTGGCTCAAAATATCTTTATTGAGAAAAAAACACTCAAATTCTCTTGATGAGGTTAAGGAGATGTGCTTGTCATTTTTTGTAAATAATTGTACATTTTAAATGAAAATGATTTTTATCATATTAAAAGATTTTACACAAGGTGACAAGTATTAATAGAAAAACTACCTTTCCCTGTTGTAAAGTTTTTCATATTTTTTTTAAAAAAGGTATATTTATAATGCAGCTATTACTGAATTGTTTAAATATTGAATTACAGCAACACCCACACATTTTAACAACATCTCATTGTTAAAAAGGTTGAGTAATTTTCTATATTATATTACAATAAATGTACTTTACTAAACTTATAAAACTGTCATTATTATGTAATGAACATATTGTACTGATCCTGCTAACAACAATGATATACATCATTCTTATGTGGACAATCTCACCAAATATGTCACCCAGCTGAGCATTTCTGGAAGTTGCAAAACCAAAATAATTTCAACAAAGAAAGGTAAATATTGAATGAAAATACAGTATCAATCACTATGGTAGCTCAGTTGGTAAAGTGATCACTTTGTATGCGAGAGGTAGATGTTTAAACCCTGGGAAAGTCTGATCAATAGAGAGTGACTGTTCTTTCGCCAAGGACTCAACATTTAGAAATGAAAGTCAGGGGGTCCTCTGGAAGAGACCTTAAAAAACGATGCCCCATGGCATGCTTAAGTACATTTTTGTACATTGCCCAGAGTGCACTGCAAAGATAAAAAATTCTGTCACTTCACCTATAGCTGGTGACATCTCAATATAAGTAAAATATTCATAACTGGGACATAAAACCCCATTCAACCCATATCTATTCTATAAAACATGACTAGGATTTACATTGATATCTTTTATCGTTTGACTTTTTATTACGAATATTCATATAGGAGGGTTCACCCAATACCTGGGTAGCATTAGGGTTCACTGTTGATACATTTACACATTGCCCATGATTAGTGTTCACATCATATAGTTGAAATATACATGCATGTAATCCCTTTAACTCAAATTTACTCGTCCATAATGAATATATAAATCAAAGGTCAAGCAGACAGGTTAATGTTGTTTGCCTATACACATAAGAACACTTATAGTGTTTGAACAAAACTAGACTATTATATTAACATGTGAAAGTTAAAAGTGCTTAACAAACAATGTTATTACACTTATAACTAACAAGTACAGAGATCTCATCATAAAGAGACCATCATGCAGTCAATGAACAGACCACCATCAGATGTACTGGTTATAAAGACTCTATATCATATGTAATTTCTGTGTATTTTTTTAAAATTCAGATTTTTTAAAATATCTTTACTACACCCACATTTATTATTGAGCACTTAAATGAAGTTAAGAAATGAAAATCCTTAATCCTTTAAAGTCAAATAAACTGTCAAGCTTTCTTGTATCAATGTACCAATCTCACTAAAAATCAAGAAATGGAGTAATGGTTCTTAACACACACCCCTAATCAAGATTCTTTCACTTATATCAAAGTGGTTAGTTCTGGGATGGTGGAGGAAACTGGAGTGCCCAGAGCAAACTAAACTGTCTAGCTTCTTTGTCCCCATGTTTAGATATTTCAGTAAAAATCAAGGAGTGGAGTGTTTAATGCCCCAGTCAAGATTCTTACACTTATATTGAGGTGGTTACTTCTGGGATGGCTGAGGAAACTGGAGTGTCCCAGATAAAACCAATAACCTTTAGAAAGCAAACTGACATAATTTTTATCAATAGAATCTGCCTGAGTAGGATTCAAACCTAAGCAGATGCTTTAGACCAATTTGATTTTTAAATAATATGGTTCTTGTGAAAAATTGGGGTATCAAGCAAAATTGTGGGGTGAAACAAAAGCATTAGGAGCCCAGATTCACAAATTTGATTTTGAGAGGTTAGATACAAACAAACACTGATTTCTTCAGACAATGTATTGGTTTGAGTGCCAACTGATTTGTATCATTAAGAAATACAGCAAGCCCTACTGTAATAATATCAAAAGTGATTCAACATGGCCATGTGCAAAGTGATTCAACATGACCTTCTTTAACTACACACTGTATACATTTCTTCCTTCTTGTGAGGCTGTTGGAGTCTGCACTAATTGGTCATTATTTCCTTATCAATTTGAGCTAAGTAAAGTGAATATTTAACTTATATCAAGATGTTACCAGTAAGGACTAGCTTATGGTTTTACACTGGTATTTACCATGGGTATAGGACAATAATTATGATAACACATATTCTTTATTGTGAAAAGACACAATCTTAATTGTGCTAGCTGGAGCTTCCATTGCCAGGGCCCTGCATGGTTCTAAGTCTTTTGGCAAGGTAAATTATTTCCCCCTTGTGTAACTTCCAGCCTGTTGACTGAAATGGAATGGAGTAATGAGTGTTTAACACTCAGTCATAATTCTTTCACTTAAAAACAATTGTCTCAATTCTGGGATGGTGGGGTAGACCAGAGTACCTCTGGAGAAAATTACAGACTTTTTGCAAACAAGCCACACAAGGGATTCAAAAAGAGGTAGTGAAAAGCACTGTGATCTAGCTGTAAGTATCCGTGTCAGGCCACTGGACCACCAAGCCCCCTTCTATCCTGTATATGGTTACATGACCAATCAGACTGCATTAGTTTGTCATAGTGCAAGGCATTTAATCTAACATTGTTTCATTTCATTTAGCTGAAAAATCAATCAGTATCAGTGGGCCCATGCTGTAATCCTAGATGTTAAAGTCTTGCAATGGGCTGGTGACCAGGATACGCCTACAGGCTTAAGACACCAGTGTGTGCCTATAATGAAGACATATATTTTACAATATATCCATATAGCTGTATGTACTTTCATTATAACATAAATATTTATGTAAGTGTTTTATGATTCTTCAGATAACTTAACAGTATCATGTAATATAAGTACATGTTTATGTCTTAATTTTAACAAGATCAAGTATATATTTTTCTACTATGATTTTAAGCCAAATATTATTTTTACTATATATATATATTAAATTCTAGAAGACTTATATCAGTACACAGGTATACCTGTCATATCTGCATGTATATATTATATCTATATAGTGAATAACTGGTCAGGTAAGAAAAATTTCAAGGTCACATTCCAGCCCTCTACTTATTACAGCTGACTGGTATATCAACAGAACAGACAGTTGATCATGTAATAGTTGTAATATGTGGTCAGAAACTCATCATAAATGTCAGAAAACACAGTCAAAACAGTCATAGATAGTACAACTATACAATCCAACCTGCCTTGAGGCCACCTCTATATAAGGGCCACCTGCTTATAAACACCAGTAGAATTGTATCCAAACTGTTCTTTATTCATTTTATTTGAACCTGTATATAAAGGTCACTTGCCCATAAAGGTTCCCTTGGGTGGCCTTTATGGACAGGTTTGACTGTATATTAGAACCTAATATTGGAGACATACTAAATTATCAATAGGTTAGAGACCTCAGGACAACTCTTTAAAAAGATGATTTTTTGCAAACTTATACTTACAAAATGTACAATTGCAATATCTTTGCTTCAATAAAGTATTTGACATCAACTATACTTTGCAACTTCATAGAGACATTGCTCTACGTGCTGACGTCAGATGTCATCGTTGATTGACAGGAGACAACCCATTTTTATGAAAAGGTGCACCAACAGTGCATTCCAAAATTGTTTTCAAATTAACATGGAAAATGTGAGACGGTAATAAAATTAGTTTTCATAAAAGAAATAAGGTAATTTTCTAATGTCCTTATGAACTTGCAAAGTATAATGGGCCATCTCAAATTTTTGCATAAAAGGCCCATTATACCCAGTACTTTGCAAGTTCATAAAGACATCTGAGAATTATCTTATTTCTTAAAACAAGGGGCCTTGGTGGATAAGTGGCCTAAAGCATCCACTTATAGATCACATTTTTTTGTTTTATCAACAATAATTAAGGATTAATATACAGTCAAATCTGTCTACAAAGGACATCCAGAGGAACCAGTAAAATTGATCTTGATAGACAGGTGGCCTTATATACAGGCTCTAATAAGCTGCATAAAGAGCAATTGGGCTAAAATTACACTGGCCTCTAAAAACAGATGTCCCTCATATAGAGGTGATCTTGAAGGCAGGTTTGACTTATTTGTCAATCAAACACTCTTAACACCAAAAGCTGGAGCTAAATGCCAGTATTGATGTCCAAGCAACCTGTCCTTCTGTACTTCATGCTAACAAGCAGTCAATTGCATCTATATTGAATTTATTTCTAAATAAGCAATTTTCCAGCCAATCATAATAAAAACTCTTTAAGAATTTAATATAAAAATATATTTGACCTATTAGTTATTGCCTATAGCTGATCACAAAAGTACTGATACCATCATTTATTAGGTATGACCTCAGTATCGTGGTACCGGTACTTAATTAAATATGACATGTCCAGTATTCAATTTTAATAAACGTACCGGTAGATGCTGGCATATACATAAACCTCTGTGTGACCTAGGACTTCCCAGACATGGTCTTGTATCAAGGTAATGAAGCACTACTGTCATGGATGTCATTTGTCCTGTATATAGTGAAATTCCCGCAAAGCAGGCATATAGACACAATTAGGAAAAAAAGAAATATTTAAGGGATATAACTCTATAAATAGGGGGCCAAGGCACATAAGTTGTATACCCTGGACATGGCTGACATGTTGGATATATTATATGATACTGCTACCTAAAATACGTTCTAAATACAGTTTGAACAAGAAAAAGTAACGAACGGGCCACAACCATGTATATACAGAGTTTTGACCCCTGGTAATGTTAGATGACTTTAATAATGTATATGGCATAGGTACCGGTATACTAGGTATGAAATACCTTGAGTCAAGACATAAAATGATGAAAGGAAGGACAAAATGACCTACAGATGGGCAGGCTATATATATCCCTCCCCTTTCACTTTTGATGCTAAAATTACTTTGTAGTTGTATTCCAAAGTTAAATTGGAAACAAGAACTGATGACCTGTATTAGCAATGGGACTGATCCTTAAGTCTGGTGCCCCCTCCCCATTCCAGCAAAATGTCCCTTCCTGTCCTGTCCCGTCCCTTGAGCTAACACTTTAAACATAAGAAATGACAAATACAACATGCATCATTGTCTTTGATAAAAAATAATCATTATTACAGCTTACAAGATTATAAAACTGATATAATGTTCAACTGGTAAAATGACGCACCCACCAGACATTACCTTAACAGATAAATTAATTGTATACCTGTCACAGGTGTGTCAGTTAAAAATCATTAAACTTTAATATACAGTTATAATAAACAACTCACACATACCTACACAATATATAGAAAACCACATGTATTATATTACTGAAAATTTTTATTCTCAAAGATCCCATGGGATACAAACTCAATCAAGTAATCAGTATTACCTCAGTGGATGGGCAATCTAAAGTACCTGTTTACATCAGCATTCAAATCTCACTCAGATTCTTATGAATGGAAGTTTGTCATTCCACTTGTAAAAAGTGTTTTTTTTTGGACATTCTAGTTTCCTCTATGAATCCAGACCCCCCCCCCCCCCCTCTCAATATTAGTGACAGAATCTTGACTTTAAACTTAAAATGCTGTTACTCCACTCCAATTAATTGTTCTGTGTGCAAGAGGAAAGTTTAAACAAAATGTAGCTTGGGTCCAATTTGGGATTGAAACCTATCTAAACTGAAGTTATAAAAATGTATCATTATGTGTAGAAACATTTCAAAAATTAATTATAATCTGTGAAAAAATAAGCTTTTCAGTGGTATAGATATCTACATTGTAATTTTAATTTGTATATAGAGACCACCTGTTTCAATATAACTGTCAGGGAAATTTGATTGATTTTCTTCTTTAATTTTGATATTTTAACCAACATATAAAGGGCACATGCTCATAGAGGTCATTTTTACAAATTTTTGACAGGAATATTTCATTTACATGAAGATTTCACCAGCTATAGGTCAAGTGGCAGAATTTTTTACCTTAGTCATGCATTCAAGGTAATGTGCAAGGAGGGTTCTTCTACGTGTCATGCCTTCCGTGACATGGGCATCAGTTTTTAAGGTCTTTTCCATGTAGGAACATGTGACTTTCATTTAGAACTAAATGCTGAGTGCTTGGTGAAAGAACAGTCACTACCCATTTCCTTGTCTTGGTCAGACCCAGACAAGGGTTCGAATCCACAATTTCCCACATACAAAGTGAGCCCTTTACTACTGGCAGGTTTCAAAACATAATGTATATATAAAATATGGTGACATCAAATTACCAGTATGCATGGTCCCCATCCTGTAATAAATGAGATAAGATGGACTGGTAGCTCTATTTTATGTAATTTTATGAATCAGTTAGGTTTTGACATTTTAATAGGGAAAATTCAAGTAACAACAACTAGATTAGCACTCATATCTGTCAACTGTGTATTGTAATAAGATCAATATGTTAAAACACATTGTTATAATCATTTATTTCTGCATGTCATACATAACCTCTCATTGTAAAATAACATCAGTAATTGTTATAACTCTCCATGGAATCAAACATATATATATAACATGAAAGGTCAACTAAGCATGGAAATATAAAGGCATATTACTGTTAGTTTTCTGAAAGCCACCATCAAAGATGTAACCGAGTTACTAACAAAAAGTAATTTCCATTAAATGCATACTAAATTATGAATGTTTAGATGAAATAAAATTATTACAGGTGCACAAGAGAGGCAACTCAAATTTATTATTTTACCTATTGAATAATTCCTTTCATGATTAATAAGAACTAATATAGTTTTAATTAGTGTTTTGAAAACTGAAACTTGAACCAAAAATGCAAAAAGGAAAATAAATTTAAAATTGGAAGAGGGAAAACCAAATTTATGTAATAAATGATGTGTATTTGTTAGGGGTAAAGTAACGCCAAATGTTGCATTTAATAAGGAAGTAAAGATACTTTCACCTATGTGATATATTGAGGTTGAGGAAACCAGAGTTACCAGAGAAAAACACTTACTTCACTAAGCATGTCAACAAACAGTAGGGTATACGGTATACCTGAATGGTGTATATCTAAAAGTATGAGGTTCCAACCAAGGAGGTTACAAATCTATCCTAATATGAGAAGTAAAATTGTTGCTTATTGTCATGTGAGGGGTAGAGCTGTTGCCAAAAACGTGAAAAGTAGAGCTGTTGCCTATAATGTGAAAAAAACTGATATAGTTGTTAGGTAAGATTGATTGATTGAATGGGATCTTACACTTCAGTCAAGAACATTTCACTTATATCAAGACTTCACCAGCAATAGGTAAGGTGGTAGAAATTTTGACATTTTAATGCACTCAGGTCAATGTAAAGAGAAGTTTTTAATGTGTCAAACTTCATCTGTTTTTAAAACTCTTCTAAAGAACGTCGTGACTTTCATTTCTAATTGCCAAGTGCTTTGCAAAAACTCTTCCAACTGACCTACAATACGGTAGTGGTAATGTGAGGGATAGAGTTGTTGCCTATAAAAGGTAATGACCGTAAAATTATTGACTATTGTGTCAGGGTAGAGCTCTTGTTTATCATGTGAAAAGTAGAGCTGTTGTGAGGGTCCTGGCTCCACAACTGATTCTCAATGTGACCCTACAGGGATAAAGCTATAAGCCTTTACTATTTTGAGCTAAGGGCAATATGAATCCAGCTCACTTCATGTAAGAAATTTTAACAGTAATAAATAACTCAAATGTGTAAATATTTAGGGGCCAAGCCAGATTTTTCCGAGCCATGGGCTACTGGGTCCCTGCTAATCCTAATCCCTGCCCTACATTTTTTTCACTTTTCTGATATACATGCAGTACTAAAATATGTTTTCACAACTGTAAGATAAGTGCAGAATGAAACATCTGTGTTATGTGGTTTCTTATTTCATTAATAATTGATCACTGATATAGGTCATGTAAATACAGTACTGATAACACCTGAGTATAACTAGTATAAAGCCTAGTGAAATACTATATGACAGTACATTGTAATGACAATGACATAGTAGTAATAAATATCCACTATTAGTATTAAAAATGTAGTACATGTAGTATTTTAATAAACCAATCAGGTCAACCTGATAATTAATTTGAATGTCCGTAGAACATTAATTGTATTAAATGAAATCAATACATTTTCCATCAGAATTAGGTTGTATATCTGCTATTTCAACTTTTAACAAATCCAATACAACCCACATATAGCTTATGTACAATTTCCATCTGTTTTATAGGAATGAATTGGTTCATGTAAAAATGAATGTGGACAAAATTAGGTTTTTTCTGTCCATGGTCTGTACATTTTTGATCATTTAAAAATGACACTGAGGGCAAAACCAAATTTAACCCCAATCATTAAAGAGACACCTCAAGTAATACCATCCCTTATGGCTTATCTAGAACTATATCAAAAGAAACACTTTCCAATGTCCTTAAAAAGTTGATTTTTTTTTTTTTTTTTTACTAAATTGCTAAAAAATATAATTTAAAAATAAATATTAAATATAATTATAATAATAAATAATATAATGCTAATTATATTGATTGATTGACTGAATGGAGTTTTACGCCCCAGTCAAGAATATTTCACTTATATTGAGATGTCTCCAGCTATAGCTATGTAAAGTGGTAGAAATATTTACCTTTACAGTGTGTTAAGGGTAATGTACAGGGAGGGTTGTTTAAAATGCCACGCCTGCTGTGACATAAGTCATTGTTTTTAGGTCTTTTCCGAAAGACCTGATTTTCAATTTCTAAATGCTTGGCAAAAGGACAGACACTACCTATTACCTATGATTGGAACCCATGACTTCCCACATAGCAAGCACTCTACCAACTGAGCTACTCGTAGAGGTTCATAAAATAATTATTGAATTAAATTATTGGGAAATATAATGCTAATTTCAGAAATGTGTTTTATACTCATTGTATTTGACTTTTTTAAAATAAATTTGAAATGATGAACATTATTATCTAAACATTCTTTCTGAATGATATGGTATTTTTCTGATATTATGTCATGTTAACCTGGTTAGGCCTTTAACTGGTTGTTACACTTCACAATCAATTAATCAATCAATCATGAACTAAATAAATCTAGCATGCATGTGCATTTAATAAATAGATATTAAAATATACTATTTCATGTCTATGACCTGACAAAAAATGCATTTATGAAGTTGACGTTTTGGCGGAAGTGAAAACATACCTCGTTCCATACAGGATTTAACTCTGATTTTATCACTTGCGTCTTCTTCGTGATACCTGTAATTAGAACACAAATTTTAATTTACAAATAACCCAAAATGTGCAAATAAAATTAATGTAGCTAACTCCACAAAAGCGTCCAACATTCTATCTTAACCACACACTTTTCATACATCATCGCACAGGCCGGGACGAGGAAAAACTTTCATTGAGGAACATACCTTGAAATTCAATCGTGGCATACGGGTCACTTTCGCCAAATTTCTCCACATTTGGAACATTATTGGCTCCAATAACAACCACCTGTAATGCCATGTTGACTTTTCTGTGTGTTTTTATCACTTATCCATACTTGAAATAGTTCTTTTCGATGTTGCACTTACACCTACACAACAACATACAGGGTCACACCCAACCTTCTGAACTCAAAATAATCCGGAAGGAAAACATAACATCCACCTATAAAAACACACGAGGCATTCCTTAGCAGTGCACTGTGGAAAAATTCATAGCCGACGGGGAATAACTCGCACAATATTTATTTACCAATGGGGCAACTTTAACCATCACACACTTGTCAAATTCTTTATGTTGAACAGGTGAAATTTATTTGGAAAGTTGTATATTGGTAACTCTTCTCCACCCATGAAATGTTTAATTTGGAAATTTTGACTTTTAATGCTATGAAAACCTCCGGAAATTTTGACAGTTTACATTCACTGAAATAAAATTTAGAATATTACACTAAAATTATTGAACCAATTTTTATGAAATTTTCACTGTCGCAATAAAATTTAATAGAACATCATTTTCATAATAAAAACATTTTAGCCCATTGTGCACATTCTCTTTAAAAAACATCGTGAAAGTTGAACTTGACACGGTTGAAACTTGAATCTAAAAAGTCAAATATCCAGAATAGTTTCAAGTTGTTAAGTTAAAAGTTTTTGAATTTTTAGATTATTGACTAAAATTTTTAAAATATCAAAGGAATTACCAAGCCTCCGATGATCCGTTGACTAAGGGTAACTCTGGGGCACGAAAAATGTGTCGCCTGCACTTCCGCGCTCGCACTGGATTTTCAAGTTACATTATTTGCATTATGGCTTTTCTCGCAAATATGTATAAAAATCATTCCTTAACTAAGATTTTTTTCCATAACTTAAATCTGACAAATTTGAAATCTTAATAATTTTATTAATTTATGAGGTTTTCAGGGATTTAAGATGTAATTTTAAAGATCACTTCTGGCTTATAAAATTTACATTAGATCTGACGAAAATGTTCCTTCAAAGCATCGAAAATAGATTATATAAAATGACTAAATTTCAGTTAATAAAAAAATATGGAATGATTGTGAAACTGAAGCCTGGTATTATTTGAGATGTGTAAAGAGAGCGCTTAGTCACTGACTGGCGCATAAAGTCCTGTAGTGCCGCTTTGAACCAGCCAATGTCGTCTAGTGTGACGATCTTGTCTGGTAACTAATTCCAGTCCTCTACAGTTTTTACAAATAGTGCGGAGTTTTGAAGTTGTTGTTTATTGGCTAATGTATTTTTTATGGGATTAGTAGTTTTGAAATCTTAAAAGTTTTTTGGTGTGATTTTTTAAATGAAATTTTAAACACTTATCGGGCATGCCATATTGAATATTTCTAAAAAATTCTTCAGAATTTTATTATTTTCAGAGTGAATTTTAGGTTTAGGTAGAATGTTTTGAAATATTTTGAATGCATACATGTGTGCTGTAAAACATCCTAAACAGCGATTGATTGAATGAAGTTCCACATCCAAGCCAAGAATAATCGCGGCGTCACCAACTATAGATGAATTTGCACAAATGTGCAGAGAGGGTTCTTTTAGGTACCATGCTTGACGTTATACAGGGCATATGTTTTTAATGTCTCTTAAAAGGTCCAGGTGACTATCATTTCTAAGCGCCGAGTGTTTTGCTCCAAAGATTCGCTCGGTAACGCAACCAAAACATGAATTTTCAAATTTAAACACTATTATGGTATGAGTAAGTGAAGCAGTTGCCAGCTAAATTCATTGGAAAAAAAGCTTGATAAAACTGGCATAGACGGATTTGCCGAAGTCCATTTGCCGTTACATTCATGCAAAGTCCGTCCAAACTCGACAAGCGATCCCATATTGAATATATTTGTAATATTTGTCGTTTCATACGCTAGTTATGTTGTATTGTTTTTATATAAATTATAAGTCGCCCATGATCCGGTGAAAAAGTAAACAGCAAGTCTATTTCCATATTAGGATAGTTGTAACGAAAAAAGCGTGAGCCGGCGTGATTATAAACATACGACAACACGCTAATATCATGGGCGTGATCTTGCTTGTTTTGGTTATTGAGTGGAGTAGAGTAGTAGTATTGTACATCATAGTCAATATTCTTTCACTTATATCGAGACGGTCAGTTCCTGGATGATGAAGAAACTGTAGAAAGCCACCTACCTTACCCAAGAGAGCTGACAAACTTTATAACACTAGGATCTGTAACTAGTGCGATTAGAACCTTGGTGATAAGAGACACAGTGATATGCGAGCTGGTGCTTTAGACCACTGATGCTCACTTTTGGTTATTGACAAGAGATCTAATGCTCACTTTTGGTTATAGACAAGTGGTCTAATGCTAACTTTTGGTTATTGACAAGTGGCCTAATGCTCACTTTTGGTTATTGACGAGTGGCCTAATGCTCACTTTTGGTTATTGACAAGTGGCCTAATGCTCACTTTTGGTTATTGACAAGTGGCCTAATGCTCACTTTTGGTTATTGACAAGTGGCCTAATGCTCACTTTTGGTTATTGACAAGTGGCCTAATGCTCACTTTTGGTTATTGACAAGAAGTATCATATTATCCTATGATTTATTAATGAGTTTATTCGACACACGTTTTTTATTTAAATTCCCATAACTAAGATATAAAACACCCAATCTGTGGCAGTAGCTGTGGAATTAATAAAACATGGAAACAAATGCAACATTTAATGTATTCTTAACACTTTAACATTTTATATAGACAACAAGAGGCCCAATAGGGCCTGTACCGCTCACCTGGGCCGTTTATAGCACAAAAACACAATAAATACTACATTTAAGGAGCAATAACTCTGATGTGGATATTTAGATATTTTTGAAACTCGCATCTGTGACCTTGACTTTCGAACCAATGACCATAATCTATATATTAAAATGATCATTGCATCAATACCAACAATATTCTAATATACATGCCTATACAAAAAGTTCATAGTTTTCGAGATAATGAACATTTTTGGTATTGTTTTGCAACCGTGACCTTGACCTTTTGACCCATGACCTTTTTCTATACATCAAAATGATCGTTGTTTCAATACCTACAACATTCTAATATACATGCCTATACAAAAAGTTCATAGTTTTCAAGATAAAGAACCATTTCAGTATTCTTTCCCATCTGTGACCTTGACCTTTGAACCAATGACCTTAATCTATATATCAAAATGAACGTTACATCAATACTAACAATATTCCAATATACATGCCTATACAAAAAGTTTATAGTTTTCAAGATAATGAACCATTTTGGTATTGATTTGCTACTGTGACCTTGACCTTTAGACCCATGACCTTTTTCTATACATCAAAATTATCGTTGTATCAATACCTGCAACATTCTAATATACATGCCTATACAAAAAGTTCATAGTTTTCAAGATAATGAACCATTTAAGTATTCTTTCGCATCTGTGACCTTGACCTTTAAACCAATGACCTTAATCTATATATCAAAATGAACGTTACATCAGTACTTACAATATTCCAATATACATGCCTATACAAAAAGTTTATAGTTTTCAAGATAATGAACCATTTTGGTATTGATTTGCTACTGTGACCTCGACCTTTGGACCCATGACCTTTTTCTATACATCAAAATGATCGTTGTATCAATACCTACAACATTCTCATATAAATTCTTATACAAAAAGTTCATAGTTTTCAAGATAATGAACCATTTAAGTTTTCTTTCACATCTGTGACCTTGACCTTTAAACCAATGACCTTAATCTATATATCAAATGATCGTTACATCAAAACCAACAACATTTCAATATACATGCCTATACAAAAAGTTTATAGTTTTCGAGATAATTAACGATTTTGGTATTGTTTTGCTACTGTGACCTTGACCTTTGGACCCATGACCTTTTTCTATACATCAAAATGATCGTTGTATCTATACCTACAACATTCTAGTATACATGCCTATACAAAAAGTTTATAGTTTTCGAGATAATGAACCATTTTAGTATTCTTTCGCATCTGTGACCTTGACCTTTGAACCAATGACCTTAATCTATATATCAAAATGATCATTACATCAATACCAACAATATTCCAGTATACATGCCCATACAAAAAGTTTATAGTTTTCGAGATAATAAATAATATTAGAAAAGTAAAAAATTAGGTCATGACCTTCATAATTGACCTTGACACCATTTTGAAGGTAATTACAAGAATATGTCAAAACTGAAAACCCCATGTCATTATCTGGTCATATAGTCAAGTTATAACAATTTAAAAATATTTTACGATTTTTTCAAAATTAAACGCAAAAACGCGTAACCTATTTTTAAACCAAATTTCATGAAATGAACAAACTTAAAGGTTAAGACTATGTAGAATCCAAATATCACATCAGTTTTTGCCTCCAATGAGTGGTTCAACAGAAGAAGATTTTCTTAGGTTTTGTCTATTTTTAGTAACAGCGGCCATCTTGGATATTCGATTGCCATGATTTGAACAAACTATAGTTAGACTCTGTCAAGGACCTTCCATGGCAAATTTGGTTTCAGTTGGCCCAGTAGTTTCGGAGGAGAAGATTAAAGTTTACTGACGCACACACGGACGGACGCACGCACACACACACGGACGCACGCCTCGCCATGCCATAAGCTCACATGGCCTTTGGCCAGGTGAGCTAAAAAACATTGACCTGTTTGCTTGACCCTTAATATAAATATTTATTATGAACCAGTACATTATGTATAGGGACCACACCTACTTATTTTGTCTACATCATACAAACACTAATCATATGTGGTGTGTATATATCATAATTAACTGCTAGCCCTTACACTATCTATGTCTTAGATGGATCCTTCTAAATAAATATTCTTAAAGAAAGGTCAAGTGGACAGGTCAATGTTCTTTGCCATTAATAAACATCATTTGTTGGTTAAACAGGCCACAACTTTGACAATCATCATCATTATTCTGATTTTCAATAATGATTTATCATTAAATTGAACCTAATTTCAGATCTCGACTTCCCATATCATTTGTACTCTCCACTAAAGTTTTAAGTTTGACAGAAAAAGCCTAAAAATGGCAAAATAAAGACATTTTATGGAAGGGCAGTTAAGACCTCTATGATATTTTTTAAATTATTCATGCCCATGAATATAATTATAGAAAACAAATGACTAATCCATGGGAATGGATTACAATTGAATTATAATCAGAGTTATAACTGTTTCAGGGAATTGGAATAACCCACCACTGAGAAAACAGAGGCAAATTTTTTTTTTTGGTATTTCTTGTTTTGGCCCATATAGTTTCTAACAGTCAAAAATAAGAAACTGAACAAATCTGAATTGCACCATAGTCTGAATCGACTTGAGGAGGTGTATATTTATCTTCTACAGTCTAGTTAACTGGTGGTCCGGTTGCGCACGTTTTATAACACATAGGATCAAACTTGATGGGATGATTCTTCCAGAACTTTAATTTGCTTTTAGAACTATTTATAGAGTCCACATTTACCATATCGACACTTAGAGTAATCCAGTGGTTTGTAATCCTGTTACTAAACATATTTTGACATTTTTTCAGGTGTATTAATTTTTTGAACAGTTATGGCCTCTTGTTTGCCCAATAGTGATTTATACTATAAAGTTGTGATGGTTTACTGTTTCATGATACTTCTTACCAAGTTTCATTGAAATCAGTGCAGTAGGTTCAGAGAAGAAGTCGATAATATGTGTTAATGGCATGCACACACACCATATACGGTACATGCTGCGCTATGCCAAAAGCTCACATGACCTTTGGTCAGGTGGACTAATAAGAAACAAACACTATTGATTCATTGAAAAATTTGTATTCTTTACATGAATTTCATCAATTTTTACAAAACATATATTATAAATGCATTTTAAATTTAATCTGAAAAATAATGTAATCGAGATTGAACAGTGATAGTCTTGAAAACATGACACAAATAAATAGAGATATTTGCATCATATTTTTATAAAACATTTTATTTACAATTGTCTCAAGTAGTCCACTTTTAGCAACCACCAGACACACATGTACATATGCAGATGTCATCTGACTGTAAACAAAACAGGCCAAATCCTATATCCCCTCCAAACTTTTTGAGAGGGGATTATAACATCAATGCTTTTATGTTTGTGCTAAGCATGATACATTTAATACTTGGAGGTTGTTGACTTGTTGTATATGGATACATCACCAGGTGACACATGTCATAGTGGCATACATTTGGAGGTTGTTGTTTATGGATACATCACCAGGTGACACCTGTCACAGTGACCTACACTTGGAGGTTGTTGTTTATGGATACATCACCAGGTGACAAATGTCATAGTGACATACACTTGGAGGTTGCTGTATATAGATCACCAGGTGACACGTCATGGTGATGGACACTTGGAGGTCGTTGTATATAGATACATCACCAGTTGACACATGTCATAGTGACCTACATTTGGAGGTTGCTGTATATAGGTACATCACCAGGTAACACATGTCACAGTGACCTACATTTGGAGGTTGCTGTATATAGATACATCACCAGTTGACACATGTCATAGTGACATACACTTGGAGGTTGCTGTATATAGATACATCACCAGGTGACATGTCATGGTGATGGACACTTGGAGATCGTTGTATATAGATACATCACCAGTGAACCTGTCACAGTGACTACATTTGGAGGTTGCTGTATATAGATACATCACCAGGTGACACATGTAGTGACATACCTTGGATGTTGTGTATATAGATACATCACCAGGTGACACGTCATGGTGATGGACACTTGGAGGTCGTTGTATATAGATACATCACCAGGTGACACCTGTCATTGTAACATACACTTGGAGGTTGCTGTATATGGATACATCATCAGGTGACACATGTCATTGTGACATACATTTGGAGGTCGTTGTATATAGATACATCACCAGGTGACACATGTCATAGTGACATACACTTGGAGGTTGCTGTATATAGATACATCACCAGGTGACACGTCATGGTGATGGACACTTGGAGGTCGTTGTATATAGATACATCACCAGTTGACACATGTCATAGTGACATACACTTGGAGGTTGTTGTTTATGGATACATCACCAGGTGACACATGTCATAGTGACATATACTTGGAGATTGCTGTATATGGATACATCACCAGGTGACACATGTCATGATGACGGACACTTGGAGGTCGTTGTATATAGATACATCACCAGGTGACACATGTCATAGTGACATACACTTGGAGGTTGTTGTATATAGATACATCACCAGGTGACACCTGTCATTGTAACATACACTTGGAGGTTGCTGTATATGGATATATGGATACATCATCAGGTGACACATGTCATTGTGACATACATTTGGAGGTCGTTGTATATGGATACATCATCAGGTGACACCTGTGATTGTGACATACATTTGGAGGTTGTTGTATATAGATACATCACCAGGTGACACCTGTCATTGTGACATACATTTGGAGGTTGTTGTATATGGATACATCATCAGGTGACACCTGTCATTGTGACATACATTTGGAGGTCGTTGTATATGGATACATCATCAGGTGACACCTGTGATTGTGACATACATATGGAGGTCGTTGTATATAGATACATCACCAGGTGACACCTGTCATTGTGACATACATAGCATTATTCAGATAATCAGGATTCATCAGCATCATAAATTATATGATTATAACAAAAAGCACATAATAATCATAATATGAAATTGCTTAACAATACTCTTCACAAAGGATAACTTAATATTACATATAAAAAACTACAAAAACCACGCGCATAAATTATCATACAAATAAAACAAGTCATGAAAACAGTAGACCCTTGCCCCATGGACCCTAAAATATTGATTTAGTCCTATAAAATAGTGTCTGTAGGCCATGGGACATGACCTCGACCTTTGACCTTGACATCTATTGGAAGAAAATAGCAAGACACGATCAACAGTGAAAACTCCATACAATTATCTTCAGCTGTTATCGATTTATAACAATTAATGTCTCATTTTAAAAATTACATAATTTTACGCAAAAAACGCATAACCTATTTTTCGCCCAATTTTCATGAAAAATAAAATTTTAATGTTCCCAGGTATCCTGAATCCAAATATTTAATCAAAATTTGCCTGCACCTTTTTGTTTCAGAGAAGAAGATTTTTTGTCTTTTGGCTATTTTTAGTAATGGTGGCCATCTTGTTGGGCGTGGCTAAACCCTGAACAAAATTTTGAAAGCTTGTTACCCAGGCATGATATTCATCAAATTTCATCAAATTTTGCTCAGTGGTTTTGGAGGAGAAGATTTTTGAAAAATTGTTAACGGGCGACATACGACGACGGACGCCAAGTGACGGTCCAGGTGAGCTAAAAAAATTAAGATCAAAATTTACAAAGTTAAACCAATGAGCTGGTGAAGTATAAATCACAGGTCAGGGACATATATCCACAAGTTTTTTAAAAAAAAGTTTGAAATTCATTTCTACTTCGCAGGACACTTTCCGTTTCTAATACTCCAGATCTTATCGTTCAATTTATATATATGTGTACAACAGTCTCCATCCAATTTTTTCCTTTCCTCCTCAGTCAGCTCTGCTTTGGGATACCAACTGAGTATGTGACCTACAAATAAATGTAAAATATAAATGTTATAGTAATCCAATTCTGTGACAACAAGAAGCATCTTACGGTGATAGTTGTACAAATCTATTAAATTTATTTGATACAAACTATAAAGATATCAGGCACACTAATAATTTTATATGATCTGAAATTGTTAATATCTTTATACCCCCACTGCAAACTAGTTTGAGGGGGTATATAGGAATCACGATGTCTGTATGTCCATGTAAAATAGTGTCTGGGTCATATCTCATAGCTGCTTTGGATGACTGTCAAGAAACTTTACATGAATAATCTATATGGTATGTCATGACCTTGAACTAATGTCATATCAGAAAGGTCAAGGTAGTGGGATAACATTAAACCCTTGTAGATGGGGTGAGGGTGGGGGTATTTGGCTCTCTAGAAACAGTTCTAGTTTGTTTAGGTTACAGTTTTTTGGTTGTTTCTAAAATTTTCACATCTCTGCAAGTACATTACAATTTAATGAGTCGTACGATTCCAATTGTTTTCCAGAGTATACAAAACAAATATTTCTCATAAACATGTACATCTTACAGAATAATTAAACAGTCACAATAATCTTACTCTGTATGGCACATCTAGGGTCCATGGGTGCTGTAACATCCTTATAGCCATAGACTGACATTTTGTAACATGGGTTCTGTTACATCCTTATAGCCATAGACTGACATTTATGGGTGCTGTTACATCCTTATAGCCATAGACTGACATTTATGGGTGCTGTTACATCCTTATAGCCATAGACTGACATTTTGTAACACAGGTTCTGTTACATCCTTATAGCCATAGACTGACATTTATGGGTGCTGTTACATCCTTATAGCCATAGACTGACATTTATGGGTGCTGTTACATCCTTATAGCCATAGACTGACATTTATGGGTGCTGTTACATCCTTATAGCCATAGACTGACATTTTGTAACATGGGTTCTGTTACATCCTTATAGCCATAGACTGACATTTATGGGTGCTGTTACATCCTTATAGCCATAGACTGACATTTTGTAACATGGGTTCTGTTACATCCTTATAGCCATAGACTGACATTTATGGGTGCTGTTACATCCTTATAGCCATAGACTGACATTTATGGGTGCTGTTACATCCTTATAGCCATAGACTGACATTTATGGGTGCTGTTACATCCTTATAGCCATAGACTGACATTTATGGGTGCTGTTACATCCTTATAGCCATAGACTGACATTTATGGGTGCTGTTACATCCTTATAGCCATAGACTGACATTTATGGGTGCTGTTACATCCTTATAGCCATAGACTGACATTTATGGGTGCTGTTACATCCTTATAGCCATAGACTGACATTTTGTAACTGTCTTCTTTTGTTTTAATAAATTCTAATTAATTAAGGGCCAACTTCTCAGCAGTGTTACAAAAATTTTTACATCTCTGCACATTGACTTTGCGTGTTTTCATGTCATACATGGGTTCTCCAACAAAAGTTAAATCTGCAAAATCAAAAAAATGCATATTATTTTGGGGATATTTTACTGAAAATATAAGTTAAGTTTTTGCACATTAACAATAATACATTATTACAGTTTAAACATCAAACATGTATATTTTACTATTGGAATGTCAATGGAAAAAGAAGGATTTATTAATCAATGTAAGAAAGCAATAAAAAAAAACAGCACCATAAACTAAGATTTTGCAGTGCAAACCTCATGCAGGCAACATAAACAGCTATATTGTGAACCATACTTCATTCATTGACATGATTGTGAATGCAAGTCTTGGGTCAGACCTGGTCGGGGTTGGTATATAAGATGAGATTATAACAATTTTTCATGTTTACATTGTTGGTACAAAGAATCCAATATTACAATGTATCAAAACCCAACACATTTTTTATTTCATATTTTTATTGTGAAAAACTATCCATATTTCAAAGGGTTCATTTTTAATCATTCTTTCAGATGGAACTTGTTCTAGAAATTGAAAATTTTCATAGTTCCAAACTATATTAAGGAGTATAATGTAATTAAAAATAAAAAACCAAACATTTGTAAAGATCAAATTTGAAATGACCAAAAGGCTATTTATTTAACTTTCAATTTGGCCTGCTGCCCATTTTTAAGGAAATACTAATTGAAAATATCTTGTTAAATTTTATGTATATGTTGTTTGTTAAAAAATAATAGAATATGTATATTTTAAAGCTTGAGAATGTAGAAAATGATCACTGCACTATTCTGTGTCTGTTGTTACTGGCATACAGTTATTACCAACCATTACACATTGATGTACAGTCAAACCTGTCTATAAAGGCCACCCAAAGGCACCAGTAAAAGTGGCCTTTATGGACAGGTGGCCTTGATATACAGGTTCATATCACTCGGAACGCCAAGTCGGCATATTTCCACAAATTGTGTTTCGGCTTTACAAATTTTGTATCCTTCCGCCGTATGGAAATTTGGGATTACTTTTTGACAAGTGTCTGAGGGCGATAAGACACTCGTTTTTAAACCTATATTGGGACATAATGAAGTAAAGTTTATCGATGAAACTTTTGAATTATATGCCGAATAAACAACAGTTTGAGATTTAATTTTCAATTTAGCGATAAGATACTGCTATTTACACATTTTTTCGGATTTCTTGATGACAATCAATTTCTTCTCGCAATTGCCCCCAAATTTTCGACAATCTTTAAAACTTGGACGAATTTTGTGTACACAAAATTACCACTTTATATTGTGTAGAATGTGACATCACACAATTAGAATTAAATTCAATTAAGAATGGTTTCTGAGCACGACCTGTTAATATCTTAAAAACCCGAAAGACTGGGTAGTACATTTGGTTGTCAATGAAAACAAATATGGCTGCCCCCGCGATGATCGATGCTTCAATATCAAGTTTCAAATGACGTTGCAACTAATTTTAATAACACTCACGTGATAACGATTTCAAATTCTTTCATAAAAATACACATAATCAAATTTTACTGTATGTTGATAAATCATTCGACGAACTAAACGGTTAATTTACGTATTCCATTGGTCAGTGTCAAAGAGCCATTTACGAAAATGAGAGTTATCTCTCTTGTCTTGCATTTTAGAAGTCTTTGCCTTGCCTAAATGAAGCCCCACCAATTTGTTTAAAATCTGTATTCCAGTTCAATGCCTGGTCCTGACTTGAGCACCATATACTCTCTCTCTCAGCACCATACTCTCTCTCTCTCTCTCTGAGATGACAAAAAAATTCCCATTATCACACATGGGATTGATTTTATGCATTGTGAACAAAGACAAGGCCTATATGACACAGTTTGACAAACTGAAGAAATGAAAAAACCAATTCCATGTGCATTAATATTGGCACATTTTAGATTTGATGGTTATTTATTTATTTATTTATTTATTTATAAAAATAAATTTATTTATTTATATATTTATTTTATTGATTATTTATTTATTTATTTAATTAATTATTTGCCTATCTCACTACAGAATCAGATGGATTTACAAAAGAAAAAAAAGACATTTATTGCTATAATTAAAGTAATTTTTTGTGAATATTAGGAATGCTAAGTGTATTTTTAATTTTTTTAGCTTGCTAACATGCATTTCATTGGATATTATATTTTCAAATATATTTATAACATATACTGTGGCATTTGAACACATAGATTTGGACAACTGAATGGCCATTGTATATTGGATTTCTATTAACATTTGAAGAAAAATGACTGTTTTGCATTTTCATAATTAAATAGCTACATGAGTAGTGTTTCAGTTACAGATGCAGCAAGAATTCTCATAACTTAATGTCTTTAAATTCATTACATTTTTATGGATTGTTTGAATTTTATAATTGTTGTTTTAACATGTTAAACCAATGTTGGGCTGTCAAAAGCTATACCATACATATCATGTATTCCCATCAAGCCAGCCTATTCTGGCATGGCAGTATCTATGTAGCCTTATACTTATGTTTATCATACCTCAACTGCTCCCCACCAAGATTTCTTAAAACTTGAACTAGCCTAACAGCATCTGTATAATCTCTGTCAAGATTTAGTTAAGTTTACATTTTTTCCATCAAGATCAATGCACAATTGTGCACTGGCCCATCACAGCTATACTGTATACATACAGGCATATAAAGATATACTGTATACATACAGACATATAAAGATATATACTGTATACATACAGACATATAAAGATATACTGTATACATACAGACATATAAAGATATACTGTATACATACAGACATATAAAGATATATACTGTATACATACAGACATATAAAGATATATACTGTATACATACAGACATATAAAGATTTATACTGTATACATACAGACATATAAAGATATATACTGTATACATACAGACATATAAAGATATATACTGTATACATACAGACATATAAAGATATATACTGTATACATACAGACATATAAAGATATATACTGTATACATACAGACATATAAAGATATATACTGTATACATACAGACATATAAAGATTTATACTGTATACATACAGACATATAAAGATTTATACTGTATACATACTGGCCTGTCAAAGCTATACTGTATATGTACAGACCAGTCAAGATATATACTGTATACAAACATGCCCATCAAGATATATACTGTATACAAACATGCCCGTCAAGATATATACTGTATACAAACATGCCCGTCAAGATATATACTGTATACAAACATGCCCGTCAAGATATATACTGTATACAAACATGCCCATCAAGATATATACTGTATACAAACATGCCCATCAAGATATATACTGTATACAAACATGCCCATCAAGATATATACTGTATACAAACATGCCCGTCAAGATATATACTGTATACAAACATGCCCGTCAAGATATATACTGTATACAAACATGCCCGTCAAGATATATACTGTATACAAACATGCCCGTCAAGATATATACTGTATACGTACAGACCAGTCAAGATATATACTGTATACAAACATGCCCGTCAAGATATATACTGTATACAAACATGCCCATCAAGATATATACTGTATACATACTGGCCCGTCAAGATATATACTGTATACAAAAATGCCCGTCAAGATATATACTGTATACATACTGGCACGTCAAGATATATACTGTATACATACTGGCACGTCAAGATATATACTGTATACAAACATGCCCGTCAAGATATAAACTGTATACATACTGGCCCCTCAAGATATATACTGTATACAAACATGCCCGTCAAGATATATACTGTATACAAACATGCCCGTCAAGATATATACTGTATACATACTGGCCCGTCAAGATATATACTGTATACATACATGCCCGTCAAGATATATACTGTATACATACTGGCCCCTCAAAGCTTAACTGTATATATACTGACCTGTCAAAGCTAGACTGTATACATACTGGCCCTTCAAGATGTGTGCATATAGCATTATAGGTAGGTCAATAGATTTATTCCAGTGCATAATTTTGTTAAAATTATTTGCATCCTTATTATTGGTCTATAATTTTACTGTCACACAATATGTAGGCCTATTCTTCATGGTATTTATATACAATGTTTTTTGTATAAAATACATATATGCTGGTATTTTGTGACACATTACAGCCTGTCCAGTTAGAGTAGCTCCTTTGGGAGAGGATTTGTTCTGTAAATGGGTTATGGGTTTGAATACAAAGAACTGAGAAATGGTAGTGGTTATTATTGCCTGATACTATGCCTTTAGATATGAATATTCTGTAAAAGTGATGGTCTTAAGACTGCTGACTCCAGTTTAACATTCATTCCTTATTTGAGATTTTCCTCAACTTGAATTTAGCAAATTTGAAAGCTGAATACTTTTTTTCTGTATTCAAGATGTTCATAAATTTAAGGGGACATTTTGAAGACCATTCTTGAGGATTTGTTTACATTTATATTCGAATTTTGTTGAAACTTTATTTTCAATTGCATAAAATTGTTTCAAAAGTTGTCAGATTTCAATTAAGGAAAATCTTAGTTTAGGAATGACTGTAAAACTGGAACCAAATATGTTTATCAAACACTATACATTTAAAGAATGCTCACTTTAAATAAAAATAATTGATAAACATGTCCATTTAATGGAATTTACTAATTTTCAGTACCAGTAATCTGACTGATTATTAATTTGTTGAT
Organism: Anadara kagoshimensis; assembly: GCA_021292105.1. Taxonomy (NCBI): domain Eukaryota; kingdom Metazoa; phylum Mollusca; class Bivalvia; order Arcoida; family Arcidae; genus Anadara; species Anadara kagoshimensis. The sequence continues at coordinate 40,128,708 of CM037857.1, forward strand.
TTTGGAAGCAGCAAGTTTCATTTTAGATATTTGTGTTTAGCATAACTCAGGTGTTGATTGTTTATAAAAACAAACTTTTAGTGAATATGGATGAGGATTTTATATACCACCCTTCAAGTTGCACTGTTTTGTTATGCGACACTACTGGTGTGAAACCTAATCTTCTTATTGAGTTTCAGCTTGGTTCTTGCTATTTTGCACAATTTGTTCTACTTACACTTTGGACAGTGAAACTGCAATTGTAAAACATAAAACCAAATTGGCATTTAATTTTCTGCCAAAGATAATGCCTCATTCAGCAAAAAGTTTTTTAATCAAATATAGGTTCCATATGGTTGTTAATAATTTCTTAACAACACCAAGTACTAAAGCTTAGAACAACTGAAAACCATATCTGTTGCACATTTCTAAATTTCATTAGGCCTATCAGCCTATGGTGTGTGTGTGTGTGTGTGTGTGTGTGTGTGTGTGTGTGTGTTGACATGCAATGACACTGTTTTTTTTAACAGATATGGGGAGCTGTGCCTATCTTCAGAAAGGCACAGGCTAAGTGATTATATTGAGACCATATAATGATAAATTTCAAGGCAAAAGTTACAGAAAACATGACAAGCCATTTTGGCATCCTAGCCCTAGGCCTATAACTCGCACACGCTTAATAAACGGTTGCGCATGTTTTCAAGTGTACCACCAATTCACCGATACTTAATATACACCGTAAGGGTCAACCAACACAATATTTGTGCACGAGATTGGCCTGTGAAATTCACATTTGTGAAATGAACAATCGAAGCGGCATATGGCCAAATTTAATATGGAGACTGAAAGTAGGTCCTAAAATTCGGCATAAATCTTGAGAAATCTGACGAAATAGATGCTTATAATCGCCAAAACTTACTTTATTTCAGCCGTATCTTCTGTGTGTCCAAACTATATATAGAACATAGTTAGGAAGCAGTACTAACAAACTTTCTAGGTCAAATTAGACGGAAAATGGACCGACCCCATCCAAGATTCCGGATTGACTGCGGCGTTTTTTTCGCATTTAAAACTTGGACGTTTTTTGTGTACAGGAAATTATTTGATGTATTATATATGGAATTGTACCTTGTAAAAAGGTCTTTCATTTGGTATAAATATTGTTTCTGAGCACGAGCTGTGTGAGAAATGGGAAGGAATCTTGTGACGGATAACATTTTGAGTTTTAGCCTGTGGTTCACGTTTCACTATAAATTACGAAATTAAACTGTAACCGGAATTATAAAAAATAGATTTTGTCGGTTTTCAAATATTCTGAATTTTTTATTTTGCATCCCAATCTATGGTAATCTGTGATACATTCAACACAGTTCCTTATTTTGTGTCGTTCAAAGGTTCGCCATTTTTTGACAAATTTTACATCACATTTGCAAGTTCACAAATTTTAATGAATCCCTACGCCGACGGGGTTGGCGTTCCGACTGTATAATATGAATTAAAAACAATTAGGATACAATTAAACTGGCTTTTATAAACAGGTGGTTCTTATATAGAGGTGACCTTTAAGGCAGGTTGGACTGTATCTTTTGAATAAAGAATGAATTTTAGAAACTGAACTTGCATGGGCAAAACAATATTTATAGGATTTCTGTCTATTTTACTCAAAATTTTATGATAAAATTTCTTTGTTCCCTAACAGGGGAAACGCCAACCCGGCCTACGCATTGATTCATTAAACAAGTTTGCACGCGCAGAAGGGGCGAAAAAAATGGCCAAAAACGGCATACACTCGAGGCGTGGAAATAATGAAATATTTGTCTTACCGACTGTTATTACTGAAACACATGGCATTTTATTAAAATTTCTGAATAATTGTAATTGATTAAAGGGAGATTTGCTCAAATTTGGTGGCAATTTTACCATTTAAATACCGATTGAATGTGAGACACTTGCCTAAAATCGAAAATTATTTTTTTGCAAAATTTGATCTCTTTCAATCATTTGCTCATGCACCAAAGATGTTTTAATATGAATGGAAAGAACTTTTTCCCGTGTTCATTTTGATGTATAATTCGACTGTTAAATTTTCTGGTACAAAAAACGTACAAGTTTTAAAGTCGAAAAAATCGATGAAAATGTCGGATATGTGATCATGGGTCGGTCCCTTTTCCGGCTCATTTGACCCATAAATAATGCAACGGCAGCTTCCTCATGGTACACCATGTGTAAATTTGATAATACAGAGACGCTGTTTGGATTTATTTGCTGAAATAAAGTAAGTTTTACCATTTAAATAGTGATTTTCTTCACACTTCAAGCCGATTTTGCCGGAATTTTGGGTCTACTTTCAGGCAGCCATCTTAGAAAAGTGCCGTCACCGCCTCAAAGTTATTTTTTGCATTCCCGAACCATCCTTTTGTATTGTGTACATGACAGTCATGGTTTTTACACCATATAACATGCAGGATCGATTTGTGGTACCACTGAATATATGAAGTTTGCATGGATACCAATACACTGGCCTGCATGTACTCAGGACACATTGGCCTGTAGGCTTTGTAGGCCTTCAAATTATTTTGCTGCTAAATAACAATCAACTGTCTTATTTTATTTTATTTTCTATTAAATACATGAGGGATGGGTTTACTCAAATATTTACCATTAACATATGACCAGGAGTGTGGATTTCTACATGAAATATTCCTTAGATGAGGGACATCTTTCAACTTAAATTTAGCTCAATTCATAATATGTAGGCCTACATTTTGAATTTCATCACAAGATTGGCACTAGTCTTAATTATTTTTTTTTCTTCAAATTCTAATGTAATAAAAACCCCGGCTTCCTTACTTTGGTACAAAGCATGAATTCATGGTTTATTATACAGTCCCATTTAATTGTTTAATCAAATTTTAACAGAAAAAAATTCATTTGAAATCCTATACAAATTGAAAATTTGCATATAAACTGGACTCATACAGTGTGTATACATCTATGATCTAAGCTACCCTGTAAACATAGAATGACACATGTGGTTCCATTATTGTTATTTTTATTGTTATTAGCTCTGTCATATGCTACTATTGAATTTTTATAAAATTGTCATGTGCTGATTAAAGTGATTTTGAATTTTTATTAAAATAATGCATTCAAAGTCAGTACATTTCAATTATATTATTTTATAGCACATGACAGCTCTATATTTTTTTTTTTGCTCTAAAACTTTAGAGGAGACAGCATCTTTTTTGCTAATATAATAATTGAAATTGCTAAATAATGAAATGACACTATAATGTATTTTAAACCATAAACAGATAGGTCTAAAATATTTCAAATTGCCCATTATAACCTTGATTCAACACCCACAACTGAGCCAAGTCATTAAACTCACTTTGCTTAATTAAGTTTGACAATTGTGTTTAGATGCCAGTTACAGACACATAGTCATACCATACCTGTCCATCATCTGATGTTGACTTAAAAGCCAGAGTATCTCAAATTTAAGCTAACATGGCCCACCATAAGTTGTCATTTAATTCAGATGATGAACAAGATTAGTATGGAACCAAAGAAAGATCCCCCATACTGATTATTTCAATATGAAAAATGATTTCACTTTTTGTGAAATTTGGACAGAAGTCCTGCAACTAGGGTGCATGATCAGTTGGCACATGCAATGTAAGGCACTTGTTCAGCAACAAACACCTTACTTCACTTCTGGTATGTTATATTATTCCTTGCTGATTTTGTTTCAGTCCATGGATTTAACAAGTTTTCACTGATAACTCATGACTTGTGCATGTTTTCATTTATAATTATGATAAAACCCATTTTTTAGACTGGTAAAATTACATGTAGTATTAAAATTAAAACTATATAAAATAAACTAAATTGATGTGGAATTATAATAAGTTTTTGATGTAAATCTTATTTACACTTTCATTTGTGTAACATTCAACCTCAAATTAACCCTCATAAGTTGAAAATGATGAGGAAAGAATAAAATTCATGATTGAACACTGCAATTGCACATTAAACAACTAAAATACATGTATATATATATATGAAATTTTATGATATGAAATATTGAAGCAATGTCTAAAGATGTTAATCCACAGCTAAGCTCAAAGCCTCAAACCCAAGTTAATGAATATTGTTTTCACAAGCACTGCCTCAACATAATATAGTTTATGCTTTTTCCCTCATTAAAATGTCAAGTCCATGACTACTTTACATGTACAATTAATTTAAAAATTTAAAAAAAATGAGATTTATCTTTGGTTAGTTTTGATTCTAATTATTTAATGTATGCATTTCACTTTCAATTTATAAATACTTTATTGCACACCTGCATATTCTGGTGTTGGTTTGAAATAAGTCAAATATTGTGGTAGACTACTCATGTACATGTATATAACACATATGACTTGTAATGGGTACATCTGTTGCATAATCATGCAGTTTTAAAATTCCTCAAATCCTACCCTCCCATCACACACATGTTCTCTCTCTCTCTCTCTCACACACACACACACACACACACACACCACACACACACAACATTAATGCTGATTATTTGGACCAGCAAGACATATTGCTTTGAGTGGAGGTCAACATCAGAGATCCTACCATTTCTATATTTTCCTACACAGTTAAACCTGTCTATAAAGGCCACCCAAAGGAAACAGTAAAAGTGGCCTTAATGGACAGATGACCTTTGTATACAGGTTCAAATAATATGAATAAAGAACAATTTAGATACAATTATACTGGCCTTTATAGGCAGGTGACCATTATATAGATGTAGCCTTGAGGCAGGTTGGGCTGTATTTCCTATAATTTTTTTTTTACCCTTTTCTTATATTTTCCTATATTTTTGTTACTGGAATTCAGAATGGGGACATTTTCTTGCATTTAGTACATATATGAAACAACATTCAAGTTTATGTATTTTTAAACCAGTATGTATACTTTGCAGTTGCCAATATTTTATGTTTGTTAGTAAAAGTGGGAACAGAAATGGCTGTAGGAGAGGCCATGGATGTATATTTTTGTGCAAATTATTTAAAAATATTCCTATAATTTTAGTGGCAACTCCTATAATTTCATATAAAACTCCTATAATTTTCTATAACACCCCTATAATTTTCTATAAAACTCCTATAATTTTGATGCCACATTCCTATTTTTCCTATATTTTGGACCTCAAAATGGTAGGATCCCTGCAACATGTAACGATTAGAAGTCAGCGCAATATGTAAACATGTTGGGCAGCTGACAGTGCATGTAGGTAGAAAAATCGATACTGCATGCAACAGTCATGACAGTGTGATGAAGCGAAACACGATATTGACGTCACTACGTCAGATGTATGTACAATGTATGAGTACATTGAAGGTCACGGCCATATTTGTTTTCATTGACGACAATGAAGGCTCTTGGTTTTTTTTTTTTTCAGATATTGACACCGCATGCACCAGGTATAATACTTTGTTAAAATAAATTACAATAATATTGTAATACTATGTCAAAATTTCAAAGAGAAAAGACCATGGTAAAAAACGTACAAGTTTTAAAAATCGAGTCGAGTTTCATGCTGATAGGCTACAGTGATTTTTAAGAGAAATCAGGTGCCGTCAGAAAATAGAGGTTTTTTTTGTAAGTATGCGTGTCATCACAGTTTTTCATACATGCGTAATTTTAAGTTCATAACAAATCTGCTGATAATGCGTTTACACCCATAAATGCAAATTTTACCGTTAAAATACGACACTGAATTTAGTGTACACTGAAGCTCGCGGCCATATTTGTTTTATTGACGACGAATGAAGGATCTTGGTTTTTTGCTTTTTTCAGATATCCACACCGTATGCACCAGGTATAATATTTTGCGAAAATAAATAACAATAGTATTGTAATGTTATGTCCAAATTTCAAAGATAAAAATCATGTACAAAAAACGTACAAGTTTTAAAAATTGAGTCTGCTGATTAACAGTGATTTTCAAGAGAAACCAGGTGCCGTCAGAAAATCGCGAATTTTTTTTGTATGCATGTCATCGGATTTTTTCATACTGCGAAATTTAGTTCATGACAAATCTGCTTATAATGCGTTCACACCCATAAATGCAAACTTTACGTTCAAACACGACACTGAATTTACTGTACACTGAAGCTCGCGGCCATTTTTGTTTTCATTGACGACGAATGGAGGCTCTTGGTTTTTTGCTTTTTTCAGATATCTACACTTTATGCACCAGGTATAATATTTTAAGACAATAAAAACAATAGTATTGTAATATGTTAAAATTTCAAAGAGAAATATTCATGGTACAAAAAACGTACAAGTTTTAAAAATCGAGTTGAATTTCGTGCGATTTTCAAGAGAAATCGGGTGCCGTCAGAAAATCGCGAATTTTTTATAAGTATGATATGTCATCTAAGATTTTATAATACATACGAAATTTTAAGTTTATGTACATGTGCTTATATTGCGTTTTCACCCATACATGCAAATTTACCGTTAAAATACGAAACTGAATGTGACCGATTGTTTTCCGGTTTCGGACACTTGACAAAAAATAATCCCGTTTTTTCGACCGCGGAAGGTTTCAAAAAACAAAACCGAAACACAATTTGCTCTTGGCGTTTCCCCTGTAAATCACCTTCATTCCATGATTGTTTTGTAAATTAAGAACAAATTGTCACAAGTGAAAGAGATTAATGATAAAGTTTGAACTCTTTAAATTAATAAAGTATGTTTTGTAATCACGATTTATTGAAAAACTTGTGGAAGTAACTTTCTAAGTTCTGTAATTTTTATCTCGCTAGGTGACTAGTTGTCATAAGGCAAGACTTAGGTTATAATTTTCTGGTGGCATGACCAAAAGGTGTATTAAGTTATATGTTATAGTTGGGTATGAAACCCAAGTTGATCGAGCCTTATGGGGACCAATTCCGTGGAATTCTTGTTGTTAGCAATGTGCCTTATTTTTTAATTTTATATACTTTGAACATTTCAGGTGATGAAAAACAAACGATGAATAACCATATACTGAGGCATTTAACAAGTACTCTCAGGCTGTTTGGTCCATTATTTCATTACTCTTGCTTTGGTTTTAAGTCAATGAATACTCATCTGAAAAATTAGTTCATGGTACTAGATAGATACATCAATGATCAAGTGAATTTGAAAAATAATTAAATTTTTGATTTTATCTGTATAAATGAAACAATAATTTAACATAGGCATTAATTTTTCTGCTATAAAACAGAACAACACTATATTTTCAGATTTTACTTTCACAAAAGCAATCATTTCTTTTATATATATAATGTTAACAGCACATTTTATTTTCTTGCAAATGTGAAATATTATGGTGGCTAGAATTTCATACATTTGAATAAAATAATGAAAATTCTGTTTTTATTAACCAATATAGGCCACTGTATAACAACATAAGGTAAACATATTTATTTTCGCAGTCTACTAATAATCGCTTTTTTGCAGTTGTCTGTTTTGCATGAAAATTAATACCAAGTGAAAATTATATTATGCTTATTATAATATAGTGCACGTTTTAAAAACGTGAAAATTTAACTATACGGATATGTCTTAATTTCCTATACCGCAAAAATAAATACACGCTAAATTAAATATATTTACAGTAGATTCAGAGATCACTGTAACTTGTATCATTTCACAGAAATGACTAAACAGATTTGGTCAAAGGCATGATTGGAAAGCCAAAATTTAGCATGAAACATCTTTTGCATAGACTTAGTAAAAATATCTTAAGGTATTTTTTTATTATTATTACATGAAATTGAAACTAGTATTTGTTCTTGATCATATTAAAATAATTTTATAACCAAATGTACATGTAGGTATGTGGTGAATACTAAATTTATTGTAAGAAAAAAAGTTACTTAATCAAATTTTATTTTATTAAATTATTATTATTATTTTTTACACTGAGTGTGGGAAATATGGTGGAGAATAATTTTATAACCAAATGTACATGTTGGTATGTGGTAATTTTCTAGATTTATTGTAAGAAAAAAGTTATTTAATCAAATTTTATTTTATTAAATTATTATTATATTTTTACGGTGAATGTGGAAAATGTGGAGAATAATTTTATAACTGAATGTACATTACTAGATTTATTTTAAATAAAAAAGTTATTTAATCAAATTTTATTGTAATAAATTAATTTTTTTTACATTAAAGGCTGAAAATGTGGTGGTACATGGTAAATTTCTAGACTTATTGTAAGAAATTCTTTTACTGTTTTCACTTTTTCATTTATTTTTAACAGTGGAAAATGTGAGACATGTTTTCTTGGATCTTTAAAAGAACATCATTTAACAGAAGAGGAAATAAAGGGAACAACTACGACATATACATGTACAAAAATACTACCAGGTTCAAACGAAAAAGGGATTTTTTTTGTTAAGGATTACCAGAAGACAGAAAGGAACTCTGATTCTTTGTGGAATATCTGCATGAAAATTCGAGACATAATGGCACTATAAAATTTTTTCTTGTGAAGAATAGCAGTATATTTGCAGTCAGAGAAAATCAACTCCACAAGATTAGACTATTCTAGTGTGAAAAATGGAATATTTAAAAAGCCAACAGTCTATATCCACATTTTATACAGTTGGACAAAAGACAAATGACATTTCGCCGACCACGCCCACAATGTTCCAACACTGGTCGCCATCACGGTACCAAAGCAGGTCAAGGCAACTAATGACGTACTAGTGTCAGTTACATCACTAAACAACACAATTCAGCCTTAGTTTTTATTCTTTTTGCGACTAATTCAAACATGTCAGGCCTTTGTCAGAAACATGGTGGGCGTGGCCGGCGATACGTCAATTACACAAAGTAGAAGTAGTTCCAGTTAATAATATTCTTGAAAAGTATGTTTTTGTCTCTTGTAAAGCAGAGGAACAGCTATTACCTTTACCAACAAACATGTATGAACACAGTTAAATACACTTTGGCCTTTCAGTCAAATAATGTCCAGTACTGTTGCCTTATTTTTATGCAAGGTTAGAGAAAGTTCCATTTTGTTGTTTCATACACAGTATGTTTGGCTTCATCCTCAATAACTTTTTTCTGGTTGATATAACCCTGTAATCAAATGGCATCAATAACTGTATATTATATATATGGAAACTGTATGGTTTACATGTTAAATTTGCAGTCCAAGAATCACTGGACGACTCAAGAATCAGGGACATTAAATTAATACCTAATACATTTCTGTCTGTGTATATATTTTTTTTGCTTTATCAGGTTTATTATATAAAATTAAATTCCAATTTTATAAATTAACAATAATTATTGTTATATCTGTTACATCCCAGGATGACCAGGAATCCCAACATTAGAACACTCCAGACTAACTCTTTGAATTCAGAGCCAGCCAGTTCCAGGATCCTGGGACCATGACTTTTCCCGGATATCCCAGCCGAGATTTCATATTCCAGTGGGATCCCAGGCTTTCTTGACCAGGATCATGCTTGCTTTTTCATTTGGGTAATAAACAGCATACACTACAAATGGCAAATATCAAGTCAGTTTTTGCCTAGGAGCTTTGCATTTTGAGAGAGTTGTTTTTTAAAATTTATGATCAAATGGCAATAACTCCTGTAAAAATGAAAAGAGGCCCAATAGGGTCTGTGATGCCCAACTGGATAACAATGTGTGCCAGTCAATTTCATTTACAGCAAGCAAATGCTCTATGGATTGGCATAATACCTGTTAAATGCCCCACTTTCTACTTTGTATATTTTACATTTGAACAAAATCAGTTGAAAACTGAATGTACAATGGCTACTGTAAAATTTTTACCATTTATTGTAACAGGGACCATCTTGAATGCCGGAAAGGGTTGTCTTGTGCAAACTTTCTAACCCACCTTGGGTTTTCCACACCGAATTTGGTTTCCATTGGTCAAGTGGTCAAGGTTTTCAAAGAATTGACTAATTATTATACCTCATTTGAATAATTTTCAAAATTGGGTCAACGAACAATTTCTCGTAAAAGCCTGTTATATATGTTAAATGCTCTACTGTGTACTTTTTACATTTTAAATTTGAACAAAATCAGTTGACAATTGCGTGCACAATGGCTACTTTTGCATTTTTGCTATTTATAGTGAAGGTGGACATCTTGGATATCATGCAGCCTTGCTTGGTGCAAATTTTAGTCTGTGCCACCTTCCACACCAAATTTTGCTTTAATTACACCAGTGGTTTCAGAGGAGAAGATTTTCAAAGAATTGACCAATTATTATACCCCATTTGCATAATTTGCAAAAATTTGGTCAACGAAAAATTTCTTGTAAAAACCTGTTATTAAATGCCCCACTTTATACTTCTACATTTTAAAATTTGAACAAAATTGGTTGAAAATTGAATGCACAATGGCTACTTTTTCAATTTTGCTATCTATAGTGATAGCGGTCATCTGAGATATGGTGCAGGGCTGCCTTGTACAAACTTTAGTCTAACCAACTGAGGGATCTTTCCACACTAAGTTTGGTTTCAATTTTCCCTGTGGTTTCAGAGAAGAAGATTAAATTTTATGCACGGAAGCACGCTTGGCCATGCTGGCATTTGTCAGTTGAGCTAATAAAATGATACGGAAATTGAACATAACATTTATTGTTCAAAAAGCGACAGAAAAACAGACTGACAAGCTGATTCCTATATACCCCCACTGCACTTTGTTTGTGGGGATATAACAATCGTCCACCTTTTTTAGAACTTCAGACTTAGGTGAAGTGGTAGAAATTTTTACCATTGCAGTGCAATCAGGGCAATGTGCATGGAGGGTTCTTTTATGTGCCTAACCTGCTATGACATGGGACACCAATTTGGATGGTCTCTAAGGACCCTGTGACTTTCATTTCTTAACGCTGAGTGCTTGGTGAAAGAACAGTTACTAACTATTGTTAACTATTGGTCAGACCAAGCCGGGCTTGAACCCATCACCTCCCACATGTGGAAAAGATTTGTCTTAAAAAGATAACACAAAGCCTATTGACTTGTGTCAGAAAAGAAGTGGAATAAAACAACAAGAGGCCCATGGATATCTCATGCAGAGGTTCAATGGTCAATTACATTAATTAACGAGAAGTCCAAATTTTCAGCAGTAAAGGTTAATTATATGCAAGGATTTTTTGCAAAGTAATAAGAACTTCAGAGCTCCAGATAAGAATTTGACATGAAAGGTCATTACTCCCTACTTTTTTCTAAAGGGTATCCTGTAAAATCTAAAGAGTGTCCACACCGATCCTTAAAAATGTAAAGAGTATTTTCGATTTTTAAAGCCATTTATTTAAATAAGTATAACTACTAACAATAATACAAACAACATCTTCATTGTGACAATGACATTTCACAGGTACTTGGGTCAGGAGTTCAACCCTCATAGCAGGCTCTACTTTTATAAGAATTGCAAAGGGTAGTGATGATTTTCAAAGGGTTTTGATACCCTTTCATTTACAAATTAAAGAGTATTTTCAAAATTAAAGGGTATTTACACAGATACTCCTCTTATCTGGAGCTCTGGAACTTGTCCTAGGAATGCTAAATGTCAAATATCTAACTGTGGTATCTTATTTATAAACAGCTAAAATAATGAAAACAAAAGTACAAAGGTAATAAAAACTAGGCCATTACAGTAATCATTTGCATCTGTGACCTTGCCCTTTGAATCCATGACCTTAATTCATATATCAAAATGATCTTTATGGCAATACCTACAATATTCTAATTTACACGCATACACTAACAGTTAATACTTTTTGAGATAATTAACCATTTCAGTATTTGTTTGTATCTGTGACCTTGACCTTTGAACCTATGACCTTCATTCATGAATCAAAATGAACATTCTGCCATTCCCTACAATATTCTAATTTATATGCCTATACAAAAAACCTCATATGGTAGTTTTTGAGATAATTAACCATTTCAATATCTGTTTGCAACTGTCACCTTGACTTTTGAACCAATGACCTTCATTTATATAACAAAATGAAAATTGTTCCATTCTCTACAACATTCTATATACATGCCTATACAAAAAAATTATAGTTTTCAAGATATATTGACAAATACACTAATTAAAGCTATAATTTGTTCTAATCTGAAACCAGGTGTCCTAAGTATGTTTTACATGAAATATCTAAGTTATATCTCTAGTATGTTCAGTCGAGATGATTTTAAAAGATTTTTATAATTTCCCCTTAATGGGACCCCAAGGGGACATAACCCTTTCATTTATGCAAATCTGAAATCTGAAAGCCCTTTACCTAGACATCATCACTGCTAAATATTATTCAATATAGGCCAGTTGTTTTGGAGGAATTGATTAAAATGTGAAAAGTTTATACAAAACGGACTAAACACAACAAATGAAGATAGATGGCAATAGCTCAGGTGAGCTAAAATACCCACTCTTTAACTCTGTTGACATTCTTATGTATGAAGAAGTGAAATATTTTTTATACCATTTACTGATTGTTTTTTAATCATTGCAAAAGAAAAGATTATATAAAATGTTAATGTTCTCTTACCTCTATAGCCCTGTATGTCTTTAAAGCTGAAATTGGCATGATAATGATTTTTTACAGTCAGAAATATTCTATTTTCTAAATTTCCTGCTACTTAAAATATGAAAATACTCAAAAGTTAAGGTATACTCTCTCATGCAATGTATTTCCTTAGCTAAACTTGGTAAAATATGTGTTGTTCCTTTGGATATTTTTCAACCCTTTGAAGAAATTTTGGTGTCTCAATTTTGGTCGAAGCACTAATGATGAGGAATTATCTTCCAAAACAGCTGTCTAGTGGCACTTGTGGCACTAGACTGCGAGTCTGTCCTTGACTGCACTGTACTGCTAGACCTCTCAATCAACATGGATTTTGGAAATCTAATGTGGAAGTAAGGAGGTTGAATTCCTAGATATTTAGGACTTCCACTTGGAACTGAACGAGATGATAGCAGTTTCTGGTGTTCCTGACAATACAGTTTGTTTACATACTTTAAAAACGTCAGAGTATGATGGAATGGGACCATTCGAGATAGCAACTGCTTCGACTCCCATCTGCCCAGAGTTTTTGATTTATGTCCGATGAAACAATTTCAAACAATTCAAAGAAATGAATCAAAGTAAGCATACTAACAAAGGGTTTGAAAATTTTCCAAGGTACAAAATATTTTTGGAGGGGGGGGGAGTATTTGAATTAAATGAAATAATTAAAAAAACCATCACATTTCATATTATGATGTATGAAAAACAGTGCAGTGTCACTAATTCAATGCAGACATGTTCTTGTAAAAAGCCTGTCAAATTATTAGAAACAATAACTGTTTATCTTCATTTTGATACTTTTATATCCACTTTGGTTAAGGTTGTTGTACCATGGTATATGTATGGTTGCCCTGAGAAAAGTTGCATGTACACATTCTGATCTCTCATCAACAAATGCTCATTATTTTTAACCCTCTTGCTGCCAAATAATTTTCAGCACTACGTTGGCAGTGCCAAATTAAAGTTCACAATACGAAATGATATGACGTCAACAATAGAATATGAGGTCAAACGCGTTTGTAGTCATATGACGTCATTAGGTAATTGTAGATTATAATCTCAATAGTCAACATTTTGCATTTTTAAAATTTTACAAAAAGATTATAAGTACACATGTATATCTTTGTCTTTTCTCTAAGAGTTGTCATATTCAGTTGAAAGGACATATGTGTCCGTATGGCAGGCTGTCGGTAGAGGACACATATGTCCGTGTGGCAGCAAGAGGGTTAAAAGGGCTATTGTAGTCTTTTTGTATTGCATATCTGCTTTCTATTATGAATTTTAAACAAAAACTACATAACTATGCCTAGTTTTTTCAAATAATAACTGAATACATGTAGTTGATGAAAATTTTCTTTTGAAAGCAGTTTTCGTGGCAATGCATCACAAAGCCAAAGTCATAATTCAATATTTCAATTTTTGTTCATGTATTAAAGTTTATAAATTCGAAAAAAATCTCAATTTATTAACTCAGAAAATTTTGTAGCATCATCTTCAAGTCTCTCGTTTTGAGAGGAGAGAGAGAGATAGAGAGAAATTTGGAAAAATATGAACTAGTGTCTTTTTATACACCTGTGTAACAGTATACAATTATTGACTTGTGGTGCGGGCAATAGCAATTTTGTTGGCACCCTCGGTTCTGACTATTGCCCGACGCAAAGCGGAGGGCAATAGTCAGGACCGAGGGTGCCAACAAAATTGCTATTGCCCGCACCACCAGTCAATAATTGTTTTGTTATATGAAAACAATTTAAATATACCAAGAAATTTCAACAAAAATTTAATTTAAAAATGTATTCAGTTCATCATCCGACATTTCGATCAACTTTTCTAAAGTCAAATTGTGATTTACATGATCCGCGTACTCTTTTAATATTTTTGTAGCCACACCGATCACATTGGACGTGTTTTTACTGTCCCTGTCGTTCAGTATGTTAATTAATTCCTCATCGTCGTAGGACACAAATCTGCCGACGGCCGACATTGTTTACAGTTGACAGGAAGCAGACGTTAAGGGGTCAATGTGAAGCTTAACGCGAATAGAACAACAGCATGTTACGTCACGGTCGCCAACTAATCAAATCGCCGATGACATTGACATTGCGGGAAAATTCAAAACGTTGTCTTGACAATCACACGCAGTCCAACAGCAAAAACTATTTGACCGGTCCGAAAAAGACTATTTTCCTGGCTAGGTCGAATAGTAATTTTGATGAGGTTTTTTTCTTTTTAATTTATGTATAAGAAATTTTATATGAATATAACAAGATGTATTATACTACTGTATTTCCACAAATTCAGTGCACATGGAAAATGCAAGAATAAAGTCGTATTTTCCAACAAACACACAAAAAATTGTCAGAACTTAATACAAAATATACTGACCTAATAGCAAACAATATTCATTCATAAGTTAACTTAAATAGAGCAATTTTTGAACTTTTTGACAAAACAACAAAAATGACTATGTCAAAAGTATCCCTTCTGTACCTTCTTACTTGGAACAACTTTAAACGTTATGTCATAATTGGAATATTCATGATGATCACACCTGGAAAAAAACCCAAACAAAAATTACCTACCTGACCCAAAATGCCCTGATGTAACTTTGAATGAGGAGCAATTGGTGTATAAACTTTATCAAATTTCCAAAATTTTTGCAAAATTTCTCTATGTACAAAATAACTGAACAATAATGTTTTAATCAAAAATATAATTTGGTTAGGTCAGTGTATTTTAATTGCATTTTATTGATAGTTTAATAAACACATTCTCAATTAAAAGAAATAAATAATAAAAACCATGTGCACTCAATTTATGGAAATACAGTAGTGGTATGGTGTTTTCCGTTTGTCTGTCTGTCTAAAGTTTAACAATTTTCATATCCGGTCTATATCTTTTGACTGGATGAGGATATGAAGATGAAGCTTGAACCAAATATGCAATATGGGAAGGCAGTGTGTAACGTATAATGTTTAGGTCTGAGTATTCAAGGTCAAGTTCACAGGTTGAATTTAAAGGTCTTCTGTCTTCTGACAGTTCTTGTTATAATTATATGTTTAATTACTCAAATAAGCGATATTGACTATCACCAAAAATTAACCTTTCCAATACTATCTATCCTCTTCTTATTATTCCTGCTTACATAATAGGCACTCAGCTTTGATCATGTAAAATGTGTTTAAAAGTTGTAGAATAATGGGCATTTATTGTCAGACATGTCAGAAGTGGAACCAATCAAGCAATTTTTGAAATAAAACACACTTTTTTGTTTTATAGAAATAATAAACATATCAGCTCATAACCAAAATTGGCTGACGTTTTGTAATTACGTCATTGGAATCATGAACAATGTGTTCAAAGGTTGTGGAATGATGGGTACTAACTGTCGACAATGTCATATGTGGAACCGGTAGCATTTTTTTTGAAATAACACAATTTTTGGTTTTATAGTAATAATACATATAACATCTTCAAACTACAATTGGCTGTTGTTTTGTAATTACGTCATTGGAATCATAAACAATGTGTTCAAAGAATGTGGAATAATGGGTACTAACTGTCGGCAATGTCAGATGTGGAACCGGTAGCGTGTTTATTGAAACAACACAACATTTAGGAAATAAACAGAAATTATGTTTAAATCCAAAATTGGCTGTCGTTTTGTAATTACGTCATTGGAATCATGAACAATGTGTTCAAAAGTTGTGGAATGATGGGAACTACTTGTTGGTCATGTCAGATGTGGAACCGGTAGCGTGTTTATTGAAATAACACAATTTTTGGTTTTACAGTTATAATACATATAACGGCTAAAAACCAAAATTGGCTGTCGTTTTGTAATTACATCATTGGAATCATGAACAATGTGTTCAAAAGTTGTGGAATGATGGGAACTACTTGTTGGTCATATCAGATGTGGAACCGTAGCGTAGCGTGTTTATCGAAATAACACAATTTTTGGTTTACAGTTATAATACATATAACAGCTAAAGACCAAAATTGGCTGTCATTTTGGAATTACGTCATTGGAATCATGAACAATGTGTTTAAAAGTTGTGAAATGGGGTACTAACTGTCGGCAATGTCAGATGTGGAACCGGTAGCGTGTTTTTTTAAATAACACAACATTTAGGAAATAAACAGAAATCATGTTTAAATCCAAACTTGGCTACCGTTTGTAATTACATCATTGGAATCATGAACAATGTGTTCAAAAGTTGTGGAATGATGGGAACTACTTGTTGGTCATGTCAGATGTGGAACCCGTAGCGTGTTTATTAAAATAACACAATTTTTGGTTTTACAGTTATAATACATATAACGGCTAAAAACCAAAATTGGCTGTCGTTTTGTAATTACGTCATTGGAATCATGAACAATGTGTTCAAAAGTTGTGGATTGATGGGTACTAACTGTCGGGAATGTCAGATGTGGAACCGGTAGCATGTTTTTTGAAATAACACAATTTTTGGTTTTACAGCAATAATACATATAACAGCTTCAAACATAAATTGGCTGTCATTTTGTAATTAGGTCATTGGAATCATGAACAATGTGTTCAAAAGTTGTGGAATGATGGGAACTACTTGTTGGTCATGTCAGATGTGGAACCGGTAGCGTGTTTTTTGAAATAACACACCATTTAGGAAATAAACAGAAATCATGTTTAAATCCAAACTTGGCTACCGTTTTGTAATTACATCATTGGAATCATGAACAATGTGTTCAAAAGTTGTGGAATGATGGGAACTACTTGTTGGTCATGTCAGATGTGGAACCGGTAGCGTGTTTATTGAAATAACACAATTTTTGGTTTTACAGTTATAATACATATAACGGCTAAAAACCAAAATTGGCTGTGGTTTTGTAATTACATCATTGGAATATTGAACAATGTGTTCAAATGTTGTGGAATGATGGGAACTACTTGTTGGTCATGTCAGATGGAACCGGTAGCGTGTTTTTGAAATAACACACCATTTAGGAAATAAACAGAAATCATGTTTAAATCCAAACTTGGCTACCGTTTTGTAATTACATCATTGGAATCATGAACAATGTGTTCAAAAGTTGTGGAATGATGGGAACTACTTGTTGGTCATGTCAGATGTGGAACGGTAGCGTGTTTATTGAAATAACACAATTTTTGGTTTTACAGTTATAATACATATAACGGCTAAAAACCAAAATTGGCTGTGGTTTTGTAATTACATCATTGGAATCATGAACAATGTGTTCAATGTTGTGGAATGATGGGAACTACTTGTTGGTCATGTCAGATGTGGAACCGGTAGCCTGTTTTTTGAAATAACACAACATTTAGGAAATAAACAGAAATCATGTTTAAATGCAAACTTGGCTACCGTTTTGTAATTACGTCATTGGAATCATGAACAATGTGTTCAAAGTTGTGGAATGATGGGAACTACTGTGGTCATGACAGATGTGGAACTGGTAGCGTGTTTATTGAAATAACACAATTTTTGGTTTTACAGCAATAATACATATAACGGTTAAAAACCAAAATTGGCTGTCGTTTTGTAATTACGTCATTGGAATCATGAACAATGTGTTCAAAAGTTGTGGAATGATGGGAACTACTTGTTGGTCATGTCAGATGTGGAACCGGTAGCGTGTTTATTGAAATAACACAATTTTTGGTTTTACAGTTATAATACATATAACGGCTAAAAACCAAAATTGGCTGTCGTTTTGTAATTACATCATTGGAATCATGAACAATGTGTTCAAAAGTTGTGGAATGATGGGAACTACTTGTTGGTCATATCAGATGTGGAACCCGTAGCGTGTTTATCGAAATAACACAATTTTTGGTTTTACAGTTATAATACATATAACAGCTAAAGACCAAAATTGGCTGTCATTTTGGAATTACGTCATTGGAATCATGAACAATGTGTTTAAAAGTTGTGAAATGATGGGTACTAACTGTCGGCAATGTCAGATGTGGAACCGGTAGCGTGTTTTTTTTAAATAACACAACATTTAGGAAATAAACAGAAATCATGTTTAAATCCAAACTTGGCTACCGTTTTGTAATTACATCATTGGAATCATGAACAATGTGTTCAAAAGTTGTGGAATGATGGGAACTACTTGTTGGTCATGTCAGATGTGGAACCCGTAGCGTGTTTATTAAAATAAAACAATTTTTGGTTTTACAGTTATAATACATATAACAGCTAAAAACCAAAATTGGCTGTCGTTTTGTAATTACGTCATTGGAATCATGAACAATGTGTTCAAAAGTTGTGGATTGATGGGTACTAACTGTCGGGAATGTCAGATGTGGAACCGGTAGGATGTTTTGAAATAACACAATTTTTGGTTTTACAGTTATAATACATATAACAGCAAAAACCAAAATTGGCTGTCGTTTTGTAATTACGTCATTGGAATCATGAACAATGTGTTCAAAAGTTGTGGATTGATGGGTACTAACTGTCGGGAATGTCAGATGTGGAACCGGTAGCATGTTTTTGAAATAACACAATTTTGGTTTTTACAGCAATAATACATATAACAGCTTCAAACATAAATGGCTGTCATTTTGTAATTAGGTCATTGGAATCATGAACAATGTGTTCAAAAGTTGTGGAATGATGGGAACTACTTGTTGGTCATGTCAGATGTGGAACCGGTAGCGTGTTTTTTGAAATAAACACATTTAGAGAAATAAACAGAAATATGTTTTAATCCAAACTTGGCTACCGTTTTGTAATTACATCATTGGAATCATGAACAATGTGTTCAAAAGTTGTGGAATGATGGGAACTACTTGTTGGTCATGTCAGATGTGGAACCGGTAGCGTGTTTATTGAAATAACACAATTTTTGGTTTTACAGTTATAATACATATAACGGCTAAAAACCAAAATTGGCTGTGGTTTTGTAATTACGTCATTGGAATCATGAACAATGTGTTCAAATGTTGTGGAATGATGGGAACTACTTGTTGGTCATGTCAGATGTGGAACCGGTAGCGTGTTTTTTGAAATAACACAACATTTAGGAAATAAACAGAAATCATGTTTAAATCCAAACTTGGCTACCGTTTTGTAATTACGTCATTGGAATCATGAACAATGTGTTCAAAAGTTGTGGAATGATGGGAAATACTTGTTGGTCATGACAGATGTGGAACTGGTAGCGTGTTTATTGAAATAACACAATTTTTGGTTTTAGAGCAATAATACATATAACGGTTAAAAACCAAAATTGACTGTCGTTTTGTAATTACGTCATTGGAATCATGAACAATGTGTTCAAAAGTTGTGGAATGATGGGAACTACTTGTTGGTCATGTCAGATGTGGAACCGGTAGCGTGTTTATTGAAATAACACAATTTTTGGTTTTACAGCAATAATACATATAACGGCTAAAAACCAACTTGGCTGTCGTTTGTAATTACGTCATTGGAATCATGAACAATGTGTTCAAAAGTTGTGGAATGATGGGAACTACTTGTTGGTCATGTCAGATGTGGAACCGGTAGCGTGTTTTTTGAAATAACACACCATTTAGGAAATAAACAGAAATCATGTTTAAATCCAAACTTGGCTACCGTTTTGTAATTACATCATTGGAATCATGAACAATGTGTTCAAAAGTTGTGGAATGATGGAACTACTTGTTGGTCATGTCAGATGGGAACCGGTAGCGTGTTATTGGAAATAACACAATTTTTGGTTTTACAGTTATAATACATATAACGGCTAAAACCAAAATTGGCTGTGGTTTTGTAATTACGTCATTGGAATCATGAACAATGTGTTCAAATGTGTGGAATGATGGGAACTTTGTTGGTCATGTCAGATGTGGAACCGGTAGCGTGTTTTTTGAAAAACAAACATTTAGGAAATAAACAAAATCATGTTTAAATCCAAACTTGGCTACCGTTTGTAATTACGTCATTGGAATCATGAACAATGTGTTCAAAAGTTGTGGAATGATGGGAAATACTTGTTGGTCAGACAGATGTGGAACTGGTAGCGTGTTTATTGAAATAACACAATTTTTGGTTTTAGAGCAATAATACATATAACGGTTAAAACCAAATTGACTGTCGTTTTGTAATTACGTCATTGGAATCATGAACAATGTGTTCAAAAGTTGTGGAATGATGGGAACTACTTGTTGGTCATGTCAGATGTGGAAACGGTAGCGTGTTTATTGAAATAACACAATTTTGGTTTTACAGCAAATAATACATATAACGGCTAAAAACCAAAAATTGGCTGTCGTTTTGTAATTACGTCATTGGAATCATGAACAATGTGTTCAAAGTTGTGGAATGATGGGAACTACTTGTTGGTCATGTCAGATGTGGAACCGGTAGCGTGTTTTTTGAAATAACACACCATTTAGGAAATAAACAGAAATCATGTTTTAAATCCAAACTTGGCTACCGTTTTGAATTACATCATTGGAATCATGAACAATGTGTTCAAAAGTTGTGGAATGATGGGAACTACTTGTTGGTCATGTCAGATGTGGAACCGGTAGCGTGTTTATTGAAATACACAATTTTTGGTTTTACAGGTATAATACATATAACGGCTAAAACCAAAATTGGCTGTGGTTTTGTAATTACGTCATTGGAATCATGAACAATGTGTCAATGTTGTGGAAGGATGGGAACTACTTGTGGTCATGTCAGATGTGGAACTCGGTAGCGTGTTTTTTTTTGAAATACACAACATTAGGAAATAAACAGAAATCATGTTTAAATCCAAACTGGCTACGTTTTGTAATTACGTCATTGGAATCATGAACAATGTGTTCAAAAGTTGTGGAATGATGGGAAATACTTGTTGGTCATGACAGATGTGGAACTGGTAGCGTGGTTATTGAAATAACACAATTTTTGGTTTTAGAGCAATATAACATATAACGGTTAAAAACCAAAATTGACTGTCGTTTTGTAATTACGTCATTGGAATCATGAACATTGTGTTCAAAAGTTGTGGAATGATGGGAACTACTTGTTGGTCATGTCAGATGTGGAACCGGTAGCGTGTTTATTGAAATAACACAATTTTTGGTTTTACAGCAATAATACATATAACGGCTAAAAACCAAAATTGGCTGTCGTTTTGTAATTACGTCATTGGAATCATGAACAATGTGTTCAAAAGTTGTGGAATGACGGGAACTACTTGTTGATCATGTCAGATGTGGAACCGGTAGCGTGTTTATTGAAATAACACAATTTTTGGTTTTACAGCAATAATACATATAACGGCTAAAAACCAAAATTGGCTGTCGTTTGTAATTACGTCATTGGAATCATGAACAATGTGTTCAAAAGTTGTGGAATGACGGGAACTACTTGTTGATCATGTCAGATGTGGAACCGGTAGCGTGTTTATTGAAATAACACAATTTTTGGTTTTACAGCAATAATACATATAACGGCTAAAAACCAAAATTGGTTGTTGTTTTGTAATTACGTCATTGGAATCATGAACAATGTGTTCAAAAGTTGTGGAATGATGGGAACTACTTGTTGGTCATGTCAGATGTGGAACCGTAGCGTTTTTTGAAATACACACCATTTAGGAAATAAACAGAAATCATGTTTAAA